>CM060945.1:183985220-184610220 GCA_030765085.1 Allium cepa
ATTATATAAGTATGTATGTCCTGACTCGAGTGTTTTGTTTTATTTTACGCTCGGGTCAGCCTGAGTTGCAGTTTCAGCTTCTTTCCGGAGCTAGGACCACTCATAGATCACTCTTGCTGTTGGAAGCTTTCCATCTTTATCTTTTATGTAATTCAAGACATTTGAAGACTCTATATTTGCTTATGGCTAAAAATTGTATTGAAGTTTATAACAATGTATTTCTGTTTGGTAAAAGTTTTCAGTGGCTTCATGAACCACTGTATTATTTTATATTCCGCTGTGAGATTCTGATATTAGTTCTGTGATTCTGTGTATTTGATTTCATTTGTTACTTAGTTATTTTACAATCTATTGTTTTGAACTATTCCAGCTCGACATTTATTTAATTATTGTCGAATTCGAATGGTACAAAATAGTGGGTCGTTACAGCTCCACCCCAAGACCCACATTAACAAAAAGTATTACTGGGTAATATTGTCTGCTAGTGTAGAGAATAGGGCTGGATGGAAGCGACCATCTATAGCTTGTCTTAAATATCTATTGAATACGTCGACAATGCCATTTTTTTTCCTAATTCAAGTGGATCGACATATCCAATAAACACTTAATACAAAGCCATAGGTGGCTATAGGATCTATCAGAACAAAATATAACAACTCAAATGTATCTCTCTCTTTTCCTCCTCCTCCGTTGTTGTTGTTGAGAGAGATTCTCTCTCTTTTCCTCCTCCTCGTTGTTGTTGTTGAGAGAGATGGTATGATGACCATAATACAAACACGAGTCAAAAGAATATACATATCAGAGTAGCAAACCAAAAACAAAATCCTATAACAAAAGGATCTAGCAGAATAGTCCATGCAGAAGAAAAATAGGCTAAGTCCAAATGTACCTAACCTGAAACACCTCGGTCTGACCCGAGTATAAAATACAAGGGTCAGTCTAGCTAAACGAATCAGTAAAAGGTGATAACAGAATAGTAGAGCATAAGAGCATAGTGATATTCTTGTTAAACAAGAAGAAACAATAAGAAAGCTAACCATAGATATATGGAGGATATGCATCATGTATGGCATATATGGTTGCATTAGGTGATAGAGCACTATTTCTTCAATAAGCATAAAACACAAAGGAGACAAAAAATCCATGAATCGCTAAAATGTAGCATGCCTCATATCATCGGAAATCATAAATCAAATAAGAATGGTTTAAGGAATAATAAAATGTAAACTCCTAAAAGAGTAATTCCCAAACCCGCGATATCGGCAACTCCAAGGAAAACATAAGCAAAAGTCATCTCGTCGTGAGCGATAAGGAAAATGTCAACAAAGAGATAAAAATCTCATACAACGCCCAAAGGCAAATCCCATAAATAGCACCAATAGGAAATCTCAATATATATACGCCAAAAGGAAAATCTCAACACGTCAGTGTAGGTAATGAAAATTTCTAAAGAGCTCTCATGAGTCCAAAAACCTCAAAGTAATTGTGTGATATCCCAGAATTTTTGGCAATATCAATTTAATAATCTGTATTTAAAATTAAATTGATTTGATAATTTTTGTAAATAAATTTGAATTGATTTAATAATCTTACTTTAATAAATATTTAATTAGTGAATTTATATTTTAAAAGCTAATAAATTGGTTTCCATTTATAATGTAAATATTTGGTATATATATTGTAAACAGAAAAAGCCTAGTTTGAATTTAATAAATAAATCTTATTTTCAAATTCTAATATACATTTTAGTGATTTGGAAATTTGATTAATCTAATATAACTTTTCAAAGCTATTTAATAAAATAACTATATGGTTTTAAAAATACTTTGGGTAAGTATTATTTATTTAAAATATCTTTAAATTTAGATTTTTAAATAAGATTAACAATAAAGATTTGTTTTATTTCTTTTTTAAAATATTGATTAATAAATATGATTTATAAATTAGATATGAAGGTTTAAAATACAACTAATAAATGAAACATTTATTCATTTAAATAATAAGTAATTTATAACCTCTTTTATAAATTTTATTTAAATTGTCAAATGTTATTTTCAAATAATAGATATGTGTATTGTTTTTATTTATAATTATGCTTGGTTTTATTTCTTTAAAATTAGCTATATATATAACTAAGTATTTTAAAAACTAATTAATTAAGTTAAAAAGCTTTTATTTACATTTAAAATAAATACTAAATTACTTAAAGAACATGTGTTGTTTTCCTAAGGCTTCTAATAACATGTGTAATTTAAACAAACAAGGAAATTAACAAACGTAGATATTTAGGACAAGTGTCATATTGTATTTTAAGTTTTTCTTTGATTTTTTAATAAATCATAAAATAAGTTATATAAACACACATCTTCCATTTGCTTTTTCTTTTTCTAATTTCATTTCCAAACAAAGAAACTTCAGCTGAAACCCTCCTCAAAACCAAATCTGAAACCTAAAATCAGTAATCAAACTCTTCATTTCAAAATGCAAATTTATAATCACTTCCTCTAAAACCAGTTTTATCAACCTGTAACCAAGTTGCAAATCACTCTTTAAAACTGAAAATCAAATCAGTAATCACTCCTCACAAAACAAAACTTATAAATCACTTTCTAAATCAAGTTTGCAAAGATTTTTATCAACCTGCAAACTTATTTTCAAAAACAAAAGCAAGCCTGCATTCATCATTCAACCTGAGTTTTTAAAGAAAGCAAGCCTGTAATCATTTTTTTTCAAGTTTTCAAATGTCATCTGAAATTCGCTACTGCATGCAAACCTAGGAACTAAAGCAAGTTATAAACATCACAACAACTCAAGTTTTTAAAAGCATGGCGCAATTCAGTTTTAAAGATTCAAAAGGCTTTTTAAATCTTGTGCTCTGTCTTCTGTTAAGGTGAGTAACTCCACTTTTAAAAATTTAAAGTAGGTAAATTTGATTGCATGGTTTTTAATTCGAAATGAATACATATTATGAAATTTGCTGTGAATATATATATGTATATGTATATGTATATATATATGTATATATATATATATATGAATATCGTGTGCATGCTTGTTTACCTGTTGCATTTCTGTTCTTTAATTTCAAGCTTCTATTTGATTTAAAAAAAACCCATAATCTCTTGATTAAATTTTGGTTTGGGTTTAAGGCTTAAACAAAATATGTTTATTTCATCATAAACTATAGTTTGAAAATTTTACTTAAGTTAAATAACTCTGTATCATCTCTGGAATTTATAAACAGTTGATCAAACATTAAATTAGTCAAAATTCAAATAACTTGATTCGATGTTTCAGGGTTATAAATCAAATCATCGTACAAAATCATGATTTTTAAAAGCAAGATTACAATTTTTAGTGTTAAAATCAGAGAGCAGTCCTATATAGTCTGTATTGTGTATTTTGAGGTATCTCTGTTGCTACAAATGATCGGAGGTGTCGAGTTTGCTCCTGGAGGTGGAGGAGTGATCAGGAATGCGGGGAAAATTATCTGATTATAGTGCATTTCATTTTGGAGGTGGCGGTTGTGATTTGAATTTTGGAACCCTAGTTTAACTGGGCTAAGGTAAAATTGATCTCCTCGGTATTTGTAGTTGATCGAGTTCAACAATACTTTGGGTTATGATAGCTTGGTAGTCGACGAAGACATGGATGAAGTTGTAGGATTTCTGATGGCTGGGGATGTGGGAACGAGGCATTTCCAGGTGCGGTGGTGTTTCCTGTTCTTGTTCCAGGTTTACTTCAGGGATCTCGATTTTGATTTCGAGCATGAATCGATGGAATTGGTGTATGGATGGTCTGAGGTGATGATCGTCGATTGTTGGAAGGTCGCGAAGATGACCGTGGCTGGTCGGAGCCACCATACATGTGCATGGTGCACTCTTGCATTCAGGCGTTGTTTGTTTGGGAAGATGATGGAGTTTGGGATTGAAGCAGGTGTAGCGTACTCGAGTGATTCGAGTGTTTGACTCGAAGCAAATTGATGTGTGGCTCGGGTTAAATTTTGGTTACAGGTTTTTAATAACTAAACCTGTTCTATTTGTAAATTTTAAAAATAAAGTTTAAATTTGTAAATCAAAACTTTAAACTAAGATTTAAACCTGAGTTTGAATCTGAATTCAAGTATTTTGAATCTTAGTTTTGAAATGATTTAAGTTTTGAAATTTGAAATTTGGTTTTAATAACTTTCAAGTGTTAAAGTATATTTGGTTTGAATTTAAACTGAAAAGTTTAAATTGTAAAATAGAGATTTAAAATAAGTTTAAATCTAAGTTTTAAAATCTGGAATTTGGGTTTAAATTTCAGTTTTTAAAATAAAATAAAGTTTTAAATTTAAATTGTTTAAGTACTTTTAAAAAACTGGTAAAAGATTTGAAATTTTAAAATGAAGTTAAAATGTAAGTAAGTTTTGAATCTAAGTAATCTGGAATCAAATTTAATACGTATTCCAGTTTGAAATAAATGGAAATTTTTAAATTTAAAATGATTTAAACAATTTTGTTTGTTAAACTGTATTTTTAAACTGATTTGAATTTAAAAATGAATTGGGTTTTAAATTCTTTTAAACTTCTTTATAAAATGAATATTTCTTTAACTTGTGAGATAAAAAGGTTTTTGAATTGTTTTTAAAATTTGTTTAAGCTAAATTTGTATTCATTTAAAAATCTTAAATTTAAAATGAAATTCAAAATGAAATTTAAAGTAAATTTGAAAACAAATTGTTTTTAAATGCTTTGATTAAGAAAGAAATGTTTTTTCTTAAAGATAAATAGAATTTAATGATTTATGATTCATTAAATTATTAAGTTAATTAAAATGGATAATTAACTTATTTAATTAATTAATGATTTGGATTGATTAAATAAGTAATTAAATGTTTAAATTAATTAGTTAATGATTGAGATTAATTAATTAAGGGTAATTAATTTGTAATTAAGGATTATTAATTTGAATAATAATTTATAATTAGAGATTAATTAATCAAGTAATTAAGAATTAATTAAGTTACACTTAACACTTAATTAATTAAATAATTAGGATTAATTAATGGATTATTAAAGATTAATTAATTTGAAATTAATAATGATAAAAGTAAGTTTAATTACTTAAGAAAAGTAACTGACGAATTGAAAATTGTTAATGAAGGTCATTAACTTAGGATTATTTAATAATTAATTAATGTGATTAATTTTAATCATTAATTAGATTAATTGATTTATGATAATCATTTGTGAAATTGTTTATGTGTAATTACTTAATGGAAGTAATTAAAGAATTAATTACTTAATGTAATTAATTGAGTTTAATGGGATTAGTTTAGATTAATTAATTAAGTTTTGTTTGCACAAAAAATGGGCAAACACCTCCAAGTCGTATGATTTAGCTGATTTTATGTTGTTCTTAATGATTGAGCTCTCAAACTTGTCCGCCATTGTTGTACCCCTGCCCCTCTATTTATAGAGTGAGGCTGGGGGCAGGGGTCTTGGATGTATATAGCTGCTGGTGGGCCTGGGCTGAAGCAATCTGGCCTGGCAGCGTTCTGGTTCGGCGAAGCTTTGGTTCGGCCGTGCTTGGAGAAGGTTGGGTTTTGGTCCGGTAGGGAAGAGATGTTTGGGCTCGGTAGAGATGTGGTCCGGTGGTAGGTTGGTTCGGTGGGAAGAGGTTCGGTAGGGTGTTGGCTTGGCATCACTGTACTTGGGGGTTTGGTATTTGATTCGGTGGTGCTGGGAGTGAGTTGGACCGGTAGGGTTGGTCCGGCTAGGTGCCGGTCCGGTAATGCCTGGTTCGGTGATGATGGTCCGGTTGCACTCTGGTTCGGCAGTGGTAGGCTAGGAGGTGGTTCGGTCCGGTGATGGTTTGGACTGGTGATGGTGGGATTACGTGTCGGTCTTTGGCTCGGTAGTATCTATGGTTCGACTAGGAATTGGTTCGGTGAAAACACCCCCCAACACATGCCCCCCAAAGTGGGGCACGTGCTTGCATGTGTCGCGCTTTGTTCTCCTGCAGCTGATATAGCTTTGTTCGGTCCTGGGTGTGCCGAACCAGTTGGTCCGGTCTATATGCTTCGCCTATAAATAGGGGAGTTAGGCCTCCGTTATCTCCTACCGAGCTCGATTGCCGAATCAGATCTTTCACAGCCGAATCATCCTTATTGCCGAATCATTTCAGGTCGCCGAATCAGGTAGCAAGCCTTCTCTCGCCGAATGACATACGTTGAGAATGCCGAATGGGGTTTCGCTTTTTATTGCCGAATGAGCTTGGGGGTTGGAGTGCCGAATGGACTCTTGCTTTGTTTTACCGAATGAACTTCTACATTTAAATCTTGAGTGATATCTTAGACTTACATACGCTTGCTCGCTTATATTTCCATACTTCTTGTTCTAACAACATGTCTTTTGCTTTCGTGTTTGCAGATAAATGTCTCTAAGAGTGGAGACCCGATCAAAGAAGAAGAGATCCCAGGGCAGGGAAGAGCCTTCCGCCGTGCCCCTAGCTCAGCCAAGACCAGAACGTCATGGACCTGCCCTGAGGTCGTTAGTGGACGGATATGGACTCCAGGAGCTTCTGGACTCCCCGCCCAACTGTGTTCCTAGCTTCCTCAAAGAGGAGCAGCTCGACGCCATATCTCGTTCTTTTGGGATTGATAGAGCGCTCATGGTGCTGCCAGGGGCTGGAGTTATGCCATATGATAGAGCGTCCATGAGTCTCTCTTCTCCTTCTTCTCCATTCTCTCTCTCTAGTTCCTGAACATTCCTTACAAGAGTCTGCATGCTCTTCATTTGATGATGAGGCCACCGAGGAATTCCCAACTCTCTGCATTTCTTCTTCAAAAGAGTTAGACCTATGTTTAATTCTTTCGCTGCTTGCGATATTGGCAAGTAAAAGTACTTCGATACTAGTTCAAATGTTAAGGCTGTTTTTTCCTTGTTCATCGTTAATTTCTTCTTATTTCTTTTTTTTTTTGCCTTTCGATTCTTCCTTCTGATCATCATTAGATATCCTGTAGCTCAAGTTGGACTTCTCTATCTCATAACTCAAGTCGTTGAAGATGATATTGAACTCTTCAGAAAGGGTCAGAGAAGCTAAACGAGGATCTGAAGGATGGTTTAGAGGAATGGCATTGATTATTTCATCCAAATCTGGTACTTCATTGTTCAAACCACTGAATGATACTTTACTGAAATCTAGTTGAGCATCATCAAATCCACTGGGCAGACCATCAATATCGTTCCAAAGATCATGATCATCTAAGTAGTGCAATTGGTTATTCATGACCGCAGAAGGACTGATCATGTAATTTCGTATACGATGTTGAAATGTGTAGTCAATGCAAAGAAGATTGAAGCTGGTAATGAATGTGCATTTCATCTTGAGTGTTCTGAGTTCAAGCCTTGCTTCCCCTTCTTTTCTTTTTAGGTTTTCATAACTTGATCGTTTACTGTTTGTTTAATGAATTCCTCTTCTGAATTGGACAGGTGGGACTTCCGATCAACATGCTGGGAGCTCCGACCCTGGGGCTAAGTAGGCTTGGAGAGTTGGTAGGATGAGGGCGAAGCGTGGACGCAGCTGGTTCCTTGTCCGGATTCGGCCACCTTTTGATTTCTTTTTATTGCCGTTTATGTTAGTCCAAAACATTGATGTGACTGTAATAATATTGTTTGTGATGAATGACTTTATGTAATTTCATAACATAAGCTGATTCCTTTATGTTGGAATGTTATCGCTATTTTGTTGTGCTGTGTAAGTGATATAACTATGCATGTTACTAGTGGCTTGACTGTGCCTGGTGCCAAGTTTTTTGCTTAAAGTATAATTTTCTCATTTTGTAACGTAAATGTGATGTGTGGATATGAACTGCAGCTATGCATTAATGTATAAAAGTAGAACGTACCGCCCTTCATGTTTCGGCTGTGGACGGCAACTTTGTGCGCCCTGTAAGACTAAGCACGGAATGCTGTTGAGTGTCTCGTCATCCGATTGTAAGTTTCTGTTCCTATTAGCGAGCGTTCCCTATTTCATGTCCAGTACTTTCAAGCACCGTTACGGAGAATAGGAGAAAAGTTTTAAATGAAATGGAAATATAGGAAAAGTAGAACTTCCAGTCACGGAAGGCCGTCGATGTGCTTAAGTTCGTGGCAAACGGGTTTTGTAGTCACTTTCCCTAGCTGTGGGTCTTGGAGACATTTGTCACCCATCTTACGCCTCTGCAGGGAGTTTTCTTTTTTACCACAGCCGCACTTAAGACACATCGGAGTCGATCGCGCACAGTAACTACCCGGGCCATTATGGCCCGTAATCGCGGGTATTATTCGATTTACTGTGGCCGGCTAGCGTGGGGGCCGATCGTCAACTGTGAACTGCCCCTGGCTGGCCATACCTTATGTTGGGGCTTATGGTCGGTTCACAGTTGCCGGCGAGCCGAATCGCTGTAATGAGCTGCCATGGCATAATCGGCCCTCTCGGTGGCTTATACTCGGCTTATTACAGTCGGCTTTAAGGGCCGAGGGAAACAATGAGTTAACTCTCGGTAGAGGGATACCGGAGCGAAAGTGTCTCATTGGCGAGGGCATAGGATCGTAGCGTACCTGTTAGGTTTTGTCCAGGTGGAGTTGTGTTGTGAAGCTCTGAATTGAAATGTCATCTGTAAAGGATTTTGTTCAACAGCAAAGGATAAAGCTTAACAAGTAGCCAAGATATAAAGGAACAAGTTAACAAGAGCCAAGTTTTTAAAGTGGTTCGGCACGAAAATGCCTACGTCCACTGATTCTCTTTGTTAATTCACTTCATATGGGCAGTACAAGTTAAGAAAAGTATCGACGAAGGTGTCGGATGTTCCATGCCCTCTGGAACACCTCTCCGTCCACTGTTGACAAAATATAAGCTCCATTGTGGAGATCTTTATGAATTACATATGGTCCGTCCCAGATTGGATCCAGCGCTCCTGGGCACGGAAAGATTCGCTTGAGGACAAGATCTTCTTCTTGTAAGCTGCGATGTTTGACTTTGGAGTTGTATAGTAATGCCACTTTTTGTCTGTGAGCTGCTGCTTTGAGTGATGCATCATTTCTTCTCCCCTCAATCAGATCCAAAGACATGTGGAGGAGTTCTTCGTTTTCTTCGGGGTTTTAGTGGATCCTACGATGGGAAGGTACAATAGTTTCAACTGGGAGCATGGCCTCTGATCCGTATGCCAAAGAGAACGGAGTGTGCCCCGTTGATGTTCTGAAAGAAGTGCGGTAGGCCCATAGTGCTGTAGGAAGTTCGTCCACCCAAGCGCCTTTTGACTTTTCAAGCTTCTTCTTGATTAGAGTCTTGAGAATCTTGTTGACAGCTTTGACTTGTCCATTTGCCTGGGGATAAGCTACGGATGAGAAGCTTTTGTGAATCCCGTGCTCTTGGCACCAGTCGGTGAATTCCTCGCTGTCAAACTGAAGTCCGTTGTCTGATATGATTTTGAGTGGTATTCCGTACCTGCACAGAACATTTTTGATCAAGAAGTTAATGATTTTTGTCGAAGATATTTTATTTAGAGGTTCTGCTTCCACCCATTTGGTGAAATAGTCGACTGCTACTATAGCATATTTAGCTCCGCCTCGGCCCATTGGCAGTTCACCAATCAAGTCAATTCCCCATACTGCAACGGGTCAAGGGCTAGTCATTTGAGTGATCTCATTTGTCGGTAGTCGAGGGATTTTGGCAAATTTCTGACATCTGTCACATTTTTTGACGAAGTCTAAGGCGTCTTTGTTCAAGGTGGGCCAGAAATATCCATATCGGAGTATCTTCTTTGCCAGAGTCTGCCCTCCAGTGTGATCTCCGCAGCTTCCCTGGTGGATGTTGTATAAGATTTCTTTGGCTTCCCTTCCAGCGACACATCGTAATAAGGGGTTAGAGAAGCCGCGCCGGTAGAGGATTCCTTCTTGCAGTGTGTAGCGGGAAGCTTTCCTCAAGATTTTCCTGACTTCGCTACGCTCGTTGGGCAATGCGCCATCTTGTAAGTATTTCCGGATAGGAGCCATCCAAGTTTCTTCTTCAATCGCAGCTATCAGATCCTCCCGTTCGAAGCTCAGGGCTAGTTGTTTTGAGATGGCTATTGTTCCCGAAAAGGAGTTGTTCTTCATGCTGGCTTGTTTTGCCAGTTCGTCGGCCTCTTGATTCTCCACTCGAGGAATGTGTCTGATCAAATAGTGATCCAGTTGGTTAAGTAGCAGCTTGGTCTTCTTTAGGTATGCTGTGAGTCGTTCTCCTCGAGTCTGGAACTCTCATAGTATTTGATTTACAATGAGTTGAGAATCACTATAAAGATATAAAGAACGGACTCCGATTTCTAAGGCAAGTTCTAATCCGACGATTACTGCTTCATATTCTGCATCGTTATTGGTGGCGGCGAATTCCAACCTCAGGGCATAGTGCAGCTTCCTTCCCCTGGGGGTGACTATCACGATGCCTTCCCCCGAGCCTTGTTTGTTTGATGCCCCATCTACAAAGAGATTCCATTTGACGTCTTCTGACACCTTGGATTGCTCCTTACCTTCACCGGTGGTGAATTCGGCAATGAAATCGGCCATAGCTTGTCCCTTGATGGCGGTGCAGAGGTGGTAGGTGATATCATGTTGACTCAATTCAATGCACCATTTAAGTAACCGCCCAGAAGTATCGGGACGATGAAGTATTTTCCTTAGTGGTTGATCGGTTAGAACTCGGATGGAATGAGATTGGAAGTAGTGTCGCAGCTTCCGTGATGTGATCAGTAAGCTGTACGCTAGCTTCTCAAGTTTAGGATATCTGGCTTCTGCCTCCGTAAACCTCTTACTTACGAAGTATACGGGCCGTTGCGGGCGGTTATCCTTCCTCACCAAAGCGGCGCTTAGAGCATGAGATGACACAGCAAGGTATAGGTATAACTCTTCGCCTTCACTAGGAGTTGAGAGTACCGGTGGTCTTTAGAGATGTTCGATTAGGTTATGGAAGGCCGCTAGGCATTTGTCAGTCCATTCGAACTTTCCTTTGTCTTTCTTTAGGGCTTCGAAGAAAGGGACACACTTGTCAGTTGCTTTGGAGATGAATCTGCTTAGGGCGGCCACCTTCCCGTTTAGGCTTTGCATTTCTTTCCGAGTGGATGGTATTTTGATATCTTGCAAGGCTCGGACTTGTTCGGGGTTTGCTTCGATCCCTCTGGCATGGACGATGAATCCCAAGAACTTTCCTGATGACACCCCGAAGGAGCACTTTAGAGGATTCAGCTTCATTCCATATTGGCGGAGTACTTGGAACATCTCGTCCAGGTGGCTTACATAATCGTTGGCTTTTCTTGATTTAACCAGCATGTCATCCGCATAGACCTCCATAGTTCGTCCCACCAATTCCGCAAACATCTTGTTGACGAGGCGCTGGTAAGTAGCTCCGACGTTCTTAAGTCCGAAAGGCATTACTCTGTAGCAGTACAACCCCCGGTCCGTGATGAAACTGGTGTGGTCCTGATCGGGGGCGTGCATAGGGATTTGGTTATATCCGGAGTAGGCATCCATGAAAGATAAGAGCTCGTGCCCGGCGGTACTGTCCACAAGTTGATCGATTCGGGGAAGTGGGAAGCAATCCTTTGGGCAAGCATGGTTTAGGTTGGAGAAGTCAATGCATGTCCGCCACTTCCCATTAGCCTTCTTTACCAGTACCGGGTTAGTGATCCATTCTGGGTAGATGGCTTCTCGTATGAAGTTATTGGCAAGCAGGTTCTTTACCTCTTCTTCGAGGGCTGCCGATCGTTCTGCCCCCATACTTCTCTTCTTCTGCTTTACCGGTACCTTGGTAGGATCGATGTTTAGTGCGTGGCATGTTATGTCCGGGGAGATTCCAGTCATATCAGCGTGTGTCCATGCAAACACATCCAAGTTGTGGCGAAGGAAATCAATAAGTTGGTCTTTCAATTCTATTTTTAACTGAGACCCGATTCTCAGTAGTCTACTCGAGTGACATTTGTCCACAGATACAAACTCCATAGCCTCTGCGGGCTCGGCGGTGTCCTCCTCCTCTCTGTCCCTAGGGTCTAATTCATTAAAGGGATCACTCGTATATCGAAGAGGAGGGGCTTTCTTTAGTTGCTATGCTTCCAAGTTTTTCTTGCAGAGAGCAGTCTCTGCATTCTTCCCTTTATCTCTCCTGCGATTATTGCGAAGTTCGGTTACATAGCAGTCCCGAGTGGCGTCTTGATCCCCTTCTACTTCTCCCACTCCATTATCCGTTGGGAACTTCATCTTCAGGCACCATGGGGCAAGGACAATTAGGAAGTCGGATAAGGCTGGTCTTCCTAAAAAGGCATTGTAGGCCGAGTGGTTGTCTATTAGCACGAATGTTTGTTTCCGAACGGCGGAGCGGGGATGACTTCCCAATTCAACAAAGAGATCCAATTGTCCGAGGGGCATCTTTGCTCCTCCATTGAAACCGTGTAGCAGTTTGTTGCAGGGAGACACGTCCTTCATTGACAGCTTCATTTTGTCGAAAGCATGCTTGAACAGAATATTCACTGAGCTTCCAGTGTCTACTAGGATTCGAAAAACTTCAGTTGGGCCAAACCAGGCAGAGATGACCATAGGATCTATATGAGGGTATTGCCTTCCTTCTAGGTCGCGCCCACTGAATGTGATGTCATTATTTTCCTTCCACTTAGGGTGGCGTTCTTCCATAACAGAATTGACGCAGTCTCCCTCGCTTCTGAGCGAATTTCCATATCTTTCCATTTCTGCCCAGCTTTTTTCGGCGATGTGTGGCCCCCCAGATATTGTATGAACCACTATCTTCTCTTGGCTGGAACCGCTGGTGTTGTGGTTTCCTCCGCCTGTTTCTGGGTGGAGCTGCCCTGGGTTTTCCTTGGCGGGAGCTGGAGTCCTGTCCTGGCCCTTTACATAGCATTCCATCCTCTTTCTCCTAATGTGTTCTTCAATTAGGTCTCGGAGATGGCGGCATTCATTGGTATCGTGCCCATGAGACTCGTGGAAACGGCAGAATTTTCCGGACTGGATTGCGCGATCTGAGTCTTTCTTGTACGGGGGTGCTTGTATGTAAGTTCGTCCTGGGTGGCCAGGAAGATGTTCTCGACTGTTTCATTCAAGGGAGTGTAAGCGTCAAATCTCGGTGCTGGTCGGTACAAGCGATGTTCTCCCTTCTTGCCCCCTGCATTGTCTCTGGAGTCGTTTCTCCGAATGTCCTTCGCTACGGCGGGGGCGTTTCCATGAGCCGTCTTAGCCTGTGGTCCTGTCTGCCTTTCAGTGGAATCCTCTTCGAGTCTCATGTACTTTCCAGCTTCATGGAAGAAATCGGGCAAGGTAGCTGGTTTTTCTTTAGTTAGTCTTCTAGCAAACTTGGTATCCGGATGCACACCACTACAGAGGGCCATCAGGACAAGTTTCTCATCGGCATCTTGAACTGCTGCCGCTGCGGCATTGAACCGGGTTAGGTATTGCTGCAGTGTCTCTCCGGGTTTCTGTTTGACAGTAGATAGGGAGTAAGCATCCTTGGGTTGTTCCACATGAATGCGGAACTGGCTGATAAACTTTTCTTTCACCATCTCCCATGAGCTGATAGATCCTTGGGGTAGATGGCAGAATCGGGAGGTAGCTAGGTCTGCTAGGAATAGCGGAAAGCATTTACACAACACTCCTTCCGTTGCTCCGCTCATGAGCATATGCTGTGTGTATCTCTGCAGGTGTACAACGGGGTCAGAAGTTCCCTTGTACGGTTCTATCGTTGGCATTTTCCATTCTCGAGGGGTGATGGCGGTTTCGATGTCGCGGGTGAAAAGGCTGGTTACCCTAGCGCCTATCCCTCGATCTCTTTGCTCCCGTCGGACGCATTCCCTGAATAATCATGCCATTCTTTCATCAGAATTTGGAGCAGACAAAAACGAGCTTGGTTCTTCCTTGCGGGATCGATCTCGTCCAGATGACCTGTAGGGATGGTATAGTCTATCACTTCTGACGTTATCCAATGGCTGTCTTTGGCTGTTCGGATGCATGCTAGGACCAGCTACAGTTGGCCCCTGCCTTGATCTTCCCCTGTGGGGTTCTGTTTCGAGCATTTCCATGGGGTCAACTTCGGGCTGGGTTCTAGCTTGGCTCCGTTCAGCAGGGTTTCTATGATTAGGCGGCATGACCGGCTCAGCTACATCCGACCCTCGCCTGGTGCCTCCCCCATTGGGTTCGGTTCCAAGCACTTCCTCGAGTCGGAGTTCGGGCTGAGTCCGGGCGCGGCCCCTATCATTGTTGTTCCTGTTGATAGCTTCTTCGAAGAGGGAAGACCTTTGTTGTCTCCGAGATCCTCCAGATTGGGACTCACCCCATGATTCAGTGTTGCGGTTGAATTCTTCGGCATCCCTCAAGCGTGACATGAGTTGGTTCACCAAAGCTTCTTGTTGGGATGCGGAGCGATTAGTCACTTCAACCACCACTCTGTCTAGGTCTGCCCTAGTGATTGCTGCCGGTAGTTCCGCGGCAGGGGCTGTCGGATTTGCCTGATCTACATTTGGCACTGCTGTCGTAGTGGGATGGTTCTCTTGATCTGGATCCACTGGATCTGGAGCGCTGCTGGTTGCAACGTTCTTTCCCTTGTTGGCGTCTTTTCTCGGCCTGGAAGTCATGTTTCCTAGGCAATGAAGGGTGCTATTGGGAAAGAAGGTTGAATGAGGGAAGCTGAAGCTTCGAGTTCCAAGCTCTCAGTGAAAGCACCAAAAATGTTTGCACAAAAAATGGGCAAACACCTCCAAGTCGTATGATTTAGCTGATTTTATGGTGTTCTTAATGATTTAGGTGAATTATGCAAATATATAAAAAAACAGGGACTAAACTGTAAAAGACATGCAGATTTATAATGGTTCGGCCAGAACGTGCCTACGTCCACTTTATATGTTATTCTCCTTTTTCCTTCATATTACAAGTACAAAGCTTTGACTACAAGTATATGAAAGTTGTTTGAAAGTTCCTTCCGTGCTTGAGCTCTCAAACTTGTCCGCCATTGTTGTACCCCTGCCCCTCTATTTATAGAGTGAGGCTGGAGGCAGGGGTCTTGGATGTATATAGCTACTGGTGGGCCTGGGCTGAAGCAATCTGGCCTGGCAGCGTTCTGGTTCGGTGAAGCTTTGGTTCGGCCGTGCTTGGAGAAGGTTGGGTTTTGGTCCGGTAGGGAAGAGATGTTTGGGCTCGGTAGGGATATGGTCCGGTGGTAGGTTGGTTCGGTGGGAAGCGGTTCGGCAGGGTGTTGGCTCGGCATCACTGCACTTGGGGGTTTGGTATTTGATTCGGTGGTGCTGGGAGTGAGTTGGACCGGTAGGGTTGGTCCGGCTAGGTGCCGGTCCGGTAATGCCTGGTTCGGTGATGATGGTCCGGTTGCACTCTGGTTCGGCAGTGGTAGGCTAGGAGGTGGTTCGGTCCGGTGAAGGTTTGGACTGGTGATGGTGGGATTACGTGTTGGTCTTTGGAACGATATTGATGGTCTGCCCAGTGGATTTGATGATGCTCAACTAGATTTCAGTAAAGGATCATTCAGTGGTTTGAACAATGAAGTACCAGATTTGGATGAAATAATCAATGCCATTCCTCTAAACCATCCTTTAGATCCTCGTTTAGCTTCTCTGACCCTTTCTGAAGAGTTCAATATCATCTTCAACGACTTGAGTTATGAGATAGAGAAGTCCAAGTTGAGCTACAGGATATCTAATGATGATCAGAAGGAAGAATCGAAAGGCAAAAAAAAAGAAATAAGAAGAAATTAATGATGAACAAGGAAAAAACAGCCTTAACATTTGAACTAGTATCGAAGTACTTTTACTTGCCAATATCGCAAGCAGCGAAAGAATTAAACATAGGTCTAACTCTTTTGAAGAAGAAATGCAGAGAGTTGGGAATTCCTCGGTGGCCTCATCATTAAATGAAGAGCATGCAGACTCTCGTAAGGAATGTTCAGGAACTAGAGAGAGAGAATGGAAAAGAAGGAGAAGAGAGACTCATGGACGCTCTATCATATGGCATAACTCCAGCCCCTGGTAGCACCATGAGCGCTCTATCAATCCCAAAAGAACGAGATATGGCGTCGAGCTGCTCCTCTTTGAGGAAGCTAGGAAAACAGTCGGGCGGGGAGTCCAGAAGCTCCTGGAGACCATATCCGTCCACTAACGACCTCAGGGCAGGTCCATGACGTTCTGGTCTTGGCTGAGCTGGGGGCACGGCGGAAGGCTCTTCCCTGCCCTGGGATCTCTTCTTCTTTGATCGGGTCTCCACTCTTAGAGACATTTATCTGCAAACACGAAAGCGAAAGACATGTTGTTAGAACAAGAAGTATGGAAATATAAGCGAGCAAGCGTATGTAAGTCTAAGATATCACTCAAGATTAAAATGTAAAAGTTCATTCGCTAAAACAAAGCAAGAGTCCATTCGGCACTCCAACCCCCAAGCCCATTCGGCAATAAAAAGAGAAACCCCATTCGGCATTCTCAACGTATGTCATTCGGCGAGAGAAGGCTTGTTACCTGATTCGGCGACCTGAAGTGATTCGGCAATAAGGATGATTCGGCTGTGAAAGATCTGATTCGGCAATCGAGCTCGGTAGGAGATAACGGAGGCCTAACTCCCCTATTTATAGGCGAAGCATATCGACCGGACCAATTGGTTCGGCACACCCAGGACCGAACAAAGCTATATCAACTGCAGGAGAACAAAGCGCGACACATGCAAGCACGTGCCCCACTTTAGGGGGCATCTGTTGGGGGGTGTTTTCACCGAACCAATTCCTAGTCGAACCATAGATACTACCGAGCCAAAGACCGACACGTAATCCCACCATCACCAGTCCAAACCATCACCGGACCGAACCACCTCCTAGCCTACCACTGCCGAACCAGAGTGCAACCGGACCATCATCACCGAACCAGGCATTACCGAACCGGCACCTAGCCGGACCAACCCTACCGGTCCAACTCACTCCCAGCACCACCGAATCAAATACCAAACCCCCAAGTGCAGTGATGCCAAGCCAACACCCTACCGAACCGCTTCCCACCGAACCAACCTACCATCGGACCACATCCCTACCGAGCCCAAACATCTCTTCCCTACCGGACCAAAACCCAACCTTCTCCAAGCACGGCCGAACCAAAGCTTCGCCGAACCAGAACGCTGCCAGGCCAGATTGCTTCAGCCCAGGCCCACCTACAGCTATACACATCCAAGACCCCTGCCCCCAGCCTCACTCTATAAATAGAGGGGCAGGGGTACAACAATGGCGGACAAGTTTGAGAGCTCAAGCACGGAAGGAACTTTCAAACAGCTTTCATATACTTGTAATCAAAGCTTTGTACTTGTAATCTGAAGGAAAAAGGAGAATAACATATAAAGTGGACGTAGGCACGTTCTGGCCGAACCACTATAAATCTGCGTGTCTTTTACAGTTTAGTCCCTGTTTTTTATATATTTGCATAATTCACCTAAATCATTAAGAAAAACATAAAATCAGCTAAATCATACAACTTGGAGGTGTTTGCCCATTTTTTGTGCAAACAAGTTTAATTAATTTAAACACTGGATGCTTTGATAAATAATTACCTAATGTAATTGATGGAGTATAATTAATTAGTGAAGTAATTAATGGTAATTACTGGATGTAATTAATGGAAGATGGTTTAATAATGGAAGTGATTTGGATTAAATTACTTTGTAATTAATCAAGGGATTAATTAGGAAATTAATTAAGGAGTAATTAATTTATTTAGTGAAGTAATTAAGGGTAGTTAATTACTGAAAGTGGTTAATCAAGTGTGATTAATAAATGTGGTTTAATTAAAGATTAATTACTTAATGTAAGTAATTAAAAATATAATTAGGATTTTAATATAATTAATGATATAATTATGGGTTGATTAATTAAGATTAATTAATCAATAATAAGTGATTAATGATAATTAATTAAGGACTAAGTAAGGATTAATGTAATTAATTATGGTTAATTAATTAATTAAGTAATTAAGGTGAATTACTGTTTTTGGTTAAGAGTAATTAATTTGTGAAATTAATTAAAGGATAATTACTTGAATTTAATTAAAAGATAATTAATCAAGGGTGATTAATTAAGGTAGATAATTGGAGAATAATTAATCAATTGATTTGAAATTAATTAATGGTTATGTAAGCAAGATTTATATTGATGAAGTAATTAATTTAATTTACTTTAAATTATTTAGTGATGAAGAAATTAATTAATCCATTTTAAATTAATTATAGATGATGTGATTAAGTAAATCGTTGCTTATGTATGGATGATATTGATTTTCCTTGAATGGTTTGAAATCTCAGCTATTAGATAAGTAATGTTGTGTGATATGGATGCTTTGGTTGCATTGTGATGATAATATGGATTATCTGTTTATGATGATAATGTTGATTATCTATTGTGAATCTGTGAATTATCTATATGTGTGTGTATATAGATAATAGAATTGAATTGCTTTAAACTCTAAAAAAACTTGGCCTTAAAAGATACGTTTTGGATTCGATGAGACCGGGATCGGTTTTCCAGATTTGGATATCCGAAGACCACATCGATCCAAATTAACGATAGGTCGTGAATCTCAAATGAAGATGAAGATTCAGAGTGCAAGGGTTATCGTCGTTAACTCTGAGTGTGATTCCAAAATGAGTGTAACGAGATAATGCCTTCGGTTTCGTTCGAACCCGGAACGAACTTGTATGGATTGAATGCTTTCAGAACATCGTCAGGTGGACAATGAGCATTCTAAGTGATGTGTTCTGATAAGGTAATCGTAGGCTCAAGCCTCATCAACAGGGAATGGCTAAAACAGAGGAGGTGCAGCAAGGCTAAGCGGGTCATGCCCAAGTAGAACGAGATTTACCCCTGTCTAGATGTCCCTTTTATTTCGGCTGTGTGGTGCGGTTGCTGATCACAACTGCGGGGTGGTCTTGTTCGAAACTGTTCAGTAAGGAATGGTTCCGGCTTTGAGTTGCAGGGGATTGGGAGTAATCCTCGGTACGGTGATCTAGGCCCCGTACTGTAACGGGCGGTACCCCAGTAGCACTGCTATTGTATGGAATCCAAAATCTAATAAGTGCCATCGGTTTTGATTGTATTACCCACTTTTGTGGCTAGTAGCTGGAATTTAATGAATGTAACAATTTCGGCTATTTTCTATTTACTTGAAAACCCTAGACCTATTATAATATCACTGGATTTCCTATCAAATGTTTTGGTTAGCGTAAGTTAAAAACTTTTCCATGTTCATGTGTGGGAAGTCTTACGTGATACCTTTTGTTTTCAAAGGTTTTTCAAAGTTAAGCAATTTTAACCTGTTACTCACGCCAGACCCATGTCTGACCCGGAGTTTATTTCTGTTTTTCTCAAACTCTTGGATACTCAAATTTTACGAGTAGCCAACGGATTCAGGTTAGCTTTGACAAATTGTGGAGGAGCAATGGAGCAGGAGGCTTCAGCGTGTAGATATGTAGTGTTCCGTTGTGTTGGTATCTCTGAGTGGTTTCTTTGTATTGTATTGAGTTGTAATAACTAAACATGTGTTTATAACTGTCTAGCGAGTGATGTATTGTCTGTGTAACTCTGATAATTATTGTATACTATGTGCTACTTATGTTATTAATATAATTTATTTGTTCCCCTGTTGAGATTCTGATGTTGTTTCTTCATTCTCTTCTTTCTTTTCTCTTTTCTATCCCTTTCTTTCTTAAAGATGATACGACTTTCTGGTCGTTGAAAGTCCGGTTGTCACAGTTGGTATCAGAGCGCTAGGTTGAGTGAATACCTAGGCTTTGGAGTGATTTTCTTCCTTGAGAGAGCGTATTTGTAATTTTAATATATATATATATATATATTTATATATTTATCTCTACCTATTTGGGTTACCTGTTCGGGTTTTCCAATATAAGTTATAAAGGTAGATAAGGTAGTGGTGTGTGTAACGCATCTACTACATTGGTTGGAGTTTGAATGTTTGAGGATTGAAAGTGTATTTGTCGAGACTGTAGACCTAATACCGTCTCGAGTAAGCTTTGCAGCTTGGTGTAAGGATTTCATCGATCTCTGAAGGAAACCTTTTAAAGGTTCGGAGTCTATCTTTGAAGTTGGAAGAGTAGAGTTTGGATCTGTCGGTTTGGCAGAAATGAGTGATGGTATCTTGATACCTCAGGAAGTAGTTGCTGCGTGATGAGATGTAGTGATTATGGATGTTTTCGAATAGATTTCTTTAGAACAAGAGTAAGGAAGTATGTCTGTTTCGGTGATGTGGCTGAGTCCAGCAGGGTGTTTCTATTTGCTTTGAGGTCCGAGTTTCTCGAAGAGCTTTGGATTAGGAATTCTTTGGCATTGGTGTTAGCAATGAAACTCGGAGTGTTCTGTGTTGGCAGGAAGTCTTCTGGCTGAGTAGTTTTTCTGAAGGTGGAGTTCGTAAGCGGCAGTGTGAATCCATTTCTTCGGTGAATTGGCTAGGCCAGCGTAAGCTGTTCTGATTGGTAAAGAGAGAGAAGTTTCTTTGGAATTAGGCTGGGTTGATCGCAAAAGTGACTTGCGATAGTTGAGTGTTCTCTTGGGTTGTTGGAGATTTTTCGGATGTCTCCAGGGAAGTCAGAGGTTTGTCCGCATCTGGAGATCGAGTTTTCTTATCGACCAGGATTCTAAGAGTGGTACCGATGGTTCATTTAGCAGAAGGATGGTTCTTAGAGATAGAGTTGGTGAAGCAGCTCAGGATTGGTGGAATTTCTGAGTTTTCTTTATGGATCTGTTGAAACATATTTATGGGATGTGTTGTCTAGTCTATGCTCGTGTTCTTCATCAGCATTTTCTTCTACTTTAAATCAGAGTTGTGCAGCAGAAGCAGTTTGGGAGTGCATCTGTTTTGTCTTTTCCGGATAAGGAGAAGTAAGTTCAGTCTTTTGTTGTTTGAGGAGTAGAGTTTGTGTTCTTGGTTTTGGATTGATCTTGAGGAGATCATTGTGTTGGGTTGTTTTGGTCCAGTTTGTTTCAAGAAGAATCAGCAAGGGTTGAGCTTATCAGGAAGGATGTAGGCAGCCTAGGATCGTCCGAAGGATTTTGTGAATAAGAGACGAAAGAATTTGGATTCTGGAGTCGGAGGTTTGGTTTTGGTTAAGTTTTCTCTGATCCAAGGAGCTATAAGTTTTGGAAGCTAGCTCCGAGGTGTTTTGGATCTCTTATGTGTTTTGGTAAGATAATTGCTTTGGTTTTCAAGAGTTGAATTGCCAGTTTGGATAACTGGGATTCGATATGTTTCACGTATCTCTGAAGGAGTACGTGTATGATATATTTCTGGTTGTAGAACCAGCAGTTCAGGAGGTTTGGTTGTTGAGTCAGACTCGTCTGTAGTCTGATATCCTGTTTATTTTTGTAGATTTAGATGAGTTGGAGCTCTATAGCTTAGTAGTTTTGATTGTCTGGATTCTTTAGAGCGAGTGTCCAGATATTTATACCGGGGAAACTCGAGGAAGTTTTATCCAGAATTTTTCTGGTAGTTCGATTTGTTTGATTATGTAAATTGGTTGCTATGGTTGTTAGCATATGATTAATATATGCTGTGATTTAAAATTTAAATCTTTAATGAGATTATTAAATTACCTTTGTTTTAAATTTCGGGGACGAAATTCTTTTAAGGGGGGAGGAATGTGATATCTCGGAATTTTTGGAATTTCAATTTAATAATCTTATTTAAAATTAAATTGATTTGATAATTTTTGTAAATAAATTTGAATTGATTTAATAATCTTACTTTAATAAATATTTAATTAGTGAATTTATCTTTTAAAAGCTAATAAATTGGTTTCTATTTATAATGTAAATATTTGGTATACATTGTAAATAGAAAAAGCTTGGTTTGAATTTAATAAATAAATCTTGTTTTCAAATTCTAATATATATTTTATTAATTTGGAAATTTGATTAATCTAATATAAATTTTCAAAGCTATTTAATAAAATAACTATATGGTTTTAAAAATACTTTGGGTAAGTATTATTTATTTAAAATATCTTTAAATTTAGATTTTTAAATAAGATTAACAATAAAGATTTGTTTTATTTCTTTTTTAAAATATTGATTCATAAATATGATTTGTAAATTAGATATGAAGGTTTAAAATACATCTAATAAATGAAACATTTATTCATTTAAATAATAAGTAATTTATAACCTCTTTTATAAATTTTATTTAAATTGTCAAATGTTATTGTCAAATAATAGATATGTGTATTGCTTTTATTTATAGTTATACTTGGTTTTATTTCTTTAAAATTAGCTATATATATAACTAAGTATTTTAAAAACTAATTAATTAAGTCAAAAAGCTTTTATTTACATTTAAAATAAATACTAAATTACTTAAAGAACATGTGTTGTTTTCCTAAGGCTTCTAATAACATGTGTAATTTAAACAAACAAGGAAATTAACAAATGTAAATACTTAGGACAAGTGTCATATTGTATTTTTATTTTTTCTTTGATTTTTTAATAAATCATAAAATAAGTTATATAAACACACATCTTCCATTTTCTTTTTCTTTTTCTCATTTCATTTCCAAACAAAGAAACTTCAGCTGAAACCCTCCTCAAAACCAAATCTAAAACCTAAAATCAGTAATCAAACTCTTCATTTCAAAATGCAAATTTATAATCACTTGCTCTAAAACCAGTTTTCATCAACCTGTAACCAAGTTGCAAATCACTCTTCAAAACTGAAAATCAAATCAGTAATCACTCCTCACAAAACAAAACTTGTAAATTACTTTCTAAATCAAGTTTGCAAAGCTTTTTATCAACCTGTAAACTTATTTTCAAAAACAAAAGCAAGCCTGCATTCATCATTCAACCTGAGTTTTTAAAGAAAGCAAGCCTGTAATCATTTTTTTTCAAGTTTTCAAACGCAATCTGAAATTGGCTACTGCATGCAAACCTGGGTACTAAAGCAAGTTAAAAACATCACAACAACTCAAGTTTTTAAAAGCATGGGGCAATTCAGTTTTAAAGATTCAAAAGGCTTTTCAAATCTGGTGCTCTGTCTTTTGTTAAGGTGAGTAACTCAGCTTTTAAAATTTTTAAGTAGGTAAATTTGATTGCATGCTTTTTAATTTGAAATGAATATATATTATGAAATTTGCTGTGAATATATATATATATATATATATATATATATATATATATATATATGAATATATATGTGTGCGTGCTTGTTTACCTATTGCATTTCTGTTCTTTAATTTCAAGCTTCTATTTGATTTTTGAAAAAAAAACCATAATCTCTTGATTAAATTTTGGTTTGGATTTAAGGCATAACAAAATATGTTTATTTCATCATAAACTATAGTTGGAAAATTTTACTTAAGTTAAATAACTCTGTATCATCTCTGGAATTTATAAACAGTTGTTCAAACATTAAATTAGTGAAAATTCAACTACCTTGATTCGATGTTTCAGGGTTATAAATCAAATCATCATACAAAATCATGATTTTTAAAAGCAAGACTACAATTTTTAGTGTTAAAATCGGAGTGCAGTCCTATATAGTCTGCATTATGTATTTTGAGGTATCTCTGTTGCTACAAATGATCGAAGGTGTCGAGTTTGCTCCTGGTGGTGGAGGAGTGATCAGGAATGAGGGGAAAATTATCTGATTATGGTGCATTTCATTTTGGAGATGGCGGTTGTGATTTGAAGTTTGGAACCCTAGTTTAACTGGGCTAGGTAAAATTGATCTCCTCAGGATTTGTAGTTGATCGACTTCAACAATACTTTGGGTTATGATAGCTTGGTGGTCGACGAAGACATGGATGAAGTTGTAGGATTTCTGATGGCTGGGGATGTGGGAACGAGGCGTTTCCAGGTGAGGTGGTGTTTCCTGTTCTTGTTACAGGTTGGCTTCAAGGATCTCGATTTTGATTTCGAGCATGAATCGATGGAATTGGTGTATGGATGGTCTAAGGTGATGATCGCCGATTGTGGGAAGGTGTGAAGATGACCGTGGATGGTCGGAGCCACCGTACATGTGCACGATGCACTCTTGCGTTCAGGCTTTGTTTGTTTGGGAAGATGATGGAGTTTGGGATTGAAGCAGGTGTAGCGTACTCGAGTGATTCTCAAGTGATTCGAGTGTTTGACTCGAAGCAAATTGATGTGTGGCTCGGGTTAAATTTTGGTTATAGGTTTTTAATAACAAAACATATTCTGTTTGTAAATTTTAAAAATAAAGTTTAAATTTGTAAATCAAAACTTTAAACTAAGATTTAAACCTGAGTTTGAATCTGAATTCAAGTAGTTTGAATCTTAGTTTTGAAATGATTTAAGTTTTGAAATTTAAAATTTGGTTTTAACAACTTTTAAGTGTTAAAGTATATTTGGTTTAAATTTAAACTGAAAAAGTTTAAATTGTAAAATAGAGATTTAAAATAAGTTTAAATCTAAGTTTGAAAATCTAGAATTTAGGTTTGAATTTCAGTTTTTAAAATAAAATAAAATTTTAAATTTAAATTTTTTAACTACTTTTAAAAAAATGGTAAAAGATTTGAAATTTTAAAATGAAGTTAAAATGTAAGTAAGTTTTGAATCTAAGTAATCTGGAATCAAATTTAATGTGTATTCCAGTTTGAAATAAATGGAAAATTTTAAGTTTAAAATGATTTAAACAATTTTTTTTGTTAAAGAGTATTTTTGAACTGATTTGAATTTAAAAATGAATTGGGTTTTAAATTCTTTTAAACTTCTTTATAAAATGAGTATTCCTTTAACTTGTGAGATAAAAAGGTTTTTGAATTGTTTTTAAACTTTGTTTAAGTTAAATTTGTATTCGTTTAAAAAATTTACATTTAAAATGAAATATAAAGTAAATTTGAAAACAAATTGTTTTTAGATGCTTTGATTAAGAAAGAAATGTTTTATCTTAAAATAGAATTTAATGATTTATGATTCATTAAATTATTAAGTTAATTAAAATGGATAATTAACTTATTTAATTAATTAATGATTTGGATTGATTAAATAAGAAATTAAAGGTTTAAATTAATTAAATAATGATTGAGATTAATTAATTAAGGGTAATTAATTTATAATTAAGGATTATTAATTTGAATAATAATTTATAATTAGAGATTAATTAATCAAGTAATTAAGGATTAATTAAGTTACACTTAACACTTAATTAATTAAATAATTAGGATTAATTAATGGATTATTAAAGATTAATTAATTTGAAATTAATAATGATAAAAATAAGTTTAATTACTTAAGAAAAGTAATTAAAGAATTGAAAATTGTTAATGAAGGTCATTAACTTAGGATTATTTAATAATTAATTAATGTGATTAATTTTAATAATTAATTAGATTAATTAATTTATGATAATCATTTGTGAAATTGTTTATGTGTAATTACTTAATGGAAGTAATTAAAGAATTAATTGCTTAATGTAATTAATTGAGTTTTATGTGATTAGTTTAGATTAATCAATTAAGTTTAATTAATTTAAACACTGGATGCTTTGATAAATAATTACTTAATTTAATTAATGGAGTATAATTACTTAGTGAAGTAATTAATGGTAATTGCGTGATGTAATTAATGGAAGTGGTTTAATAATGGAAGTGATTTGGATTAAATTACTTTGTAATTAATCAAGGGATTAATTAGGAAATTAATTAAGGAGTAATTAATTTATTTAATGAAGTAATTAAGGGTAGTTAATTACTGAAAGTGGTTAATCAAGTGTGATTAATAAATGTGGTTTAATTAAAGATTAATTACTTAATGTAAGTAATTAACAATGTAGTTATGATTTTAATATAATTAATGATGTAATTAAGGGTTGATTAATTAAGATTAATTAGTCAATAATAAGTGATTAAAGATAATTAATTAAGGACCAATTAAGGATTAATGTAATTACTTATGGTTAATTAGTTAATGAAGTAATTAAGGTAAATTACTGTTTTTGGTTAAGAGTAATTAATTTGTGAAATTAATTAAAGGATAATTACTTGAATGTAATTAAAAGATAATTGATCAAGGGTGATTAATTAAGGTGGATAATTAGAGAATAATTAATCAATTAATGTGAAATTAATTAATGGTTATGTAAGCAACATTTATATTGATGAAGTAATTAATTTAATTTACTTTAAATTAATTAGTGATGAAGAAATTAATTTAATCCATTTTAAATTAATTATAGATGATGTGATTAAGTAAATCATTGCTTATGTATGGATGATATTGATTTGCCTTGAATGGTTTGAAATCTCATCTATGAGATAAATAATGCTGTGTGATATGGATGCTTTGGTTGCATTGGGATGATAATATGGATTATCTGTTTATGATGATAATGTTGATTATCTATTGTAAATCTGTGAATTATCTATCAGTGTGTATATAGATAATAGAATTGAATTGTTTTAAACTCTAAAACAACTTGGCCTTAAAAGATACGTTATGGATTTGATGAGACCGTGATCGAGTTTCCATATTTGGATATCCGAAAACCACAACGATCCAAATTAACGATAGGTAGTGAATCTTAAGTGAAGATGAAGATTCAGAGTGCAAGGGTAATCGTCCTTAACTCTGAGGGTGATTCCAAAATGAATGTAACGAGATAATGCCTTCGGTTTCGTTCGAACCCGGAACGAACTTGTATGGATTGAATGCTCTCCGAACATCGTCAGGTGGACGATGAGCATTCTAAGTGATGTGTTCTGATAAGGTAATCGTAGCCTCAAGCCTCATCAACCGGGAATGGCTAAAACAGGGGAAGTGTAGCAAGGCTAAGTGGGTCATGCCCAAGTAGGACGAATTTACCCCTGTCTAGATGTCCCTTTTATTTTGGCTGTGTAGTGCGGTTGCTGATCACAACTGCGGGGTGGTCTTGTTCGGAACTGTTCCGTAAGGAATGGTTCCGGCTTTGTGTTGCAAGGGATTGGGAGTAATCCTTGGCACGGTGATTTAAGCCCCGTACTGTGACGGGCGGTACCCCGGTAGCCCTGCCATTGTATGGAATCCAAAATCCAATATGTGCCATCTGTTTTTATCACCCACTTTTATGGCTAGTAGCTGGAATTTAATGAATGTAACAATTTCGGTTATTTTCTATTTACTTGAAAACCCTAGACCTGTTATAATATCACTGGATTTCCTATCAAATTTGTTGGTTAGCGTAAGGTAAAAACTTTTACATGTTTATGCGTGGGAAGTCTTATGTGATACCTTTTGTTTTCAAAGGTTTTTCAAAGTTAAGCAATCTTAACCTGTTGCTCACACCAGACCCATGTCTGACTCGGAGTTTATTTCCGTTTTTCTTAAACTCTTGGGTACTCAAGTTTTTACGAGTAGCCAACGGATTCAGGTTAGTTTTGACGAATTGTGGAGGAGCAATGGAGTAGGAGGTTTCAGCATGTAGATATATAGTGTTCCACTGTGTTGGTGTCTCTGAGTGGTTTCTTTGTATTGTATTGAGTTGTAATAACTAGACAGGTGTTTATAACTGTCTAGTAAGTGATGTATTGTCTGTGTAACTCTGATAATTGTTGTATACTATGTAATACTTATGTTATTAATATAATTTATTCGTTCCGCTGTTGAGATTCTGATGTTGTTTCTTCTTTCTCTTCTTTCTTTTCTCTTTTCTATCCCTTTCTTTCTTAAAGATGATACGACTTTCTGGTTATTGAAAGTCGGGTCGTGTAACGATCCGTAAATTTCGACGATTTAATTTATTTAATAGAATTTATTAATAAAAATTTAGTAGAAATAATAAAAGGTGATAAATATATATTGAACGCTAATTTAACAATGGTAATTTAAGCCTTTGTTGTAATATGAATAAATTTTTCAATAAAAATTAGTGTAAGTATTGTACCTGAATATAATGGGAAGATAGAGAATATAGGTAAGGCATTTAATTAGTTAAGTGTAAATTTATGGGTATAATAACAATTCGTATACATTACCTAATTAATCTGTCAATTAATTTGTTAAAAAAATCAAAACCTTTTAATTTGGTAAATAATTTGATGCGTATTGATAAGCGTTACTTTAACGATTAATTTTAAAGTGATGGGAAGAAAATAAGTAAAGTTATGCAGTAATAAATAAATAAAAATATCGCAATAAATAGGAAACTGACATAACATATATTTATATGAACGTTACTTATTGATTTGAGAGTAACGGAAATGTGAACATAGAAAAAAATAAGCGTCGATTTACATTAGGTAATTATTGAGAATATGGGGAATAAGTTGAAATAATATTAATTAAAAATTTATGCGTAAAACATGTTATGTAAGATATATTGATTCCATTTAATAAATTGAGGATTAATATTATCGAAGAGGATTAAATATGGTGTCAATGTAAATTTAGAAAAGTTTTGAAATAAAGACTAATTCCATTCAGAAGATGACAATGGGTGCAATATTTTGATTTGTAAGCAATAGTAATAGGTTACATGTTTAATTGGTTGATAGAATTTGAATTGAAATAAATGTTAATACACTAAATAAAGGTTGCATTAATATGATAAGTAACACAATGTCTAGAAGTTTAATATAGAGTGTGTTAAGACGTAGAAATGGAAATTAGGAAGCAGATGGAATTAAATGAAATTTTAGGTGTATTTATGAGAAATTTATGTACAATTAAAGAGGCGAATGAAATAAATACCAACCAATTTTAGTGAATAATGGGATCTAAACCTAAATAAATAAATTCCTTGAAATTTAATTTTTAATTTTTGATAAATTGGATTTGTACTTTAATATTGAAAATTTTGGGATTATTCAAAAATAAATTAATGAAGGAAGTTTTTAAAGGATTCTGAATTTACCAAGTGGTCCAAACTGACAAAATTTGCAAATAATTAAAGTTGGATTGTAAATATGATTCAATTAACCTATTATTAATTTATTTGTTTGGAATATAAAAAGTAATGATAGGGCTAATTGAAATTAAGGGTAGTTTAATTTGTATGTTATTTGGGATTAAGGCAAGATGGGTGGATATTAGGAGTTATATACTTAGATCATTCAATTTATTTGGATAACATTGTAATAAATGTAATTAAATGTACATTTACGTGAAATATAATACCATGCTTAATAGATTGCTAAGTTGTATATATTAAAGGGAATTTTATTAATTGTTTTTAAAAAACCTTAATTAATATGGTTGATAAATTTAATATAAGAAAAACAATGAAATTCTTGGGAATAATGTAGGTTAATATGAGTTAGTAGTTAGGATAGTGACTAAAATTGGTAATACATTGCAATTAATGTTGATAGTGTTGACATAAGCTAAAAAATTTAAATGTTAATGCAATTCCAATTTATGTATTTAAGGTGATTGCGAAATTGGAATTTGATAAATGCAGTAACTAACTCAGGGCAAATAGATTTTATGGAATCAATAAAAGATAGGTAATTTTAATGATTGTTTGGTGGTAATTTAAACATGAATGGGAATAAATCGGGCAATAGTGAGAATTATTAATTATTACCCATCAATTTATTTAGAATCTAAATCAAATGCAACATTCGTTGTTATTAGGTGGAAATAACGTAAACTTTATTCAGAATATGATAATTAGTTAGATTAAAAGAATGGAAGGCAGGATATATGGATTCATTTGGATTTAGAACGTGATAATTTGAATTTATTGAATTTATTGGAAATTGAATAGAACATTTTATGTTATTGAAATTAAAGTTGGAATTCGGAGATGTTTTAGGAATTCCCATCTATGGGATACCAATATATAGGATAATTAAATGAAAGGTCAACTAAAGGATTTCTGCAAAGTTAATTTATAATTTGTAGATAAAATAAAATTGAAGTTTTACGCTGAAGTTAATAATGTACTCAGCATTTAAGAAACATCTTAAATTGTCTAAATTTGAATAAACAATGAAGTAATAAATAATAATTATTAATAAAGTCCAAAATTTGGTAACCCGTTTTCAAATTAACGATAATTAGTGTTGGTATAGGCTATTTATTTAAGTAATAGTGCGATGCCAAAAAAAATGGATTGGAAGTAATTGCGAAATATAAATAAAATATTTTAGTGGGGAATTCAAATGTATATATACATAGAAATGTGGATTTTTATAGTATGAAACTTAGTCAATTTACAATAGTTAAATCTATTGAGAATGAATAAAAATCTAAGATAATTATTATGGTAATTTAGAAATTTTGTTGAAAATGGAAACTTATCTATGAATTTGGAATTTAATGAAATTGTGAATTTATATTGAAACTTATAAATGAAGCATCTAAATTTACATTTGTAAATACGTTTAAAATTCAATGTAAATGTCTGAGGAAGAAATTAATTTATTTACTAATCTGTAACGTATCCAATTAATATAAAATATTCTGGTGGGCCAACAACCATTTTGCGCGTTTATGATTCGTGCCCACCTATCCTATTTCACTTTGTCTATTTATAGGCTGTGTAAACCCTAGCCTCCATCTATCTTCATTTCTCTCTGTGTGTTCTTTTCTTCAACTTCTTCTCTTCCAATGGCTGCAAAATTTCTAGATCCAATTACAGACCAAAATAAAAATCAAAAATAAAAAATAAAAAAATTATTTCAAACTCCTCTAAAAATTCCATAAAAATTATATGTCATAATTCTCGAAGAGCGTAATCTGTTGGTACTGTCCGTTTTTTATCGGTGTTGTAGCGTGCTCGAATTTGAGAAGAAGGACGTGGCCTGTGATGTAGCATGGTGATGGGGTATATTTGTTTATTTTGTTTTATTTAATTTTTGTTTCAATCGAAATTTTTGAATAACTTTCTCATACGTAGTCCTATTCACGCGAGATTTTTTTTGTTAGGATCGTAATTAAATTCCAGATCTGTTGACCTTGGTTTGGACCAATTCGGATACCGTCGAATCTTTTAGTTTAAATTCGATATAAATTCAAAAGGTGAGTGTTTTAACCCACTCACAACTTCTAAAATTTATTATGTTTGTTAATTCGACTTTAGATATGTGTAGAAATTTATTTATGACTGTTTGGCATGTTTTATTATCTATTTCTGTTTAAACGCATTTATTTAATATAACTGTAAATTTATTTATTTATTGCATATAAATTTGACAGTTAGAATTTATTTATTGCATATTAACTGCCAAGCATAGTTATGTTAAATATTATTTCATATTAATTGCCAGTTAAGTTTACGTTTATTTTTGCATATAAACTGCTAATTAACAGTTATTAAATTTATTTTGAGTATAAACTGATAATTGATACCATTATTTATCACCTGTTATATATTGATGATTGTTTGAAATTGGATGATGACTGTGATAAATGGATGTATGATTTGATGGATGAATGGATGATTTGTTTTATTAATTGCAAGTTGCTATGCATTTCATTCATTCGGGATTGCGGTTTGAAATGATATACAACCACATTTTATTTTAAATTGCGGATTGAAATGATAAACATCTGTATCACTTGACCATAGGGTAGAAAATTTTATACAGGCACCGCGGTATATATATAAAATATATTTTGGAATGTTTTTATGGTTTTGTAAAGCTATATACATATGGTTTATGGGATATTGAATTAGTTATTTATATATATATATATATATATATATATATATATATAGTAATTTTCGGGTTTAAGCTTTGTATAAATTTGATTTGAAGTATAAAATAAAGTTTGATTTTTAAGAATCAAATACAATTAAGCATTTATTTAAAATCTAATTTCTGGAGTTTTATGACTTAAATGAGAATAAGATTTGGAAGATGAATATTAAGTTAAGTTGAAATTTAATAAAAGTTAGAATTTTTAGAGGATATGATTTTATAACTTGATTTTTGTGCAGAGTGATCTAAATGAATATCAGGTTGATTTAAATGAATATAAAATAAATTGAAAGATTTTCCAGTTATGTGAAGTTAAAGGTTTTTCTTAAATTTTATTGAATTCATTAAGTAAATATTTCAAGTCTAAATAATAAGTAATTGAATTTAATATATATGAGATTGTCAAATGAGTTTGTTTTTGAATTGGTGAAATATTTAAAGCTTTGAAACATAAGAATTGAAATGGTGTTTGGAAGTTTTAAATCGATATTTGAAAGTGATTTGTGAAATCTAAGGAAGCTATTTTGTTTTATAAAAGTAATTTAATATTTAACCATTTAAGAGATGGAAACTTGTTTCAAAGTTATGATTTTCAAGGTTGTATAATTTGAAAATATTATATTCAAGAGTTTTGATTTCAAAATATTTTATTTTGAAAACCCTATGATTTTGGACAAGAATATATATTGGAAAATAAAATGACATTATATTGGTTTGGGTCTAAATGATATCATATTGATTTGGGGTTCTAAAAATATAAATGATATCGTATTTATGTGGTTTTGAAATAGATGTTTTATTCTGGTTTTGAAAGTATAATTATTTTAAATGACCGCGGTGTTATAATAACGTTTGGTTGTTAAAGAGACCGGGATCGAAAGTTGTCATACTCTCTACCAACTCCGAAAACCACTTTAACAACCGTGTACGCGGTGGAGATTCCAGAATGAAGTAGGTTGGTGGCGGCGTTCCTTTAAAGGTAAATACGAGGACCCAACTCCCGTGAGTTGGCATAAGGTGGCTAAAACAGGAGCGATCGACGGGTTAATGAGGTAGCACCTCTGATCGGACACTTCCCTTCGATACTATACTCAGACTTTGGATTTTCGGTGGCCACCTTCACTTTTTATTTCTTTGATGTGGTGAGTTTGTCCGAGGTGGGCGGCAGCTGCGCGCTGCGCGTTTCCATCGGCCCGGATAGCAATTGGTATATCTACCCTGGCATTGCCTAGTTGTGCCGTATCACCTACCCTAGCGCGCCTTATACGATTTTGTTTTGTACCATACCTTAGAGCGCCCTTTGACGACGCCCAGTACGAGAGAGATTACGGTACTGTATAGACTATGGGAATATATAAATGTGTTAAGGTGGAAAATGTAAAGCCTTAACGCTATTTAAAAGTAAGTTTATTTTACAATTAGACACTATTATAATAGCGCAATATACTACATAGTAAATAGTTTAACGGATCCTTAGGAGATGTAAATCCCGAGCATCTCTTGAGTTACTGCACTCATATTTATTTCTGTCAATGTAACTCACATAAGATCTTTTAGTTCTGACTCGAGTGTTTTGTCTTTCCAAATTCGCTCGGGTCAGTCCGAGCGTTTCAGGATTGAAGATTTTATTTCCGGAGGAAGAAGACGAAGATTTTATTATTATTACTATAGATAATATGGTTTCACTGCACTCAAATTGTTCCACTGCATTGTTATATGGTATGTGTACTCTGATATGTATTGTATAAATAAATCAAAGGTTTTTGTAAACAGATTTATGAACTGTATATTTGATTATTATATTTTATCCTTCCACTGTGAGATTCTGTTTCTTTCTCTGTTTTCTTATTTATCCCATAACAATCCTCCCTTACGTATGGTTTGAATTGGCACGTGTGTCTGTTTAAATCGTGCAAAAAGACGGGATGTTACAGTTGGTATCAGAGCTTTGGTTTAGCGATAAATCTTGGCTTTGTGGGTTTGACTCTTTATAAATAGGGTAGTAATACCCTATGGGAGTCGCTGAGTGTATATATGAGAGAGCGTATTTGTTAGTGTTATAAAAAGGTTTTAATATTGTGTTAATTTGTTCCGTTTCGTATTTATAAATTCTGGTTGGTGCATGAGATGCTATGAAATCAATAGGGATTTCCAAACACTTAATAGGACAGACCGACATAATATTTGTTTTTAATATAGGTGAATGAAATTTTTTTGCCTATTATATTTTTATATATAAAATAAAAAATTTCAATTGATATTTATATTTGGCTGCAATAGATTGATTGTTAGGCAATAAAGTGTAAATAATAATAGAAATAAGATTGAAAAATAAGATAAATGAAATTTGGAAATTTAGAACTTAAGTCCGGGGTTTTTCTTTTGAATGATTTTGAAATATATTAATAATTTTTTTTACAAGTATTTTCTGATATAAATATTTAACATAATTCAGAAGAATCGTTTTAAAGAAGATTTTTGAGAAAATAAGTTTTGTACTTTCCTCTCTGTCGCTGGAAAATAATTTCGGTGATGGCGGCCGCATCATCGACTTTCATTTTTGAGTTTCGAAGGGGAAAGGCCACTGTAGTAGTTCTACTGCAGATTCATTTTCGAAAAAGATATAAAATTTTAATTGTTTTAAATAAAATTAGAGGTATATAAGTTAGAAGAATATATTTATCTAATATTTCAAAATAATTTGAAATTTAACCCGGTATTTAATTCTTAAATTTCCATTAATTAATTTTTTAAATTATTGTAGTGAAATAAAAGGTAAGTGTTTAATAAATTGAAACCTCTAATTTAGGTAAGAGATTTAATGCAAAGTTATAAAGGGAAATGGAAAATTTGTAACATATGAGATAAAGAGTAATATTGTTGAACATTAAACTTAATTAAAAGATGAGATAAAACTTGTATAAGTTCATTTGCATTTTCTTTAACATATATAACTTACCAAATATAAAAAGTTGAAATGTTTAATAAGAAATGTAGTAGAAATTTGTACAAGTAATAGTAGGTAATGAAGCATTCAATGAATTTGCTGTATTCAATAACTTAAGATATAATTGAAATTTTACCAAGTAAATATAAATAAAGGTAATCATGATAGATAGATGATTATAAAACTTAAGGAATTAAAGTAAATAAATAAGGACATGCTATATTAAATGAATGAATAATTATAACAAAATATAAGGAACCAGCATGACCCGAGTTAATGGAATTGAATAATTGTAAGTAATAAGTAAAAATGAATGAGCAAACCTTTAATAAGTAAATGTGAATGAGAAAAAAATCACTATATAAACAAATAGGGAAATCAAACAACTAAAGCATGAAATTTATAATAAGTTAGTTTGGTTGCTGGTTTCAATTGTTATTGTTTGATTTATGGTTGGTTGGGCAAGGAAATTTGAAGTTGTTGGATGGATAAATAATCCATTTTGTTCCATCTAAGACTGTTGAGTAAATGATGCACTTGATAGTTATTTTTCATTCCGTACAATTTCAAGTTTGAACCCAAACAACTATTTGATTGTGTGATTGTATGGTTGTTTTGTAATTGTATGTATGTTGTTCGAGGAAATTGATGGTTGTTGTATTAATTTGGATGATTAGTGATTGGAACTACTTAGATATTTAAATTTTGGACTTAGAAATATTTTGAAATGTTCTCCAAACTCTAATAAATTTAAGTATAAAAAGATAATGTTGTAAATTTGTATATTTTAAGAAAAGTAACAGATATTGTAAATTTAATTGTTTATAAGGTAATGTTTTGAATAAGATATGTAGATTCTAAATCCTTCTTTTCCCTTCTTTTTCCTTTTCGGGGACGAAAAGTTTTGAGTGGGGGAGAGTGTAACGACCCGTAAATTTCGACGATTTAATTTATTTAATAGAATTTTTTAATAAAAATTTAGTAGAAATAATAAAAGGTGATAAATATATTGTAACGACCCGGAAAATTTTAACAATTTTAATTGATTCTATAACGTATTTAATTGAATATTTGTGAAATCTTATAATAATTGAATTTTTAAATAAAATGTTTATATATTTAGAATACATATATTTAAATATAGCAGATTGTAAATTTTCAAATAATTTTATGGAAGTTTATTTAATTGAGAAAACGTGCTGTCCAATTCAAGCTATTAATTGCTTTAATTGATTTCTGAATCAGTGCGTAACGGTTTCTTTTTACTACCGTTAAAGATTTCTATTGCTTAATACTTTTCCAATTCAGGTAGACTTTTCCATTCGTAACCATTAATAAATTTGAGATCATCGACCTTGCTTTTATTATTCCTTGTAGTTTCGTGCACTGACTTTACCTTTCCCACTACCCATAATTTTCTCTATACGTTTCTTTTGCAATTGAAGCGTATATTTATATTTATGGTGGTGCGTTTATTTTGGTCTCTCTTTATTTTTATTTTTAACGCTTGAAAGAATCTCAAATCATCAAGCTAGTAGCATCCGTTCCTTCCCTCGCTTTCATAAGGCCTATAATATATAAACCACTTGCTTATAGATCTGAACTCAACTTTGTCATCAAATTTAATGTGCCTTCCTCTCCCTATTATTTCGGTTCCAACCTTCCTAGTGAATGGCTTTAATAATTTTTGGCTAAATCATAGCTACGGACTTTTCAAATTTCTTTCATTTTTTATTTTTTTCCAATTCCTTCATTTGCTTCAAAAATTTTGAACGTGCCTAATCATCTCAACATGTATATATAATGTAAGCCTACCTTTCCTTGGAAAGCTATTGCTCACAAAATTTCCTGATTTCTTTCCTTTTATCCATTTTTATATCCTTGACTTTCAAAACTCATTATGTGTTGTACAAACAAACAAAAATTTATTGCCTTAAGTGTATAGCTAAATCAACTATTGACCGTTACAATTACTTTTATTTGTATATTCATTTCAATTTATTACTTAAATAACGTTTTGATGAATTAATGGACAGCTTTACGTTTCTTTTGCTTTTGAAAACTTTATATTTATAGTGTACGTTTCTTTTGCATTTCAAAATTTTGAAACATGCTGCCCCATTTAAGCCATTAATTGTTTTAATTATTTTTCTTAATCAACATATAAACGTTGCTTTTTATTATTCCAGGATTTACATCCATACTTTAATCTCTGCTGTTCCATTTATTTCATTTGAAATCTAAATTTATTTACCATTCATTTATACGCATCTTTCTCTTCCCTCTTTTACCTCTTCGTTTCCGTGTTTCTAGGAATATATATATATATATATATATATATATATGTATATATATATATATATATAGTATAGCATAGATTGCATCTTCTTTTCTCTCTGTAGGCTATTCGTTGCCCTCAAATTAATATTAAAAGAGGAGAGAGCTTTGTAAATATTATATAAAGTCATATAGCACGTTCACATATCAAATGCAGACCTACCTTTATATTTAAGAAACTAGCCATTTCTCTGTTGCCTGAAGAATGCCCTTCGCCACGTCATGTTGCTTGAATCACGCATGCATTCTTCCTTTAAAAATCGCCTGTTCTCATTTCCCCTCCATCTTTTCTTATTTCTTCCAAACCTGGGCATGAGCTCTCTCTTTTCCTTGGCCTGCCTCCTCCCCATGGCCGCATGCATTAGTTGGCAAAACATTTCCTCTCTGGTTTTTAAAAGTAAGTACGCATTTTATTTGATATAAGTCTATTTTATATATTAAGAACAGTATAGATTGTGCATAAGTTTTGTTTTATATGTTTACTGCAACTATGGGGATTTTGAATTCCCTAACAGTTGAACTTTAAAAGTAATAATATATTTCATAATAGTATATATATGATAATTGTTATATTTATAAGCGTGTATATAAATATTTAACTTCTGTTCATATATAAAGGTTAGTATATATTTATACTGTATTATGTATATTATTTTAAGATTTTACGGTATATAGTTTTTGACTTTTGTTAGCATATAGTTATCGTACGGCTTTTAGATACACATGTTTTACTAACTAGTTGATAAGTTATATATATATATATATATATATATGCGCGTTTTATTTTACTATTGATAGCTTACGGTATATATGGTATAAGTTTGGCAGCCTTCTATTAATATACCTATTTTTATATGTTTTATACATTTGGTTATAACAGTTTCAACTATTATAAAATATGTTATTCTATTACCTTTCATATGTTAGATATATAAAATATAGTATTTCAATTTTCGTTACTGTTTTGGTATATATATTATATAAAATTGGTGGGTACAAGTTTGATAGGTCAATTTATAATATATATATTTTATGATTGTTTTAGTATTTTAGAGTCTACCGTACTATATTTTATTTTATTTTCAACAATTTACATAAGTTATATTTAAAATGTAGGTATATATATAGAAAATTTTCTATGGTAGTTTTACAGTATAAGTTATATCAATATTTTATAATTTCAACAGTAAATGCTTTCAAAAGTTTATTTCATGTCAGCCTTAAGGTTGTTTGCACTAACTGATATACGTTGGATTTTTTTTTTAAGGGATGTGTATTTTGATTTCAAGTATAGTCATATGTATAGTCATATACAAATTGGTAGAGGAAATGTTATATAGTATATATATGGTTATATTAATATAGTCGGTCTGCACACCTATGTATATATATTAACCGAGGTATGCATATTTTGTTGCATATTTTATAAACTGTGTCTGCATATGTTGGCTAGTTGTATATAAGCTCACTTATCCTATTTATCTTCCTTGATCCAATTCTAATTTGAATTCGTCTATTCCTATTATCAGCTTTGATCATTGAACCGTGTCCATCTAGCTTTGTTTTGGAATTCGGATCTGGATTTCATAACTCACTTCTTTTTCTCTGGCCTCGAAAGGTGAGAAATCACTCACGATTAACGTTCTTTTATTTACTAAATTTGATTTCAATTGAGACGACAATTGAAATATGAGGCTGTAGTTATTTAAATTGTTATATATGCTATTATCTGTAACTATTCACTTATGGGATATGACACCATATCCTATTGTTTATATATTTATTTTGATGATATATGCCTGTTGTTATTATTATTTACATATCGTTTATCAATCTGCAAGTTCCCTGTTAGTATAGAAATCACTATGGGTTGAAATGATACATACCTGAACAGATTTTAGAATAGGAGAAAATCGTTATGGGTTGAAATGATAAACCCAAGCGATTTTCATGTAATTGAATTGGAATTACGGGTTGAAATGCTATCCACCCGTATACATTTAGTGTGCGGATTGAAATGATAAATATCCGTAACACTTGACCATATGATAAGAAATATATACAGACATCGTTGGTCCATATATATAAATATTTTGAAATTTAATTCATTGTTTTGGAAAGAAATATATGGTCTTATTAAATGTTAATCCTTAAATTTTTTTTATATATAAAGGGTAATGATATATAGATTTAATAATATTTAATTTAGTCAAAATTTGATTTAATACATAAATTATGTTAAATATTTATGTAAATTTTATTCCAAAAAGTATTCTGCAATTTACTAAGATTGGGAGATAAATGTGGGTTTATCTAAATGGTATTTAAATAAGGATTTTTCAATTAAATCAATTTGGAATTATTGAATGGGAAATTTAAGGGTATGATTTTGTAACTGGATTTTTATTCTAGTGATTTAATGAATATTTCACGTTTAAATAAATTAAAGAAAATATTGAGTAAAATGTAATTTAAGGTTACTTAAATGATATTGTATCTAATAAGGGATTAATTTAAGACTAGATAATAATGAGGTTAAATCGAGATCTATATGGAATTATTAAATTGAACATTTAATTAAATATTAAAGCTTTGAACTATATTGGGATTTAAATGGTTTATTTTGAGATTCGGATACGTATTTGAAATCAGTATAGTTGAATTTATTATTTAGAAACTAAATTGATTAAAAAGTTAGTTTGAAACGTTTAATACTTAAAGTTTTGAAATATATTGAACATAAAGGGTATTTTGTGATTTCAAATCCGAATTTGAGATCGATAAAATTGAAGTGGTTATTTTAGAAATTGAGTTGAATTTAAATTAATAAATTGAGATTGAAATAGATTTAAATGGGGTGGTCGGGTTGATGTTAAACGATTTGTTAAGTTGAGGGAATTGAAATTTCTTTACTGTACAAATTATTTAATATATAAAAATACTGTTTGGGAAGTATAGAGATATTTGAAGTGAAAATGATATTTGGTTTTGAAGTATAAATTAAGTTGTAAAGACTACGGTGTTATAGTGTATATTTCTATCTTTAGATAGTTCCATGGACCCTTAGAGGATGGTTATCCCAAACATCTTCTAAGTTAATTATATTTCAGTTGATATTTCACTTGAGTTAGATTTATAGATATAAGAATGTTAATCCTGACTCGAGTGTTTTGTGTTTTGCTTTACGCTCGGGTCAGATTGAGAGATACAGCATTTGAGACTCATCTTCGAAGTTGGAGCTTTGCTTGAAGATCCAGCTATCTATCCCTTCAGTCATCCAGTTGATTGGTTCAGAGAAGCCATCTGTTGCATTGGAGACTTCATGGCATTTGAACTATTCGGTTGTATTTTATTTCTAACTCTGAGGTATATAGTAGCTTCATGAACTACTATTCTTTATCTATTCCGCTGCATTGTATTACTCTGTGTAAGTGATCTATGATTGATTTATTTACTGTATATGTTAAGTTTTGCCAAATTTTATCAACAATTCGGTATTTTGAATTATTCAAGTCAGACATGTACGGTTTTATTGTCGATTTGAATGGTCCAAAATAGCGGGACGTTATAGTTGGTATCAGAGCTTTGGCTCTAGGCAAAACTTAGCATATATGGTAAATTTATTTACAGAATCACTTTCGCTCGAGTTGAATCTCTTCCTTTTGACTCGATTTCCTTTGAATTTTGGAATGTCCCTCGGTTCCGAAATTCATTCTGTCTCTCCCTATTTATATTCGTTTGATTCTGGAGTATCCCACAAACGCACTGAATGTTTTGTAAAGGGGGTGAAAACTCCTTTACAATTGGCGTTGATTCATCGAAGATTTCTGTATCCTCGGTTTACGATGCTGCTATATCTTGGTATGCCGAATTCTATCTCTGGCAATCGAATGTCGATTTGCTTTAGAATTCCGCATCAATTATATTCCTGAAGTCACGGTTGACCCGGTTAAGGTCGCCCGAGATTTATAGAAGTATATCCATCTTCTATTTTGTAATTTGATTTTCTCAACTTTGTTTGAGCCTATCTTCGAATCAGGATTCTATTGATTAGAGTTCCTCTAAATTAAATCTTTATCTTTGTTTTGAAATCCATTCTTGAATCATCCTTTGAAAATTGGGTTTGTTGTATTTTAAAATTGTTTTATACGAAATTATTATTTTGATAACTATGATTTTATTCTATATATAAAAGTGAAAATGTTTTCGATAAGGATTATATACCTATATATAAAACGAATAAGAAATGTTATTCTATATATAAAAGTTTTGAAAGGATTGGAAATTTTGAAAATTTATAAGAAAGTGATTTATATAAAAAGGATTTATAACTGAAGGGTTAAATTTGAAATTCGAGAATTGAATTCCGATATTTTGAAATTGGTTTTAAGATTTTGGGAAAATATATAAAAATAATATGATTTAAAAGCATTTTTCTGAATAAGAAATGTTTCAAATGGGTTCAAATGAATTCCAATAATTTTGAAGAAATTTCAAAGAAGTTTTCAAGAAAATAGAAGTCCAGAACTCACTTATGTCGCTGGAGAATAATTTCGGTGATGAGTGCACGCATCATCGACATTGATTTTCGAGTTTCAAAGTGGGGGAGAGGCCACTTTAATAGCTTCGCTATGCGAGTGATTTTGTAAAACCATTTTTGATTTCAAATTCCGAAGTATAATTTGATATTTTCGAAAGATATATGTATATATTTGAAACATTTTAAAGTGAGACCGGTGTTCAGTCCTCGAGTTTTCAATTTGACTAGTAATAACTCTATATAAAAAAAATTGATTTCCAACTCTTAGATTTGGAATTTGATTTCATCGACTATTTTGAAGGTTCAAGCACTTCCAAATCAAGGTTTAAAAGTTTTAAACTAAGAAATTTTGAAAAATATAAAAAATTTGATAAAGCATATAAGTTTAGTTTTGAAGAGTATGACTTAAGTAAGTTTGAAACCTTTTGTTAAGTAAGTGAATATGACTATTTTTAATTATACTAATATGGAATTTAATTTTGAAATGTTTTGGAAAAAAAAAATTAATTTCAAATAATGGTTTTCAGAAAGGTAAATTGGATATTTCTAAAAGAAATAGATAGTTTAAAAGTTTTAAAGTGATGATTATAAATTTGGAAACCATTTTGAGTATAATTGATTTTGAGAAAATATTTGGTTTTGAAATTAAATTGAAATTAAAAACCAGTACTTATATGGTGATTTTGGAAATGAATTTGTTTGACTTGAATTATTTTAATTTGGAAACTGGATAATTTTCTAAACCTATTATTTTGGGAACTTTGAAATTTAGATACTTAATTTGGAAGAAAATTTGGTGAAATCCTATATGATTTTGAAACTGAATTGATATTGAAATGATTTGAAATTGAGACTCTTATATTGTTAAGCACTTGATTTGGGAGTGGTCGAACTTATATAAAATGGATTTGTATAAGTATGAAGTGATTTGAAATCTATTGATTTGAAAGGTACTCAATTTGGAAAGAGACTTTTTTTATAAATCGAAGTCTATATAAGTATGATTTGATATACTATTGATTTGGAAAGTATTCGATTTGAAAATGGAGTCTTATATATATATGGATTTTATGTAAGTATGATATTTGAAAGTATTTAAAAAGGTACTATATGATATATATTTTCGAAGTAAAGATATGGAAAGTGCCTTCTGCTTGATATCTGCTTTGTGGCCACATCGTGGATTCATTCTATCGATATTATTCTCTCTGATTTTCGGTTTTCCGGATGTAATACTCGAGTGTTTCCCACCGTGGCGTAACCCATGGTTTTTTTTTCTCTCGTGACTGCATAGCGCAACTGCCTAGCTGAGTCTTGCCTAGGGGTGCGGATTGTTTCCTGGGGGATCCAGGCTAACCATTGTGTATCCTGCAATCTATATAGGTCGCGAATAGTAGCGCAAGTGCCTGGCTGAGTCTTGCCTAAGGGTACGGATTGTTTCCTGGGGGATCCAGGCGTAACCATTGTGTATCCTGCACCCTAGTAGTCATTATGGCGTAACTCGCAGGGCTGAGAAAGCTTACGGATATGGATTGTTTCCTGGGGGATCCAGGCGTAACCATTGTGTATCTGCGAACCATGATCGGACAAAGGTTTTGGTTTGGTTGTTTTGTTTAGATTGTACTTTCCATATCTGTTTTTAAGGGTTTTTAAGTATTTTCACTGGTTGTTGAAACAGCTCTACTAAGTACTTGAAGAACTCTAGCTTTGCGCCTGATCAACGCATGGCCAGAGTCTGCAAGAACGAGGATAAACTTGTTAAAACATTGAGTTATAAAAGTATTTTCGAAAGAAAAATTGGTTTCGATATAAAAGTATTTTATTTATAAAGGTATTTTATTATAAAAGTATTGTCAACAAAGAAATTTTGTATTAATATTTGAAATTTTAACTCTTATGGTTTGAAATAAATTATTCGTGCCCGATTCTATTCTTTTGAATCTACCTCATCTGCTCAGCTTTATTTTTCACCTATGTTCCGTTTTCGGAATCTACCTTCCTTTCGTTTTTGAATAAATCTTTTAAATATTGCTTATTTGTATACTACATTGTTTTATATAAAATTTTAGTGTTATAAATATTTTTGAAGTTATAAATTAAATAAAACATCTTTAAAGAAAATGATTATTAATTTATTGATAATATTTGAAAGGTATCTTGAGAAAAATTAAAAATTTCATAAATTTTGTGTAACGACCCGCCGCCCTGACCGCCTCTAGTCGGTAATCAAACCAACTCGAAACGTTCAAAATGACGGATTGTTAGTCAGATTATAGAGTTTAAACAGAATCAGCCACAGAATCACAGAATAATCATAATATTATTCATAAATGAATTTTTTCTTACATACATATATCAGAGTTTGTACAATGCATTAAATTTTTATACAGCGGAATATATCTTTTATTATTGAGTACAAGAAAAAAATTTCTAGGAAAACTTTAGTGAAGTGCTTTCCCCTCTCTCTAACTTCGCTGCCTGAAAATCTTCAAGCTGTAAAAATACTCGGTCTGACCCGAGCGTTTATTGCAAACACAAAAACACTCAAGTCAGGATTAATCTTAATTCAAGTAATTAAATTTGCAATGAACTGAAATAAATGGTAACAACCCAAAATACAGTGTGTCAAACATCAGCCTGAATATAACTAAGCATTAAGGCCAAGCACAGATGAACAAACAGGGTCCCAAAATGAATGGACAACAATTCATGGATTTATAAGTGCAACTGAACAAATGAAACAGGGACAGTGAATCATAACAACATCGAAGTGCAACATGTTTGAAAACTCAATTAGAACTCTGTAACCAGGTATGAATAAAGAACAGAGAAGCAACAGGGAAACAAACTTAAATTAAATTATTTTTTAAAAAATCTATCAATCTTGTGTGGCTGCAGTGCACACATATATTTGTACACATGTGCACTGCCTCGCCAACTCGTGTGCACAAATCAGACAAATCACTGCAACAATAATTCTGAATGGAGGAAATGCAACAAAGAAATAATCTAATCAAATGGTGCAAACAACATATGAATGTGACAACATATACAACTTAATACCAAACTAACCCACAAGTGAGCAAAGTAAACATCATGTTTCAACTATACTGGAACCATAAGTGAAACTCAACTCAGAGGTGAAGTGCAACCGAGAATGATTCAACATAAACAACATCGAAGTGCAATAGAGCTTCCGGCAACAACTATAAGTTCAATATAACAAGCTACAACTGATGATCAAACAAAGGGATGCAGACCAAACTACAGTGCAACCGAGAAGCATACAACTATGTGTATACAAATGATCAGTGATATAACCCAGGTACAACAATGCCATCAACACAGCAGCTCAAAGACAGAGTATATGCAAACGCATCAAACTCAGGTGGACAACATATCAAAAATATGAAATAAATCAAAGTAATCATTGATGAACTGACATGCACACAAGTACCAAAAGGCACCAGTTCGGTAGTCAATTGAACAACTATATGGACAGGGCAGCAACTATTGGAACATGACTTTGAACAATGCAAACTAAATGAAACAAGACACAGTACTCAAATGCAAGTGCATAACTAGACCCAAGTCCAACAGACTCAAGAGAATGCAACAACATGTCAACAGAAATGACATAGCAACAAGGCAGACCACAAAATGCATGCTACTTAGTTCAACAACATCAAAGATGACCAAGTCAAGAGAATCAAGTCAACCAGGTAATAATGATTAAAGTTTAAACTTGCTTTCATTTATTTCTGAAAATATATAACAGGTCTTAAACCAAAGTTAAACTTGTTTACAATTTTTTTTTTCAAAAGCAAAGAGGAGGAGAAGGATTTAAAACCTGGTGTGAGCCAGCAACTCAAACAAGTTAAACCAAATTCCAACTTACTTACTTTTTTTCTTTTTTTTCTTTTTCTCAGTAGATTACATGATCAATATCAAAGTGCTTCAAGAGGCAGTGGATAACATGGAAAAACATCCACAAAATTCCAGTGAAGTTATAAGTGAAAATCAAGACATCAAGTATGTCTGTAAATGCAACCCAGTACAGTTCAGTGAACTGAGGTGAAGCTACAAGAGTACAACTACACCAACTAAATGTCATCAAGTAAACAAGATTCAAGACAGTATAAATCCAGTCATATATATGCATACACACATACAAATATATGTATGCCTATATATGCAGATTTTAGAAAACAGGTGACACATTGAGTCCACCATTTAAAACAAATTGACACAGCTAAAAATGATTCAAGTTCAAATATATCAGTATAGCTAATAAAATGAAAATGGACAGCAGCTACTACACAAATGCAAGAAGGTCAAGTTAGCACACTCAACACAGTGCAAGCACAAGTGCATACAAGAGGTCAAAGATAGTTATATATTAAAACTGTATAAGTTCGTAGTTGAAAACAAGACTATACTTTCTGAAAAACTCTAACATTTTCAAAGTCATGTATATATGAAACTTCATTTGTTCTCAAACTAGTACTCATACTCTTAAAATTAACATCTGTTCTTATCAGTTTTTTTTTAAAAAAAACAAAAATTAATAGCATCTGTTCTTAACAGTTTAAAAACAAAATTTATAGTATCTGTTCTTATCAGTAAAAAAAAAACAATATCATATAGCATCTGTTTTTAACAGTTTAAATTGGATTGACCGAGAGCAAAGAGCAAAACAAGATTCAAAACTTTAAAGTATAGTTTGCTCACAGTATTATATATATATATTTTTTCTTGAAACTGCATAACATAACAGAGGTGGCATATATATATACAGATACACGAGCATGCATCCATCACATGCAGCAACACAAAAACAAGCATCTGTCCTCATCAGTTAAAAACAAATCATAAATTGATAGCATCTGTTCTCATCAATTTAAATTAAATTCCAAATAGTGTCTGTTCTCACCAGTTTAAAAATAAATCCCAAATAGCATCTGTTCTTAACAGTTTAAATCCAAAAAAAATCCGAGCAATTGATAACGAATAACCCCCCAAAACATAGCATGCAACCAAACATCCAATTCAAACAAGTTTAAACACTTGAATCAAAATCAATCGTGAGCAAAGAACTCACCTTTCACCGAAGCAAGGAGACGAACTCGACCCACTGAGAAGCACGCGATCGAATTGAAGCCGAAGCAAACCCAAATTTCGAAAAGCCCTAATTGTTGAAGCACGGAATCGAAGAGGAACGACGATTTTTTTAGAGAGAGGCCGCCATTTTTCTTTGTTTATTTTTTTTTCTGAAATGAAAAGGGTTTCGGCCGAATATAAAAAGAGAAAAGGGAGACGTGATTTTTTAGCGTGGGTTAAGGCATAAACAATGGCGTGAATGAAGGCACGAGTTAAGGCGTGTATCTAGCTGATGAAAGTAAGGCCCTGTATACTTATTTATTTTTATTTATTATATATTTTTATTTATTTTTTTTCTCCCTCTTTTTTTTCAATTTAAATTCAATTAGTTTTGTTATTTCTTTGCTTTGTTTTGTTTTGTTAAAATTATGTTGTTAAAATTTTTCCAATGTAGTTACATTATATTTTACAAAATTTATAAATATGTTGTTTAAATTTTTAACTATGGGTATTGATATTTATTTTGTATTGATTAAAATTTTATTCCTTTTTATTTAAGCTAAAGAAAAATGTTATTAAAACTAGCCATCCTTTATAAATTTAAATAAGCAACAATTCTTATATCAAAATTTATTTTCTTCTAAGTCGTTAGTTTGAATTTCAATACAAATTCAATATTCAATTTCAACTCCAAAGTCAAATTCAAATTTTATTTAACTTTTCACTAGATTAAATTTTAAAATTTAATCGCTAATTAATTCTGATAATTTGAAATTCAAGTCAAACATCATTCGAATATTAAAAATAAATTAAATATACACAAATTAAATTGTTCAAAATTCAGGACCGTTACAATCTCCCCTTCTTAAAAGAATTTCGTCCCGAAATTATAAGTTAGGAAAAACGATTGCTAAAATCTCACCGATATTTATACCCTACACAATTTTACCAAGTTTCAAACTCGCAAATAAATATAGGATTCATTCCATTTATTTTATCTCACTAGTTTTGTTCATCGATTTCAATAATCAAGCCACAAAAGTCTTTTTACCAAATTTTTGACTTACAAAACTCAGATTTTTTAAACTTGAAATCTTTCATGCTAAATATTTGCATATTACATCTTTTCTAAAGCTGTGTGCTTTCAAGATATTTTTAAAATTTTTTTTCCTTAATTCATTAAGTTAGAATTATGTAATTCTAATTTCAAACTATTGATTTTCTATTCAAAGTTTGAAAATACTTGATAACTCGAAGTTTAACAAGTCCATCGTCGTTCTGACAGACATTAGGCATACGCTGGCCAGGTGCAAGTCTAAAAATCTCCAAGTACTAAATATACTTGCTTCAACTCCCAGTGAAAATACTTTTTTAAAAATTCTTTTAAAAATGGATATGGAAAGCACGTTCCCCCATGGATCACAGTTTACCCGGCGGTTACGCTACTATCCCAGTAGAATCGCTTGTAACCTTAGATTTCTCATCTCTCTTGAATTTCGCCATGGTTGTCGCCTTAGATCGCGGTCCACACGGTGGTTACGCTACTATCCCAGTAGAATCGCTCGTGGCCGTAGGCATCACGCCCCTCGAATTTCGCTTCGGTTTCTAGATCGCAGTTTACTTGGCGGTTGCGCCACTATCCCAGTGGAATCGCTTGTAACTGTAGGCATCACGCCCCACGAATTACGCCAGCATCAATTCACCTAATCCCAAACACGATGATCCATCGTGGGGGATCCCAGTCAGTCCCAATGGACATTCCACTAATGGAAATTCTACGTAGCTACGATTTCCAATGGACACTCCACCGAGTTCCAATCACCTTCACAAACAATAAATGGAAGGTACATTTCCATATCCTCAGTTTTTTTTAGAAAACATATGTCATATACATATAGTACTTCATTTCACATTTCATACATATCATACCTATGTAAACCTACACAGGACTTTTCATAATAATGACTTTCCAAACTGATAGTTTTTGAATTATTATATTCACATATATAAGTTAGGAAAACTCAATTCACATTCATAACAAATAGAGGATTCCAAAATTTTCCATTTCACTTAAAATTTTCCTCTAATTCGATTTGAAAATTTAAGGTTATCTCAAACCTAATTCACATTCATAATCCAATTCATTATCGACTTCACATTCGATTTGGATTTCACGTTACATCGTCAATTCTCAACACATAATTGATGTCTACCGATATATAACCTCTAAGCTCGTATGTCTCAGAGAAGGGTGTTAAGCTAAAAGAATAAATTCTCCGCCACCACAGATATATATTTAATAGAGATCAAATGCTATGTCATCAATTCACAATGTTAGACATACAATCCCAATCGACTATCCAAAATTCAAAGCTCAACTTATATTGTTTTTGATGTCAAAGTTAAACTCAATTTAACTCAAGATTCAATCTTTTTGAAAAATATTCAAGTTGAACTGATCGTTCATATTTCTCAAAAATAATATCTTTAGAAGATATATATAATTTTCCAACTTAGCCATTTGAAACAAATTTCAAATATTCATTTTTCAATTTATCTTTAAAAGATAAAATTTCAAACCTTTCATTTCCTATTGGAAAACATTTCCATACTTATTTAATAAGTAATTCACAAGTCCATTTATTTTCAACTCTTAGAAAATATTCAATATACTTGAATCAAAATTAAGTATATATTCCATTCTTTAAGGAAATCATTCTTTTAAACACATTTATTTGAGTCAAAACGAATGTTGCGTAAAACATTGTTACGACAACTCAAAATCACTAGTACAGGGATTCGAAATTTAAGATAGATATATAAATCCCAAACCTATAAACAACATTTCCTTTCGGAAACCATTTACTATAACAACAATGTTATAGTCCACCATTTCCTTATTTTTCTCTCGAAAACGTCTATTTCAACAATGAATGTTGAAATCTATGTATTCGATAGTTAATGCATTTTAAAACATCTTTAAAACCATTAACTTTTTCAACTTCAACTTCAACTTAATTCATAGTTTGAATTCCTCATACTTTTCATAATATTAGTTTTAAACCAATTTCAACTTTTCAATATTAAGTTTTTCACTTAATTTAAATTTTCCACACGTTTAAATTCTAATTCATCACTGAATTTATTAAACCTATAATGGATTATCATGTTGACAAACATCAAACTTGAAATTTAATTTCTATTTGAACTTTGCATTTACTTTCTATTTCCAAAATAGTCAACTAGTTCTTTAGTAAATTATTCATTGAATTGGTTCCGTTAGATCTATATTTCCATACTAACTATTTTAGGCAATAGTTTTAAACTTGAAATATAAACTTTACATCAAACTTAGTTTGATTCATTCAGTTAAATCAACAATTAAATTTCCTTCCCAAGATGCTATTTCATTAAAATATTTTCTCCGTACAAAATTTTACATAGCTTAATACTTTTAAAAGACGTACACAGAAGATTTTGGATTACAAAAGATAGTATTACAAAATATATTGGTTGGTTTAAGATACAGAATAATTAAGGACTATCGACTTCTTGTCCGGTAGTATGCATCTTTGCCAAACTTTCATCTTCGGATGACACTATTTCATGTTGTGTTAAAGGAGAATTAACACATTCAAAATCCACATGTCCCCAATCCTTACAGTTATTGCAAAAATATGAGATGTTTCCATCCTTATCTATCACCTTAGCACTTTTCGCTCTAGCTGGTCGGGCTATAGATTGCTTTCCCTGCTGTCTTTCGGTGCAGTTTCTGGCTATATGTCCAGTCTGACGATAATGGTAGCAGATTTTCAATCTATCGACGGGTAAATCGAGTACGCACTTTTTCCTTTTCACTTTAGGGCAATGACTAAGAAAATGCCCTTTCTCCCGACATTTAAAACACACAATCTCAGGACGAGCGAACCGGTCATCCACATTCCTTTTCTTTCTCCTTACTCGGCACTTAATGGCATAATGTCCCTTTTTATGACATCGATAGCAAATAACCTCATCATATGGACCAGGTGTTTGCCTTTCATTGAATCTCCTTTCAATCTCCGCACGTGTCGCTTCTGCCTCTCTACGGGCAATAGCTCTTTGTTCACGACGTGCTAATTTTTGTGCTTCGGTTTTCGCCATTATGGTTAACAAGGTGTTTTCAAAGTTTCCTATATATATTTGCAATCCTTATTAGCAGAGGTTGGATTATTCAATCATTTTCCCTAAAACATATCTGTTTTATTCAATAATATATTCACTGTCCAAAATCGTGAATATACTTATCTATTCAATTCAGTGTTTCTACACTTTTTATTTAAAAGATTATCCACTGTCCAAAATCGTGGATATAATTCCCAACCAACATTTACTATCACAATATTTAACTTAAAGGATAATTCGCTGTCCAAAATCACGAATATATCTCCTTTAATAACTTCTATTTTTCATTTATCAAATTCAATTGGTTTCGAATTTATAAACAATCTTTACAAATTCCATTTCTAGTTATAAAACTTCGATTTACAATCTTTTTATTAATTCAATTCAATTTATATAACTCAATTATATAACAAAAGTCCATTTATAAGTTAAGTACTTATAATCCATTTATTTACTAAATCGTTCTTCAAAACATTTGAAATCAATTTTCAAAAGAATTCAGAATCAAATTCCCAAGTTATAGTTTAATTATCCTCTTGGCTATAACTAAATTGAAATATCATTTTATTTCACAATTTATTATTTTGTAGATATTCACAACATTTGATTCAAACCAATTCATTAATTCACTTCACTTAACTTTTATTTTTCATAAGTCTCAACAATTTGATAATGGATTTTCAAATGAGAAACTATCGCAATCCTAAATTTAGAGAGGGGAATTTTCAAAATAATTCTAACTTTCAAAATACCTTTCATTTTAAAGAAAACAATTTTATACTTCTTTAGATTTGAAAACACTTTCTTTAAAGTGGTTCTAGTAACTATTCATATTAAACATCATAAACTGAGCTTTGTGTAAACCAAAGATCTGATACCACTTTTGTAACGACCCGCCGCCCTGACCGCCTCTAGTCGGTAATTAAACCAACTCGAAACGTTCAAAATGATGGATTGTTAGTCAGTTTATAGAGTTTAAACAGAATCAGCCACAGAATCACAGAATAGTCATAATATTATTCATAAATGAATTTTTTCTTACATACATATATCAGAGTTTGTACAATGCATTAAATTTTTATACAGCGGAATATATCTTTTATTATTGAGTACAAGAAAAAAATTTCTAGGAAAACTTTAGTGAAGTGCTTTCCCCTCTCTCTAACTTCGCTGCCTGAAAATCTTCAAGCTGTAAAAATACTCGGTCTGACCCGAGCGTTCATTGCAAACACAAAAACACTCGAGTCAGGATTAATCTTAATTCAAGTAATTAAATTTGCAATGAACTGAAATAAATGGTAACAGCCCAAAATACAGTGTGTCAAACATCAGCCTGAATATAACTAAGCATTAAGGCCAAGCACAGATGAACAAACAGGGTCCCAAAATGAATGGACAACAATTCATGGATTTATAAGTGCAACTGAACAAATGAAACAGGGACAGTGAATCATAACAACATCGAAGTGCAACATGTTTGAAAACTCAATTAGAACTCTGTAACCAGGTATGAACAGAGAACAGAGAAGCAACAGGGAAACAAACTTAAATTAAATTATTATTTTTAAAATCTATCGATCCTGTGTGGCTGCAGTGCACACATATATTTGTACACATGTGCACTGCCTCGCCAACTCGTGTGCACAAATCAGACAAATCACTGCAACAATAATTCTGAATGGAGGAAATGCAACAAAGAAATAATCTAATCAAATGGTGCAAACAGCATATGAATGTGACAACATATACAACTTAATACCAAACTAACCCACAAGTGAGCAAAGTAAACATCATGTTTCAGCCATACTGGAACCATAAGTGAAACTCAACTCAGAGGTGAAGTGGAACCGAGAATGATTCAATGTAAACAACATCGAAGTGCAATAATGCTTCCGGCAACAACTACAAGTTCAATATAACAAGCTACAACTGATTATCAAACAAAGGGATGCAGACCAAACTACAGTGCAACCGAGAAGCATACAACTATGTGTATACAAATGATCGGTGATATAACCCAGGTACAACAATGCCATCAACACAGCAGCTCAAAGACAGAGTATATGCAAACGCATCAAACTCAGGTGGACAACATATCAAAAATATGAAATAAATCAAAGTAATCAGTGATGAACTGACATGCACACAAGTACCAAAAGGCACCAGTTCGGTAGTCAATTGAACAACTATATGGACAGGGCAGCAACTATTGGAACATGACTTTGAACAATGCAAACTAAATGAAACAAGACACAGTACTCAAATGCAAGTGCACAACTAGACCCAAGTCCAACAGACTCAAGAGAATGCAACAACATGTCAACAGAAATGACATAGCAACAAGGCAGACCACAAAATGCATGCTACTTAGTTCAACAACATCAAAGATGACCAAGTCAAGAGAATCAAGTCAACCAGGTAATAATGATTAAAGTTTAAACTTGCTTTCATTTATTTCTGAAAATATATAACAGGTCTTAAACCAAAGTTAAACTTGTTTACAATTTTTTTTTTCAAAAGCAAAGAGGAGGAGAAGGATTTAAAACCTGGTGTGAGCCTGCAACTCAAACAAGTTAAACCAAATTCCAACTTACTTACTTTTTTTCTTTTTTTTCTTTTTCTCAGTAGATTACATGATCAATATCAAAGTGCTTCAAGAGGCAGTGGAGAACATGGAAAAACATCCACAAAATTCCAGTGAAGTTATAAGTGAAAATCAAGACATCAAGTATGTCTGTAAATGCAACCCAGTACAGTTCAGTGAACTGAGGTGAAGCTACAAGAGTACAACTACACCAACTAAATGTCATCAAGTAAACAAGATTCAAGACAGTATAAATCCAGTCATATATATGCATACACACATACAAATATATGTATGCCTATATATGCAGATTTTAGAAAACAGGTGACACATTGAGTCCACCATTTAAAACAAATTGACACAGCTAAAAATGATTCAAGTTCAAATATATCAGTATAGCTAATAAAATGAAAATGGACAGCAGCTACTACACAAATGCAAGAAGGTCAAGTTAGCACACTCAACACAGTGCAAGCACAAGTGCATACAAGAGGTCAAAGATAGTTATATATTAAAACTGTATAAGTTCGTAGTTGAAAACAAGACTATACTTTCTGAAAAACTCTAACATTTTCAAAGTCATGTATATATGAAACTTCATTTGTTCTCAAACTAGTACTCATACTCTTAAAATTAACATCTGTTCTTATCAGTTTTTTTTTTTAAAAAAAAACAAAAATTAATAGCATCTGTTCTTAACAGTTTAAAAACAAAATTTATAGTATTTGTTCTCATCAGTAAAAAAAAAACAATATCATATAGCATCTGTTTTTAACAGTTTAAATTGGATTGACCGAGAGCAAAGAGAAAAACAAGATTCAAAACTTTAAAGTATAGTTTGCTCACAGTATTATATATATATTTTTTCTTGAAACTGCATAACATAACAGAGGTGGCATATATATATACAGATACACGAGCATGCATCCATCACATGCAGCAACACAAAAACAAGCATCTGTCCACATCAGTTAAAAACAAATCACAAATTGATAGCATCTGTTCTCATCAATTTAAATTAAATTCCAAATAGTGTCTGTTCTCACCAGTTTAAAAATAAATCCCAAATAGCATCTGTTCTTAACAGTTTAAATCCAAAAAAAAATCCGAGCAATTGATAACGAATAACCCCCCAAAACATAGCATGCAACCAAACATCCAATTCAAACAAGTTTAAACACTTGAATCAAAATCAATCGTGAGCAAAGAACTCACCTTTCACCGAAGCAAGGAGACGAACTCAACCCACTGAGAAGCACGCGATCGAATTGAAGCCGAAGCAAACCCAAATTTCGAAAAGCCCTAATTGTTGAAGCACGGAATCGAAGAGGAACGACGATTTTTTTTAGAGAGAGGCCGCCATTTTTCTTTGTTTTTTTTTTTCTGAGATGAAAAGGGTTTCGGCCGAATATAAAAAGAGAAAAGGGAGACGTGATTTTTTAGCGTGGGTTAAGGCATAAACAATGGCGTGAATGAAGGCACGAGTTAAGGCGTGTATCTAGCTGATGAAAGTAAGGCCCTGTATACTTATTTATTTTTATTTATTATATATTTTTATTTATTTTTTTTCTCCCTCTTTTTTTTTCAATTTAAATTCAATTAGTTTTGTTATTTCTTTGCTTTGTTTTGTTTTGTTAAAATTATGTTGTTAAAATTTTTCCAATGTAGTTACATTATATTTTACAAAATTTATAAATATGTTGTTTGAATTTTTTAACTATGGGTATTGATATTTATTTTGTATTGATTAAAATTTTATTCCTTTTTATTTAAGATAAAGAAAAATGTTATTAAAACTACCCATCCTTTATAAATTTAAATAAGCAACAATTCTTATATCCAAATTTATTTTCTTCTAAGTCGTTAGTTTGAATTTCAATACAAATTCAATATTCAATTTCAACTCCAAAGTCAAATTCAAATTTTATTTAACTTTTCACTAGATTAAATTTTAAAATTTAATCGCTAATTAATTCTGATAATTTGAAATTCAAGTCAAACATCATTCGAATATTAAAAATAAATTAAATATTCACAAATTAAATTGTTCAAAATTCAGGACCGTTACATTTTGGATTTAATATTTTCAATAGTCTTTGTAAATAGAAGTAATAATGTAAATAATTGTTTGCAAAGGAGTTTGAGAAGTATTAAATATTAAAGAAAGTTTAATTTCAAATGAAATTTTCAAATAAATATTTTAAATAAAATTTATATAGTTTTAAAATTTATTGTTTATCTTGGCTTTCAATCTTTTTTTTTCTGGTTGTTTTATTCTCCTACCTCCTTCCTTTTCGGGGACGAAAAGTTTTGAGTGGGGAAGAGTGTAATGACCCGGAAAATTTTAACAATTTTAATTGATTCTATAACGTATTTAATTGAATATTTGTGAAATCTTATAATAATTGAATTTTTAAATAAAATGTTTATATATTTAGAATACGTATATTTAAATATAGCTGATTGTAAATTTTCAAATAATTTTATGGAAGTTTATTTAATTGAGAAATCGTGCTGTCCAATTCAAGCTATTAATTGCTTTAATTGATTTCTGAATCAGTGTGTAACGGTTTCTTTTTACTACCGTTAAAGATTTCTATTGCTTAATACTTTTCCAATTCAGGTAGACTTTTCCATTCGTAACCATTAATAAATTTAAGATCATCGACCTTGCTTTTATTATTCCTTGTAGTTTCATGCACTGACTTTACCTTTCCCACTACCCATAATTTTCTCTATACGTTTCTTTTGCAATTGAAGCGTATATTTATATTTATGGTGGTGCGTTTATTCTGGTCTCTCTTTATTTTTGTTTTTAACGCTTGAAAGAATCTCAAATCATCAAGCTAGTAGCATCCGTTTCTTCCCTTGCTTTCATAAGGCCTATAATATATAAACCACTTGCTTATAGATCTGAACACAACTTTGTCATCAAATTTAATGTGCCTTCCTCTCCCTATTATTTCGGTTCCAACCTTCCTAGTGAATGGCTTTAATAATTTTTGGCTAAATCATAGCTACGGACTTTTCAAATTTCTTTCATTTTTTATTTTTTTCCAATTCCTTCATTTGCTTCAAAATTTTTGAACGTGCCTAATCATCTCAGCATGTATATATAATGTAAGCCTACCTTTCCTTGGAAAGCTATTGCTCACAAAATTTCCTGATTTCTTTCCTTTTATCCATTTTTATATCCTTGACTTTCAAAACTCATTATGTGTTGTACAAACAAACAAAAATTTATTGCCTTAAGTGTGTAGCTAAATCAACTATTGACCGTTACAATTACTTTTATTTGTAAATTCCTTTCAATTTATTACTTAAATAACGTTTTGATGAATTAATGGACAGCTTTACGTTTCTTTTGCTTTTGAAAACTTTATATTTATAGTGTACGTTTCTTTTGCATTTCAAAATTTTGAAACATGCTGCCCCATTTAAGCCATTAATTGTTTTAATTATTTTTCTTAATCAACATATAAACGTTGCTTTTTATTATTCCAGGATTTACATCCATACTTTAATCTCTGCTGTTCCATTTATTTCATTTGAAATCTAAATTTATTTACCATTCGTTTATAGGCCTCTTTCTCTTCCCTTTTTTACCTCTTCGTTTCCGTGTTTCTAGGAATATATATATATATAGTATAGCATAGATTGCATCTTCTTTTCTCTCTGTAGGCTATTCGTTGCCCTCAAATTAATATTAAAAGAGGAGAGAGCTTTGTAAATATTATATAAAGTCATATAGCACGTTCACATATCAGATGCAGACCTACCTTTATATTTAAGAAACTAGCATTTTCTCTGTTGCCTGAAGAATGCCCTTCGCCATGTCATGTTGCTTGAATCACGCATGCATTCTTCCTTTAAAAATCGCCTGTTCTCATCTCCCCTCCATCTTTTCTTATTTCTTCCAAACCTGAGCATGAGCTCTCTCTTTTCCCTGGCCTGCCTCCTCCCCATGGCCGCATGCATTAGTTGGCAAAACATTTCCTCTCTGGTTTTTAAAAGTAAGTACGCATTTTATTTGATATAAGTCTATTTTATATATTAAGAACAGTATAGATTGTGCATAAGTTGTGTTTTATATGTTTACTGCAACTATGGGGATTTTGAATTCCCTAACAGTTGAACTTTAAAAATAATAATATATTTCATAATAGTATATATATGATAATTGTTATATTTATAAACGTGTATATAAATATTTAACTTCTGTTCGTAGATAAAGGTTAGTATTATTTATACTGTATTATGTATATTATTTTAAGATTTTACGGTATATAGTTTTTGACTTTTGTTAGCATATAGTTATCGTACGGCTTTTAGATACGTATGTTTTACTAACTTGTTGATAAGTTAAATATATATATATATACGCATTTTATTTTACTATTGATAGCTTACGGTATATATGGTATAAGTTTGGCAGCCTTCTATTAATATACGTATTTTTATATGTTTTATATATTTGGTTATAACAGTTTCAACTATAATAAAATATGTTATTTTATTAGCTTTCATATGTTAGATATATAAAATATAGTATTTCAATTTTCGTTACTGTTTTGGTATATATATTATATAAAATTGGTGGGTACAAGTTTGATTGGTCAATTTATAATATATATATTTTTATGATTGTTTTAGTATTTTAGAGTCTACCGTAACTACATTTTATTTTATTTTCAACAATTTACATAAGTTATATTTAAAATGTAGGTATATATATAAAATTTTCTGTGGTAGTTTTACAGTATAAGTTATATCAATATTTTATAATTTCAACAGTATATGCTTTCAAAAGTTTATTTCATGTCAGCCTTGAGGTTGTTTGCACTGACTGATATACGTTGGATTTTTTTTTAAGGGATGTGTATTTTGATTTCAAGTATAGTCATATGTATAGTCATAGACAAATTGGTAGAGGAAATGTTATATAGTATATATATGGTTATATTAATATAGTCGGTCTGCACACCTATGTATATATATTAACCGAGGTATGCATATTTTGTTGCATATTTTATAAACTGTGTCTGCATATGTTGGCTAGTTGTATATAAGCTCACTTATCCTATTTATCTTCCTTGATCCAATTCTGATTTGAATTCGTCTATTCCTATTATCAGCTTTGATCATTGAACCGTGTCCATCTAGCTTTGTTTTGGAATTCGGATCTGGATTTCATAACTCACTTCTTTTTCTCTGGCCTCTAAAGGTGAGAAATCACTCACGATTAACGTTCTTTTATTTACTAAATTTGATTTCAATTGAGACGACAATTGAAATATGAGGCTGTAGTTATTTAAATTGTTATATATGCTATTATCTGTAACTATTCACTTATGGGATATGACACCATATCCTATTGTTTATATATTTATTTTGATGATATATGCATGTTGTTATTATTATTTACATATCTGTTATCACTCTGCAAGTTCCCTGTTAGTATAGAAATCACTATGGGTTGAAATGATACATACTTGAACAGACTTTAGAATAGGAGAAAATCGTTATGGGTTGAAATGATAAACCCAAGCGATTTTCATTTAATGAATTGGGATTACGGGTTGAAATGCTATCCACCCGTATACATTTAGTGTACGGATTGAAATGATAAATATCCGTAACACTTGACCATATGATAAGAAATATATACAGACATCGTTGGTCCATATATATAAATATTTTGAAATTTAATTCATTGTTTTGGAAAGAAATATATGGTCTTATTAAATGTTAATCCTTAAATTTTTTTATATATAAAGGGTAATGATATATAGATTTAATAATATTTAATTTAGTCAAAATTTGATTTAATACATAAATTATGTTAAATATTTATGTAAATTTTATTTCAAAAAGTATTCTGCATTTACTAAGATTGGGAGATAAATGTGGGTTTATCTAAATGGTATTTAAATAAGGATTTATTCAATTAAATCAATTTGAAATTATTGAATGGGAAATTTAAGGGTATGATTTTGTAACTGGATTTTTATTGAAGTGATTTAATGAATATTTCACGTTTAAATAAATTAAAGAAAATATTGAGTAAAATGTAATTTAAGGTTACTTAAATGATATTGTATCTAATGAGGGATTAATTTAAGACTAGATAATAATGAGTTAAATCGAGATCTATATGGAACTATTAAATTGAACATTTAATTAAATATTAAAGCTGTGAACTATATTGGGATTTAAATGGTTTATTTTGAGATTCGGATATGTATTTGAAATCAGTATAGTTGAATTTATTATTTAGAAACTAAATTGATTAAAAAGTTAGTTTGAAACGTTGAACACTTAAAGTTTTGAAATATATTGAACATAAAGGGTATTTTGTGATTTCAAATCCGAATTTGAGATCGATAAAATTGAAGTGGTTATTTTAGAAATTGAGTTGATTTAAATTAATAAATTGAGATTGAAATAGATTTAAATGGGGTGGTCGGGTTGATGTTAAACGATTTGTTAAGTTGAGGGAATTGAAATTTCTTTACTGTACAAATTGTTTAATATATAAAAATACTATTTGGGAAGTATAGAGATATTTGAAGTGAAAATGATATTTGGTTTTGAAGTATAAATTAAGTTGAAAAGACAACGGTGTTATAGTGTATATTTCTATCTTTAGATAGTTCCATGGACCCTTAGAGGATGGTTATCCCAAACATCCTCTAAGTTAATTATATTTCAGTTGATATTTCACTTGAGTTAGATTTATAGATATAAGAATGTTAATCCTGACTCGAGTGTTTTGTGTTTTGCTTTACGCTCGGGTCAGACTGAGAGATACATCATTTGAGACTCATCTTCGAAGTTGGAGCTTTGCTTGAAGATCTAGCTATCTATCCCTTCAGTCATTCAGTTGATTGGTTCATAGAAGCCATCTGTTGCATTGGAGACTTCATGGCATTTGAACTATTCGGTTGTATTTTATTTCTAACTCTGAGGTATATAGTAGCTTCATGAACTACTATTCTTTATCTATTCCGCTGCATTGTATTACTCTGTGTAAGTGATCTATGATTGATTTATTTACTGTATATTTTAAGTTTTGCCAAATTTTATTAACAATTCGGTATTTTGAATTATTCAAGTCGGACATGTACGGTTTTATTGTCGATTTGAATGGTCCAAAATAGCTGGTCATTACATGTTAACGCTAAAAGTTGAACGCTAACACCCCGGTGTGTAGAAGGTAATTGTGAAAGCACCACCCGTTGGTACGGGAACAAAATATAAGCAGAGAAATCACAGAGAAGCTATAAAAGACACAATATTTATAGTGGTTCGGCTTAAGATCTAGCCTACGTCCACTTTAAAGCTCTTTATTGCTAATTTGGTTACAATTCTTTATAACAATCTTCAATTACAACACACTTAGACAAATAGCTCAAACTCTGGTGTAGAAGAATCCTTCAAATGCATGGCGAATGAGTTAGATTTCCTCTCAAGATTTGTTGAAATGTCTTTGGTGATTGGAGTGATAGAAGTGTTGCTTGAATGTTGCTTGAAGTCGAGACAATGGCAGAGTAATGGCCTCTAGGAAGTCCTTCCAAAAAGAAGAAGTCCCCCTCTAGTTGGAGTTAGGGTCATATTTATAGGCATTTTTTAGAGTTAGGTCGTAGGTCGTGGCCGACCTAAGCAAGGTCGTAGGTCGTGACCGACCTAAGTATGGTTGTAGTCAACCTGAAGAGTATTGGTGCTTCCTTCCTTGTGCTAATTTGCACAAGTCCTAGGTCGCAAGCGACCTATCCCCCTGCGGCATAGTATAGTTCAACTCCTTTACTCTGGCAGTTAGGTCGCTAACGACCTACCCTAGGTCGTGAGTAATTTCCTGCATCCATAGTTGATCTTAAATCGTTGAGTTCCTTAGGTTGCGACCTTCCTTAGGTCGCGGAGCTTCATAGGTCGGTGGACAGTTAGGTCGCATAAAATCTTTAGGTCGCTTGCTTGCTTATCTGGTTAGGTCGCGGCAATCCTTAGCTCGCCAGGTTACTTCAGTAATTAGATCGTCCCCTTTTTTAGGTTGCTTGTTCTTTTAGGTCGTGGCCTTTTTGGGTCGCTGCTGCCTTTAGGTCGAGACAGTCTTAGGTCGCAACACTTTAGGTCGCAGCTACTCTGTTAGGTCGCGAAGCTTGATAGGTCGCTCTCCTCTCTAGGTCGAGACATCTTTAAGTCGCTAGACCATTCCTATAGCTTGGTCGTTCCATGTCTTTAGGTCTTAGGTTGCTAATGAAGGGGAGTTAACATTTACCCCTCGAAGTATACGCCTAGGTCGTAGGTCGTGTGCTTCGACCTTCTTAACTCGTGCTCTGATGAGTTGTTAGGTCGCAAGCGACCTATTGAGGAAACTAGGTCATGCGTGTCGATTCACATTTTACTCCTCCGGGGTATAAATAGCTTAGGTCGTTCCTTCTTCATCTCATCTGTTTTAATATCTCATTCGGCCATTAACAGAATCTTGCGATTTCAAGAGCAATTCTGAGTTTAATCGTCCACCGATTCATTCCTGCTATCATATTGCGTAAGTATACTTAATCTTTATCCATCTCGCGATCATCATTGAACCACGAATTTCCATCTCCGAACCTCATAACAATTTTGTATGCCGCGTTTCATCTTTTGAGTCAAGTCGTGGTCGATTTTGATCGCCATTATTTGTAATTCATGAAAGCACAGTAGTGAGTTGAATTCGTGATTCCTGTGAACGTGGTAGTATATCGGATTTGTGATGAGTTTGAGGCGATTTGGGTTGGATTCTTGGGTAATTCGTGACGATGTAGGAGGAAGATGGTGAATTATGGTGTTTCGAACTAATTGGCTTACAAATTTGGAGGAGATGAGGAAGGTTCCAACGGGTTAACGGGTTAATGGATTTTTAGCTACACGGGTAATGGAGGAGATGATGTGGCAGCGTGTGAGTGGAGGGTCGACTTTAGGGTGGTCTGCTTGAATATGAACCATGCGACCTAACTTCTTAGCGATCTAACCCTGTAATGACCTAAGTTTTTGCGGCATTGGTTTTAGGTCGCGGCCGACCTTAGACTTAAATTCCTGTGACACAGAAGTTAGGTCACTGCCGACCTAGTACTTGGATGGTTTGCACATGGACTTTAAACCGAACGACTTAACAGCTTAGCAACTTATCACCTTTGAATGACTGCATAGGGACTTAACATATCAACGACCTATCTTTTGCGATATAAGCTTTAGGTCGCGGCCGAGTTAGGACTTGACCGATTCGCATCATTTTGACATAAAGCCTTGAACTCTTTTATTTGCACAATGCGTCCTAATGAAGCCCCGACCTATGCTAGGTCGCTGGACGACCTAAGACTTGTGAAATTTTGTGAGGACTTGGTTGAACTGTTTGAACTTTGTTTTAGGCTATCTCTAATGCTAATAACCTGTTAAACATAACATTTGCAGGAAACTGGGACGAATATACTGCCATTGACTGCCCACATCGAATGACAGATTAGTCGATAAAGAATAATCAATTTAAATGAACTCTGCGAATGAAATGCTGTGAACCAATGAATTCAAGTGAAGTGTTAAAGCAAAACTAAAATATCCAATTAAAGCTGATTCGTTCGCATTAACACTACACTTGAGATCTATATTAACAAGTTCTGAAATCTCATAGTCGACTAATTGTCAACTAGTTTGATTTCAGTTATGTTTGCTTTCCTTTTTTTTTTAGTTCTGCACAACACTTCACACTTTTTAGGAAACGTGCACCTTCTCATCTGAACATCCAGTCGCTTATGTAGAATGACGTCTCAACAAGAAGAGATGATAGAACACGCTGAAGGGGTTTTCCCGATTGCTATTCCACTAGAGAATCCTCCGGAAAGAACTCCTACCCTTTTGAAACAGTGGGCGCTTAATCAATTATGCGTTCAATTTGGCATTGCCGAGGCAGAAGTTTTACTCCCTGGACCAAATGACTCTGCTGATAGACCACCTTACGGTTTTGTTGCCATTAATCGACAAATGTGCTTGAGTGGAGCAATTCCTCCTTTTAATGAATTTCTCCGGCAAATCCTACTTCGACTGACGATCTCTCCTTTTCAGCTGCACCCCAATGGCTATGCTATTTTGATGGGATTGTGTGTTCTGTTCAGGAGGACTCTTGATCGTCTTCCGAGTTTTGAGGAAATCTGTTACTTGTGCACTTTTGCGAAGAACAAGGACCATCCTTCAATTGTACTTGTAAGAGGTGCGAGGAACCGCAAACTTATTTTGGATTTGCCGGAGAGTGCACATGGATTCCTAAATCAATACTTCTACATTCGTTGCCCCGTAGAATTTTACGCAGACTGGAGAGTAGGAAGTGAGATCTTTTTTCTCTTTAATTTTATTCTAAGTTTTACCTGGTTCGTATTGCTAGATGCTGATTCCATTCCTTATTTTTCCAGCACTTCCTCCTCCTTCTAGAGATTCCAGCCATAAGTCAGTTTTTGAAAGGCTAAGCACTGTGGCTGCTGAAGAAAGAAGCGCAAAATTTCTATTGACAGAAGAACTTCTTCATCAGTTTGAGCTTCTACATCCTTCTCGTTCCACTCAAATACATGAAGTTCCAACGGAGGTTCCTGATTCTCCGACGAGCACTCCTGATGCCCCAGTCTCCATTAAAGAGCACTTGCAGAGAGGAACCTCTATAGAAACTTCACTAGTTAAGTGTTCAATTCCGAAAGATGTTGCGGGGCCATCTGACAAGTCTGTACTTGCCCCAGTTACTGAAGAGGAAGAACCCCCTCGATCTACTAGTGAAGGAGTTAAGAAAGCAAGCTCCAAAAAACAAGATGGCGATGATGTTTTTGAGGGGTTGAGCGATTTAATTGTGACATCTCAAGAACTTTTCAAAGATGATGTTTCTAAAACTGTCTCTTCTGTAATCGAGGCGACATCTTCTTTTCAACAAATGTCAACTCCTCCTACTCAAGTTATCACTACCTCTATTCCACAGAGTGGTTTGTAACTCGATGCGCGTAGTTTACACGTTACACGACACTTTGGATTTCTCATCACTTCTACGCACTTATCTTCTTGTACTTTAAAGATTTCTAAAGCTTATTATTTTTATTCCAGATTCTCCTATGGGGCGCAGCGGCTCGTACTATGATGATTTCCAGCGCTACGGGAGGCGTAGCCAGTATGATTATAGGCGTTACCTCCCTTCTCACAGAGAATCGGATGAAGAGAGGGCCATCAGGAAAGCCGACGAGAGACGAGCATATGAAGAACGTCGCCGAAGGGAAGAAGAAAGACATGATCTTCCCCACAGGGATGATGATACCCAAAAGAGAAAAGCTCATGATGAGAGACGAAAGAGTCACATAGACGATTCTTCAAGCAAGCGGGCTAGACTTACTGAAGAAACAATGCCGATAGCTTCTGAACATGTTCCTGCTAAATCTCCTGCTCCCGTTCGCTCCGACATTCAAGCAATCATTAACCGGCCCGCATACCAAGTTGGGCAAGGTCCTCCCACTCTTCAAAGTCGATTCCCTCAGTGGTGCCTGAGAGGGGTTCGATTTGATCTCGACTTGGTTCCTCTCGACAAATCGGCTATGCTGCGAAATCTTGATACTGTCAGGACCGATATCGAAAGAATGTCAAACTGGCAAAAACTTGTCGATGAGCTTCAAAGAGTTAACCGAGCCAATCTCGAGGCCATGCTCACAATGGAGAACGATAAGGCTGAGTGGCAGAAGACTCTCGAACAGCATGACGTCGAAATGAGAAGTATTGCTTCTTATAACGAAAAGCTGGAAGCAGAAATGGAAAAGCTTAAGGAAGAATTAGTTACTTCATCAACTTCCTTTTCCCAAAAGGAGAGCATGCTTCAGCAACAAGTACGAGATGCGCATGCTAGTCAAAGGGCAGTCAAAGATAAGCTTGCTTACAAGGAGAACGTCATAGAAGAATATCGTGCTGAAACTGTACAGCTGCGGGAACAGACCGGCTCTCAAAACTTGGAGATAGAGTTGTTAAAAACTCGACTTGCTATGGCCGAAAAGGAGCGTGATGAGGCTGTTGCTGGTAAACTTGCGGCCGAAGAGGCCCATCAAGCAACCAACGCTGACATTAGCTCCACATTATTTGATTTTTATCTGCACAGCATTTTGGGGCGTGGCAGCCTTGCCTTTCTAGGCCCCAAGTATGAAATCACACTGGCTGAAGTTTGGGAGGCAGCACTTGATATGCTTGGTGGTAAGGGTGCTGGATATGCTGAGTCAGCCCTTGAAGAGCATTATCTTGACGATGAAGCCCGCGCCGCTCTTGCCAAGGGAAAAGAGCAACTTGCCAGAGCGCGGACTGGTATGGCGGAAGAGGAGCGTTCCGAAAAAGGAGCACCGCCTACTACCTCTGAACGTCCTCTAGTTTCTTCTGAAGTTGACATCGCAGGTTCCAGTGCTCATTCACTGCCTCCTACAAGAACCGGGGTAATTACCCCTACTGATGAAGAGGCTTTGGAGGACATTGGGGCTCAAAATTACGAGATTGAACTGACGAAGCCAACATCTTCAGGTAATTTCGACATTGGTCCGATTCAGGTGGATTGCCTGCTTATTCCTCAAAAATTTGATGAGCTTCTCGATTACTTCTTGAATCTCGATGAACCCATATCTCCCTTCTTTTGGGAAGATACTAACATTTTCAATTTCTCTTCTTCTGCAGTTGAAACAACAAGTGCCGTGCAAACTTCGCCTTCTCTGGTTATTCCTCCTCCATCTCTTCAGGTGACTCCTCCTTCTGCTTCACAACCTGGGTCACAAGAGGAGAAAACTGAGGCTCTTCATGGCTTGGATGACCCTATTGCTTCGCAGGAGCAAAAAGATGAGGGACTCGAAGGAGGCGAGATCTCTCCGGAGCGGACTCCTTCTGACGACGTAGTTTTGTCTGCTCTCGTTACTCTAGGGAGTGAGTCTTCTTCGAAGAGAAGAAAGAAGCTTGGGACATCGAAGAGGAGGGGGAAGAAAATTATCACCACTGAAGAGGAACCGGAAATTGCACCAGTTGCACCTCCCTCCCCTTCTTCCCTTATGCCTTCAGACCGACCTGAAAGACCTGAAAAGCTAATCATTCGGCCGGGTAAAGGGTCTAAAGGCGGCAAGAAGAAATGAAGAGTTGGGCTTTTTGATTCCTTTTTTGTGTAATGGTCGGATGTTGTGCAGGCACCGGCCCCTGCTTTTTTATTTTGAAACCTGTATTTGCAATATCTGCAATTGAATAAAATGATCCTTTATTTGTACAGACTTTTGTTTGAATTTGAGAATGCATTTATTATTCATTTTTGCACAAGTTTATTTATATGATATTGCGGTGATCTTGTGGTATGTTGTTTGAGCGTACTTTACTGACGTAGCTATACCATTTTGTATGTAACTATACCATGTTGCCCCCATACCATGAGCTTACTGCAATATCGTATACTTTGAGGGGACTTGCACTCTCATCTTCTGAAGAATAATTACTTCATTCTCGAAGAGAATTTTCGTAGAGTGCAACTCCCTTCATATGAGTTTTTACGCTTTGTCCTTCGAAGAAATCACTTTTTCCTTTTGCGTATGTATACATTTTGCCAAGTGAATTCTTTTATGTGGTGAAGCGGGCCTCTGAAGGGTACTTTAACTTTAATTCTTCCTTTGAAAGTTAAAGTATGCCCTTGATGAGGATTTTTTTTTTTTTAAGATAGAAATTTGTGCCTCTGAGGAAGGATTTCTTCACGTTTCAACACTTGGAAGTTTTATTTCAATCTTGGTGAAACGTGGGCTTCTGAAGAGGTCTTTCCTTTGAATTGTGTCCCCGGAAGGGGGTTGTACCTCTAAGGAGGGATTTTTCACGTTTCAACACTTGGAAGTTTTATTTCAATCTTGGTGAAACGTGTACCTCCAAAGAGTTGTGCCTTCGAAGAAAGCCTTTTCACGTTTCAACACTTGGAAGTTTTATTTCAATCTCGGTGAAACGTGGGCTTCCAGGAAGGTCTTTATCTTGTTTTGCATTTCAACTTTGGTGAAGTGAAATCCCGAAGAGCGGTCATGACACTTCAACTCCTGGTGAAATGGGCCTCCGAAGAGGGCTTTTATTTTGTTTGCATTTCAACTCTGGTGAAGTGTAATTCCGAAGAGCGGTCATAACACTTCAACTCCTGGTGAAATGTGCCTCAGAGAGGGTTTTCATCGCCTGGAAGTTACTCTCTCATGGTTGGAGGGTCATGACTCCTCCAATCTTTTTTGTTGAGTAGAGAACTTTCTTTTTTGTGGCGTATGACCCATTAGAGGTCTTTATCCTCCGAAGAGTTGTGCCTCCGAAGAGGACTTGTGCTGCCGATGATGGCTTTGGTTGTTCCTCTGTTCACTTGCTTATGCCTTTTCAATGATCCTCTGCCCCTTTTTCTTTCTTTTTTTTTTTTACAAGTAACTTGTTTAATCCAAGGAAGTGTGCTTCATTGTCAGGCAATTTCATGAGAACGAGCACTAGCTTTTCAGTTGGATGTTTGTTTGTTCAAACGATCTTAATTTATTAGCAAAGACCCGTTTCTGTTGAAATCATAGGCCGTTGAATTGAAGTACTTCCTATCTAGGATTTGAATTCGGGGCTCCTGTGACTTGAAATTTGGCGAGAATCACTTGGTCTTTTTATGTGCAAGTTTCACTTTCATTGTCTGCAAAAATTCAAATCGACATTTCAGCAATACATTCTATGTACTTTTTATATCGAAAATAAAGCAAACATGTAATAATAATAAGGAACACAAGATTTATAGTGGTTCGGCCAGGAAATTGGGCCTACATCCACTTTATATTCTTTCATTATTTACTTGCATCAGTTTTATAATTGCTTTCAATTACAAGAATCATACATTCATAATTCTTTTTACAATATTTCAACAAAATTTTCAAGTAAAGTATGGACGCAAATGGTTGCTGTTCCATGCCCTTGGAATTTGATCTCCTTCAACAGTGGTGAGTTTGAATGTGCCGTCAAGAAGCTTTTGACCTATGACATATGGTCCTTCCCAATTTGGCCCAAACACACCTGTCGCTGTCATAATTCTTTTCAGGACTAGGTCTCCAATCTCAAAGCTGCGTTGGCGAACTTTGGAATTGAAATGTATGGCTATTCTTTGCTGATGAGCTGCAATTCTGAGATTAGCCTCATCTCTTTTTTCATCAAGGAGATCTAGCGCTTCATGCTGTAGCTTTTCGTTTTCTGCTTGATTGAAATGGATTCTTCTGTGTGAAGGGACTTCTATTTCTACCGGAATCATTGCCTCTGATCCGTATGCCAATGAAAACGGGGTGTGCCCAGTCGCAGTTTTGTGAGTGGTTCTGTATGCCCATAGTGCCAGTGGTAGCTTATCGACCCAACCACCTTTTGCTCTTTCAAGTTGCTTCTTGATGGTTGACTTAATAATTTTGTTCACGGCTTCCACTTGCCCGTTTGCCTGCGGATGAGCTACTGCTGAGAAGCTTTTCCGGATTTTGAATCGCTTGCAAAAATCTTGGAATTCTTCACTTTCAAATTGAGTTCCGTTGTCTGTAATTATTTTTTGAGGCACCCCGTATCTGCAAATGATGTTTTTAGTCACAAAACTTATCATCTTCTTTGAGGTGATAGTAGCCAGTGGTTCAGCTTCTGCCCACTTAGTAAAATAATCTACAGCAACAATGGCATATTTAATTCCAGATTTGGCAGTTGGCAACGGTCCTACAAGGTCTATTCCCCATATCGCAAACAGCCATGGACTGACCATCTATGTGAGTTCAGTGGAAGGAGCTCTAGGAATTTTGGCGAATCTTTGACATCTGTCACATTTTCGGGAATACTCTGCTGCATCTCGATTAATTTCTGGCCAAAAATATCCGTATCGGAGAATTTTCTTTGCTAATGTTTGGCCACCTGAATGATCACCACATTCTCCTCCGTGTACCTCTGCTAGGATTGCTTTGGACTCTTCCCTGGATACACATCGAAGTAATGGCATTGAGAATCCCCGTCTGTATAACCGGCCATTCTGGATTACGTATCGAGAGGCTTTTTTCAGTAGCTTTTGTCGTTCTTTTGAGTTCTCTGGTAAGGATCCATTGAGCAGATATTCTATTATCGGAGTCATCCATGATTCTTGCTCTTGAGACATGCTCATGATCCAATCAATGTCCATCTCATCAATGCTAGGAGTCGACAGGACCTCCACTGGAGTTAGCCCCAGAAATTGAGCTTCGCCTGTGCTTGAATACTTCGCGAGAGAATCTGCTTTCATGTTTTCTTCTCGAGGAATGTGGCTTATCATGTAATGATCGAAATCACCCAGGAGTTCCCAAGCCTTTGACAAGTAGGCGGGCAGATTCCCCCCTTTTGCTTGGAATTCCTTTTTGACTTGGCATACAATAAGCTGAGAATCACTGAATATCTGTAGCGCTCGGATGTTTAATTCTTTAGCAATCCTTAAGCCAGCGATAAGGGCTTCGTATTCTGCTTCATTGTTTGTTGAAGGGAATTCCAATCTTAGTGCATAGCATAATGATCGACCTTCAGGAGTCTCAAGTACAACTCCGGCTAAAGAACTGTAGTCGTTTCTCGCACCATCGACATATAACTTCCACTGGATCGGGGAATTGTCGACCGTTTCTTCCTCACTGTTACCCTTATCTGTAAATTCTGCAATGAAATCCGCTAAAGCTTGTCCATTGATTGCTTTCCGGGGATGATAAGTGATGTCATACTGACTGAGTTCAATATTCCACTTTAGAAGATGACCCAAAGTTTCAGGGCGAAACAGGACTTGCTTTAAAGGTTGATCAGTGAGGACTCTGATAGGATGAGCTTGAAAATATTGCCTCAACTTCCTAGACGCAATTAGCAAGCAATAGGCGAGTTTTTCCAACTTAGAGTAATTCATCTCTGCCCCAGTGAGTCTTTTGCTGATATAGTAAACTGGATGTTGAATCCTTTTGTCTTCCCGTATCAGCGCTGCACTTAAAGCATGAGATGATACTGCAAAGTATATAAGAAGATCCTCGCCATTGCCAGGCCTAGAAAGTATTGGAGGCGTCTCCATATGGCGAATCAATTCATCAAAGGCTCTTTGGCATTCGGGAGTCCAATCGAAGTTTTTCTTTCCTTTCTTTAGGGCGTCAAAGAATGGGATGCATTTATCTGTGGCTTTGGAAATGAACCGACTCAAGGCGGCGTCTTTTCCATTGAAACTTTGCAATTCCTTCTTTGTTCTAGGAGCTTTGACTTCTTTCAATGCAGTAATTTGAGCTGGACTGGCCTCAATGCCCCTAGCGCTCACGATGAAGCCTAAAAACTTGCCGGATTCCACTCCAAATGAACATTTTAAAGGATTGAGCTTCATTCCGTATTTTCGGAGGACAGCGAACATGTCTGCTAAGTGTTCTATGTGATCCAGTGCTTTCTTAGACTTTACTAACATGTCATCAACGTAAACTTCCATGGTTTTGCCCAGTTGCGGTTTGAACATAGCATTAACGAGTCTTTGGTATGTTGCCCCTGCATTCTTCAACCCGAAGGGCATAACTCTGTAGCAGTAAAGACCAGTGTCGGTGATAAAGCTCGTGTCCTCCTGATCTGACTCATGCATCATGATCTGGTTATATCCGGAGTAAGCATCCATAAAAGATAACAATTCGTGTCCCGCTGTTCCGTCTACCAGTTGATCGATTCTGGGTAATGGGAAGCAGTCTTTGGGGCAGGCCTTGTTTAGATCTGAAAAATCGATGCATACTCTCCATTTTCCGTTGGCTTTCTTAACCAGCACTGGATTTGAAACCCACTTCGGATATGTAGATTCTTTGATAAAATTATTCTCCATGAGCCGACCAACTTCTTCTTTTAATGCCGCTGACCTTTCTGGACCTTGAGTTCTCCTTTTCTGCTTTACAGGTGTAAATTTTGGATCAATATTTAGAGCGTGCACTGCAACTTCTGGGGATATTCTGCACATATCGGCATGAGTCCAAGCAAAAACATCCAGATTTGCCTTTAAAAAAGATATTAAGATATTCTGAATTGACGCATTAAGTTGTGAACCCACATTCAACACTTTGTTTGGGTCCTTTGGGTCTACAGGTATTGGTATTGTCGTTTCCACCGATACCACTCTATTTTCCCCTGCACTGACTTTTCTAGGGTCCATCTCTTTCCTTGCTCCGCTGTGCTCGCCAGTGCAGGGTCCGCCCTGTAATTGCTACAAGGCTGGTTCTTTGATGCGGACTGGGGCTGCCGTATTCTTCCCCATTTCTCTTTTTCTGGTTTCTCGTAGCTCTGTCAGATAGCACTCTCGCCCAGCATTTTGATCACCTTTTATAACTCCTACTCCATTGTCTGTAGGGAATTTAATAGTGAGGCACCACGGGGCAAGAACAGCTTTGAATGCTGCCAGAGTTGGGCGACCAAGGAAAGCATTGTAAGCAGAAAATTTGTCGACAATCACAAAAGTTTGCTTGCGGACGACTTTTCTCTCTCCTTCTCCAAGTTCCACAAACAAATCAATGGTCCCTACCGGCTGCTTTGGCTCCCCAGTGAAACCAGCAATTTTCTGCGATGAGGCTTGCACATCAGCCATAGGGATCTTCATTCGGTCGAATGTTTTCTTAAAGAGAATATTGCAGGATGCGCCACAATCAATGAGAACTCTTCTGACAATAGCTGGTCCAATACCAGCCGAGATGACTAGAGGATCCAAAGTAGGAGCTTCAATACCTGCGGAATCCCTGGCTCTGAACACAATATCATCATCGAAAGTTCTTTGTTGCTTCAAAGGCGTAGCACCTTCCAAAACAAATACATCTTCCTCAGTCGGCACATACTTTAAAGCTCTGGTATACCTTTCCATCTCACCCCAGCTTCTGCCTGCTGGGTGAGGTCCTCCTGTAATGACATTAATAATGGGCCTTCCAGATTCATGCCCTGCAGCCTTCTCGATCGTCCTAGGCTGTTGAGTAGGAGCCTGTTGCCCCTGACTAGATGAAGCAGGATTGTTGTTATTCTTTTTCACAAATTGCTGCAGTTTGTTTTCCCTTAGCAACTCTTCAATCAGATTTTTCAACTGGCGGCATTCGTCGGTCTCGTGGCCGGGTTGATTATGGAAGCTGCAGAACTTCCCACTCTGTATAGCTTTTTTCCCGGTCCTTAGAGGAGGAGGTTTAGGGAAGTCAACAGAGTCTTTAATGGCAAGGCAGATACGCTCCGGCGTATCTGATAAAGGAGTGTGCTCTGATGGCTTGAAGGATCGGGGTTTCTTCAGACTACTCTGTTTCTTCCCATTGTTATTTTCCCTTTTTTGCCCTACAGATTCATTCTTGCGTGGAGCAACAGTGTTATCTTCAGCTTTTTCCAACACTACTTTTACCGGTACGGGACGGCTTTCTAAGCGTGTGAATTCATCTGCTTTTTTATAGAATTTTTCAAGGGAATTTGGTTCCTTCATGTTTAGCCATTTCCCAAATTCGCTCGACTTGTCAATACCCTTCATCAGATAAGTCAATATCATTCGCGGTTCCGCATTGTCCACCTCAGCTAACGCTATATTAAAGCGGTTTAAGAAAGATCTGATAGTCTCTCCTGGACTCTGCTCCAAACTTGACAGTGACATGATATCTTTGGCTTTTGAGGCATATAGTTTGAACTGCTCCTTGAACTTCCGGGTCAAGTCAGAAAACTGATCGATAGATCGGACGGGCAGCTTGGTGAACCAAAGCAAAGCTACGCCTTCGAGATACACAGGGAAATATTGGCACTTAATTTCATCGGAGGCTCTGGCACCTGTCATGTGCCAATCATATTTGTATAGGAATTCATTCGGATCACTTGTCCCCTTATAAGCTGGAATGGTCGGAGGGACAAACTTCCTTGGGAATTCAGCCTTTAAGATTTTCTCAGTAAATGGAGTCTTACTTGGGGCGAAACCCCATTCTTTCTCGTCTTCGAACCTCTGCATACTCTCTTTCATAATTTGTCGGACCATTCCAGAAAGATACTCCTCATCATGTCGAGTTCTAGATCCACCAACCTCTGGAAGTGTTTGTTCAAAGGGGCTAGCAGCCCTTTCAGGAGCATTTCTTTCTTCAGCATCATGAAGGTTGCCAGCAAAATTCCTCTCATTACCTGCTGGTTGACGGTTTGCCCCAAGAAAATCGTTCAACCTATTTAGAATTAGGGCATTCTAGGCATTTTGAGCTTCGAGTTGTGCATTTTGGACATTGATCTGTTGGTTCAGCCCTAAAATTGCAGCATCCAGCTCTGCCTTCGTAACTCCGACAGCGGGAGTGGCTTGATTCGATATAGGGGAAGCAGAGGTTCCCTCTTGAATATTCCCAGATCTGACAGATTTACTCTTCCTCCCAGGAGCCATAATCTCGGATAGACTTCTGGTTTTCAAGGAAATTCTCTCTACAAACCTCTGTGAAGCAATGATGATAACTCTCCTGAGTTCGATTCTTAGTGAAAGCACCAAAAATGTTAACGCTAAAAGTTGAACGCTAACACCCCGGTGTGTAGAAGGTAATTGTGAAAGCACCACCCGTTGGTACGGGAACAAAATATAAGCAGAGAAATCACAGAGAAGCTATAAAAGACACAATATTTATAGTGGTTCGGCTTAAGATCTAGCCTATGTCCACTTTAAAGCTCTTTATTGCTAATTTGGTTACAATTCTTTATAACAATCTTCAATTACAACACACTTAGACAAATAGCTCAAACTCTGGTGTAGAAGAATCCTTCAAATGCATGGCGAATGAGTTAGATTTCCTCTCAAGATTTGTTGAAATGTCTTTGGTGATTGGAGTGATAGAAGTGTTGCTTGAATGTTGCTTGAAGTCGAGACAATGGCAGAGTAATGGCCTCTAGGAAGTCCGTCCAAAAAGAAGAAGCCCCCCTCTAGTTGAAGTTAGGGTCATATTTATAGGCATTTTTTAGAGTTAGGTCGTAGGTCGTGGCCGACCTAAGCAAGGTCGTAGGTCGTGACCGACCTAAGTATGGTTGTAGTCAACCTGAAGAGTATTGGTGCTTCCTTCCTTATGCTAATTTGCACAAGTCCTAGGTCGCAAGTGACCTATCCCCCTGCGGCGTAGTATAGTTCAACTCCCTTACTCTGGCAGTTAGGTCGCTAACGACCTACCCTAGGTCGTGAGTAATTTCCTGCATCCATAGTTGATCTTAAATCGTTGAGTTCCTTAGGTTGCGACCTTCCTTAGGTCGCGGAGCTTCATAGGTCGGTGGACAGTTAGGTCGCATAAAATCTTTAGGTCGCTTGCTTGCTTATCTGGTTAGGTCGCGGCAATCCTTAGCTCGCCAGGTTACTTCAGTAATTAGATCGTCCCCTTTTTTAGGTTGCTTGTTCTTTTAGGTCGTGGCCTTTTTGGGTCGCTGCTGCCTTTAGGTCGAGACAGTCTTAGGTCGCAACACTTTAGGTCGCAGCTACTCTGTTAGGTCGCGAAGCTTGATAGGTCGCTCTCCTCTCTAGGTCGAGACATCTTTAAGTCACTAGACCATTCCTATAGCTTGGTCGTTCCATGTCTTTAGGTCTTAGGTCGCTAATGAAGGGGAGTTAACATTACATATATATTGAACGCTAATTTAACAATGGTAATTTAAGCCTTTGTTTGTAACATGAATAAATTTTTCAATAAAAATTGGTGTAAGTATTGTACCTGAATATAATGGGAAGATAGAGAATATAGGTAAGGCATTTAATAGGTAAGTGTAAATTTATGGGTTTAATAACAATTCGTATACATTACCTAATTAATCTGTCAATTAATTTGTTAAAAAAATCAAAACCTTTTAATTTGGTAAATAATTTGATGCGTATTGATAAGCATTACTTTAACGATTAATTTTAAAGTGATGGGAAGAAAATAAGTAAAGTTATGCAGTAATAAATAAATAAAAATATCTCAATAAATAGGAAACTGACATAAAATTTATTTATATGAACGTTACTTATTGATTTGAGAGTAACGGAAGTGTGAACGTAGAATAAAATAAGCGTAGATTTATGTTAGGTAATTATTGAGAATATGGGGAATAAGTTGAAATAATATTAATTAAAAATTTATGCGTAAAACATGTTATGTAAGATATATTGATTCCATTTAATAAACTGAGGATTAATATTATCGAAGAGGATTAAATATGGTCTCAATGTAAATTTAGATAAGTTTTGAAATAAAGACTAATTCCATTCAGAAGATGACAATGGGTGCAATATTTTGATTTGTAAGCAATAGTAATAGGTTACATGTTTAATTGGTTGATAGAATTTGAATTGAAATAAATGTTAATACACTAAATAAAGGTTACATTAATATGATAAGTAATACAATGTCTAGAAGTTTAATATAGAGTGTGTTAAGACGTAGAAATGGAAATTAGAAAGCAGTTGGAATTAAATGAAATTTTAGGTGTATTTATGAGAAATTTACGTACAATTAAAAACGCGAATGAAATAAATACCAACCAATTTTAGTGAATAACGAGATTTAAACCTAAATAAATAAATTCCTTGAAATTTAAGTTTTAATTTTTGATAAATTGGATTTGTACTTTAATATTGAAAATTTTGGGATTATTAAAAAATAAATTAATGTAGGAAGTTGTTAAAGGATTCTGAATTTACCAAGTGGTCCAAACTGACAAAATTTGCAAATAATTAAAGTTGGATTGTAAATCTGATTCAATTAACCTATTATTAATTTATTTGTTTGGAATATAAAAAGTAATGACAGGAATAATTGAAATTAAGGGTAGTTTAATTTGTATGTTATTTGGGATTAAGGCAAGATGGGTGGATATTAGGAGTTATATACTTAGATCATTCAATTTATTTGGATAACATTGTAATAAATGTAATTAAATGTACATTTACGTGAAATATAATACCATGCTTAATAGATTGCTAAGTTGTATATATTAAAGGGAATTTTATTAATTGTTTTTAAAAAACCTTAATTAATATGGTTGATAAATTTAATATAAGAAAAACCAATGAAATTCTTGGAAAAAATGTAGGTTAATATGAGTTAGTAGTTAGGGTAGTGACTAAAATTGGTAATACATTGCAATTAATATTAATAGTGTTGACATAAGCTAAAAAATTTAAATGTTAATGCATACCAATTTATGTATTTAAGGTGATTGCGAAATTGGAATTTGATAAATGCAGTAACTAACTCAGGGCAAATAGATTTTATGGAATCAATAAAAGATAGGTAAATTTAATGATTGTTTGGTGGTAATTTAAGCATGAATGGGAATAAATCGGGCAATAGTGAGAATTATTAATTAGTACCCATCAATTTATTTAGAATCTAAATCAAATGCAACATTCGTTGTTATTAGGTGGAAATAACGTAAACTTTATTCAGAATATGATAATTAGTTAGATTAAAAGAATGGAAGGCAGGATATATGGATTCATTTGGATTAAGAACATGATAATTTGAATTTATTGAATTTATTGGAAACTGAATAGAACATTTTATGTGATTGAAATTAAAGTTGGAATTCGGAGATGTTTTAGGAATTCCCATCTATGGGATACCAATAGATAGGATAATTAAATGAAAGGTCAACTAAAGGATTTCTGCAAAGTTAATTTATAATTTGTAGATAAAATAAAATTGAAGTTTTACGCTGAAGTTAATAATGTACTCAGCATTTAAGAAACATCTTAAATTGTCTAAATTTGAATAAACAATGAAGTAATAAATAATAATTATTAATAAAATCCAAAATTTGGTAACCCGTTTTCAAATTAACGATAATTAGTGTTGGTATAGGCTATTTATTTAAGTAACAGTGCGATGCCAAAAAAAATGGATTGGAAGTAATTGCGAAATATAAATAAGATATTTTAGTAGGCAATTCAAATGTATATATACATAGAAATGTGGATTTTTATAGTATGAAAACTTAGTCAATTTACAATAGTTAAATCTATTGAGAATGAATAAAAATCTAAGATAATTATTACGGTAATTTAGAAATTTAGTTGAAAATGGAAACTTATCTATGAATTTGGAATTTAATGAAATTGTGAATTTATATTGAAACTTATAAATGAAGCATCTAAATTTACATTTGTAAATACGTTTAAAATTCAATGTAAATGTCTGAGGAAGAAATTAATTTATTTACTAATCTGTAACGTATCCAATTAATATAAAATATTCTGGTGGGCCAACAACCGTTTTGCGCATTTATGATTCGTGCCCACCTATCCTATTTCACTTTGTCTATTTATAGCTGTGTAAACCCTAGCCTCCATCTATCTTCATTTCTCTCTGTGTGTTCTTTTCTTCGACTTCTTCTCTTCCAATGGCTGCAAAATTTCTAGATCCAATTACAGACCAAAATAAAAATAAAAATTATTTCAAGCTCCTCTAAAAATTCCAGAAAAATTATATGTCATAATTCTCGAAGAGCGTAATCTGTTGGTACTGTCCGTTTTTTTTATTGGTGCTGTAGCGTGCTCGAATTTGAGAAGAAGGATGTGGCCTGTGACGTGGCATGGTGATAGGGTATATTTGTTTATTTTGTTTTATTTAATTTTTGTTTCAATCGAAATTTTCGAATAACTTTCTCATACGTAGTCCGATTCATGCGAGATTTTTTTGTTAGGATCGTAATTAAATTCCAGTTCTGTTGACGCTGGTTTGGACCAATTCGGAGACCGTCGAAATTTTGAGTTTAAATTGAATTTAAATTCGATTTAAATTCAAAAGGTGAGTGTTTTAACCCACTCACAACTTCTAAAATTTCTTATGTTTGTTAATTCGACTTTAGATATGGGTAGAAATTTATTTATGACTGTTTGGCATGTTTTATTCACTATTTCTATTTAAACGCATTTATTTAATATAACTGTAAATTTATTTATTTATTGCATATAAATTTGACAGTTAGAATTTATTTATTGCATATTAACTGCCAGGCATAGTTATGTTAAATTTTATTTCATATTAACTGCCAGTTAAGTTTACGTTTATTTTTGCATATAAATTGCTAATTAATGGTTATTAAATTTATTTTGAGTATAAACTGATAATTGATACCATTATTTATCACCTGTTATATATTGATGATTGTTTGAAATTGGATGATGACTGTGATAAATGGATGTATTATTTGATGGATGAATAGATGATTTATTTTATTAATTGCAAGTTGCTATGCATTTCATTCATTCGGGATTGCGGTTTGAAATGATATACAACCGCATTTTATTTTAAATTGCGGATTGAAATGATAAACATCGGTATCACTTGACCATAGGGTAGAAAATTTTATACAGGCACCGCGGTATATATATAAAATATATTTTGGAATGTTTTTATGGTTTTGTAAAGCTATATATATGGTTTATGGGATATTGAATTAGTTATTTAAATATATATATATAGTAATTTTCGGGTTTAAGCTTTGTATAAATTTGATTTGAAGTATAAAATAAAATTTGATTTTTAAGAATCAAATACGATTAAGCATTTATTTAAAATCTACTTTCTGGAGTTTTATGACTTAAATGAGAATAAGATTTGGAAGATGAATATTAAGTTAAATTGAAATTTAATAAAAGTTATAATTTTTAAAGGATATGATTTTATAACTTGATTTTTGTGCAGAGTGATCTAAATGAATATCAGGTTGATTTAAATGAATATAAAATAAATTGAAAGATTTTCCAATTATGTGAAGTTAAAGGTTTTTCTTAAATTTTATTGAATTCATTAAGTAAATATTTCAAGTCTAAATAATAAGTAATTGAATTTAATATATATGAGATTGTCAAATGAGTTTGTTTTTGAATTGGTGAAATATTTAAAGCTTTGAAACATAAGAATTGAAATGGTATTTGGAAGTTTTAAATCGATATTTGAAAGTGATTTGTGAAATCTAAGGAAGCTATTTTGTTTTATAAAAGTAGTTTAATATTTAACCATTTAAGAGATGGAAACTTGTTTCAAAGTTATGATTTTCAATGTAGTATAATATGAAAATATTATATTCAAGAGTTTTGATTTCAAAATATTTTATTTTGCAAACCCTATGATTTTGGAAAAGAATATATATTGGAAAATAAAATGACATTATATTGGTCTGGGTCTAAATGATATCATATTGATTTGGGGTTCTAAAAATATAATTGATATCTTATTTATATGGTTTTGAAATAGATGTTTTATTCTGGTTTTGAAAGTATAATTATTTTAAATGACCGCGGTGTTATAATAACGTTTGGTTGTTAAAGAGACCGGGATCGGAAGTTGTCATACTCTCTGCCAACTCCGAAAACCACTTTAACAACCGTGTACGCAGTGGAGATTCCAGAATGAAATAGGTTGGTGGCGGCGTTCCTTTAAAGGTAAATACGAGGACCCAACTCCCGTGAGTTGGCATAAGATGGCTAAAACAGGAGTGATCGACGGGTTAATGAGGTAGCACCTCTGATCGGACACTTTCCTTCGATACTATACTCAGACTTTGGATTTTTGGTGGCCACCTTCACTTTTGATTTCTTTGATGTGGGGAGTTTGTCCGAGGTGGGCGGCAGCTGCGCGCTGCGCGTTTCCATCGGCCCGGATAGCAATTGGTATATCTACCCTGGCATTGCCTAGTTGTGCCATGTCACCTACCCTAGCGCGCCTTATACGATTTTGTTTTGTACCATACCTATGGAGTGCCCTCTGACGACGCCCAGTACGGGGGAGATTACGGTACTGTATAGACTATGGGAATATATAAATGTGTTAAGGTGGAAAATGTAAAGCCTTAACGCTATTTAAAAGTAAGTTTATTTTACAATTAGACACTATTATAATAGCGCAATATACTACATAGTAAATAGTTTAACGGATCCTTAGGAGATGTAAATCCCGAGCATCTCTTGAGTTACTGCACTCGTATTTATTTCTGTTAATGTAACTCACATAAGATCTTTTAGTTCTGACTCGAGTGTTTTTGTCTTTCCAAATTCGCTCGGGTCAGTCCGAGCGTTTCAAGATTGAAGATTTTATTTCCGGAGGAAGAAGGCGAAGATTTTATTATTATTACTATAGATAATATGGTTTCACTACACTCATATTGTTCCGCTGCATTATTATATGGTATGTGTACTCTGATATGTATTGTATAAATAAATCAAAGGTTTTTGTAAACAGATTTATGAACTGTATATTTGATTATTATATTTTATCCTTCCGCTGTGAAATTCTGTTTCTTTCTCTGTTTTCTTATTTATCCCATAACAATCCTCCCTTACGTATGGTTTGAATTGGCACGTGTGTCAGTTTAAATCGTGCAAAAAGGCGGGATGTTTCAGGTCGTCACAAATTGTCACCGAATGGTTCAAAAGACCGATTCCAAAATGATAACATATAAGGGTAAAAATCATCTCAAAAAGGTTTTGCACGTGCTATTTTTGCCGAGTACTGCTTCACATAATAGGTACCTCACCCGAAGGCAAACGTCAAATGATGAATATGCCACAATGGTAAATACGCTGCAATGGCAAACGTCCAAAGAAAGATATGCCGCAATGGCAAACGTCCGAAGAAAAATACGCCACAATGGAAGATGAACCGAAGGTCCAGTACTGGCACGCCAATAGGCAAATGTGTCACAAACTTTTGAAAAGGAACCGAAAAATGTTAGCGTGTGTCCCATACCACACATTCGCACTAAACGGTTTACTAAACGCTGGTAAATTTCACACTCAAAGAAGTAAAAGGTTCACCTCATATCATCGGTAAACTAGACCCGTAGGCCAAAACGATCAAACGGACAAGTTAGGAATTAACCGAAAGGATAAATGCACATATCTCATACTACGCGTTTTACCCAATCGTTTAACTCTCCTTCTAATTTGCTCGATAGTGCAAAAATGTATAATTTTTATAGAAAATAGTTTACCTTGAAAATAAGCTTTGAAAACCGATTTTGAAAACCGTTTGGAAACCATATTTGAAAATTTCCCTTATTATAATGAACAAACAGGTATTATACTTGAAAATACTTCAAAATATTATATAATAATTATTTTTAAATCCCTTAAATTTTAAAAATCATTTCAAAAAGATTTGGTGAAAACTGTGCTCGAAAACGACCAAAAACAAGCAAAATTCCGCTCAAACTGAAATTCAAATTTTAATTAAATTCAAATAATTCAAAATTTGATTTCCAAATTCATCAAAACTAAGCTAACCTATAGATAGGCATCATAGCCCTCAAAATACTTCAGAAATATCAAAAAACTGAAGTAAAAGTCAAAAATCGGGCGGAAAATGAACATAAAAACACTTGAGCAAAATAATACCCAGGTTTGAAATCTTCTCTGGGTTCAAATTTCGGACATAAAACAGATGGTCGAACGACCATTGATTGGACTAAAAATTGGTGTGCGTAAAGTAGAAAACTTCATCTTTCAAACCAAAAAATAATCAATGAATTTCGATAGAAAATGTAAAAGTTATGCTATCTCAAACATGGACTCAGACCATGTTTGTAATAGTCCAACAAGACTGCCCAGGCCTAAAAATCCATTCTAGGTTCAACTTGCAGGAATAAAAAAGAGTACCAATGACATCGGATTGAGTACAAAATTGGTACGCCTGTAGTAGAAAACTTCATCTTTCAAACAAAACAAGAATCATTCGTTTTGGATAAAATATGAGAAAGTTATGATGTCTCAAATTTGAACCGAGACAGTGTTTTCACTGTAAAACTCTAGGCAAAAACATGGTCCAAATCAAAGTTTGGCAGCATATTTCTATAAGCTATATAGGTCAAAATGAACTGAAATTTGGTATGCTTATAGTAGAGAACTTCATCTTTAAAAAAAATCATGCAATTCGAGTAAGAAATGAAAGAGTTATGCTATCTCAAACATGGACTCAGGCAATGTTTGCAGCAACTCAGCAAACAATTTCTACAAGCAAAAATCTGCTTTCGTGTAGATTTTCTACCACTGTTTTGAACATCCAAATGACAATATTTTTCAATCAAAATTTTCAAAAATTAAGTTCAACATGCAAGCTACGAAATTCAAGAAATCAAGCAGCATTTCGTTGCCGGAATCAAAAGTTACAAGCTCTCAAAGATGCAACAGAGAACAGATTTCAGACAAAAACTACACAAAATTATCAACAAAAGCTATTTTTTTTTTCTATAATTTCTTGCAATTTTGAGCTTGGCTCGGCTAGGATTTGTGAGTACTAGACTCACATTGATATAGTTGTGCAAGTACCTAGATTTGAGTTGAAAAGAGAAAGCTTTGTGTAAGTTTTGGCTTCAAGAAGCTGTAAAAGTGAGAAGTAGATGCATGCAAAAGGAAGAAAAGACATTAAAAGACAATTCATTTTACAAATTAAGATTTTTGATGAAAAGATTGTGTTTTGAAAGCAATTACCAGTTGTACTCTCCTTTAGATTGATTAAAATAGCAACTTGTTGAAGAAAATTCGAGATTAAAAGTTTCGGATTCGAAAAATTGGTGGAGTTTGTTTCTTTTTCACTATTTCTGATTTCTAGAGAGGATGAACTCAAATGTACATATAGGAGAAAGTTTCTCATTTATTATTTCGGGTTTAGGTTGGCTAATGGGCTTTGGACCCAAATTAGAGAAAAATTAATTTGCCTAAGCTAATTTATTTCAACACTTAAAACCAAATGTACACTAAGTTATGAAACAAATGACATTTTCTTCAAATCTTCATATAAACAATTTATGTAAACTTACATACATGTGAGATAAAATATTTTTCATCGTATAAAAAGTTAATTTTAGTTTTAAAAACATTTTTATTATTAAAAACCTTTATTATACAAAAATACACAATTTACACAAATAAATGCACAATACTTATTTTTAATTCAAAAATTCCACAAAAATATTTTTCTTGCTTAGGAAAATATAATTAACCATTCTAAACTCAAATTTATAATTAAAACTCATTTTAAAACCAATTTCCACCTTTTTATTTGATTAAACAACATTTAAAAATCAAATACCTATTTTAAAAATTATTAAAAGAAGTAATTGGCAATAATTAATACAATTATTGCATTTTCTCTAAATAAAAAATATTTTCCATTTATTATTAACCGAAATAAACAAAACAAGGTTTCCAAACTTTATTTTCACATTTTATTTTCAAAATCCATTGTGTATCCAAATAAATGATTTAATTTCTCCAATTTTATTTAATTCACAATATTAAATCATAACTACCGTTATAATCTAATATTTACATGTAATCTCCAAAAATAGGGTTGTTACAAAGGGAGGATTGTACCTCATATTTTTGTGGGTTAGCGACCCATGGGATAGCGTTCGGTTTATGGTACACATGTTGGTGAATTTTCGTGCTCCCATGGTGATAGGCATCCCCCTTTTATGTTTTTGAACTTTTAATTATGGATTTCTAAAATTTATGTTTCACCAATTTTTGCGATTTGCATTGATATGCTTTGTCAATATTTAAGATTTGGTGAATAAGCTAAAGAATATGATATTCTTTTTGGGTATTTGAGGAGACTTGAGATATTGTATGATTGTCATTATTATCAAATATATACTTGTCAAAACATGGTATTATTGTTATCATATATTTTTGTCATATCTCTTATCATATCCCATCTTACATGATAATTATAGCTAGACTGATCCATTTATTATTGTTCTACTTAAATAATACTCGGGTCAGACCAAAGTGTTTAAGTGCTTCAACTTGTGTAACGACCCAGAATTTGACCACTTTAAAATATACTAGTTAAAGTGATTTTAAATATAAAGTAAGTAAGTTTATATGATTCAAACAAAATTAGATAGGATTTTGAAAGAGAAGTATACACAAAAGTAGTAACATTTGCCTATATCGACAAAAGTGACAAAATGCTGATTTAAAAAGGGTAAGTTTCGATGGTTAAATAAATTATTATAGTTAATTTATAAGTGTTTATATTATTAAATAACATTATACAAATTTATTTTTAAATTTAGTTTACATAAATAAATAGTTTAACTAAAATGTGAAAATGTGACCGTAAAACATTTTGTCGAAAATTAACATTTTTTTGATTTAAAGTTGTCACAATGTCGTCTCACCTTTATTTTCTTATATAGAAACATATATTCAAATATTATGTGTATTAATTAATTCACTAATCAAGTTTACTTTTACTAAACATTCGTAGAAAATTATAGAATGTAATTAACAAAACGTAAGCATTAAAGGACAAACATGTCACTTCAAAGCAAAAGATAAACATCAAATCAAACCAAATATAATTATTATATTTCTTACTTACTTCTTAAGTGAAAATGACATAAATTAATGATTTGAAATATGATGTTAAGTGTCGAAAAAAATAAGGTTGTTTAAAAAGAATAAAGAGTATTTTGGTCTTTTCATAAAATATTATTTTAATCCAAAACTTTTTCTATAAATAAGCATCCAATTTCTCACTTTTGTACCCTTCTTCTTCTTCTTCCTTTTTTAAGATTTTCTTCCACTCTCTAATGGCTTCTTCTCTTCTCTTTCCTTACTAAATTTTCTTAAAATCATATCAAATTAACTTCATACACCACCAAACTTTGCCAAAGACCTTAGAAGTTAGAATATCATCAAAACATGGTTTAGCATCTAAGAAGTGAAGAAATGATAGAGGAAGGGGAGGATGAAGGGGAGGCCGAGCCTTATTGATGATGTTGGAAGATTTGGTCGAGAGCAAGTGGAAGTGAAGTGATGGCCGAGCACTAGATAGTGATGTGGAGTTGTAAAAGTGATGGTTTGGTGAAGTTAAGATAATTTAGTGAAGTGTTGTTTAAAAAAGAATGTTGGTAGGAAGTTAATCTTTTACTTAAAGGTGAGTACTCGTATTTACAAATCAATCCATATATTATTTCAAGTATAATGATTTGAAAGTTTAAACATGTTGGATGATTAAATGTTCGATAACTTGGATGCAAAATTCGTTGATTATATGATTGCTTATATGGTTGATAACTTGTTTCATAAATGATAAGAGAAATGGTTAGGTAGATTAGTTAATTCAATGGAAACTAAATCTATACAAATGTTTGTATGGAAATTATTTAGCCTCTTAATGAGTTTAGAATATCCAAAAAGACTGAAAATGATATTATAGTAATATAATATTATAATACAAAATGAAATGAAAAATGAGTTTGAAATGATGAAATTATTATTTTAAATAATTTAAAATATTTTAAATATGGCTTAAAACTAATTTAAAGTGTTTCGGAAATGTTCTGAAGCAATTTACAAAAATGGTCAAAATCGAGCACTTCGCGTAGCGGCATTTCATAAATTTCGACCCATAACTTCAAATAGCGTAGAGAATGATTTATGAATTGGAATTCTTCGGAAAAAAATTTGATCCATAATGATAATAGTTTTCCAACGAAGAAAGAAAATCAAGATTCATCAAGTAGATTTTGAAATATGTCCAAAACAATTTTCTAAAAACATCGCGGTTTTACGGTTCGGAATCGAAAAGGGGATTTCTTTATAAATGACATTTTTAAATGTTTTAAAAAAATATGAAATAAATCCTAAAAGTCTCTTAAAATGTTTTAAAAGAGATTTAAGTTGAAAATATTAATTTTTAAATAATATAAAATTCATTTTGTAGAATTTTGCTTTTAAAACACTATTTGCAACATTTTTCACAACGCGTTTCTCAACATTTTTAAATAACTTTTGAAGTGTAGTTTTGAACCTAATAATTCTTTCCTAAGTCTTTTGTGAATAATTTTAAAAGAATAATTAAGTATTTTATAGATGGTTTGGAAGCCTTAATAAGAGTTTGAATAAATGGTTAAGAGAAATTGTTTGTAACACTTAAGTAAAAATTGAAGAATATTGAATATAATAACAAACTGAGTATATGGAAACACCTAGTACATTTATCTCTCCCGTGAGATCTAGGAAGATAAAACAAGGTGTTTAACTAAGGTTAGGGATGGAGCAACCAGTACCCAAAACTTACCTAGCCTAAATTTTCTCTTTTTAGACGATGGGTGGAATAGATCGAAAGGTAAGCCCGAATGCTCTAAAAGATCATATTTAAGTTTTTCCAAGATAAAAGAAAAGAAACAAAATTCTTTGAATGTTAATTAACCACTTAACATCTTTTATTCGATGATTGATATGAAGGAACCGGGATCGGATTAGGGTGATTCCTATCAGAAGAACCAGGATCGGATTTGGGTGATTCCTATTCGAAAATCAGTTCGAACTAATATTCGAAACCCTATATGAACTTAAATCTTTCATTTGATGATTAGTATGAAGGAACCGAGATGGTATTTGGGTGATTCCTATTCGAAAAAATGGGACCGAATTTGGGTGACTCCTATCCGAAAACCCCTTCAAACTAATTTTCAAAATAAAACATATTGAAGACAAAGATCTTCATGATGCAAGATTACTTGCCACTAGTCCCTGGAGGTAAAATTTACCATATTTAAAGTGGCAGTAGTGCTCTGTTATAAAAATCTTCGATTTGCAAAAAATATGATTTGAAGTTAAGAAAGAAATCTTTGATTAAGATTTGACGAATGATTTGGGAATATTTCTCCCAAGTTAAAAGTTTTAGCTTGAACATAAGAAATCTTTGATTAAGATTTAATGAATGATTTGGAAAGGTTTTCCTAAGTAAAAGAGAAAATGATTTGAAATTATTCTAGGATTTAAGAAAGGTTTAAATAAACCAAATGATTTGATAAATGAAGTTTAATGATTCTATATACTCTTGAAAAGAAAATGGAATAAATTGAAAAGAATATATCTAAGAAAGATATTTTATAAAAGATGAAGCAATTTATTGATGATTGATATCCACATATGAACTTAACATCTTTTAAAGCGATGATTGGCTTCGAAGGAACCGGGCTCGGATTTAGGTGATTCCTATCCGTAAACCACTTCGAACCAATATATACGTTCGAAAGGGAAGACATGTTGAAGTGATGATTATTGAAGACCGAGGATCTTCATAGCATGAGGACTGCTTGTTGACATGCTGTAGGTCGCTCCCATTGTAGGTTATTTATACTGTTGGTTTGCTCATTGTGGAGATCTTTCGGATTACAAGGACTACTCGCTACTAGTGGTAGTAGAAGAGTGCCTTCAGTTTCGTTCAGTCCCAGAACGAACTTGTATGGACGTTTTTCTGACATTGTATTCTAAATCACATTTGAGTGGTTTCTATAAATTTATATCATTTAGTGGTGAAGAAGGCAACTTCTCTTAGCTTAACACCCTTTTCCAAGACATACGAGCTCAGGAAGTTATACTTTTCTAGAAATCAGTAATGTGACATGGATTGACAATGTGGCTTTCAAAGTGGAACCTGTTATGATCAAAGCGTGGTTTTGTATGAAAAACATGGCTTTGAAGAAATTGAGCGTAGCCTCATTAGCCACATATCCCTCAAATATTATGTGGTCTAATAGACACAATTTGGAATAAGTGAGTAGTATAGTGGTGTCCAATACGTTGGGCCCTTTAGGGGAAAACGTCCCTCAAGGCATTTATTTCCCTATTTTAGATAAAGTGGTTAGCTTGAGAAAAGCGGGGAACTATCGATTATCGGTGGTAGTATAGCAAGTACAATTCCAAATGACTAGCTTGGGAAAGGCGACTAAGGCACCGCGGGAACTATGTTTGTTATGCGTGGATCGGAGAAAAGACCACTTGCTCCCTACCATGTTGGAAATCCGACCCCAATACAAGATATAAGGTTTTGATTGTATTTCCAAAATAGCTATAATGACTTGCAAACATTTCAGCTACCCTTTTTGGTATCATACATTCTGTTGGGTATATTCTATTGACTCGGTCCAGATATATTACCTTGGACTTTGTCCGAGTATTGATACCTTATTTGAATAATTTTTTTTAAAAGTGTTTTCAAAAGAATGTCATTAAAAATAATATCAAATGTATTTTTGTATAAAGCGTTTTGGTTATAATAAATTAACAATCAGTTCGTGTTTATGTGTGAGGGTGTGTAACAACCCGCATATTTATCGAGTTTGTATTTAAATATTTTATTTAAATATTAACTCGTTAATCGGATTTTGGGTCCGAAAAGCTACTTTTTGCAAACGGTCAAATTAGGACTCGAGACCACTTCCATTGAGTTCGAAATGTCGTTTACAACTTTTTAAGTATAAACATCGATAGGTTTGGAGTTAGTGAAATTTCACTAACTTTTCCCGCTTTGGACTTTGGGTTAGTTTAGCCTATTAAGCCCAAGTTCCAACCCTCTTCTCCTCACTCTTCATAAATTTCCTAACTAATCAAGCTTTGGCATTAATGGTGGAGGGAATGGGAAATTAAAACTCCAAGCACAAATTCAATTGCAAATCCAACATTCAACTCCAAATTCAAGTAGAAGATATTGGATTCAAGCTTTGGATTGCTTCTCCTTGCTTTCAAGCTTCATCTTCATAAACTTTAGTGCAAAGGTGAGATTTTTGTCACACAAATCTAGTCTATAACTATATTGGACTGTTGGGAATGATTCCCTATCACTTTTGCATGCACATTTGCATTTGGTTTGGATTGGATTGGCGAAAAACTCCAATTTTTAGCATTTTGGTGAATTTTCTGCATTTAGGTCATTCTGGAAGTATTGGCACTTCGGAGTTAGGTCGCTCGCGAGTTAAGCCTTAAGTCGTAGGTCGCTCACGAGTTTGGCCTTAAGCCGTAGGTCGCTCGCGAGTTAAGCTTTAAGTCTTAGGTCGTTTCCGACCTATAATCTCTAGGCAAATGTTAAGTCGCTCGCCCTGGTTTATCTCGTAGGTCGTCTCCGACCTAAGCTCCAGATAAGTCGTTCGAGTTAGGTCGTTGGACCATTTACCTTAGGTCGCTCGTCCACCAAGTCGGCCTGGTTTATCTCGTAGGTCGTCTCCGACCTAAGCTCCAGATAAGTCGTTCGAGTTAGGTCGTTGGACCATTTACCTTAGGTCGCTCGTCCACTAAGTCGGCCTGGTTTATCTCGTAGGTCGTCTCCGACCTAAGCTCCAGATAAGTCGTTCGAGTTAGGTCGTTGGACCATTTACCTTAGGTCGCTCGACTCTGTTAAGTCGGCCATGTTGGGTCGTGAGTCATCGTTAGGTCGCGAACACCTCTAGGTCGCAACCACTAAGTCGCTTGACCCCTTAGACCCCTAGGTCGCAGCCGTTAGGTCGTATGACCCTTGAGTCGTTAGGTCGTTAGACCTCATTTTGTCTTCACTAGGTCGTACCGTTTTGGTCGGGGCGCTGCCCCGCACCCCGCCGGGGGCGCTGCCCCCTGGACCCCCGCGACCTGACCGGTTTTGGTCGAACCCCGTAAGCGGTGGCGTTGCCCCCGCACCCCCACCTTGGGGGGTTGCCACCCCCCCTGGACCCCCCCTCCGTAGGGGATCTTATCTGAAAAACATTGAGCTGATTTCCTTGGATTTTATTCGCATCTCCGTATGCGATCTTTGTGACTGATTGTTTCTACACTTGCTTATGTGTTTTGTCACTTTATTATACAAAGGTTTCAATACTAGTAGTAAATATCAAAACTCTTTTAACAAACAATTTCAACTCTATTTTTAATAACAAAGCTCTTTTCTTAAACCGTTTTCCAATCTATTAGTATATACAAGCCTTTACCTCACTCGGATGAGAAATCTAATTAAACGACTTAGTAAAACAAGTGGTATGAAACGCTTGCGTTCACTTCGTCGGTTAATTCTTGGACTTGTTCGATTGAACCTCTTGTGACAATTTTATTAGTGAAGATTTACAGTTTGTTCGTAAATATTTAAGTTAAGCAAGTGGTTATGGGACATGAAGCTAAACTTCTATATTTACTAGCTTAGTGTAATTGACACTTCTCGTTGATCTTGATGATCGCTTTATGAATTAGACTAGCAATTCTGCGATGTCTCTTTCATTGCAAGGTTAGACTAGACACCACTTGTGTGATTCCATTCACACATACCTTTCTGCTTTTTGGTTAGTCTTGACCTCATTCTGTGTGATTCCACTCACACATGTGGGGTAGCTCCCCATGGTCTTCGGACCGTCATGTGATAGGCCTCTTTCCCTTTTTATGATTTCTGGATTTCTCGTGTTGATTTCTGGAATTTATGTCATTGACTTGTTATGAGTACAAGTTTAGGGTATGATGCCCTCTTCGAATCTTTGAGAAGATTCTTGTGATATTGATTATCTCTTATTGATTGATCTTCTGTTGATCATTATTTACATACTTATAGTGGTATGTCGTTATGGATATTTATGTTTATGCCATATCTTTTATGTTATATCATGTCATTTGATATTTATAGCTAGACTGATCCGTTTATTATTTTCTTAAATAATACTCGGGTCAGACCGAGATGTTACAGGTGCTTCTGCTTGACTTCATCCCAGGGATTCATCACTCTGACTTTTGGCTAACTGTTTAGATTAGCAGTTTTTGTTGTATACACTTGAGATATAGACTCATAGTTGTATTCTTTTGTACAGCACGTGTTGCTATTCTTTTGTATTATCGTGGATCTTACAGACCACTACTCTGATGTACACTTTCATGTGTTAGTTATATATTCATATCTTCTTCCGCCTTTGTGATATGGATATCTGTGACTGATTTGTGATATGATTATTTCTATGTTTGTTTCCTGTAACAACCCTGGTTGGAGATTACCGCTAGTATTAAGTCATAATTATAGTTATGATTCAATATTAGATTCATTAATTAAATTAATGGGGAGAAAATGAGGATAATATTGTTGTTAGGGATAGAACAATATTATGTGAGTTAATCTTAGGAGAATAAAATAAAATGAGATTTATTTCAATTTTATGATTTGAAATAAATTTAGGAAGAAAGAAAATGAAAAGGGGAATATATATTTTGGGGTTGTGTAATACATATATGGGAATGGAATAAAAAATATATAATATCTCTTTGTTTCATGACTTTTGAATAGAGATTTGTGCCTATATTCCATTAGCATGCACAATTTGGCAATAATATATGTGATGTCTAAATTACATTTTTTTTTATACACCAGGAAAAGTGTTGAATAAATAATTAATCATGTTATAAATGATATATAATGGGGATAAATATTTTGGGGAGTTAAAAATAAAACATTCCCCCATAATAAAATGAGATAACCCATTTTATTTGACAAAATATGTCCATATTTACATTAGTTGGATAAATAGTGTAAATTTGCCATAAATAGGGAATAAATGGTAAATATATAATAAAACTTGGTAAAATATAATTTTATTCTTTTTATTTGATTCCTTGTGTTTTAACGAATCCAACGCATTTTATTTCGTTGAATTCGGATATAAAATGTGTAAAATATGAGAGAAATAACATTATATACATAATAAAAACATAAATTAGAATTTTTGGCTAAGTATGTTTTTGGGCTGAAGTGTTGATCCATTAGCCCATAAAGAAGTTTCTGGTGAGGAAAATAGCGTACGTACAATTTCCTTCTCCTATCTCCTCCTCCTGTTAGTAACAGAAGCTCAAAAGAAAAATCAATGGCAACCTCAAACCCTTGCTAAATCTTAGTTAATTCCACACGAAATTAAGAGATTCTCTCATCTAAAAATTAAATTCAGGTAATCTCCTAACCAATCTCCATCTTAAATCCGGGAAAAATCTTAGTTTCAGTTACTATTGTTGTTTTAATGGGTTTTCTCCTTTGCATGTTCATTTTTTTCAGCAACTATAGGTACTGCCTAGGCCATTGCTAGCTTGAAGATCTCATCTTGCAGCCAATTTCACCCCTTTTTGCCGCAAAAGGTAAGTTAGCAAACTTACAGCAACTGTAAACAAGAAATTTCGCTGCCATAAAGCAAAAACCTTTTGAATTCTATGCTTGAATATACGTACAGTATATTCAATTTGTTTGTGCTTTGTTGCTGAAAATAGCATATTTTGTTTTGGCTATATCTCCCTCATCCGATGTCGGATTGAGGCAATCTTGGTGTCATTTTGAAGGTCTATGTGTCTAGTTTAATCATGCAAATTTTCGTTGTGTTGAGAAATGGTTTGATCAGTGAAATCAGTTGTCGAAGTGGCTGGATCGAGTGATTTCAATTCTGATTCTGTTTTCGTTTTGTGCAAACCTGAGCTAGTATTTTGCACATAACTTTTGCGTTTCTTATCCAAATCCATTAATTTTTGAAGTTTTGGAAACTGCAGAAAGAATGTGACAACTTTTATTTGTATCACTTTCGATAATTCGTTGATTAAAATGTTGAAAAACCTCTTGCAAACTCGATGTCCTGTTGTTGTTGAAAACTCAGTGTTTTGTGCAAACCTGAGTTAGTATTTTGTGCATAACTTTTGCGTTTCTTATCCAAATCCTATAATTTTTATAGTTCTGGAAACTACAGGAAGATTGTGACAAATTTCATTTGTATCACTTTCTGAAATTTTGAGATTAAAGGGTCGAAATAGCTGATGCAAGATCGCTGTCCTGAGCACTTGCATTTAGCCTTGGGTGTTGTATTTGCTTTGGTTGATTAGTTTTTTTTTATGATGATTTTTTTTTTTTTTTGTTCTTTCTCTTTTACATGATTTGCTAATTGTTGAGATTAGATGATTAAACCATTGGATAAAGAAATCATATATGGTTGGGGATTTGAGGATTTTTCTTATTTTCTAAGATTTTATAATTAATTAAAAACTCTGAAAATAAGCCGTTTTCTCTCTAAAATCTTTTCTATAAATTGCTGGAAATTGTTTTAAAATCATGTTTTCTCATGAAAAATATTATATGTATAATTTTACTTATTTTTACTATATATATATATATATAAATACTTTCGGACGTATAAGAAAATAAATTAAACGATTTAGTAAATCCGCGAGGAATGGGACTCGTGCATTCACTTAATCGGTTAATTATGGACTTGTACGATCGAAACGACATTGAGAAATCTTTTTGATTTCCTCCTTGGGATTTACCACTTTGTGGTCTGGGATAAAGTGTTATATTAGTCTTTTAGACTAATAACTTTAGTCTAATATTTCGTATTCGAGAGCATATACGACATGGGACTATTTTGGGAAAAACATTATTGCCGATGATATGAGGCAATTGTTTTATATGAGATTTTCTTAGATTTATAATTTTATGGAATTTTCCACTTGTCAATGAGATTAGACATGTTAGATATTTTATGCCTTACGCCAATGACATGAGGCAATTCTTTGAGATTTTGATGCTTTTGTTAGTGTGGCATCGACTAGCGGCTAGAAAACCGCTGAGTGAGGACGTACGGTATGGGACGTACGTAACCACTTTTCGGGTTACTATCCGAGAGTTTCTGACACATTCTGGGAATTACTAGTGCTATGACCTTTGGGTCATCTGAGAATCTGGGAATCTGAGAATCTGGGAAATTAAGAATCTGGGAAAGGGTGACTTCGGTCGCCTTAAAGAGTCATGTGGGTACCTAACTATATTACTAGCACTAGTCTGAGAACTTTAGCACGTGCAACATGCTTTAGCATGTAATTATTGGCCAATCTGAGATTTATTTTATGAGTTAAGAGAATTTTGATTTCACCATATTTTGATATGTTTACTTAGCCTTATAGAGATGAATAAGGCGAAATATGAGTTCTTGAGGATTTTGGTGATTTCAATTTTATGGTTTTATACTTGGGTTTCATTTACTACTTTGAGAAGTTTATTTATTCATGTATCATATTTGGATGTTTTCTTTATATGCATGAATCCCCTAGTATTAACCCAAGTAAGTGTAGAATTATACCATTCTTAGAGATAGATAATTCTTGATATCAACCTTAGTCATTCTTATCAATTATTGGCCCCTTGATGTATGTTTCCCTTATACCTTATCGTATTTCCTTTCTAACGATAAGATTCAGTTGCCTGACCCGTGTGTTTATCACTCGGGTCAGACCGAGTTGCAGGTTAGGTTGGATGACTATCCTTTATGCTTGGATCCGTTTTGCTATCTTTTGTGGGCTCATGACTATGGACTTGGATATCTCCACTTTTGATGGATCTTTTATTTATCACTTCATGTATATATTCTTTTATGGGATGATGTTGTATTACATTATGTGGTGAATGGTATTACATCAGATGTTTGGTTTTGTATCAGTATACATATTATCTGTGGCTGTTGTTTCTGTGACATGTTATGATGTTATTGTGCTTTGTTCTGAATAGACCCGTTAGCCGTGTAGTATCGTATTAGTTAATCACTGAGTATGTCGACTCCTTGAGATTCGCGAAAAAAATGGTAAGCATCGACATACTTAGTCATTAGCTAGTGCATTACTATTCGGTCGCCCTTAACCAGCCCTATTCTCTGCATTAGTAGACGGAATTACTCGTTAATTCTCTTTACTAATGTGGGTCTCGGGGTGGGGCGTCACAGCTTGGTATCAGAGCTAGCTTTCAGAACAAAATAGAATAAATACAGAACAGCAGACGCTAAGAACCATACATCTAGTGTAACACCTTTATGCATCTCATCCCTTAGAAGTGGCCAAACCTAGTCATGTCCTTATCCTTTCAATTCCTTCGGGGTAGATAGGAGGGAATACGTCTAGGAATGTTAAATATTATTCCGTAGTATTCCTTACCTACTGCATTTTTATTGCGATATATATGTCTACCCTGTGAATAATCTTTTCTTATCTTATCTTTCAGCTATGTCTGGTAGAGGTAGAGGTCGCTCTTCGGCAGCAGGACCGTCCAGTGGTTCTCGACCCGAAGGCATTTATATGACTACCGATCAGATTCGAGAGCTTCTTGGGAGCACACAACCTCCCGCTCCTATCCCATCTTCATCTCCTCGCCAATCTGTATTCGCACGTCTATGCAGTGATTTCACTCATCTCGGAGGCAAGCCATTCAAAGGCTCCGAGTCAGTTCTTGATGTGCATGCTTGGCTTCGCATTTGCGAGCGTGTGTTTCTTCGTATGGACTTATCTGATCATTATCGAGTTCTTGTGGCATCTAGTATGCTACAAGAGCGTGCTCTTGACTGGTACGAGCTTCTTATAGCTGAGGTGGATGAGACTACCCTCACATGGCAGCAGTTTCGAGATAGATTTGAGCTTAAGTTTATTCCCGCTTCTGAGAAGGCTCATCTCACTTGTCGCTTTATTGAGTTGAAGCAAGGCAAGTCATCGGTATCTGATTATGTCTCCTCCTTCGAGTCTCTATCTAAGTATGGGTTGGAATTCATTGATACTCCATACAAGAAAAATCTTAAGTTCGTATCTGGACTTAAGAAATATTTGAAGAAAGCTTTGATGCTCCAACTCAAGTTATCTTTTGAAGAATTAGTTGATGCAGCTCTCAATCTCGAGACAGTGGAGAATGAGAAAGAGAGTGATGACGAAGGTGGTCCTCTGTCCAATCCTAAAAAGAAGAAGTTTCCTTTCCGCAAGTCTCGATTTCCGCATTCCAAGAAGAAGAAACAAGGTGGATCGTCTTCTTCTCAATCTCAAGCTCCTTCTCAGCCTAAGCCTTTCGCATGCTACAACTGCGGTTCTCCTAACCATCCAGCCCGTGAATGTCCAAAGCCTAAGAAGTGCAATTATTGCAAGGCCGAAGGACATATGGCTTTCTCTTGTCCTAAGAAGAACAAAGGTTCTCGTCCGGGAAATCTGAATATTGCAGCAGCTTCTAGTGATGCATCTCAGCCGAAAGGTATATTTCCTTCTGTTCTTGAAGGTTCCATTCTATTTCATGATCGATCGATTAGAGTGCTCTTTGATACGGGTGCGTCACACTCATTCGTATCAAAGGAACTCGTGGATGCTTGTTCTTTAGATGTTTCTTGTTTGCTTACTTCTTTGCGGATTTCAAATCCTATTGGGGGGTCTGCAACCCTTAGCTTATATTGTGATGATGTTGAGGTTATGCTTTGTGGGTTTTCTTTCCATGCGAATCTGCACGTGATTCCATCGCTTTGTTTTGATATGATCTTTGGTATGGACTGGCTAGTTCGATACGATGCCAGGATTATTTGTTCAGAAAGAGTCATTTATCTTCGACATCCAGATTCCTCTTCTCAGTTATCCCTAGTTCTCCGAGATACCGATGTTGATTCCTTAGCATCTTTGCATGCTCTTGATTCGCGAGACAGTGATGATGATGTGTCTCGTATTCCGATTGTTTGTGACTTCGCTGATGTTTTTGAGCCTGTTTCGGGTTTGCCACCCAAGCGGGCCATAGAGTTTCGTATTGACCTCATCCTTGGTGCGCAACCCGTTAGTCGTCCTCCCACGAGGATGTCTACTAAGGAGAATGAGGAACTTAAGAAGCAACTCATTGAGCTCGAAGCTAAACACTTCATTCGATCTAGTTCTTCACCGTGGGGTGCCGCGGTGGTATTCGTGAGGAAGTCCGATGGTACTCTTAGGGTCTGCGTCGACTATCGCAAGCTTAATGAGTTAACCATCAAGAATCGCTATCCCTTGCCTCGTATTGATGACATGTTCGATCAGTTGAGTGGTGCAAAGGTCTTTTCTCAGTTGGACCTAGCCACGGGTTTTCATCAGCTTCGTGTTGCGGAAGATAGCATTCCACTTACAGCTTTCCGCACTCGATATGGTTCATATGAGTGGCTCGTCATGCCATTCGGATTGACGAATGCTCCTGCTTTCTTTGTTGATCTCATGAATCGAGTATTCAGGGAATATCTCGATAAGTTCGTCCTTGTATTCATCGATGACATCTTAGTTTATTCTAGATCCGAAGAAGATCATGCTCGACATCTTAGAATTGTCTTGAGTACTCTCCGCAAGCATCAACTCAAGGCAAAGCTTTCTAAATGTCACTTCTGGGAGAAGCAAGTGAAATTCTTAGGTCATGTTGTATCTTCCAATGGCATCTCAGTCGATCCGTCTAAGATTGAGGCTATTCAGAATTGGAAGAGGCCTGAGAATGTTCATGAGATTCGTAGCTTTCTGGGTTTAGCGGGTTATTATCGCCGTTTCATTAAGGATTTCTCTCGTATCGCTCTTCCTCTTACTAGTCTTACTAGGAAGGGTGTTCGTTATATTTGGTCTGATAAGTGTGAGACTTCCTTCCGGAGATTGAAGAAACTTCTTACTCATGCTCCCGTGCTTGTAGTTCCTGAGGGGAATCAGGATCTCATCGTCTATACCGATGCCAGCCTTAGTGGTCTTGGTGCGGTTCTTATGCAGAAGGATCGGGTTGTTGCCTACGCTTCAAGGCAATTACGTCCGAATGAGATTCGGTACGCTACCCATGACTTAGAGCTTGCAGCTATCGTCTTCGCTTTGAAGATGTGGCGTTATTTTCTTTTGGGAGAGCACTTCATTCTTTACACCGATCATAAGTCTCTCAAGTATCTCTTTTCGCAGAAAGATCTTAATATGAGGCAACAGCGATGGTTAGAGTTTCTCGCCTCATATGACTTTGATATCGAGTATACCCCTGGCAAGGGTAATCGTGTAGCTGATGCGCTTAGCCGCAAGCATTCGGCAGTTGTTTCCATGATGTTAGCCGAATGGGATGTTCTTGAGACCTTATCCAGCTTCGAAATTCGTGATCGAGCACCGTCATCTGATTCACCGGTCTTATTATTCAGTATGGTGGCTCGACCTTCTCTCCTTGATCGTATCTCTGAGGCCCAGAGACGTGATGCTTATATTATGCGCCTCATTCAGTCTTGCTCATCTGAGTCCCGTAATGAGGATTTGCGGGATTATTCGATTGATTCTCATGGTTGCCTTCGTCTGAGGAACCGTATAATTGTTCCATCTGATTCAGCACTTAGGCGTGACATACTTGATGATTGTCATCGCTCTAAGTATACCATCCATCGGGGTAGCAGTAAAATGTGTGCGGATATGCATCGTCTTTATTATTGGGATGGTATGAAGCGTGATGTTGCGAGATATGTGAGCCAGTGTCCTACCTGTCAGCTTGTTAAGGCCGAGCATCAGCGGCCATCTGGTCTTCCTCAGCCTCTTGAGGTTCCACAGTGGAAGTGGGACCAAGTATCGATGGACTTCGTTGACGGCCTACCTCGTTCGAGGTCGGGTCATTCTAGCATTTGGGTTATTGTGGATCGTCTTACTAAATCCGCCCATTTCATCCCTATTAAATCTAATAGGAATGCTCCTCTTTTAGCGAAGCTTTATGTTAAGGAAATTGTTCGATTACATGGTGTTCCTTCTTCGATAGTTTGTGATCGTGATCCGTTGTTCACTAGTCACTTCTGGACAAGCTTTCAGCAAGCTTTGGGAACAAAGCTAAATATCTCTACAGCTTATCATCCCCAGTCTGATGGTCAGACTGAGAGGGTGAATCGTGTGCTTGAAGACCTCCTCCGTGCGTGTATTCTTGATTTCGGTGGCTCTTGGGAAGATCACGTTCCATTGGTTGAATTCTCTTATAATAATAGCTTCCAATCCAGTATCGGTATGGCACCCTTTGAGGCTCTTTATGGTAGACCGTGCCGTTCGCCTTCTTGTTGGTTAGAATCGGGCGAGAAGTTCATTCTCGGTCCTGATTCGATTCGTGAGTCTTCTGAGAAGATATCTTTGATTAGACAGCGGATGAAAGAGGCACAGAATCGTCAGAAATCCTACGCGGACAACCGTAGGAAGCCTCTAGAATTCGCAGTGGGTGATCATGTATTCCTTCGTGTATCCCCTATGAAGGGAGTAATGCGCTTTAGCTCCACTGGGAAATTGGCTCCTCGCTTTATAGGACCATTTCCGATTATTGAGCGCATTGGTCCTGTAGCATATCGATTGTCCCTGCCATCTCATTTATCGGGTATTCATGATGTCTTCCACGTTTCTCAGCTTCGGAAATGTATTCGAGATTCAGATTCAGTCATTGATCCTTCCGAGCAGCTTGAGCTTGAGATTTCACCGAGTTTATCTACTTCTCAGCAGCCTATTCGCGTTCTTGATTCGGAGGTGAAACGCCTTCGAAGCAAGAACGTTTCTCTTGTTAAGATTCAATGGTCGGAGAATCCGAAAGATTGCACTTGGGAAACCAGAGAATATATCGAGCGTTCTTTTCCGGGTTTTCTTTCTTCATTTGACATCGGTGAGAACTTTCTTTCTCAAGCCTTTTCTTGTTTCTTTTGAGTGAATTATTGCATTGTTATGGGTTTTTCCTTTAGAAATTGCGTGGACGCAATTTTGTTAAGAGGGGAAGTCTGTAACAACCCTGGTTGGAGATTACCGCTAGTATTAAGTCATAATTATAGTTATGATTCAATATTAGATTCATTAATTAAATTAATGGGGAGAAAATGAGGATAATATTGTTGTTAGGGATAGAACAATATTATGTGAGTTAATCTTAGGAGAATAAAATAAAATGAGATTTATTTCAATTTTATGATTTGAAATAAATTTAGGAAGAAAGAAAATGAAAAGGGGAATATATATTTTGGGGTTGTGTAATACATATATGGGAATGGAATAAAAAATATATAATATCTCTTTGTTTCATGACTTTTGAATAGAGATTTGTGCCTATATTCCATTAGCATGCACAATTTGGCAATAATATATGTGATGTCTAAATTACATTTTTTTTTTATACACCAGGAAAAGTGTTGAATAAATAATTAATCATGTTATAAATGATATATAATGGGGATAAATATTTTGGGGAGTTAAAAATAAAACATTCCCCCATAATAAAATGAGATAACCCATTTTATTTGACAAAATATGTCCATATTTACATTAGTTGGATAAATAGTGTAAATTTGCCATAAATAGGGAATAAATGGTAAATATATAATAAAACTTGGTAAAATATAATTTTATTCTTTTTATTTGATTCCTTGTGTTTTAACGAATCCAACGCATTTTATTTCGTTGAATTCGGATATAAAATGTGTAAAATATGAGAGAAATAGCATTATATACATAATAAAAACATAAATTAGAATTTTTGGCTAAGTATGTTTTTGGGCTGAAGTGTTGATCCATTAGCCCATAAAGAAGTTTCTGGTGAGGAAAATAGCGTACGTACAATTTCCTTCTCCTATCTCCTCCTCCTGTTAGTAACAGAAGCTCAAAAGAAAAATCAATGGCAACCTCAAACCCTTGCTAAATCTTAGTTAATTCCACACGAAATTAAGAGATTCTCTCATCTAAAAATTAAATTCAGGTAATCTCCTAACCAATCTCCATCTTAAATCCGGGAAAAATCTTAGTTTCAGTTACTATTGTTGTTTTAATGGGTTTTCTCCTTTGCATGTTCATTTTTTTCAGCAACTATAGGTACTGCCTAGGCCATTGCTAGCTTGAAGATCTCATCTTGCAGCCAATTTCACCCCTTTTTGCCGCAAAAGGTAAGTTAGCAAACTTACAGCAACTGTAAACAAGAAATTTCGCTGCCATAAAGCAAAAACCTTTTGAATTCTATGCTTGAATATACGTACAGTATATTCAATTTGTTTGTGCTTTGTTGCTGAAAATAGCATATTTTGTTTTGGCTATATCTCCCTCATCCGGTGTCGGATTGAGGCAATCTTGGTGTCATTTTGAAGGTCTATGTGTCTAGTTTAATCATGCAAATTTTCATTGTGTTTGAGAAATGGTTTGATCAGTGAAATCAGTTGTCGAAGTGGCTGGATCGAGTGATTTCAATTCTGATTCTGTTTTCGTTTTGTGCAAACCTGAGCTAGTATTTTGCACATAACTTTTGCGTTTCTTATCCAAATCCATTAATTTTGAAGTTTTGGAAACTGCAGAAAGAATGTGACAACTTTTATTTGTATCACTTTCGATAATTCGTTGATTAAAATGTTGAAAAACCTCTTGCAAACTCGATGTCCTGTTGTTGTTGAAAACTCAGTGTTTTGTGCAAACCTGAGTTAGTTTTTTGTGCATAACTTTTGCGTTTCTTATCCAAATCCTATAATTTTTATAGTTCTGGAAACTACAGGAAGATTGTGACAAATTTCATTTGTATCACTTTCTGAAATTTTGAGATTAAAGGGTCGAAATAGCTGATGCAAGATCGCTGTCCTGAGCACTTGCATGTAGCCTTGGGTGTTGTATTTGCTTTGGTTGATTAGTTTTTTTTTATGATGATTTTTTTTTTTTTTTGTTCTTTCTCTTTTACATGATTTGCTAATTGTTGAGATTAGATGATTAAACCATTGGATAAAGAAATCATATATGGTTAGGGATTTGAGGATTTTTCTTATTTTCTAAGATTTTATAATTTATTAAAAACTCTGAAAATAAGCCGTTTTCTCTCTAAAACTTTTCTATAAATTGCTGGAAATTGTTTTAAAATCATGTTTTCTCATGAAAAATATTATATGTATAATTTTACTTATTTTTACTATATATATATATATATATAAATACTTTCGGACGTATAAGAAAATAAATTAAACGATTTAGTAAATCCGCGAGGAATGGGACTCGTGCATTCACTTAATCGGTTAATTATGGACTTGTACGATCGAAACGACATTGAGAAATCTTTTTGATTTCCTCCTTGGGATTTACCACTTTGTGGTCTGGGATAAAGTGTTATATTAGTCTTTTAGACTAATAACTTTAGTCTAATATTTCGTATTCGAGAGCATATACGACATGGGACTATTTTGGGAAAAACATTATTGCCGATGATATGAGGCAATTGTTTTATATGAGATTTTCTTAGATTTATAATTTTATGGAATTTTCCACTTGTCAATGAGATTAGACATGTTAGATATTTTATGCCTTACGCCAATGACATGAGGCAATTCTTTGAGATTTTGATGCTTTTGTTAGTGTGGCATCGACTAGCGGCTAGAAAACCGCTGAGTGAGGACGTACGGTATGGGACGTACGTAACCACTTTTCGGGTTACTATCCGAGAGTTTCTGACACATTCTGGGAATTACTAGTGCTATGACCTTTGGGTCATCTGAGAATCTGGGAATCTGAGAATCTGGGAAATTAAGAATCTGGGAAAGGGTGACTTCGGTCGCCTTAAAGAGTCATGTGGGTACCTAACTATATTACTAGCACTAGTCTGAGAACTTTAGCACGTGCAACATGCTTTAGCATGTAATTATTGGCCAATCTGAGATTTATTTTATGAGTTAAGAGAATTTTGATTTCACCATATTTTGATATGTTTACTTAGCCTTATAGAGATGAATAAGGCGAAATATGAGTTCTTGAGGATTTTGGTGATTTCAATTTTATGGTTTTATACTTGGGTTTCATTTACTACTTTGAGAAGTTTATTTATTCATGTATCATATTTGGATGTTTTCTTTATATGCATGAATCCCCTAGTATTAACCCAAGTAAGTGTAGAATTATACCATTCTTAGAGATAGATAATTCTTGATATCAACCTTAGTCATTCTTATCAATTATTGGCCCCTTGATGTATGTTTCCCTTATACCTTATCGTATTTCCTTTCTAACGATAAGATTCAGTTGCCTGACCCGTGTGTTTATCACTCGGGTCAGACCGAGTTGCAGGTTAGGTTGGATGACTATCCTTTATGCTTGGATCCGTTTTGCTATCTTTTGTGGGCTCATGACTATGGACTTGGATATCTCCACTTTTGATGGATCTTTTATTTATCACTTCATGTATATATTCTTTTATGGGATGATGTTGTATTACATTATGTGGTGAATGGTATTACATCAGATGTTTGGTTTTGTATCAGTATACATATTATCTGTGGCTGTTGTTTCTATGACATGTTATGATGTTATTGTGCTTTGTTCTGAATAGACCCGTTAGCCGTGTAGTATCGTATTAGTTAATCACTGAGTATGTCGACTCCTTGAGATTCGCGAAAAAAATGGTAAGCATCGACATACTTAGTCATTAGCTAGTGCATTACTATTCGGTCGCCCTTAACCAGCCCTATTCTCTGCATTAGTAGACGGAATTACTCGTTAATTCTCTTTACTAATGTGGGTCTCGGGGTGGGGCGTCACATTTCCGGAGATTATTTATAGCCACCGTGTGATAAGCAATTACATGGATGGTCGCTCCTCAACAGCCTTATTCTCCGTGCTAGTTGACAGCACTACTCCGGAGTGTTCTTGGCTAGCGTGGGTATAGAGGTGGGGCGTCACAGGGTGGTCTTATGAGATACCCTTCTTTTCAAAGGTTTTAATAGCATCGTCATGATCAATACATTTAAAATTTCGAGTATCTCACGCTGGTTTATCAAGTTCGTTCCTGGTATTTTTAATACTTGGGTCAGATCCGAGTAGCTTCAGGTTTAGTTGAAGACGGTTGGAGTTTCCAAAGGAGAGTTGAAGATCTTCATCATCGTATGGCCAAATTATATTATCCGCTACATCTATTGCATTTGTTTTGTTGTTCTCAGCATTTGTAAGGACAGGGGTTTATAACTGTCCAGGCTGAATCTCGGTTAGACTCTAATATTGTATTTTAAAATTTTCCGCTGTAAAGATTATTATTGAAAAAATATATGATATTCCATTCGTGTGAGATTCTGTTCTGTCTTTATTTTCTTTCTACCTTTAGTGATCTGCTTATTCGTGTAAATTGAGTTGGACATGTGTGATTTATTGTCGATTAAATGGGTACGGAAAAATAGGCCGTTACATTTGGCATCAGAGCTGAAGGTTAAGCGAGAACCTTGGATTTGGTGGGGTAAAGACTCATCAGAGATAGGGTTAGTAATACACTAGGATGAGTGACTCATTAGAGATAGGGTTAGTAACACTCTAGAATAGTTTTAGTGTGTTATATATGAGTGTGTATTTGTTAGTGACTGATAAATTGCTTTGTGTTAATTTATCTATTGAGTGATTTAGGGAATCTGATCGATTCGCCTGATCACCGTTATTGATAAGGGTTCCTAAACATTTAAACAAGGCGAACCGACACACTGGTTTTAAAAAAATTGGTAAATGAAACAATTTTACCTAGGATTATATTTTGAATATAAAGTATATATTTTTAAAAGTTGTATAGTTAGAAATTAGGATTAGTGAAATTTAGATATGAACATCTTGTGATTAGAATTTCATAGTTTGACTATAAAATGTTTTATAAAGATAATCGACAATTAAGAAATCTGTAAGGTAATTAAGATCTTTAATACTTATTCCAAAATAATAAATTAAGAAATCATAATGTTAAGTTACAATCATAAATTGATCAATTTATTGACTTAAAGTTTAAGCACAAATACCTTGTGAATTAAGTTTCACGATTTGACTATAAGGTGTTTGATAATAAGATTTGTTTAAGGAATGAACATATAAGATAAAAATGTATTTAAATAATTGTCATAAAAAATAAATATAAAAGGAATGAGAATTTAAATTCGAGTAAAAAAATTGTGGTAATTTAAATGAATTTAATTAACATAAGATAAAATGAATTTATAAAATAGGTCTTATAAAGTAATCTCTAAAAGATTTTGAAAATGGTATTATTTCAAATATAAAGAGGTATTTTATGATAACTAATTCGATTGGCTCGAAAATAAAATAAAAATGGGCATGGTAAGCACTTATCTTAAGTATTACTCTTCATGCTAAAGGATATATGATACAATTGGTAGTACCCAGTTCCTTAGATTATTTTGGAGTTACTCGTTCTATATAATTTTCTTATGTTAAAGAAATAACGTAAATCATTGATTAGTGATCTTTATAAAAGTGTTTAAACTAAAGGATGATTTTTAAATCTGATTTATACAGGAAAAAATAGATTTAAGAGTTAAGAGTATGAGGATTTAAATACGGGCGGTTTTAAAATTTGTTTTTCCAAAGCTAGAAAATTAATAATAGTATTAAATAAGAAATAAGTTTTATAACTTATGATTTTGAGATAATAGTAAATTAAAACAAAGTCTAAATTTGTTAGACGGACGGATTTAAGTAAAATCAAATTGAAATTTGAGATTTGTATACACTCTTAGGATATAAAAGTATATCATACAAATATATATATTTAAGTCATGAACTATTAAATGAATGACTCCTCAAAAAGGTAATTATAACCTGGAAAGTGTTTTATTAATGAATTCTAGCATTAGTTAAGAATTTGGACTTAAGGCTTTAAAATATGATTGATTTACATAAGTTATAAGATGTAATAAACATAAGTAATAGTTTTATGAAATAATTCATAAATAATATTAGTGTTAAAGAAAATATACTAAGCTAAAGGATTGTGGGAAATTTTTTTATAATAAAGATAAATTATCTTTTGACTGAAAAATGGTTTCTTTGGAATATTTTCCTTTAATAAAAATATTTGAAAATAAATAATTAATGGGATTATATAAAGAAGTACGTGTATAAAGTGTTTGAGCTTAAGATAAAGTTTTTATGAATGTTTTTGAGGGTTAATAAATACATATGTTATATGTAGATCATCTCATCACACAATTTTGATCTAAGATTCGAGTTTGGAACTTTGAGGTGTTTACATCGGTCCAAAAAAGGATTTATCACTCGATTCTTGGCGATGAACATTGATGAGGGTTTGTGGTTAGATAATTGAGTTTTCTATCACTATGCAAGAAAAGCAAAGGTTCTGATCTAGATACCTGATCAGAGTCCGCACTAGAGGATCGAGGGATCGATACTAGTTCGAAAATAAACTTGTATATCCGGATAGGAGATCAAATAAGATATTTCATATGGATGATCTGTGTATATTATATGGAATTATGATTAAAGATAAAAAAATCAGGCAAACTTTTGTTTTGGGTATTTTCGAGGACGAAATTCTTTTAAGTAATAGAGAATGTAACGACCCAGAATTTGACCACTTTAAAATATACTATTTAAAGTGATTTTGAATATAAAGTAAGTAAGGTCATATGATTCAAACAAAATTAGATAGGATTTGGAAAGAGAAGCATACACAAAAATAGTAACATTTGCGTATATCGACAAGTGACAAAATGCTGATTTTAGAAAAGTAAGTTTCGATGGTTAAATAAATTTTTTTAATTTATTTATAAGTGTTTGTATTTTTAAATAGCATTATACAAGTTTATTTATAAATTTAGTTTACATAAATAAATATTTTAACTAAAATGTCAAAATGTGACCGTAAAATATTTTGTCAAAAATCAACGTTTTGTCAATTTAAAGCTGTCGCAACATTGTCGCACCATTATTTTCTTATATAGGAACATATATACAAGTAGTATAAGTATTATTTAATTCAATAATCAAGTTTACTTTTATTAAACATGCTTATAAAATTCTAGAATGTAATTAACAAAAAGTAAGTACAAAAAGACAAACATGTTATTTCATAGTAAAAATTAAACATCAAATCAAACCGAACATAATTATTATATTCCATACTTACTTCTTAAGTGAAAATGACATAAAGTAATTATTTGAAATGTGATGTTAAGAATTGAAAAAATAATGTTGTTCAAAAGTAAGTATAGGGTATTTTGGTCTTTTTACAAAATATTATTTTAATCCAAAACTTTTTCTATAAATAAACTCTCTAATGGGTTCTTCTCTTCTCTTTCCTTACTAACTTTTCTTAAAATCATATCAAATCAACTTCAAACACCACCAAACTTTGCCAAAGACCTTAAAATATCATCGAAACATGGTTTAGTGTCTAAGAAGTGAAGAAATGACGGAGGAAAGGGAGGATGAAGGGGAGGACGAGCTTTATTGATGATGTTGGAAGATTTGGTCAAGAGCAAGTGGAAGTGAAGTGATGGTCCAGCACTAGAAAGTGAGGTAGAATTATTTAGGTGACGGTTCGGTGAAGTTAAGATGATTTAGTGAAGTGTTGTTTACAAAAAGAATGTTGGTAGGAAGCTAATCTTTTGGTTAAAGGTGAGTACTCATATTTACTAATCAATCCATAAATTATTTCAAGTATAATGATTTGAAATTTTAAATATATCGGATGATTAAATGTTCGATAACTTGGATGCAAAATTGGTTGATTATATGATTGTTTATGTGGTTGACAACTTGTTTGATAAATGACAAAAGAAATAGTTAGTAAGTATAGTTAATTCAATAGAAATTAAATCCATACAAATGTGTATGGAAATTATTTAGCCTCTTAATGATTTCAAAATATCTAAAAAGATTGAAAATGATATTATAGTAATCTAATATTATAAGACGAAATGAAATGAAATATAAGTTTGAAATGATGAAAATATTGTTTTAAATAAGTTAAAATAGTTTAAATATGTTTTAAAATAAATTTGAAGTGTTTCGGACAAGTTTCGAAGCAATTCACAAAAATGGTCAAAATCGAGCTCGTCGCATGGCGATAGTTTGTAAATTTCGACCCATTACTTTAAATTAGCATAGATAATGATTTATGAGTTAGATTTCATCGAAATAAAAATTCTTTGGTCCATAATGATAATAGTTTTCCAAATAAGAAAGAAAATCAAGATTTCATCAAGTAGATTTTGAAATATGTCCAAAACAATTTTCTAAAAACATTGCGATTTTGCAATTCGAAATCCAAAAAGGAATTTCTTTATAAACGATATTTTTAAATGTTTAAAAAAATATAAAATAAATTCTAAAAACATCTTAAAATGTTTTAAAAGAGATATAAGTTGAAAAGATGAATTTTTCAATAATATAAAGGTTGTTTGTAGAATATAGATTTTAGAACACTATTTGCAACATTTTTCGTAACACGTTTCTCTACATTTTTTAATAACTTTTGAAGTGTAGTTTTGAACTCAACAATTCTTTCCTAGCTCTTTTTTGAATAATTTTAAAAGAATAATTAATTATTTTATAGATTGTTTAGAAGTCTTAATAAGAGTTTGAATAAATGGTTAAGAGAAATTGTTTGTAACAGTTAAGTAAAAAGTGAAGAATATTGAATATAATAAAAAACCGAGTATGCGGAAATGACTTGTGACAGCCCGCAAATCTGAACCCCTTGAATCAACACTATTCTACCTCTATTAACTCAAGTGGCACAGAATTACGAACCATTAGGGTTAAAGAAAAGAGATAGAAGAAGAAGAAACTAAACAATATCAGAATCTCACAGTCGCAACGGAATAAAATATAATAATGAATATAGAACTTTACACAAAATGAAAACTATCACTGTTTTACATATATCACATCATCACAAATCAGAGTATCTCATACATCAAATTACCAATCAGACATACCATACAATCACAGCAGCGGAATATACATATATATATATAGATAATACGTCTCGGGCTCCAGCTCCTCTCCTGCTCCAAAGCATCAAGTCCTGTATAAATAATACTCGGTCTGACCCGAGCATTATAATGAAATAACACCCGAGTCAGTCTGGAATACCAGCTGATAATAAATATGCATCCAAATTGATTATTAAAGTTTCAAAAATCCTTTGAAAACAAAAGCGTCTCGTAAGACCACGCCACAAATAAACATGTCGGGTTTTTACCTTACGATAGCTTAAAACACTTTTTATAGAAATCATCTGATATTATAATAGGGTCTATTTACAAATACTTATAAAATAGCCGAAATTGTTACATCTATTAAATTCCAGCTACTAGCCACCGAAGTGGGTAATACAAACAAAACTCGTACAAGTCTCGTAGGGAGAATGGATTTCCAACAATGACTAGGCACTGGGGTACCACCTGTCACAGTACGGGGCCTAGATCACCGTACCGAGGACTACTCCCTTCATCCCCTGCAACACAAGGCCGGAACCATTCCTTACTGAACAGTCCCGAACAAGATAAACCCCGTGGTTGGCGCGACCAACCACCCACTAAGCCGAAATATAATAAGGGACATCTAGACAGGGGAATTATCTTGTCCTGCTTGGGCATGACCCACCTAACCTTGCTGCATATCCCCTGATTTTCAGTCATTCCCATTTGATAAGGCTTGAGGCTAAACGTTACCTTTTTAGAACGTTTCACTTAGAATGCCCATCGTCCACCTGACGATGTTTTCGCAAGCATTCGTCCATACAAGTCCGTCCCGGGTTCGAACGGAACCGAAGGCACTACTCCTACTACATCCATTTTGGAAATATCCTCAGGATTAGTAGCGACTAGCCCTTGCACTTCACTGCTCCATCTTCGACTCCGAACACGTTTTTCGCACGAAACGTACAAATCGGATCGAAGTGGTTTTCGAGAAATAAATCTCGATCCCGGTCTCTTCGAAACGATCAACGCATTGTCCAATATTGATAGTCGATGATTTAACTATCAATTTATATTTATAAACATCCATAAGCATCCATCACACAATAAATAATATTCCATATTATTTATTTACCTCAAATATCTTTACCAGATATATATTTCAAATTTCCAAATCTCGTTTGAAAACAATTCCCAAAACTCTTTCCTTATAAGGAAAATCCTTTACCATTTATTCCCAATGGAAATAACCAAGTTCAACCAATTTAGATTTAAAACAGTTAAAATACTTTATACTGAAATATGCTTTAAAATATGCAAATTTACTTCTAGTTATTTACTCAAAATAAAATTTTAAAATATTTAAACACAACTATTTATAAGACATAACTTAATCAAAAATAAGGTTTTGGTTATACTATATTTAAAAATAGAGTTTAAAAGAAATTAATAATTTCAAACAACTTATTCCCAAAAACTAGCCTTTAAGTAAGTCCATTTGTAAAAATAATTATTAAGGCATTTGTAAAATTTACTCTTGCTAATTTATTTATAATTACTTTAAAATGGTAATTTTCAAACACTTTTTTTTTTACAAGCTGGAATTTTAAAAACTTCCTTTTTATAAAACAGTTTAAACTCGAACTTGGGTTTTTCCCAGGAAATCTCATTTCCACTTAAATATCATAGAAATCCTTCTCACGATTTCTGTCAATTTATGTCAATTTAGTTTTATGGTTTAATAATATAAATTTATTTTCCCATTTATCAACTAATAACTTTTCTCTTTGTTAATCAATTCAGATTTACCCAATTTTCAATCTTCATTCTAAATAGATTTCAAATTTTAATTCTTTAAAATTCATTAATTAACAATATCCTTTATTTCTCTAGAATTCAATTTATCCATTTACAATTAATTATGGATTTATAATTTACTCGGCAATATTCCAATTAAATTTTATTTCAGTTTTCATTCAATAAATCCTAATTTTATATTTCTTTAAATTCCTTATTTATAAATTTCTTAATTTCTTTTTGGAAACCCAATTTAATTTCTTTATAATTAAAACTCCAATTTTCTTTATAATTAACATTATAGGTTTAAAGTTTATACCACAATATCACAACGCAATTCAATTCCAAATTTATCAATCACAATATAAAAACAGGCATCATCATCAATTATAAAAATATTACTACACTGTGAGGAATCCAGTTGGATCCCTCCAACCTGTTTTCCCTGCATCCACAAATATTAGCACATCACATATATATATATATCAATTCAATTTGATAATAATTAACATATTCAGCTAAACATCCAAACAAACAATCAATACTAGCTGTCTACTTTACTAGTATCCAGATGTGAGTGAGAATAACTCACCTTGAGTTCGGCGAGCGTTCGAAATTCAAATTAAACCGGACGGCGTCCGATTTAACCCAAATTTCTACTTGCCCGGAATGACTCCGGATCTGTACCATCGCGTAGTGCTCGACTCTGCGATTTCAACGCTTCCAGTTTCGTCCGAAACTGATAACATATGCAATAGTTATATATTTTATAAATTTCAATTTGAATTTAAAACAAATTTTTTTTTTTTTTTTTACCAAAACACGGACTGCTCCTTCCTCTCCCAACCCCCTTCACGCACGCAACAAGCTACAGAACAAGAAACCCAACGTCACCGAAGTTAGGGCACGAAAACGCAACCCCCCCACGAAGCCATTCACCTCGATCGGAGGCTACCGTTGCGACGCCCATCGCCAACTCCACCATCACCAGGCGCGCGCACAAGCTCGGTGCCTCCTAGGCACGCGAAAACGCAAACAAACGGCCACGTTCAACGACCAAATCCCGCCTCCTCGAAGCTCCAAAAGCGATTTCGGCCGTAGGATGTGTAGTACTCGTCGAGTACTACAGTTCTCTAGTTGGGAGATTTCAAAAATATAGCATAGATTGATCGAAATTTGAAGGGAAACATTGAAGAGTTTTCGGCCATGAATGATGTTAGAGGCGGCGGCCTGAATATAGTCTAGGGTTTAGTAGTATAAACGTGTATATAAATGTTATTTAATATTATTTTATTAATATAATTTCTCAAGTTAACAGTTAATGCAAACGACCCCCAATTCTCACGTTCCGACAGGCGATCCTAAGGTTTTTCCGTGTTCCGGACACAATGGAACAAGTTTCGTAAGCTAATTTGATCGTATGTGCGAGTTACGGAATTAAACGTTCAATTTTAAATTAAATCGATTAAAACGATTTCGATGCGTTTCGAGCTGCCGGGGTCAAACGACAACTCCGATTGCTACGAAAATTGAAATCCGGTAATAACTAACTATTACGGATCCAATGAAACTGGTTTCGTCGAATTCCGAGACTGTGCCCCGGAAGGCTATTTTAACTCGTCTATTAAATTAAGCGATTTTCGAAATTATCGAAATCACTCAAAATTTCCACTTTCAAATTTTATTAAATTAACAATAATTCATATAAAATTTATAAGCACATTAAAAATCATTTTGGCTCATTCCGGACTTAAATCGAATTAATTGCGATATTTAATAATATTAAATTCATTTTAAATTAATATAAAATTCCAAATATTAATTTATCGACTATAAAATTCTTCTAAAATTTCCACCCCGCTATTTACACTCAAATAACTCTAGATAAACTTTTAAAACCATTTTTATCACTATTTACATCCTGAATTACCTTTTATCTCAATTTCGAACATTAAATTATTATTATTCAAATTCCAATTAAATCCTCGTATTTGAAATTTGACCAATTTTATTATCTTAACCAAAGTCATTTATTTAAAAATTCAAATTATAATCTATATTAAACATTTAAAATGAATTAAATGTTCAAATCTGGCGACCCAAAATTCTGGGTCGTTACATTCCTCCCCCCTTATAAAAATTTCGTCCCCGAAATTTGTATAAGGTAGAACATACTTTCAAACCCATTTACTTACCCTATTTGCTTAGTTAAAAGCTTATATACACTTCACAAAATCTTTTTGTTCGATTCTCAAACCTATTTGCTTTATTAACTCTAAAGCTTAAATTTTTACTTATAACTTCCCAAGTTATTTAACTTTTCCCAAAAACCCCAAAAATTTTCTAACTCCCAAAATTTACGGAAAATTTTGGCAGAGTCTCCCCTGTACGGAGGAGCTTCTGCGATATCGCAGGATACACAAATATATATGCATCGGCCCACACGGCCGGAAACCAAAATATAACACAATATATATATCATTTTCCCAATTATATTTGCGTAGGCGTACCTTTTAGCAAATTTTTAAAAGCAAGCGGCTAAAATATCGCATATATGCGCTCCAACTCTCTCGAACGCCTCCCGCACCTGTGCTATACTCAACAAACACATTAATTTCTAAAGATATGAGCATTTTTAACAACATTATCAATAAAATATAAACCAACATATCCATTTTTATTCCAAACAACACTTTGTATAATTTCATAAGTAAACTGTGTTTTATAACATGCACAAAGTTCATTTTCCAATGCTAACTCCAAGTTAACACAAATGATTTACATATAGATTCTGCTTTTTCAATTTATATCATTTCATAACCAAAACCAAGCAACTTCCATAATTATGCATGCTATCCACCTTTATAAACAATTTTACAATTTCAACATTGTTTAAACTCTCACTACAAACCCAAATTTCTTAGTTTAACAATGTTACCATACTTTATTTGCTTCACTAACATCTTTCTATATCATTTCAATATCAAGTTGATTCACACCAAATTCTTATTTCGAATTTCTGAGCATTTGCATTACTATGGTAATCCATTTTCATTCATATGTAAAGTCACTTGAGAAATTTCCAATCCCTTCACATCAATTCAAAACCAATTAAATTTTGAATACAATAAGACAACTCATTCATATTCACTTCAATATTATGAATATGTGCTTTAAGTCATTTATATGCAACACTATTTAATTTAATTTACAATCAAATTCTTTGAAATAAATTCCAATCCATATCAATTTATTCAAAAACCAACCCAGTTGCTATTTAAACAACTCAAATTCTAAATACATTCAGATATTCAAGTCATTCAAGCAAAACAATTGCCACTTAAGCTTATAACCATTAAAATTAATTCCAACTTAAATTTATATTAGTTTTACTCCATCACAAGGTTCACAAAACAAACATTTCCTCTTTCCAATGCAATTGTTAAATCACATTTTCTTACATCTTATTCCATTAACCAACCCAAGTTTATATTGATATCTTTCCACTTACAATTAAATTTTTAATAAATAGTGGAGAAGTTATTAATTTAAAATCCATTCACCATTATTTTGTTTTACCTTCAATTTGCTTAAATCCTTTCCCAATATTTCCATTATCTTTTTATCAAATTAATTTTATCTCCATTTGATTCTTATTCAAATCAAATTTCAATTTACATACAAAGTTTATGCTCTTTGTTTAGATATCCAATCCATGTTAAGTTTATTTTATTCACAAAGAGACCATTTAAATTATTTCACACATTTGAATTTTATTCACAATTCAAATCATCATTAATATAGCTAATTCCATTATTCATTCACCCTTCCAATATTTATTTCCTTATACTTCTTTAATAGAATCTAAATTTCTTTCAACATTATTTATTACACAATTGAAATTAAATTTCAATTTTATTATCGAGACAGATTTCTCATTGTCCCATACATAAGTCCAAAACTTATTTGCTAACTTATGTACATCCACCTTCAATTCTTACTTGCTTTATTACACTTTACATTTCATTTATGGTCAAATTTTAAATTTGCCACACCATTCAACTCTCTCCATTTATGGATTACAATTTCACTTTCATTCAAGAGTTTAGGTTTCTTATCTAAGTTCATTTCTATTTTACATTCACAAGTTTAAATTATAACACTTAATAACTTAAGTATGTGGATTTCCTTATGCAATTATAAACAATTTATATTTCACCTTTATATCCATTTACTTTAATGCTAATTCTTTTAGATTTTATTAAATTCCAATTTCTCAATTTTAATTCTCCATTTCATTTAGATTTACTTCAATTCCAAATTCACGATTTTAATTCTCCAAATACAAGTTCAAAACTTGTTTACCTAGTGAAATTCATTCACTTCATTATATCTCACTTTATCTCATCTCAATCCACATTCATTTGAGATTAAATTTGGATCTTCCATACCATTTCTCTATTTCCACCTGTGATTATAATTTCATTTTATTTATATATGTTCACCAACTTATTTATTTTAAAAGCTTACATAGCTCATTTTAATCCATTTACATCCTATAATCACAATTTCAAATTCCATATGCATATGTATATACATTTGAATTCTTAAGGTTACCAACCTTCCTACACCTTAATCCTTTGCTAATTCCAAATCCATAGTTTCAAACTATAAGCACAACACCTGATAGCCCAGGAGTTCAATTCATTTCACAATGACCCACAATTCCAAGGTCATCTTACATTTTAATTTGATTCAAATCATTTTTATTTTAAGTCCAATTTATTTCTCTTATCCAAGTTAAATCCAAATTTTCCATTTACTTCAACATTTTTTATTCACCTTTAATTACTCTAGTTAAATTTAATTTCAAGATTAAAATTTTCATTTCTTCCTTCTTAACATCAGTTCTACTAAAATAAGTTCATTAATTGTTGCATTTTAACTTTACTCTTTATTTAAATAGAATTTTTCAGAATTCAATTACCCGGTTTTATTTCAAAATCATTTTGAAATAAAAATCAAATATATACCTATTTGTTATATCAATCAAATTACCAATTTCCAAAACAATTTGTTTATACTAAAACAAATTTTCTTCTTTGAGATTTCCCAAACAACTAGCATACCCAAAATCCAAACAATACCATAACCAAATACTAGGGAAGCAATCCATCACCTTAGAAACTCGAAAATGAATTCTAATGATGTGGCCAGCATCATCAGGATTATTTTCCAGCGACTGAAGTGAGTTCAATGCTTCTTACTTTCCCAAATTTTTTTTTTTCAAAACAGTTTTCCCATTCAAACATATTACTCAAAACAATATTTCATCATTACCTTCAAATACCTTCAAATCTCAACAAACATTTCAAACTTTCCCAGGATTTTAAATTTTCAAACTTTTATTTTTATTTGATTTAAAATCCTTTCCAAAACTTCCGGGTTTTAAATTCTGGTTTAATTCACATTTAATTATTCTTCCTTCATAAATGTTATACTCATAGAACTTTATTAGATTATAACCATTCCAAATTTTAAATTAAGTTTTAGATTCTTATTTGATTCTTAATATTAGCAACCAAACATCCAAATATATATATAATTCAGAAAATTATTTCTTTTATATCAAAATATAATTTTGGGTAAAATTATTTCATTTACCCACCTTTAAAAACAATTCTACGTCGGTTTATCTTGTTCAAGAGTTTAGAAACCCCTATCGATACGGTTGTACTTCCCGTACCGACCAGAATTCATAAACACTCAACCGATAAGTCAACACGGTATAAAAATAATTATATATCCACTAACAAGTACGCTCTCATATCTATTATTACTCTCAACTCATTATAGAGTACAATTGACTCTGTTTAATGAGTAATTTCCCCACCAAAGCCTAGGTTGTCGCCAACCTAAGCTCTGATACCAAGTGTGACAGCCCGCAAATCTGAACCCCTTGAATCAACACTATTCTACCTCTATTAACTCAAGTGGCACAGAATTACGAACCATTAGGGTTAAAGAAAAGAGATAGAAGAAGAAGAAACTAAACAATATCAGAATCTCACAGTCGCAACGGAATAAAATATAATAATGAATATAGAACTTTACACAAAATGAAAACTATCACTGTTTTACATATATCACATCATCACAAATCAGAGTATCTCATACATCAAATTACCAATTAGACATACCATACAATCACAGCAGCGGAATATACATATATATATATAGATAATACGTCTCGGGCTCCAGCTCCTCTCCTGCTCCAAAGCATCAAGTCCTGTATAAATAATACTCGGTCTGACCCGAGCATTATAATGAAATAACACCCGAGTCAGTCTGGAATACCAGCTGATAATAAATATGCATCCAAATTGATTATTAAAGTTTCAAAAATCCTTTGAAAACAAAAGCGTCTCGTAAGACCACGCCACAAATAAACATGTCGGGTTTTTACCTTACGATAGCTTAAAACACTTTTTATAGAAATCCTCTGATATTATAATAGGGTCTATTTACAAATACTTATAAAATAGCCGAAATTGTTACATCTATTAAATTCCAGCTACTAGCCACCGAAGTGGGTAATACAAACAAAACTCGTACAAGTCTCGTAGGGAGAATGGATTTCCAACAATGACTAGGCACTGGGGTACCACCTGTCACAGTACGGGGCCTAGATCACCGTACCGAGGACTACTCCCTTCATCCCCTGCAACACAAGGCCGGAACCATTCCTTACTGAACAGTCCCGAACAAGATAAACCCCGTGGTTGGCGCGACCAACCACCCACTAAGCCGAAATATAATAAGGGACATCTAGACAGGGGAATTATCTTGTCCTGCTTGGGCATGACCCACCTAACCTTGCTGCATATCCCCTGATTTTCAGTCATTCCCATTTGATGAGGCTTGAGGCTAAACGTTACCTTTTTAGAACGTTTCACTTAGAATGCCCATCGTCCACCTGACGATGTTTTCGCAAGCATTCGTCCATACAAGTCCGTCCCGGGTTCGAACGGAACCGAAGGCACTACTCCTACTACATCCATTTTGGAAATATCCTCAGGATTAGTAGCGACTAGCCCTTGCACTTCACTGCTCCATCTTCGACTCCGAACACGTTTTTCGCACGAAACGTACAAATCGGATCGAAGTGGTTTTCGAGAAATAAATCTCGATCCCGGTCTCTTCGAAACGATCAACGCATTGTCCAATATTGATAGTCGGTGAATTAACTATCAATTTATATTTATAAACACCCATAAGCATCCATCACACAATAAATAATATTCCATATTATTTATTTACCTCAAATATCTTTACCAGATATATATTTCAAATTTCCAAATCTCGTTTGAAAACAATTCCCAAAACTCTTTCCTTACAAGGAAAATCCTTTACCATTTATTCCCAATGGAAATAACCAAGTTCAACCAATTTAGATTTAAAACAGTTAAAATACTTTATACTGAAATATGCTTTAAAATATGCAAATTTACTTCTAGTTATTTACTCAAAATAAAATTTTAAAATATTTAAACACAACTATTTATAAGACATAACTTAATCAAAAATAAGGTTTTGGTTATACTATATTTAAAAATAGAGTTTAAAAGAAATTAATAATTTCAAACAACTTATTCCCAAAAACTAGCCTTTAAGTAAGTCCATTTGTAAAAATAATTATTAAGGCATTTGTAAAATTTACTCTTGCTAATTTATTTATAATTACTTTAAAATGGTAATTTTCAAACACTTTTTTTTTTACAAGCTGGAATTTTAAAAACTTCCTTTTTATAAAACAGTTTAAACTCGAACTTGGGTTTTTCCCAGGAAATCTCATTTCCACTTAAATATCATAGAAATCCTTCTCACGATTTCTGTCAATTTATTTCAATTTAGTTTTATGGTTTAATAATATAAATTTATTTTCCCATTTATCAACTAATAACTTTTCTCTTTGTTAATCAATTCAGATTTACCCAATTTTCAATCTTCATTCTAAATAGATTTCAAATTTTAATTCTTTAAAATTCATTAATTAACAATATCCTTTATTTCTCTAGAATTCAATTTATCCATTTACAATTAATTATGGATTTATAATTTACTCGGCAATATTCCAATTAAATTTTATTTCAGTTTTCATTCAATAAATCCTAATTTTATATTTCTTTAAATTCCTTATTTATAAATTTCTTAATTTCTTTTTGGAAACCCAATTTAATTTCTTTATAATTAAAACTCCAATTTTCTTTATAATTAACATTATAGGTTTAAAGTTTATACCACAATATCACAACGCAATTCAATTCCAAATTTATCAATCACAATATAAAAACAGGCATCATCATCAATTATAAAAATATTACTACACTGTGAGGAATCCAGTTGGATCCCTCCAACCTGTTTTCCCTGCATCCACAAATATTAGCACATCACATATATATATCAATTCAATTTGATAATAATTAACATATTCAGCTAAACATCCAAACAAACAATCAATACTAGCTGTCTACTTTACTAGTATCCAGATGTGAGTGAGAATAACTCACCTTGAGTTCGGCGAGCATTCGAAATTCAAATTAAACCGGACGGCGTCCGATTTAACCCAAATTTCTACTTGCCCGGAATGACTCCGGATCTGTACCATCGCGTAGTGCTCGACTCTGCGATTTCAACGCTTCCAGTTTCGTCCGAAACTGATAACATATGCAATAGTTATATATTTTATAAATTTCAATTTGAATTTAAAACAATTTTTTTTTTTTTTTTTTTTTACCAAAACACGGACTGCTCCTTCCTCTCCCAACCCCCTTCACGCACGCAACAAGCTACAGAACAAGAAACCCAACGTCACCGAAGTTAGGGCACGAAAACGCAACCCCCCACGAAGCCATTCACCTCGATCGGAGGCTACCGTTGCGACGCCCATCGCCAACTCCACCATCACCAGGCGCGCGCACAAGCTCGGTGCCTCCTAGGCACGCGAAAACGCAAACAAACGGCCACGTTCAACGACCAAATCCCGCCTCCTCGAAGCTCCAAAAGCGATTTCGGCCGTAGGATGTGTAGTACTCGTCGAGTACTACAGTTCTCTAGTTGGGAGATTTCAAAAATATAGCATAGATTGATCGAAATTTGAAGGGAAACATTGAAGAGTTTTCGGCCATGAATGATGTTAGAGGCGGCGGCCTGAATATAGTCTAGGGTTTAGTAGTATAAACGTGTATATAAATGTTATTTAATATTATTTTATTAATATAATTTCTCAAGTTAACAGTTAATGCAAACGACCCCCAATTCTCACGTTCCAACAGGCGATCCTAAGGTTTTTCCGTGTTCCGGACACAATGGAACAAGTTTCGTAAGCTAATTTGATCGTATGTGCGAGTTACGGAATTAAACGTTCAATTTTAAATTAAATCGATTAAAACGATTTCGATGCGTTTCGAGCTGCCGGGGTCAAACGACAACTCCGATTGCTACGAAAATTGAAATCCGGTAATAACTAACTATTACGGATCCAATGAAACTGGTTTCGTCGAATTCCGAGACTGTGCCCCGGAAGGCTATTTTAACTCGTCTATTAAATTAAGCGATTTTCGAAATTATCGAAATCACTCAAAATTTCCACTTTTCAAATTTTATTAAATTAACAGTAATTCATATAAAATTTATAAGCACATTAAAAATCATTTTGGCTCATTCCGGACTTAAATCGAATTAATTGCAATATTTAATAATATTAAATTCATTTTAAATTAATATAAAATTCCAAATATTAATTTATCGACTATAAAATTCTTCTAAAATTTCCACCCCGCTATTTACACTCAAATAACTCAAGATAAACTTTTAAAACCATTTTTATCACTATTTACATCCTGAATTACCTTTTATCTCAATTTCGAACATTAAATTATTATTATTCAAATTCCAATTAAATCCTCGTATTTGAAATTTGACCAATTTTATTATCTTAACCAAAGTCATTTATTTAAAAATTCAAATTATAATCTATATTAAACATTTAAAATGAATTAAATGTTCAAATCTGGCGACCCAAAATTCTGGGTCGTTACATGACTAGTAAATTTGTCCTGCCTATGAGATCTGGAAAGATAAAACAAGGTGTTTTATTATGGTTAAGGATGGAGCAACCAGTGCCCTGAACATACCTGGCCTATATTTTCTCTTTTTTAACTAGAGGTGGAACAGATCGAAAGGAAAGACCGGATGCTCTAAAAGATCATATTTAAGTTTTTCCAAGATAAAGGAAAAGAAACAAAATTCTTTGAATGTTAAATAACCACTTAACATCTTTTATTCGATGATTGGTATGAACGAACCGGGATCGGATTTGGGTGATTCCTATCCGAAGAACCGGGATCGGATTTGGGTGATTCCTATCTGAAGATCACCTCAAACTAATTTTCGAAACCACATATGAATTTACCACCTTTTATTCGATGATTGATACGAAGGAACCGGGATCGTATTTGGGCGATTCTTATTCGAAAAACTAGGATCGGATTTGGGTGATCCCTATCCGAAAACCCCTTCAAACTAATTTTCAAAATAAAACATACTGAAGACAAAGATCTTCACGATGTAGGATTACGTGCCACTAGTCCGTGAAGGTGAAATTTACCACATTTAAAGAGGCAGTAGTGCTCTGTTATGAAAATCTTTAATTTTTAAAAAATATGATTTGAAGTTAAGAAAGAAATCTTTGGTTAAGATTTACTGAATGATTTGGGAATATTTTTCCTAAATTAAAAGTTATAACTTGAATATAAGAAATCTTTGACTAGGATTTACTAAATGATTTGGAAAGATTTTCCTAAGTAAAAAAGAAAATGATTTGGAATTATTTCAGGATTTAAGAAAGGTTTAAATAAACCAAATGGTTTGATAGATGAGGTTTAATGATTGCATATACTCTTGAAAAGAAAATGGAATAAATTGACAAGAATATATCTAAGAAAGATATTTTATAAAAGATGAAGTAACTGATTGATGATTGATATCCACATATGAACTTAACATCCTTAAAGCGATGATTGGCTTTGAAGGAACCGGTGTCGGATTTAGGTGATTCCTATCCGAAAACCACTTCGAACTAATGTATACGTTCGAAAGTGAAGACATGTTGAAGATAATGATTACTGAAGATCGAGGATCTTCATAGCATGAGGACTGCTTGTTGACATGCTCTGGTTCGCTCCCAATATAGAGTTATTTATAGTAGTGGTCTCCTTGTTGTGGAGATTTTTCGGATTGCAAGGGCTACATGCTACAAGTGGTAGTAGGAGAGTGCCTTCGATTTCGTTCATTCCCAGAACGAACTTATATGGTTGTTTGTCTTACATTGTATTCTAAATCATATTTTAGTGGTTTTTATAAATTTATATCAGTTAGTGGTGGAAAAGGCAACTTCTCTCTTAACACCATTTACCGAGACATACGAGCTCGGGAGGTTATACTTTTTTAGAAATCAATCGTGTAACATGGATTGATAATGTGGCTTTCAAAGTGGAACCTGTTATGATCAAAGCATCGTTTTGTATGAAAAGCGTGGCTTTGAAGAAATTGACCGTAGCCTCATTAGGCTCACATCCCGGAGATGATATAGGATATTCTGTGGTCTGATAGACACAAATTCAGAATAAGAATATGTATGATGGTGTTCAATACGTTGGGGCCTTTGTTGGAAAACGTCCCTCAAGGCATTTATTGCCCCATTTTAGATAAAGTAGTTAGCTAGAGAAAAGCAGGGAACTATCGGTTATCAGTGGTAGTATAGCAAGTACAGTTCCAAGTGACTAGCATGAGAAAGGCGATTAAGGCTACGCAGGAACTACGTTTGTTACGTGTGGATCGGAGAAAAGGTCACTAGTTCACTATCATGTTGGAAATCCAATCCCAATACGAGATTTACGGTTTTGATTGTATTCCCACATTTCATATACCCCTTTTGGTATCATATATTCCATTTGGTATATTCCATTGACCCAGTCTGGATATGTTGCCTTAGACTTAGTCCGTGTATTGATATCTCAGTTGAATAAGTTTATTTGAAAAGTGTTTACAAATGAATGTCATTAAAAATAATATCAAGTGTATTTTGGTATAAAGTGTTTTGGTTATCATAAGGTAAAAACCCGTTCGTGTTTATGTGTGAGCGTGATCTTATGAGATACCCTTCTTTTCAAAGGTTTTGATAGCATCGTCATGATCTATACATTTGAAATTCCGAGTTTCTCACAATGGTTCATCAAGCTTGATCTGGGTATTTTTAATACTTGGGTCAGATCCGAGTAGCTTCAGGTTTAGTTGAAGACGGTTGGAGTTTCTAGAGGAGAGATAGAGATCTTCATCATCGTATGGACGAAATTTATTATCCGCTGCATTTATTGCATTTGTTTTGTTGCTTTCAGCATTTGTAAGGACAGGGGTTTATAACTGTCCAGGCTGAATCTAGGTTAGACTCTTATATTGTATTTTAAAAAAATTCTTCTATTAAGATTATTATTGGAATAATACATATTATTCCTTTCGTGTGAGATTCTGTTATGACTTTATTTTCTTTCTATCCTTAATGATCCGCTTATTCGTGCAATTTGAGTTGGACATCTGTTACAACTTGACTTCTTAGCAGGGACTTTCTTCTGACTTTAGGTTAACTACCTTAGCTTAGTAGTTTTGTGTTTCATGTATACGAGATAGAGACTCTTTGACGTATACTTATTCTTTTGTGTAGTACATGCATCTATTCTTTTGGCTTGCAGTGGATCTTGTATGACCACTACTATGTTGTTCATTTCTATGTGTTATATTCATATTTGTTTTCGCCTTAGTGATATGAATATATGTGACTGATTTTGCGTTATCCTTATTTTATATTGATTCCGAAGGCCACTTAGCCACCGTGTAGTGGATTTGAGTTTGGATTGGATATGTCGTATCTCCTCTTGAAATGAAATGCATAATATATGTTCTCGCTCAAATCAGTTATACAGTTGGTCGCTCCCCAATGGCCTTATTCTTCGTACTCATTGACGGCATTACCTAGTAGTGTCCTTGGATAGTGTGAGTATAGAGGTGGGGCGTCAAAGCTTGGTATCAGAGCCAAACTTGAAACAAAGTAGAATAATATATCAAGAATCATTGTCCAAAGTCTCTCTTAGGAATCGTGCATTAGGATTTAATTCGAGTCTTAAGACCCGTTCTATCCTATTTTCTTTTATGATGCCTTATTTCATTAATCAAGTTTGTTTCATATTCATTCTGAGAATAACCTTTTTCCTCTTCTTTCTTTCTTTCTTAAAGAAGAGAAATGGTTGGACCTGGCCGTCATGGCATTGGTCAATCCAACGGTTCTCCTCGGGATGGCGTATTCATGTCTACTCAACAACTTTTAGATCTTGTAAGAATGCCTAAGCTACCAGTCCCATTCCTGAGCCTACTCATCCTAAATCTGGGTTTTCATGCTTGTGCAATGATTACACCAATTTGGGTGGAAAGCCATTCAAAGGTTTCGAAGGCGTTATAGAAGTCCAGGCTTGGCTTAGAGCATGCGATCGCATCTTTTCTCGCATGAATCTTTTGGATTTACATCGAGTCCAAGTGGATTCTAACATGCTTCAGGAGAGAGCATTAAATTGGTATGAGCTTTTGATTTTGGAAATTGTAGAAGAAGATCTTACTTAGGAGAAATTCTGGGAAAGGTTCTACTTGAAGTTTGTGCCCGAAGCAAAAAAAAGTAACTTTGGCTCGACACTTTATTGACCTTATTCAAGGTGAATCTTCAATGACAAATTATGTTGCATCTTTTAAATCTCTCTCTAAATATAGGATCGAGTATATTAATACCTCATTAAAGAAAAACAAAGATTTATCTATGGGTTGAATAAAAATCTCAAAAAGGCTTTACTTCTGAAACTAGAAGTTCCTTTTAATCAGCTTGTAGGTATCGTTTTTCGACTTGAAGAGGCCGATAAAGAAAGTGATGTTTAAGTTATGGGTGCCTAGAAGAACTTCAATAGCAATAAGAAGCGGCATCCCGATAATAAGTTCAAACCTAATCCTAACAAGAAAGGGAAGCAAGCAACATCGGTAGCAAAGTCTCCTCGTCGTGGAGAATGCTACAATTGTGGTTCTAAGGACCATTATGAAAATAGGTGTCCGAGACCCCTTTATTGTCGCTATTGTAAAAGTTCGGGTCAACATATATCTTCATGCCCCAAACTTCAAAGCAAGAAAGAGGGAAAGCTGAATGTTATGCAAGCCCCTAGTAACACTTCTCTTGGCCAAGGTATTTCTCATTCTGTCCTTGATGGAAATATTATGTTTCGTGATCATCCTATTCGAGATCTTTTTGATACAGGTGCATCTCACTCTTTTATATCAAAAGAACTTGTTGATACTATTTCTGTAAATGTTATGGGCTGGATGATTTAATTAAGAATCGCGAATCCAGTTGGTGGATCTGCAATACTCTGTTTATTTTGTAAGGATGTTGAAATTATTCTATGTGGTTATGCTTTCCATAGCGATTTTCATGTTATGCATTACTTAGGTTTCGAAATGATTTTGGGAATGGATTGGCTTAATCGTTATGAAGCCCATAACCTATGTCCCGAAAGGACTATCCATCTTCAACATCCACAATCTATTAAGCAGATTTCTATTATTCTTAAAGATTCAGATTCGGATTCCAATTCGGGAGCATCCTTATATTATCTAAATCCAGTGATGACGATAATGATGATGAGGAAGATGTCATTTCCCTCATTCACGTTGTTCATGAATTTCCTGAGATATTTGAGCTCGTTTTTGGATCCCACTAAGCGAGCAATTGAGTTCAGAATTAATCTAATCCCTGGACCTTTACCCATCACTCGTCCTCCTTATCATATGTCCAATAAGGAAAATGGGGAGATGCGTAAACAATTATCCAAATTGGAAGCAAAATTGTTTAATCGATCTAGTTCCTATCCTTGGGGAGATTCAGTTATCTTTGTGAAGAAATATGATGGTACAATTAGGCTTTGCGTTGACTACCGCAAGCTTAATGATCTCACCATCAAGTATAAATATCCCGTACCTTGGATTGATGATCTATTCGATCAACTTTGTCATGCTAGAGTCTTTTCACAGTTAGACTTAGCAACAAGTTTTCATCAGCTTTGAATTGCAGAGGATGGTATTTCTTTGATATCGTTCCATACTCGTTATGGATCTTATGAATGGCTAGTTATGCCATTTGGTTTAACGAATGCTCCAGCTTATTTCTTTGACCTTATGAATCGAATTTTCAAAGACTTCCTTGATCGATTTGTGCTCATCTATATAGATGATATTCTCGTTTATTCTAAAACCGAGGAAGAGCATGAAAAACATCTTCGAATTATGTTGGAAACCATTAGGAGCAACCAATTGAAAGCAAAATTTTCTAAGTGCCACTTTTGGCAATCCCATGAGAAATTTTTAAGACATATTATTTCTGAATCTGGAATTTCCATGGATCCTTCAAAGGTTAAGGCGATTCAAAAATGGAAGAGACCGGAGAGTGTGACAAATTTTTATATCTTTCCTGGATTGGCGTGCTATTCCGTCGATTCATAAAAGACTTTTTCTAAAATTTCTGTACCTCTTGTTAGTTTGACAAAGAAGGAAGTTAAGTACATTTGGTCAGAAAAATGTGGAGCTGCTTTTCAGAAATTAAAAGAACTCCTTTCCGATGATTTACGGTTCCCGGAGGGAACCAAGACTTTATCGTTTATACGGATGTTAGTCGTGTTGGTTTAGGAGTCGTTTCTTATGCAAATGGAATACGTTATCGCTTATGCTTCTAGGCAATTAAAGCCCGTCGAGAATAGATATGTCACTCATGATTTAGAGCTCATAGCCATTGTTTTCGCCCTTATAATTTAGCGTCATTATCTTTTAGGAGAGAAATTTGTTCTCTACGCCAATTATAAATCTTTGAAGTATTTGTTCTCCCAAAAGGAACTTAATTTGCGTCAACAACGTTGGCTCGAATTCCTTGCATCTTATGATATTGATATTCTTTATACTCCCAGAAAGGGAAATCATGTTGCCGATGCCCTTAGTCATAAGCAACAAGCGGTTGTTTCCATGATGATATCCAAATGGAATGATCTCAAGACTTTATCCACTTGTGAGATTCGAGATCGTCTCTTGTTTTATGTAGCCTTAAGGCTCATCCATCTCTTCTAAACTGCATGCTTGAAGCTCAAAAGCATGATCCCAAATTGTCTTATCTAAGCCAAAGTTGTAGGGCTAGAATTATTGATGGTTTGAAAGACTTTGAAATCGATGCTCGTGGAGGCATTCGAAAATTCAGTAGACTTATTCTGCCAAATATTAGTGATCTCCGTAAAGACGTTTTATAAGATTCCTGTCATTCTAAATTTACCATTCATTCTGATAGTAGTAAAATATATGCAGATACGAAGCGACTTTATTATTGGAATGGAATGAAATCTGATATTGCTAACTTCATTAAGTGTTGCATGACTTGCCAACTCGTAAAGGTCGTGCATCAGAGGTCCAGTGGGTTATTGCAACCTTTGGACATTACCGTTTGGAAGTGGGATCGAGTATCCATGGACTTTATTGATGGTCTTCCCCATTCTCGTTTGGGTCATGACAGTCTATGAGTGATTGTAGATAGACTAACAAAATCCGCTCATTTTCTTCCCGTTCGGTCCAAACGAACTGTACCACTTTTGGCTAAACCATATGTTAAAGAAATTGTTAAATTACATGGAGTTCCTACTTCTATTGTTAGCGATTGTGATCGATTATTTACCAGTGGATTTTGGAGGGGTATTCAAAAAGCTTTGGGAACGATGTTTAATTTAACACCGCTTATCATCCTCAGTTCGATGGACAAACGGAGCGTTTGAATCAAACTCTTGAAGATCTCCTTCGTTCTTGTGTCCTTGATTTTGGTGGAAGTTGGGAAGACCATATTTCCCTTATTGAGTTTTCTTATAATAATAGTTTCCAATCTAGTATTAGTACGGCACCTTTCGAGGCACTCTATGGAAGGTCATGCCGATCTCCTTCGTGTTGGCTTGGAACCAATGAGAAGCTGATTTTAGGTCCAGATTTTATTCGTGATGCCACAGAAAAGATTGACCTTATTCGTCATAGGATGAAAGAAGCTCAAATTAGACAAAAATCGTATGTTGATAACCAAAGGAGGAATTTAGAATTTTCTATAGGAGATTTGGTGTTCATTCGTGTTTCATATGAAGGGTGTTGTGTGTTTCAGTCGATCGAGAAAATTAGCACCTTGATATATTGGACCATTTCCCATCACCGAACGCATTGGATCTGTGGCTTATCGCCATTCATTACCGGCTCAATTTTTCCCTATTCATGACGTATTTCACGTTTCTCAACTTCGAAAATGCCTTAGAGATTGTGACTCTATTCTTGAGCTAGTACTATTGAAGAAATTAAGGTTTCACTTAATTTGACCTATGAGCAACATCCTATTTGTATCATTGCTGCGGAGGTAAAACGCCTTCGAAATAAAGATGTTCCACTTGTGAAAGTTCAATAGTCATGAAATCGTAAGGATTGTTCTTAGGAATCTACAGAATTCATCAAGCGAACACATCCAGATTTACTCTCTCATGCTCCTTAAGGTAAACTTCTCATTTATTTATTTTCTTTTGTGTTATTATACCTTAGAGTGGTTGTTACTCTTTATTTTTTGCTTAAATATTGCAAGGACGCAATTTCTTTAAGGATGGGAGTCTATAACAACATGCAATTTTACGATTATATATCTAAATGTTTTATTTAAATATGGCATCGTTAGTTGGATTAAAATTCGAAATATGACTTTTTGTAAAAATTTGAATCCGGATTCGAGACCACTTCTATTGAGTTTAAAACGACGTTTACAACTTGTTTAAGTATAAACATCGATATATTTGGAGTTGATTATGATTTTGGTATTTGCAGTTGGGCTTTGGGTTGGGTTCTAGCCCATTAACCCAATAAGAAACCCAAACTCTTCTACCTAATAGCTCCCACTCCACTCCCTTTCATTCATTCTACTCATAATAATTCCCAACACTCAAGATCTAGAAAGAATGGTGGGAAGAGGAAACTAAAATTCCTAAGCCCTGGTTTCTCTTAGGAATTCAAATTCTAGTTCTAAAATCAAAGAGAAGGCATCCTCTTCATCTTCTCCATCTCAAATCCTCTCCAATTTTCATAATTTCCTTTAACATAACTAAGGAAATATTTGCATATGATCATAGATTGGAGCTTCTAGAGTTATGATTGAACTGGAGTTGATCTTTCCATGTTTTAGAGCTATTGAATTGTTGTTTTTAAGTTTAAAGGTGAGTTCTTGAACTCACATCTATGTCAATAGCTTTCATTGTTGTTAGGTATGAATTCCTAACATTTATTTCAAGTTCAGTTGCCTTTGATTTGAATTAGTTTGGCGAATTTTTCAAATTTGGTATTTGAAGTCAAATTCTTTAATGATCCTATCTTGAAAGCTTGGACATGTTGTTTGGAGTGTATCGAAGAGCCAATAGGGCTGGGCTTTCGCTTGGCATAAAATCCTAGCCTCCATCGCTCGTTCGATCGCTTCCGAGTTGATTTGGCCGCCAATTGCATAGGCAAATTTCTGTCCAGCTCAGGCAACCAGACGTCTGGTTGAACCTACCAGACGTCTGGTTGGGGCTTTTGAAAAAAAATAACGAACATAGAAAAATGGCAGAGCCTAGGGTCAGACGTTTAGTCAAACAACCCAGATGTCCGGCCCTATTAAATTTTGCCTATTTGCCTATTTTTGACTGGATTTCCAATTTTTATCGATCTTTGATGATCTGAATAGCTATTATTAATCAATACTGACTTTGATGACTTCTTTTCTGGATTTTTGGTGTTATCATTTGATGGATTTGATATTGATTCCCATGGTTTTGATTCACGTTATTGAAATGTGGATTTTTGGTGATAGATTGTTTTTTACAATCGTTTCTACGATTTGTCACTTTAAAATACAAATGTTTCTATACTAGTAGCAAATACTCAAACTCTTTCACAAAAATTATTTCAACGATACTTTTAAATGCAAAGCTCATTTTTAAAACCGTTTTCCAACCTATTAGTATATACACACCTTTAGCTCATTCGTATGAGAAATTCAATTAAATGACTTAGCAAAACAATTGGTATGAAACGCTTGCGTTTACTTAGTCCGTTAATTCTTGGACTTGTTCGATTGAAATCTCGTGACAATTTTCGAGTGGAAATCTACAATTTATTCGTAAATATTTAAGTTAAGCTAGTGGTTATGGGGCATGAAGCTAAACTCATTTATTTACTAGCTTCGTTTAATTTACACCTATTGATCTATGATGATCATTTTGTGGTTTAGACTAGCGAATGCGATGTCTCTTTGTCCGCGTAGGGGACTATAACCCGTTCTATGGAGTTTCGGCTCAATTTGATGGGGTTGTGGCCTATGTTCTTTTGACTGTTCGTGGAGCAATCGGCTCAATGAGTCTGTGCATGTAGCTTATCTTTTTAGATGCGTCGATGTTCGGCTCAATTAGTCTGTGCATGGGGTGTATCTTTTTATGTGCGTTGATGTTTGGCTCATTCGTCCCCAAAGGAGGACTGTACCTCGTATTTTTAGGGGTCAGCGACCCATGGGATAGCATCCGGTTTATGACACACGTGTTGGTGAGTTTTCGTGCTTCCATGGTGATAGGACTCCCCCATTATGTTTTCTGGATTTTTAATTATGGATTTCTGGAATTTATGTTTGACCAATTTTTGCGATTTGCATTGATATGTTTTGTTAATATTTGAGGTTTGGTGAATAAGCTAAAGAATAAGATATTCTTTTCGGGTATTTGAGGAGACTTGAGATATTGTATGATTTTCATTATTATTAGATATATACTCATCACAACATGGTATTATTGTTATCATATTTTTTCATATCTCTTATCCTATCTCATCTTACATGATAGTTATAATTAGACTGACCCGTTTATTATTTTTCTTCATAAATAATACTCGGGTCAAACCGAGGAGTTTCAGGTGCTTCCAATTGACTTCTTAGCAGGGACTATCTTTTGACTTTTGGTTAACTACTTTAGCTTAGTAGTTTTTGTCTTTCATGTATATGAGATAGAGACTCTTTGATGTGTACTTATTCTTTTGTGCAGTACATGTACCTATTCTTTTGGCTTGTAGTGGACCTTGTATGACCACTACCATGATGTTCATTTCTATGTGTTATATTTACATCTATTTCCGTCATAGTGATATGAATATATATGACTGATTTTGTGTTGTGCTTGTTTTATATTAATTTCGAAGGCCACTTTGCCACTGTGTAGTAGATTTGGGTTTGGATTGGATGTATCGAATTTCCTATTTAAGTGAAATGCATGGCACACTATCTAACATATCGGTTCTCGCTTAAATCAATTATACAGTTGGTCGCTCCTCAACAGCCTTATTCTTCGTACTAAATGACGGCATTGCCCAATAGTGTCCTTGGTTAGTGTAAGTATAGAGGTGGGGCATCACAACAAGTACCATGGGTTTGTCCTGTTCTTGGACAACTTGTATGGACGAGTGTCTGACATTGCATTTCTAAGATTACGTACATTGGTTTTTACAAACATACATCATGTGGTAGCGGAGAAGATAACTTCTCTTAGCTTAACACCCTCCTTAAGACGTACGAGCTCAAGGGTTGTATTTTTTTGAAAGCAATTAGTAGTCAACGGAAATGGCAATGTGTCATTCAAAGATGATGTGATTTGTGATATGTGATATGTGATATGTGAAAGGTAATCGATACCTCTTTGGCCTCACGCCCTGAGAAATGACTGAAATAGGTATAGAAGCAGCAAGGCTGAAATGCGTCGCTCCTATGAGGAGATGCCATCACTCTTCTAGATATATCTTTACACACTATGACATCGTGTATCTGATTATTGTTGTGTATGCTTGTGGCCATGGATTTTAAGTCAGTAACGACCGGAGTGATGACATATTCGGTACTATCCAGTATGATGGGTAGGCCGTTCTTGTGCTGGTTTAGGCGGGCAGTATCTTCTCCCTAGATACATCCCTCTAGAGGTGTACTATATTGGTTCGGAAAGGTAGTCCCTTTACCTAGTCATTTGTATGGAAATCCAATACGTGCCTGGCATTTTGTTTGTAAAACCTGTTATGCTGGAATTTAATAATGTAACAATTTCAGATATTTAATTTATCATATGTGCAATAGACACTATTGTAATATAAGAGAATTTGATATGAAATGTTTTGGTTATCGTGAGGTAAAAACCTTGTCGGTTTTTATTTGCAACTAGATCCTACGACACCTTTTATTTTTATAAAAGAAAAGTTTTGATAACTTAATATATTCAGTTGAGGTTTGTTTTCTCATGCTGGTTTACCAGACTGATCCGGGTATTCTTCATTTTCAATGCTCGGGTCTGACCGAGTATATTTATAAGTTTAGACTTGGTGCTTTTGGAGCTTCAGCAGGCGAGCTGGAAATCTTTATGTCATATACATGTATCTGGTTATTATTTTTCCACTGCATTACATTATTATTGTTGTAAATTATCAGCATTTATGAGGATAGGTTATTATAACTGTCCAAGCTGATGGTTACTCATTGTGTACTCTGATATTGATTTATGCATATTACGGATTCTCTTTGAAAAGATTATTGATCTGTATTATATGTTATTCCATTGTGATTTGAGATTCTGTATTGTATTGGATTTCTTTCTCTCTTCTTCTCTTCTCTTCTTCTTTCTTCTCTCTTTCTTCTCACCCTCTTTTTCTTTATCATGATCATCTACAATTGGTGCGTTTTGGGTCGGACATGTGTGGTTTATTGTCAGATTCAGAGGGTGCCGAGTGTGGGTCATCACATTAAGTCTTTTCAAATATCAGAAAATAAATTATAGTTGACGTTTTTATAATCGACTAACTGTGGAATGTTTGGATAATGATTTCCTAGGCAGTTCTAAGTGAATGAGCAAAATTTTCTTTTGCAACCAAACTTTGAAAAATAAAATCAGTTGTTAATTATTATAACAAATCTTGAATAAATACAAATTGAATCTTTTTTCAAGTTAAAAAAAATTCAGTTAGAGCTATGTACGTCCATAATAATTTCACTATTGGTAATTTTTCATGCACTTCACTTTTGCGATTACGGATAAGGATATTTTTAGATATCCAAAAAAAATCTATGGATGCGGACACCGATGCAAATGTTAATTCTTAGACATCCGTGATATCGAATGCAGATTTGGATGTGGATTTAAATTTTTCTAATGTGAATATATCTACATCTGTTGACAAGCCTACTTAACTCGTTATTTTTTAAAATAAACAGTCAAACTCCTTTTTTATTCCCATGCAACCAGCCAATATCCAATCCGCTACATAATATGACTTGTATTCCCACAACCCAAACTCCACCTCCCATAGCTAGATCAGTTTATGGGGGTTGAACGTGTAGTTATTTCATGGTTTCAAAAAGAAAATTATATACATTAACAAAGTACTGTTAAATGTAGAAGTTGTGGTAGTGACATACCTCCTTCCCAAGCGAAGGGGAGGCCAATAAGTTTTACCGGTGGAACTTCATTGATCAACTTCATTGGCGACTTTTTACTTGTATCCTATATCATAAAATGTGTAGGAGATTTCAGAATACACATACCGAAGTTATAGAAAATTATGAAGCATAATAAAGCTATGACATTCTAATATTTTAATATAATATTAGCATCATAAATATACGTGGCAGAAACTTAATTAGTAAATATGCATGGCAAAATCTCATTTCATTCATTTATTAACTAATGAAATAACTGAAATAATAAATAAAAGATGAACGGAAAAAAAATCATTGAGATGCTTATTTCTCATGGGATGTTCATGCATAATATTCTTCCCATCTCGAGAGCTAAAATGCTTCAATAACTAATCTTTCTTCTTCTTTTTTATTCGTTTGTCACCCTAAAATTTTGCGCTTTTATTTCATCCTCTCTTATTTAAATATCTAATGCAATTGCCAACAAATGAATATGCATCCATTCAGCAATTTACATATCTTGATAATTAAAATTTAAAAATATAGATTACTCTGCTAAACGAGCATGGTATATATTTGGTAAAATATAGATACTTGAGTGATAAAATACCAAATTTCATAAAGAATAGTCACTTCCAAGTTTGTTCATAGTTCCATAGTTAAATAAGAATGTAATGCAGTCGAATATGAAGAAGCAGTGTTATATCAATATGATGTAGTATTGTAAGCAAGCAGGTCGAATAAGAAGCCCAGGCCCAAAAGTTTTATTTCTTTCAAATTACAGTTGTATCGTGTATAAATACAACACAAGATGTAAACTGAATTATTGCATTGTCACTATTTTCTTCTTCAATAAAATTTTACAAAATCTTACTTGGTATCAGAGCAACACTTCCTAACGACGATTTTTTCAAAAAAAAAGAGAGAAACCCATCAGATTATCATCATCTGATCAACAGATATCATCAGATTATCATCATCTGATCTTGTGGTTGCAACATACCTGGTCCAATTCCTCTGCTTTTCTCTGTAATTGAGATGTTGATCAAGATATAAATTGTCTCTTGCCAATTCTTCATTTCTGTCTGTCCAATCCATCCATTTCTGCACTTTCTTGATATTAGCTTTCATCATGAGTAACGAATCCAATACTACATCATCAGAGGACACAAATAATCCTCAGCAAAATTCAACAGCAGCTGAAAATCTCATTAAGACCATCATTAGCCTACAAAGTCAACTTGTAACTGTCCATCTGGACGAAGATAACTATCTACTATGGAGGCTTAAGGTTGAGACTGCAATTCAAGGCTATTGACTTGAAGGTTACATTCTTAGCACCATTCCAATCCCACCAAAATTCATCACTGTCCAGGAAAACAAAGTTGTTAGCAATGAAGAATACACAAAGTATCATAGGCAAGACAGACTGATCTGTTCTTGGTTAATGTCATCAATAAACACCATGTTATTGTCTCATGTAATAGGATGCAAGACTGCAAATGAATTATGGACAACAGTTGAAAACGTGTTTAATACACAGTCTGCAGCCAAGGTTATGTACCACAAAAGACAACATCAAAACATCAAGAAGGACAATCATACTATGAAAGAATATCTGTCAAAGATCAAAAACATATGTGATCTTCTTGAAGCTGCAGATCATAAAGTTTCTGATTCAGAATAAATTCTAACCATACTCAATGGTTTGAGTGATGAGTATGAATCAGTGGTTGCTGTGATAGCTTCTCAAAAGGTTCTACCATCTATAGATGATGTACACTCAATCTTGTTAGCACATGAAGCAAGAATTGACAATAAAAGACCACAAGAATCAGATCTCTCTATCAATTACACATCTAATCAAAGAAATAAAGGTCAAAACAGCAATAAAACTGAACAGGGAAATCAAAAAGGTGGCTACACTAATAGATCAAGAGGAAGAGGAAGATGGCATAACAATAACAATAGGCCAAAATGTCAAATTTGTGAAAAGATAGGACACACAGCAGTGAAATGCTATTTCAGATACTCAAATCAGAACAACAACATTCAGAGAAGCAGTAGTCACAATGTCAATATGGCACAAACCAGTGACAGTCAAAATGATAACAGCAACAACAATCAAAGTTCAAATGACAATGCCAGAGCCGACACATTCAAAATGAATCATGGTACCCAGATTCTGGTGCTACAAATCACATCACTAACAATCTTGACAATCTAAACCTTGGATGCAAAGAATACAGAGGTAATCAGACAATTTGCATGGGGGATGGTAAGTGTGTCAAAATTTCTCATACTGGTAACACTTATATTGGAGGTAAAAGACAGTTATTTCTGCATAATTTACTAAGAGTCCCAAATATCAAAAAGAATCTTATAAGTGTATCTCGGTTTGCTCTTGATAATAATGTATATTTTGAATTCTATCCTAAGTACTGCTTAGTCAGAGACATACTGACTAAGGATGTTCTGTTGCTGGGTGAAACGGAAAAAGGACTTTACAAATTTACATCCACCAACTGCAGCAGTGTTACAAAGGAACTTAATCACTGTAATTTGAGTCCAAAGGAAAACAGTAGGGATACATTTGATCTATGGAATTATAAACTTGATCATCCAAGTAGTAAAGTTGTAAAGCAAATTCTTGTTGAAAATAAAATAAAGTTTGATGATACATCTCTACCCTATATATGTACTTATTGTCAAATGGGCAAAAGTCATAAGTTATCTTTCAATCATTCATCAACTCAATACAATAAACCACTAGAATTAGTTGCCACTGATTTGTGGGGTCCTGCACCCATATGCTCAGATTTTGGATTTAAGTACTATATATCATTTGTAGATGCATATTCAAGACACACTTGGATATACTTCTTAAAAACAAAATCTGAGGCACACAGTGCGGTCACATGCTTTATAACTATGGCTGAAAAACAAACTAATTCACAAGTTAAAATCATTCAATCAGATTGTGGAACTGAGTATAAACCTCTTACAGTTATTTTCAAAAAAGAGGAATTATACACGGAACCACGTGTCCTTACATATCTGAGCAAAATGGTCTAGTGGAAAGAAAACACAGATACATTGTTGAATCTGGTCTTACCTTATTGGCTCATGCTTCAATGCCACTAAAATTTTGGCCTGAAGCATTCAATACAGCTATTTACTTGATAAACAGAATGCCAACAAAGGTTCTTAAGGGAATCAGTCCATTAGAGAAATTATATGGGTATAAACCAGATTATTTTAGTCTAAGAACCTTTGGATGTCTCTGTTTCCCTTACACAAGACCATACAATACAAACAAGCTGAACTTTAGATCCAAACCATGTACCTTTCTAGGATACTCCACAAACCAAAAAGGATACAAATGTCTTGATGACAGTGGAAAAATTCTTGTGAGTAGACATGTCGTGTTTAATGAGCATGTGTTTCCTTTTAGTAACTCATAAATGAAAACAACAAGCAAAGTATACAACCCAAAAGCATCCATACCTGACTTACCAGTTTACACTGAGATTGAGCATCATACAAGGGCAAAGGAGGCTACTGAGAATAAAAATACACAATCCAAAGAATCTGCACAACAAAACTTGGATTGGACTGACAATCTCAGTCATGCCAGTCCTTCACCTGCAGAAACAACAGAAGACAGAGAACAGAATCAAGAAGACAATCATGAAGAAAGCACTCAAAGGCTACCAAACAATTCTGAAACTTAGGACATACCTCACAATGATGCTCGAATAAAATCCACTCATACAATGGTTACAAGGGCCAAGAGTGGCATCTTCAAGCCAAAAATCTACACAGCAAACCTGAGAGAACATGAACCAGTTACATACACCCAAGCTGTCAAAGACAAAAATTAGAGAGATGCAATGAATGAAGAACACAATGCTCTTATCAAGAATAGAACATGGGACCTTGTATGTCCACCAGACAATAAAAACATTGTTGGATGCAAGTGGACATACAAAATTAAGAGAAATCCAGATGGAACCATAAACAAATACAAGGCAAGACTAGTTGCAAAGGGCTGCACTCAGCAATATGGGTTTGACTTCAATGAAACATTTTCTCCAGTGGAAAAACCATCCACAATTAGACTGATACTCACAATTGCATTATACAAGAAATGGGATATAAGACAATTGGATGTCAATAATGCATTCTTCAATGGTATTCTACAAGAGGAAATTTATATGGAACAGCCACAGGGATTCACCAGAAATGAAAACTATGTGTGCAAATTGAATAAGGCCATTTATGGTCTTAAACAGGCTCCAAGAGTCTGGATTGATAGACTCAAAATATCATTAACAAAACAAGGATATCTGTCTACCAAATCAGATAACTCACTCTTCATCAAAGTTAATGATGTATCAACAGTATATATACTAATATATGTTGATGACTTAATTATTACAGGTAATAACAGAGAGGAGATCAAGCACATCATCATTTATTTAGATGAGCAATTTTCTGTAAAAGACCTTGGAAACATCAACTACTTCTTAGGCATAGAAGTCAAAAGAAAAGCAAATACAGAAATAATCTTATGCCAGAAGAAGTATAATCAGGAAATACTAGATAGAGCAAAAATGAGTGATGCAAAGGCACAACCAACTCCCATGTAACAACCCAGGAATTTCTCACCAATTTGTAATCATCATTAAACGATTAATTGGCTAGCTGATTGCTGTTTGTTGTTGGAATTTTGAATCTGGTTTAAATTCTTTTGAAATTTGTTAAGGTTTGTGGACTTAGAAAAAAATATTGGGCCACATTTCTTTTTGGTATTTTGTTATCAAACGAATACCATTCCCTTATAAAAAATTTAGACCCGTTCTTTTTTTTCTTTTTGCATTCGTTTTAAAACCCTAACCAAAAACAAAGAAAAATAACCGGCCCTTTTTTTTCATTTTTCATTCGCAACCCCAAAAACAATCGAAAAAAAATAATGGCTGCTACATATCGTTCGTCCCTCTTCTCGAAAACTAGGGTTCGTGAAAATCGGAGTCACCAACAACTGAAGCTCGATCGGATGAAGACTCTGGCCTTGCTTTGGCGATCGATGCCTTCTCCTTGATTGGGTCTCGGCCGCTTCGAACTAAGGTGAGTAATCTTTACTACTCACATCTAATTTGACTTAGTAAGATGCTTTGTGTACAATTTGGTTTCGTTGTTGATGCTTTCTCTGATTTTGTCAAATTCGTGTAATTTCGTGATACTTGGTTAACTCGGCTTTGATTTTTGGCTGTTTAATATCTCGTGCCCATCACGAATTCGATTTTTTTTGTTGACTTCGGTCATTTCGATTGTTAAGCCTCTTTGATGTGTTTTAATTGAATTTGTCGAGTGTTTGTGACCAGAGCATTGATTCCTATTGTGACTTCGGTCTTGACTTCTGGTAACACTCGTGTGTTACCACTGCAGTTGTTCTCGGTCTTGATTGATTACCTTGGCCACTGTCTTGATCATGTCCTCTATGAACTTGAAGTGCCACGTGTTATAAGTTTTTCACTTCGATGTTTGACACTGTCAAACTCGGCTCTGACTTGATAATGTTTTCGATTTTTATGGATTGTTTCCACTTTCGCTGGTTTGTGAGTACTTCATACTTGGTCGTACTGATCATTCATGTATATTTCTGGTGTATGTGCATTTGTGGTTTCAGTATTGAACACTGCATAGTTGTACTTCACTTGCATTTGATATCACTTGACTTTGATTTTGATAATAGTTGTCATTAGCATGACTGCCACTCCCTGTTGTTGCATTTTCTTTTTGATCCATTGTAATCTGGTATTGGGATATACTGTTTTGAATTTCTGCACTTGTATACCATCGGTTGTCACTGCCTATTTCAATTTGCATATGGACTTGAAATTGTAGCATTGACCCCCACTTGGTGTTGTAGTGCACTGTGCATTCATGTGCTTGCTGTGTTGCCATATTAATCTCTTTGCTTGCTTTGGCTTCATTGCATCTACATCTACCTGTTGTACAGGCAGTGCATTGATTTTCTGCACTTTGTCTAGTATCACTTGTGTCACTTCATTTTCTTCACTGGTCTTATGTACATGTGATCTTGAAGTTAAACTTTAGGGCCTTAAATTCATTGCAGTTTCCTTCATCTTTGCGTTTGCATTGTGGAATTATATATAGGTTGGCTGCTGTGCACTTGATTTATTTGCACACTTACTATGCACCTTTTATATCATTCCCCTGATATTGTGCAGACCATTTGTCACTGTGTTGCACTTGACTTCCCTATGGTCTTTTCTGACCACTGTTTGGCTTTGTAGCCTTTCACTTCGGCTAGCACTAGAATGTGCAGCCTGGTTGCTTGCTGTTGACTTTCTCGTGACTGCAATCTTATTGCAGTCTTGCCTTGTATTCGCGAAGTGTGTACATTGCTATGTGCACTTATGTCTGTGCTTGCATTTGACTGGATAATAAATTTTATAGAATTGAACAGAGATGTTGCAGCCTCTGTTTTCTGTTAGTCGATTTGAACTATGGTCGAGACTTAGTTTTATATCTTGACCATTTTATTTGAACTGCAGTTGTGTTGAACCTGACTCTTTCTTGGGTTTGACCGTGTGTTCGTTTGTGAATTTTCATTGCGTACATCATCACTGTAGTGGCAAGGCAATGCACGCAAGCGTGAACTGCAGCCACATGATATGGCTTTTATTGATATTCTATTTTGTTTTGATTTATTGATCTTTTGCGTATTCCATATGCTGTAGTGGCGAGGCAGTGCACGCGTGCGTGTACTACAGCCCTACCCGTATTGTCATTTTAATTGATATTTCAATTGTTTGAATTGTTTCGTGTTGCCAATTCAACATATTGTGAAGCGTACTTTGATTTGGTTTAATTTGATCATTTTGTTGTTTAACGCTATTACGTGTTATATTTGTCGTTATCCGACTTCCTTGTTAAAGGATTGGATAGACGAGATTTATTTTGACTGTCGTCTATTTGATATTTGATAATTATTGCTTCTGTGCATTAATAACTGAGTTTGAATTAGACTGACCCATGTATTATTTTCTTTTGAATTTAATACTCGGGTCAGACCCGAGTTATTTCAGGTTGTAGATATCTTGCATTGGGTTGCTGTTTGAGCTATAAAGACTTTTCATGTCTTTTGGAGTTGTCGTGTCACAGTATAGGTTGATATGTATCCATGTATATTAGTCGATAATGTACTTGTATATATATAACTTCCAGGGTCGACAGTTGTAGTTGTATCATATGTATTATGTCAAATGTATTGTAACTGACATCAGTTATTATATATATGAGACTTTCTGTTCTTATCTGTGTTCCGCATTTATATTATCTGTGTTATTATTATATTTACTGTCCTAAGATATTATGAACCATCGTAGTTCGTTTTATAGTGGAATTGGGGTATGTCGATGGGAGTAAATAAATCAGAGATGAAAAATGAAAGAATATATATATCACTCCTATCGAGATAACCAATACTAGTGTAAGGCCTAACTATGGATGGCCGCTCCTCAACAGCCTTATTCTCCGCGCTAGTTGACGGCATTACACCGTAGTGTTCTTGCCTAGCGTGGGTATAGAGGTGGGACGTCACAGTCCATGATAAGCAGTCAACATTATTCTAAAAACAGGGGAGAAGCCATACTTAATATTAAACAGTGTAGAAGTGTTGTAGGGGCATTACAATATGCAACTATAACACGACCTGATATTGCTTACAGTGTTAAAAAGATGTCTCAATTTTTACAGAATCCACTTGATGAGCACTGGAAAGCTGTAAAGAGGATTCTCAGATACTTAAAGGGAACAATTAATCATGGCCTATCTCTGAAAGCATGCAACAACTTGAATATAGTAGGGTATGCTGATGCTGACTGGGCATCAGACCCAGATGATCGAAAATCAATCACAAGCTACTGCATATATATTGAAAATAATCTTATATAGAGATAGACCTGTACTTCATTCTTGAACCAAGCATATAGAGATAAACCTATACTTCGTTCGAGAACTTGTTCAGAAAGGAAAACTTCAAATAAGACACATACCTGCCACTTACCAACGTGCAGATGTTCTCACTAAGACGCTATCGGCAAAGAACTTCAACAAGTTCAGATCTGACCTGAAGGTTGAAGATGACAAAGAACAAACATCTGCAACCACCTCGGTTTCCAACAACAACTCAAAGGTCCCTGACAACTCAAGCATAGTGAAAAAGGAAGAAACTTCCTCTGGTTTCCACCTGCCGAAGCAAGGGTACCAGATCTCAGCTTCTAATTCGAGAAGAAAGAGTGAGGATCTAGCTTCTCCAGTGGAGATTCATCATCTCATGTCTAGATCTGATGAAAAGAAGATAACTTTTTAAAGCAATCGTGAGAATTTTTCGATCGCTTGTTTGCAAACCCTAACCCTAGGGTCGCGTTTGAAGGGGGAAATAAGAATGTAATGCAGTCGAATATGAAGAAGCAGTGTTATATCAATATGATGCAGTATTGTAAGCAAGCAAGCCGAATAAGAAGCCCAGGCCCAAAAGTTTTATTTCTTTCAAATTACAGTTGTATCGTGTACAAATACAACACAAGATGTAAACTGAATTATTGCATTGTCACTATTTTCTTCTTCAATAAAATTTTACAAACTCTTACTTAGTTACATGCAATAAATTTGCCTATATGTATACAAAATAGTGTTTTTAAACCTTTTTCAGTTCGTTTTATATTCCCTACTTTACTAACCAGGTGGTTCCACAATATCTAAAAGTAGTATTCATAAATTCATATAAGATATATACTACTTTAGTGGCTAGGTGTTCCATACACCCTACTTCTGCGTTTTTAACTATTTTCCGCTTTATTTTCAGGACATAACTTTTTTAAATTTACTATGTTCATTTTCATGTACATTAAGCGGAGGAGTGGTCAGTAGAAGAAGCTGGAAGTGCTAAATTTAGGAGGTTAGGAAATTTATAATCATATTTCCAACTATCAAAAATCTCCATAGTATATTTTTGAAATCATATATCCCTACAACACATATTTTTTTGACTTTTGAGGCCCTCATTAAATAGTAAAATCTAACAGGTTAACTTTCTTATGAATTAAATTTGTAAACAAAAGTCATTCGTGAATTAAGACACCCACATGATCAACCGTAACAGAATCCCAACTTCTTCATTGTAGTGTGAACCACATCAATCTGGGTATCAAAGAGGTTGGAGTAAGTGATTTTGGTTACCAGGTCATGGACTCTTAGGTTCAGCCTAAAGGTGGAAAAGTTCAGCCTACGGGGTTGAACCCGTAACCGAAAAATGGTTACACAGGTTCAAGACGAAGGGTGTGTCTGTCTTTGTGATATTGGAGGAGAGGCCTAAAAGTGGAGTTGAGGCAGACTTTTTCGAATCTGGCAGATGAGGGAGTTCAGATGCTGCTATTATGGCTAGTGAGTGATGGGTTGATATTCTGGTATTAGGAAACCCTAAAACAATATGCAGTACAAAATTGCCAAATGAAAATGTATGATGCAAAAGTGAACTATCTGGCCAAAAAAGTAAAACAAAAATTGAAACAAGATGATATGATGTTAACATTTTAACATAAAAAAATAATGAATCAAAATAGCGATATTTTACCTGATGAAAAACTTCAAGCTAAAGTAAAACTTAAGACGTGCACATGCAGAAGGCATGTTTGTTGATTATCAAAGAAAGTCATAGTAAAATATTTGAATATCTAGTGAATAAATATGTGAAGTGGGTGAAGATATAACTTTTGTTATGGGTTGTAAGTTAGATTTCAGTTAGTTTTTAAACATTAGTGAAGATTTCTTGGTTATGAAAATTTCTTCTTGTTGCCTACACATCAGATTAAAATATTTCCTTAATATCAGTTGCCACCATGCAAAAGTTATTTAATGGTGCAGTTGTATTTGCAGCTCTTAGCTCTGTTCATTTTCTCAATTTTATCAATGTAAAAAAATAAAATTCAGACCTTCTGTGTTCTATCTATTGTTTTTAGGCATACAATATAAGTGAAATACAAATAAAAGAAGTTTGCACTAACTAGTGCAAAGAACTTTGCACTGATTAGTGCAAATTTCTTTGCACTGGTCGGTTCAAACTCTGAGTTTGCACTGAAATTTACTAATTAGTAAAAACCCAGAGTTTGCACTGTGCAAACCAACTTTGCACCGATCATTGCAATTATTTTTGCACTGAACAATGAAAACAGTTTGCACTAAGCAGTGCAACAAAATTTCGCATCGGCTCACGGTAGTAATCTGATATCTATGAGAAATTTCGTTTTAGTTTGCAATTATACTTGAAAACGATGATCGTTTCATCATATTCTATACCATGATAATTTAACATATATGACAAGCAAGATCATATTGTAGCAATAGTTAACCGATTTTCTTAAACATCCCTTATTTTCTAAGTAATAATCTAAGGAATTCGAAGATTATCTAACAAATTATATGTTCATATTTTGTAGGAACTTGTAGATGAGGAGGAAGAGAAGCAAAAAAGTGGAAGCTAGAGGTGATGACATAACTCAAATTACAATGGTTCTTAAAATGGATTACAAACTTTATAAGTTTTCAGATGTGTGATATGGTCGCCGTTTTTTCTTTAGAATACTTAAGCATCTATATAATCATTTACGATATACCTTCTTTAAAGCTGGTATAATTATCAATGGTGCAATGAATTCCCAGTAAATTTGAAAAAGATGTTCACTACCTTCTCCACCTTTTCCATATTATACTCTATCCAGATATTCCAATAAATCAAGATACAATATCTGATATGACTGGTGCACTAAGACATCAAAAAAAACATAAAGACACTGTCCAAATCTAGTTATAATCATTTTCCGTTGATCACATCCAACAACAATGGAAAAAGGAATATTTTCTTTTTCCTAAATAATATCTTTAAAACGACAAATCCAAAATTCATAGTGTTTCCCTTGGTTCTATAAAGCAAAAGGTAAAATGGCCAATAACTTATCTTATGCTTAACTAGCCATACAGAGACAGCAAGTTAACAAATTTATTAAAGGATAGAGAACAGTACCCAAACTCTAACAAAATTACATCAAACAGATTAGAAGTTGTTTCTATAGCTTCTACTTCATCTTTGCCATATAAATCAAGATATACTACTAGCTTTAAAGAAGAATGCACCAAGCTTCAATAATAAAAGCCCCCACCTTCTTCTCTTTTCATAACTACCCAGCTCTATGTCACTGGTCTCCTTCTGGTTCTACTTCTTTGACAGAACAAAAAGAAAAAGGTAATCTGTTGGTAGTACTTACAACCAAGGATAGAAGATAAAAGGGAAAAAATGAAATTCGAGAGTACCTAATAACAAAGACAAATCGATAGTATCAGGGCTAAAAAGATTTCGATAGCAAAAAGCATGCTAGATTGAAACCACACTAAACAGATAAGTAAAAGGGAAAAGGTAATTTTTTAGTACCTGCAACTAAGGAGAAATGGGCGAGAGAAATTTTTGCCCTTGATTTTGCAAACAATGATTGAGAAAGAGAATGGACAGGTAGAAACTCTAGTTGCAAAAGAGGAAGAAAATTCATGATTTGGTTCGTGTTTTAGTGAAGAGTTGATTTAATTTTGGATTTCATTTTCAAGATGAAATTCATTAATAGTATTTTGAAGTTTTAGGGAAAAACTAAAAGCGGGAGTGACGAAAGATAGGGAGGGAGGGGAAAAAAAGAAATTGAGATGTATTCTCCCGCCTTTATTTCACCTACTTCTATGATATCATATAGCGTTTAAATATTAATTTGTTTTTCTCCGGTTATTTTAAATAGCATTCATTAAACAAATGCTGTTTTTGAATATTGTTAAGTGCTATAAAAAAAGGTTTTTCTTGTAGTGAGGTTTTTTTAAAAAGATGCTTTACTTTGACTGAAAAGATTTAGTAAATAGAAGTAAGATATGACTAAGCAACAAAAGAATTATTTATTTCAAATTTGCGTGTACGCGTATGGGTATGGGCAAGAATACGTATACGTGAATTTGAAGATATATGACAATTGTGGATTGTAGTTAGAATTATTGTATATAATATTTGTTTATATATATATATATGCAATTATTTGATTATCTAGAATTATTATTAAATACAAGTTAGTTGCAGGCATTTCATGTAGCTATGGCGACCATTGTGTGCGTTAAGTTAGGTTAGAATATACCGGGTCGAGTAATCGCTCCAATGAAATTTGGAATGTGATTTGAAAAGTTGTTGTGTGTTTGCTTGAGCATGTGTGTATAAGCATGAATGAATGAGTGTATCTACACATGTATAAGCTACAAACAAGGCAAAGAGGCCGAGTATTTCATTTTGGCATGTTAGAAGAAGCCGGGTGGTTATAATCGTCCGTTGAACTCTACTCATGCAAAGAGTGGAATTTTGTGTCGAAACTGGTTTTGAATACTTATGGGATTTACTTCCAAAACGTCAACAAATTAACCCTGGTGGAAGTCCAATGAGGTAGAGTCAGGCTTTGAAAGCAAGACTACTCATAGCATCAAAAGAATTGGCCCATGAATCGGCAGACGGAGGGGAGATTTCTCCCTGCTCTTGATTAACTGCCTGGGAACAGTAGGTTTCAGTTCACCGATAGAATGCTTCAGCCAACTAAATGTGGGCAATAGTGATAGTTGAAGGGGAAAGCCCTAAAACAAAAGAGTAGGGGATAATTCTCAGTCGACTGAGTTCGGCCGACCGAAATTTTCCCAGTCGATTGAATATTAGGCAGCGACTAAACTTCAAGGAATCTCTTTCTCGTTCAAGCGCGGTTCTTTATGGTGTTCTGGCACGACTTTGGGAAGACTCTGGGCTGTCGAGGAGGTGGGACGCAAGGTGAAACTCATGATTTAGATTTGAATGTTAAATGATTCCTTTGGAATTAATAAGGATCGAACATGAGGTTGATACAATGATTGATCACACAATCAAGTCTGACAAGCATGTACGATCGAATGGAGTAAATTCGTACCTTTAGGGGTTGACCCTGGGGTATGTATTATAAGTAAATTATATCGGTCTGATATTAGTGACCATGCACAATATTGATCTTACATTGGTGATCATGCATAGCATTGGCCATGTCTATTATTGGATCCTGATATATTTCTGGGTACATTAGTGCGTTGGCTCTATTTATGATAGGATTGTGGTAGATGTCTTGATACGTTAATGTGCTGACTCTACTTATTATAAAATTGAGGTAGATATTTGGGTATGTTAGTGTGCTGACTCTATTTATTATACGATCAAGATAGATGTTTGGGTATGTTAATGTGCTGAATCAATTTTTATTGGATCCTGATAGATGCTTAGGTACGTTACTGTGCTGGCTCTATTTATTATAGGATCGTGGTAGATGTCTGGGTATATTTGTGTGACGACTCTACTTGTTATAAGATTGTGATAGATGTTTGGGTACGTTAGTGCACTGACTCTATTTTTATAAGATCGAGATAGATGTTTGCGTAATTTAATGTAGTAGCCCTATTTATATTGAATCGTTGGATCACGATAATTGATGATTATTGACTCCACCCATCAATAATGACGTGTATTGATTTGTATTCCTTAATTATCTTCCATTGTTATGTTGTGAGTGTTGTTAGTTGGCTGTTGTTTGTATTGTTGCATTTGTTATTATTTTGTACTTAGCGATAGACTTATATTATGATCACCATACTTTTGGATGTTAGGTTACTTTTACCAAAGTATGATATTTACGTTTCAATCACATTATATTAGTTGTGCTGACTCGTTGATTACAAGAGAAGAGCATGTTATGGTAAGATCGCCTATCTTTTTGGGATGGGTGTACTATACTTGTTTAACGGCAGTCAGGATTACTTCTGAGCCACAATTGTGGAGAGGAACGGCTATGCCTTAATAGTTCCTATTTATTTTTATATAGTTTTAATATATCGAAATGCAGGACTGAAGTGTGTTTGAAAATGGAAAAGAACTATGAAGAGAAGGCAGAAGAGAAAGTTGAAGCAAGAAAGCATAGTAAGGGGTCTGAAGATGATAATGGGCAAGTATCAAGGGTCCAAAATCAAAAGCAGGTATGGAGAAGGGTGGAAAATAGAGGAGCAAAGATGAAAAGAGATAAGGGAAAAAATAAGATTACTGAAGAAATGGAAAATGGTACTGAAACTGAAGGGGATAGGGCAAGTACTAGAATGCTGCATGTATCAGAAGTAAGATCCATGAGAAAAGGAACTACAATAAGAACCAATGAAGAAGACAATAGAAATATCAATAGATTCAATGTTTTAATGGAAGAAAATATGGCAGAAGCAAACTATGTAAATGGTGAAAATGAATCAGGGAATGTGAACTGTGAGATAGTTGTGCAGTTAGAGGAGAGAGAAAATGAAGGTAACATGCAAAAAGCAGTTATAGTTGTTAGTGAAAAGGGTAATACAATAAGAACCAATGAAGAAGACAATAGTAATACCAATAGTTTCAATGTGTTAGTGGAAGAAAATATGGCAGAAGCATGCAATGAAAATGGTGAAAATGAATCAGGAAAAGAGTATTGTGATATTAATGTGCAGTTGGAAGAGAGAAAAATTGAAGGCAACATGCAAAAAGAAGTTTCACCTGTATCTGACCTCGTGCATGTTCTCAACATCATGCATTCAAACATACATTATCTTGAAAGCAACAAAGACAAAGGTGAAACCTCACATACTCATTGCAGTATGGGAAAAGAAAAATTTATGCCACAAATTGCTAGTTCCACTGGAAATCAACCCACAATCAATCTGGCCTTGCATTCTTCTTATGGAAGCATAAATTCCACTTCAAACTTAGATGAATCTCAAATCAGACAAACTCTACAAAATGAAATACTTGCCCTGATCATGGACCAACCATCAGGAAAAAACAGCACACCTGAACATCATTACTCCTTCTCTAGGGATTTGCTAGGATGGAGATCAATGCCAACATCTCCAAATAATTCACACTCTCAATCAGTGCCAGGCAAGAACAGTGATAAAGGAACAATTCATAATAAACAACGCATAGTAGATAGAACCACAGAACAAAGGGGATCTCCTGCAACTAGGAGCACGAAAAATGTCACTCATCAATCCCTGAAGTATACTAAATGATGCACAACTTTGCAATCTGGAATATAAGAGGAGCCCATTCCTCCAACAAGCTTGATCAAGTCAAGTATCTTATCAACCTTCACAAAGTATCTCTTTTTGCAATACTGGAAACCAAACTTAATGAATCTCTCTCAGTTAAAGCTGCAAAGTACATTAATCCATCATGGACCTTGAACCATAACCTGGATCAAGCTTCTTATGGTCATATAATGATAATTCATGATCCAAAAGTTATGTCTCTCACCTCAGTTCTCAACACTGATCAAGTAATGCACTTACATGCCAAGCTGAATAATACATCCACTTCCTTCTACATATCTATTGTTTATGCCCATAATTCTGTGAACTCACGACAAAATTTCCTCGATCTTCTTCCTGCCTTTAGACAAAACTCCCACCCCTGGCTTGTTTTTTGGGACTTCAACTGCTATTTCAAATTGCATGATAAACTTGGTGGCTCCCCTCTTATGCCCAAGGACATTTACCCACTTAATAAAGCCATTGAGGACTCTTGTCTCCTCCCAATTCCCTCTTTTGGAGCAGAATTCTCATGGAACAACAGAAGTAGATCTGGTACCAGGACCTACACCAACATTGACCATTCTTTTACCAATCTAAATGCCCTATCCACTTGGCCAACCATGTCATCCTTAATTCCCCACCCTGTCTTATCCGATCACTCGCCTATCATTTTCTCTTCGGGACAGATGTTATTAAAAAGAAAAAAAAAGCTTCAAATTCTATAGTACTTGGGTCCATGAACCCGAGTACAATACTATTATTAGTAAAGCATGGTCTAGGAAATTTTATGGAAATCCCATGTTTATTTTTTGCAGGAAATTAGAAGTAACAAAAGAAGCACTTAGGGTTTGGGCAAGGAACAACTTTGGCAATGGTACCTTAAAATCAACTATGCTTAGGCAGAAGCTCATTGAAGCTCAAGACTTGATGATGAGCAACCCTGACAATGTTGAAGCTGCTGAGAATGAGAGAAGCATTTACGATTAATTAAATGAAGCTTTGAAAGTTGAAGGTAATATGAAGAGGCAGCAGCTCAGCCAAAAATGGGCACATGATGGGGACTACAATACTGCTTATTTTCATGCTGCCATTAAGATCAAGCAAGCAAAGGAGAATATCTCTCATATTTATGATGAGTTTGGAGTCCTGCACTCAAATCCATCTGAAGTTGACCAGGCTCTGCTAAATTTTTTCAAGTCCATGCTGGGAAACAAAGATGATTTCAAACCTATGATTGATGAACTTGACCATGTGCATGTGCCAAAAGTTCATCAGCATGAAGCTGACAATCTTGTTATTAAGGTATCTGACAAAGAAATAAAAGACACCCTATTTTCAATCAATAGGAATTCTACTGGAGAACCGGATGGTTTCAATCTTCAGTTCTATATTCACAGTTGGGATATCATCAAGGAAGACTTGTGCACAACTTCTTCAATAAATCCAAACTTCTAATGGAAGTGAATGCCACTAATCTGGTGCTTATCCCTAAAACCCAACATCCTACAACTGTTGAATCATTCAGACCTATATCCTGTTGTAATGTGATATATAAGTGCATATCTAAAATCTTGGCCTCCAGACTTGTTGTGGTTCTAAATAGGATCGTTTCCAGGAACCAATCTGCCTTCCTTCCAAAGAGGAACATCATTGATAACATATTACTTTCACATGAATTAATAAAAGGATATGGTCGTGCACAAGCCTCTAAAAATGCTATGCTAAAATTGGATTTAAAGAAAGCATTTGATAGTATCCACTGGAGTGCAATTGTGAGAACTATGGCCCTCGTGAGATTCCCAAAAGTTTTTGTGGCATGGATCTACAACTGCATATCAACTCCTTCCTTCTCTATCAAATATAATGGCTTCACTTCGAGTTACTTCAGTAGTAAGCAAGGGATCAGACAAGGTGATCCGATCTCCTCCTACTTATTCATACTTGTTATGGAAGTTTTAACTGCAATGTTGACTAAAAAATATGAGAATAAGGAAATAATGTTTCATTCTAAATGTAAATCCCCTCAAATAACTTCTCTGGTTTTCGCTGATGACATTATGTTATTCACCAAACCTGACCAGCGTTCAATAGAAAATATCAAAACTACTCTGCACCAATTCTATCTTATGACTGGCCTTAATCTGAACATTAACAAATCTCACATGCTTTCCTCTGGTATTACTACTGAGCAAGCAAGACATTTATCTATTATATCTGGTCTTCAAGCTTTAGATCTTAACATGAGTTATTTGGGTTTTCCTCTTTGTTCCTCTCGTATCACCACTGCTAATTGCTTGCCTCTGTATGATAAAATCTGTTGCACTATGAAATGTTAGGCTAATAGATTTCTTTCTCAAGCCGGTAGACTTGTGCTCATCAAGTCTGTTATCTCCTCTATGATGGTGTACTGGTCCAGAGTATTCATTCTTCCAAGCAAACTGGTTCATATGGTGAGAAATGCTATGTTGAGGTTCTTTTGGACTGGTTCTACTCATTCAAAGAAAATCATTCCTTGCTCTTTTGACAAAATGGAGTTGCCTAAGGAAAAAGGTGGTCTAGGAATACTAAATTTGCAGACATGGAATAGAGCAGCCATCAGTTCCCACTTGAATGCTTTGTTTTCTGATGCTGACTCCTTGTGGGTTCAATGGACAAAAATTCATAACTTGGGTAGTAAAAATATATGGACCATGAGTGTGCCTCAGAACCCTAGTTGGGCCTGGAGGAGTTTGCTGAGATCAAGATCATTCTTCTCTCCAATAATCAAAGTTAATCTCTCTCCTTCCAGTACAGCTAATTTCTGGTTTGTCCCTTGGATGGCTGATGGCCTTATTCTTTGTAAACTGTTTACACCTCAGCAGATCATCCAATCTGGAATCAGTAGAAATGCTAATGCAACTGACTACATTATTGATGGAAAACTTCAACTGCCATATACCAGCAACCATGTCATTAGGGCTATCTGGAATAAGTATCAAGCTAACTTCTTCCCATCCACTCCTTCTGATGAAATTCAGTGGAATGGTAAGCCCCACTCGATCTCTTATGTTTACAAATTGCTTGTGAATGGTTCTGGTAGAACTGATACAATATGGCACAAGGTTATTTGGTCTAGAACTTCTAATGCCAGAGACAACTTGACAATGTGGAAGGTTATCAATAATGCTCTGCTGACAAAAGAAAAATTGTTGAACTTTGGTTGCACTGTTGATCCTCTCTGTGTTTTCTGCAAGTTGCTTCCTGAAAATGTGGATCACTTATTCTTCGAATGCAAAGAGTTATTAGGATTGTGGTGTAAGCTTATGGGAGGAATGAATGTTAACCATACTCATGGCCTCTCTTGTGTTGAGTGGGCTATGATAGGCAAAGCTACTAAGTGGAGAAAAAAAGTCAGATTTGTGTACTTTTTCATTATTAAAAGGTACATGAATTTCATTTAGGAGGAAAGAAATCTAAGAAGCTTTCAAAACAAGACAAGGAGCAATATCCAGCTATGGGATGCATTACAGGCCAGTATTAAGATTGGTATGGGGGACTGTAAATTTGATTTTAGTTCTTTTGTTACTGCAGACTGGCCTTAGTTGTTGATTTGTTTTTTCCTTTCTACCTTATGTGTTGTTGTCTTCTTCTTCCTTCATGTGTTGTCTGCCTATCTTGTTTTTTTTTGACTGTGAGCTTGTTCATAGTCAATTTTCCTTTTAATTTATTTCATCAATAAACTAGTAGGGGACCAGTCAACCCCGCTTGCCTTGCAAAAAAAAAAAATTTAAAATAGTTTCGCTCACACCAGGCGTTAAGTTTGACCTGCATTTTGTCTTTGTCTGTTTATGTCATAACAACTCTCGGATACTTGATTGAGTAGTTTTGGGAGTCAGGTGCTTTGGAGATACGCTAGCAGGATGTATAACTAGAGCATTTTGGAGGTATGGCGTCGATATTTTGAAAACCTAGATGAAAAATCATCTCAACAGGAACGATCTAGTGGGGAATCCATTTATTCAAGATCGAGCGCATATTCGATAGGATCATCATTGGCCTAAGAAGCGAAAATCGATGCGATTATAAACAAATTTGATAACGTTCTTTCATCTAATCAAATGAACCAAGCTTCTCAAATCTCATGTTATAAACGGGATAATCCAAATCATATTACCGATCAATGTCCTCACTCATTAGAACAAAACAAGGATTTTAACAAAGTTAAGAATGATTCGTTCTCTCCAACATACAATCCTGGTTGGAGAAATCATCCTAACTTCGCTTGGAACCAAAACAATTCAAATACAAAATTGGTTCGACCATCTTTTCTACTATTTTGGAACAATTCATCAAATCCTCATGTTCAACCAAATCAATTTCAACAAAAATTTGCCTCGCCTTCTCAAAAGAAAGCATAACAATCTTTTGTTTCCTAAGATGAAAAATGAATGACTTCATTTTGGAAAAGTTTGGAAACGGTGTGTAACAACCCATATTTTTAACTATTTTAAATTATTAAATCTAATATAATTATTGAAAAATATGGTTAGATATAAAAATTTAATGGTTAATTAATGTAGATTATTGCATATGAACTTGAATAATTTTTTTAATAACAATCAATAAGCTAAGAGATGATAACTTATATTAGAAAGTAAATTAAATAATATTGAATTGTAAGTAACTGCATTAATGTTGAATTACTGTAAAATGGAAGTAGTTATTTTATATTTGAATTCGTTTTATAAGTTAAACTTTATAATTTGAATAACTTATATTTCAATTATAGTTATTTATTGGATAATTAAATTGTTTAAATTTAATATTAGAAATTATTTAAATAATTGAATCTGGAATTAAATATGAATGAGAACAATGTCGAAAGTTGATTTAAAACTTTACGTAAACAAGAATGAAAATCGTTAACTTTTAAAATTGAATTTAAAATGATCAAATTATTTTTTTCGAAATTTCATATTTTAATTAACGTGTAAAAATAGCCTTTTGGTTACTGTCTTGGATGTCGACAAATCTAGTTTCATTGGATCCATAATAGTGAATTATAATAGGATTTCAAGTTTCGTAGCGATCCGACTTATCATTTGGTCGTGCGAGCTTGAAACGATTAGAATTTATTTCCAGAACATTAATTAAAATAATTTGATTTGAAAAGCTATCTTATGAATAATATGGAATTGGCTCCCGATACCTATTCTATTGTGTTCGGTATGGGGGTATAACATTTAGAATGACATGCGGTACACTTCGTGTGGAGTTCAAAATTTTCACCGATGAGTAGTGCCGTGGAAATTTTCTATATATAGCCTTCCATTTGTTAAACCCTAACCTAAATCATCGGCCACCATTTAAATGTTTTAATGGCCGAAAATCTTCGATCTTTCTCTCTTGATTTCTCTCAATCCGCTCAACTAAATCAAATTACCCCAAAAGCAATAATGTAGATCTCGTCGAGCTTTACTAGATAGACGGTTGGATCGTCAAATGGAGGTGCACGGTGGCAGTGATTTCAATTCGATGGAAGCATCGTTTTACGGTCGCTGTCTCGATTTGTGTGAGGCACTAGTGTTGGCGCGGCGTAGAGGCAAGGCGGCGCACGTGCGAGGGGGAGTGGCAGTGGTTGATGGCGATTCGATCGATCCCTTTTAAAAAAAAAGTCACGAGCGGGAAGAACGCGAGCGCGACCTCGTAGTGAGAGGAAGAGAGATTAGGTTTTGTTTAATTTAAATTTATTTTTGTTAATTATATGTTAATTATCTCGTTATATTACATAATCCGTAACTTTTTCATGCAAGATTCGATTCAAGGGAAACAAGTTGTGTTGGATTCTTATCGATGAAGTCTACGGCATAGAATTGGATTGAAATTTATTTGAAGTTGAAAAATTATCACTTTAAATTAAAGGAGAATGTTTTAAAATGCTCACAAGATACTAAAATATTTTTGATGTTTATTAAATTAATATCATGAAGTAATTTAATTTTATTGGCTGTTGTTTGGTAATTTAATTGACATTTAAATTGACCTATGAATTGACTGTTAGGAACTAAAATTGACATTTAAAGTGAAACTGAAATTAAAATGCTAGTTAAAAATATGATATTTAATAACTTGTTAAATGTTGTGATTTATTGGCTGTTTTGGATGTTGATTGTGATGGATGGCTACTGGTTAATAGTTTGGATGAATGAATGTTTATTTATTTTATACATATCTTGTTATCACCCATTAAATTATGTGACAGCATATAAACTGTTATTTGAATTACTTCGAATAAATTAATAAATAGGTTGAAATGATCTATACCGATGACAATTATTTTGGATTGAAATGATATATATCCATCCCTGAAATTAAATTAGAATAACTATTCACTTGGCCATAGGATAGAAAATTATATATGGACACTGGATTGGTTAAATTAAATCTTTTTAAATTCTTGGATTGAATTTATTCACAAGATTTTGTTTTATAAAAATAAATTTTGATTGAAATATGGAATTGGAATATTTTCGAACTCGAGCTTGAAATGTCGAAATTGAAATTTATTAACAGAAGTGTTTAAAGAATTGAATTTGAAAGTTGAAGTATAATTGAAATATGATTTAAATTATGGAAATTATATGTTTAAAAGATTTGAACTTTTATTCGAACTTTGAAATATATCCAAGTAAAAATAATTTAAATGGATATTTCAAGATGTGAGCTCGGAATTGAATTATTTTAAAGATTTGAACAATAAATTGAACGATGAAGTTAAATTTGATTTAAATGATTTAAATCAATATTATGAAATTGAACTCACACTTTGTATAAACTGAAATGGTTTAAAATGAAGGATCGAATTGAAATTAAACTGATTGAACCAAATCAATTGAAATTGAAATTAATTCGAATTGAAATTAAAATTGAAATTAATTTGAATTGAAACGGAAATTAATGTGAATTAAAATTGAAATTGAGATTGATTTAAAGAGGAATTGGAATTGAGTCGATTTAAATTCATTTGATACTGAAGATGATTTTAAATTGAAATATTTGAAATTGAATCAGTTTGATTGAAAATTGGACCGAGTCAAAATTTATTGGAGAAGGAAAGAAACTGTAACGACCCAGAATTTTTAGAAATTAAAATATGAATATTTAATTAATTTTAAATATTAATAAGTGAATTTATAAGTCAAATAAATTTTTATTTGATTTATTAGATTTAATTGGATAATTAAATTAATAATTTAATATGTGAAATTATGGAAATAATTGAAAATATAGTTAAATATGATTGAAAATGATTTGTAAAATTTTATTTAATCATACTGGAGTTATAGAGATATTTTAGAACTTTTAAAATCGAATTAAAAGTTAATTTGTGAAAATTGAATATTTTAATATTTAATAATTGACTGTAAAATAGCCAATTTTTGAACAGTCTCAGAATTGAACGAAACAAGTTCCATTGGATCCGTAATAGTTAGTTATTACCGGATTTCAATTTTCGTATCAATCGGAGCTATCGTTTGATCGTGGCAGCTCGAAACGCATCGATTTATTTTTAATTTAAAATTTGGCGAGTCAAAATAGCCATTTTTCAAAAAGTCTCGGATTTCGACGAAACTAGTTTCATCGGATCCGTAATGTGATATTATTGTAAGGTTTCAAATTTCAAGTCAATTGGATTTACCGTTTGTCCGGTACAAATTAAAACGCCTAGAAATCGATTTAAATCGGTTTAATTCAAATTGAACGTTTTCAGCCATAACTCGCACATACTTCCGAATTAGCTTCCGAAACCTGTTCCATTGTGTCCGAAACGCGGGATAAACCCTAGGTACGCTGGTTACGGCGCCTAAATCGGAGTTCGGAATTTCCGGATGAATAGTGTCGTTCAAAACTCTATAAATATGCACCCTACCCCTTCACAAATAAAAAAAAAAAAGAAAATCAAAACCCTAATTCAGTTGCTAGCCACCACTTTATAACCTAAGGCCAGAAATCATTCTTCTTCATCCCTTAATCTCTTCCAATCCATCAAGAATTGGCCAAAGTTGTTAACTAAAGAATCGAAGAGCACGAGATGAGCTTTAAATCCATACGGATATGATCGGGAATGGAGCAACGATGGCGGAGCAAATGGTGGCCGTTCATGGGCTGTAGGGGGCCGTGCGCACTCATCTATAGGTGGCCGAGCTTCAGGCCAAGGGAGGTGGAGATAGCTCTCGTCAGGTGCTTCGCGTTGGCGTTGGTGTGATGAAGTATCGTCGTGTGAATGGAGTGCAAATTGAAACCCTAGGAATCATGTATGGGTTCGGCCTTGAATTTGGTTTACTGGAGATATACGTGAGTGGGGAAGAAAAGGAGGGGGCCGTTGGATTTGAATCTCATGGCCAGGATTGGTTTTGGGTATAGATTTGTTAATATAGTTGTAAATTATATAGTATAAATCATGTGCAAAATTCAAAAATACATAACTTTTTCATACGAGGTCGAAAAAATGCAAACTCAGTTGCATTGGAATCGTATGGACGAGCACTACGTGATGGAGTTGGTTTGGAGTCGTTTGGAGTTAGTGAGAATTTCGGGTAAAATTAAACGCGCGTTTAATTTTATTCGAAATAAAAGCTAAAACGGAATTTAAAACCAAGGTGAGAATTTCTCACTCAATCGAATAGATTCCGATTTTATTTTAAATAGTTAGATTTAAAATATTTGAATGCATGTTTGAATGATGACTGTAAATTATTGATTGTTAAAATAGACATTATGCGCCGTTAGTAAGCGGATGTTATTTAATATAAACATATACCGCGAATATTTCATAAATAGTGAAATTGGTATTATATATAATATCAATATATATATATTGGCATATGTATATATTGCAGTTGATTGATTTCCCGCATTTTTTGTTTAGCGGATGAGACCCTATTACGCCGTTAGTAAGCGGATAATATTTAATAAGAACATGTACCGCGATAATTTCGTACTGGAGCGAAATTGGTATTGTGCTAATGTTTTTGGATGCAGGAAACAGGTTGGAGGGATCCAACTGGATTCCTCAACAGTTTTTATTTTATTTCAGATATTTTGATATTTGATGGATTATCATATCGATATATGATATCGTTGTTAGTCGTGATTGACTATTTGGTGTGTAGCATCATTGGACCCAAATTTTGGGATTTTAAAATGATCTTTTAAATGATTTTTGAAAATATACTATATTTTTGGAAATTGATCCATTTTAAATAATTAAACGCTATAATTTTTAAAGTTATAAAATTATGGGTTTTGTGAAATATAGTTAAAACGCTGATTTTTAGAAATACAGTTAAAAGCTGATTTTTGAGAAATATGGATTAATGATTTTATAAAATAATTTAAACTGGATTTTTGAACTTATTATTAAAAGTTTAAATATAGGATTTATAAAATTTGATTTTTTTTATAAATCGAAATGGTGATATTATAAAGTAATTTAAAGACGTTTTAAATAATAATATAAATTGATTTATATTAAAAGATTTATAAATGGATATTTATGAATTGAGATTCAGACATCATAAAACAAGTTTTTATAAGTGTTTGAATGAAGTGAAAATGAATTTCATTAAAGAATGAAATTTATAAAATTATAAATGGTGAAGTTATGAATGAAATTTATAAATAGTAAGATTTATAAATTTGTGAAGTTATTTGAAGAATAAATTTTGTTAAATAAATGAATCTTATAAGTTATAAGATTTATGGTTTGGAAAGTCTTTAAAAGAACGATTTTATAAATTAATCGTTTTATAAGTATTTAACTTATAATATGAACGTTTAGTTTATAATTTAGTTATAAACTGGAATAGGTTAATAAAGGAATTTATAAAAAGGAAGTTTTTATAAATAAATAGAAATGGAATTTATAAACGTTGTTTTATAAATTCGCAAACGACTTATTTTGATAAGTTAATTGTTATAACTTAGAAATGGAGTTATATTCACATTTTTGAATAGTGAATAATCCTTTGAATTAAAATGAATAGAAAGGATGATATCTATTAACGTAGTATATTCACATTTTTGAATAGTGAATAATATGTTAAAGAAAATTGATTTAGATATGATGTTCTAAATAGAATTAAAACGATCTAACGATGTTTTTAGATGTGTTGAGATTCGAAACCATAGATCTCAACATTTATTGTTGAAATAGATGTTTCGAGAAATAAAAGGAAATGGTAGACTATAACACTGTTGTTATAGTAAATGATTTCCGAAAGGAAATGTTTTAATAAGTATTGGGATTTATATATCTATTTTAAATTCGAATCCCTATACTAGTGATTTTGGGTTGTCGTAACGATGTTTTACGCAACATTCGTTTTGGCCCAAGTAAATATGTTTAAGTGAATGATTTCCTTAAAGAATGAATTATATACTTAATTCGATTTAAGTATATTGAATATTTTCTAAGTGTTGAAAATAAATGATTGTGAATTACTTATTTAATAAGTATGGAAATGTTTTCCAATGTAAAGTGAATATTTTGAGAATTTATCTTTTTGAAGATAAATTGAAAGTGAATAATTGAATTGTATATTCATGAATATTTTGAAATATAAATTCGTTAGGGAATTTATAAAAGAAAGGTGGAATTTGTTTGAAAATAAATATTGATTTATTTTTGAAGTGTTGAAATTATATATCTTGTAAAGATATTTTGGAAAATAAATAATTTGGGAAAATTATTTGGAATCTGGTGATGTTGTGCATATCAATTGATAGTTCAATAACCGACTATCAGTATTTCCCTTTGAATGGGTATTTAATGTGAATTGATTGAATTTGAATGCACACTTATTTTTGAATAAGCGCTCACTATTCGGGTTAACCGGGAAAGGACCATAGGGTCGTATAACCCACTTCGAATATGTGATACGTCGTTGTGAATTGCATTGAAGATCGGTGTTGAAGACCGGTATTTGCAAGAGTGATAGGATGAACTATCGATTGACTCTGCACCGAGTTGCTCCGGTATTGAGTTCTCCATATGTGATGGTGAATCAGATCAGGATTGTGAATATCCGGATTGCAAGGACTTCTTTGTAAGTGCCTTCGGTTCTGTTCGATCCCGGAACAGACTTGTATGGATTGTATGCCTGACATTATAATTTGAGATATAAAGCCGATTTCATTCAAATATATTTCTGTTGGTGGCGGAGAATTTATTCTTTGCTTAACACCCTTCTTTGAGACGTACGAGCTCAAAGGTTATATAGTTGAAGTTATCAGCGATATATTCCCAAATTTGGTAATGTGACATGCTGAGTGATGCTGAAATGATCATTGTGTTGATTATTGTGATAGGATCATTTATTTGATCGTCTATCTTAGTGATCATTGTGTTGATCATTTGTTGACCCAAAGCATGGCTTTTTGTATAAAGTATGTTTTTGTGGACGTGACTTCGTCGAGCCTCACATCCCGGAAATGGTCAAAACAGGAAAGATGCAGCAAGGTTATTAGGGGTTGCTGTAGCTCCCCTTAGGGTATGTACATTTCCTTTTGGATAGAGGTGATATCATGGTATGGAGCCCAGATATTTAACCTATGTGGTTACTACGAGTTATTACTTTGTGGTTGTTGGTTATCGGGATCCCGTGAAAAAGGTCGTTTACGATCGGGAAATGGCGTGCTCGTGTCAGTAGTTACCCAGTTAGGGGTAACCCGGCCTTGTGTTGGCAGAGTTCCGGTTTGGTTCTCGGGGGTGTCTTTCCAGAGGCATTCTCAGTGGCAATGGGAAGTTCCTTGGCCTGACCATTTGTTGGAAATCCAAAGAAACAATACGAAACTTGTACGGTTTTAGTTGTAGAACCTGCCATTTAATATGGTAGCTATTAGTAGGCATAATATAATGGTACCTATGCTGGCTAAGATTTATATCTTTACTTTCGAAAGAATTTGTTCTACACTATGCACTAGTAATAATATCAAATGTTATTTTAAATGCGTAACAAGCATCTTTGACTAACATAAGAAGAAATCTTCCCCAAGTCTGCGTTTGCATTGTGTGTGTGGTGGGAGGTCTTATGGTAGTTACATTTTCAAAAGCATTGCGAATTGAATTTAAAAGTATCCCTCTATTTTTGGATTTTAAAGTTAAATAAACTGTTTTGAGTTCTCGCACCAGTCACATGACTGACTTGGAGTTTATTGTTTTCCTTCCTAAACTCTGGGTGCCCACCAATTTCCACACGGGCAGTCAAGAGTTAAGGTTTATCAGGATATTCTGGATATTCAGGAGTTGCTGGAGGCAAGCTGGATGGCATGGCGTATTACTAGTTTATATAGTATTTCTTTTTCCGCTGCACTGTTGATGTTGTATGATGTTGTACACTCTGATGATATGATGTAATGTAATAACTGATATAGTTCTTTGTTTAAAGATTATTCATTTATTATTATATGTTGTTCCGCTGCGAATTGTGAGATTCTGATGTTGTTCTTTCTGTTCTGTTGTTCCTTTCTGTCAGTTCTATTTTAAAAAAATTTCTATTCTCTTTTTTCTATTTTTCAAATTTTCTATCTTCTATCTTCTTTCCTCTCTATTTCTTCTCTCTTCTCTCTTCTTCCTTTTTCTTTTTCTAAATTCTTTTTTAAAACCCATAACATCTCGGTTTTCCGGCGTTCGATTTCTTGACAGTCGATAAAGTGAGTATCGATGTCGAATTTTGGAAAGTCGAAAATTTTCGGGGCGTTACATTTGGTATCAGAGCTGATGGTTAAGCGACAACCATGGTTCTGTTGGGTATTACTCATTAGAGATAGAGTCAGCAGTACTCTAGAATGAGTTGAGTGTAATAATAGATATGAGAGCGTATTTGTTAGTGAATAAAAATTGTTTTATATTGTGATGATTGGTTTGTTGAGTGGTATATGGATTCTGGTTAATACGAGTAATTAACGTTGTTGATAGGGATCAATAAACACTTGAATAGAACAATTCAACATAATATTGTTTAAATTGGGTGAATGAAATAATTTTACCTTGATTATATTTTTATATATAAAGAAATAATTTTTCAGAATTATTAAAGTGTATGTAAGTTGATCGTTAGGTTGTTTGAATAATCTAAATGAAAGAATAATTGTATAAGCAAAAGAATTATAAGAATTGAGTTATAATTAAAGTGAATTACAATTGTGAAATAAACTTATATATATAAGAAGAGAAACTATATAAAATATGAGTTGTAAATAAAGGATGTATAAATGGAATATAACTTAAGTTATGTAAATGAAATTCAACTTTGTAATTGAATTGAAATAATGAATAAATTGAATGTAAATAAGTTGATAAGGAATAATTAATGAAAGTATTAATTCATTAAAATCTAATGTTATTAGAAGTTGAATAAAATTGAATGGAAATCAATTTAATTATACCAATTGCAAATGATGGTGTTAAATCAAATTGAATGAATATAAGTGAAAAGAATTTGGTTGTAATTAATATAAATTGGTTGTTATATGATTGTTAGTTGATTGTATATAATTCATTAAGTAGTTAATGAAAAGGAAAGCTATGTAATTGAATTCAAATTAAAAGTAAATAAATTTGAATAGAATTGAAAGTGAATTAGATTTAAATTAGTAAATGATAACTAATTGAATTGAAAATGAATGTTGATAAAATCCAATGTAAATAAATCAAATGTGATTTAAAGTGAAAACCAATTCATTGAATATAATGAGAATATGAATGAAAATTCATTTGATTATGAATGGTAGTTGGTTGATGTTTGCATTTGTTGTTTTGAATACATTGCTTATGTGACATATGTAGTAGTTATGTTGCTATATGTTGTATATTGAGATTATTTGCATATGTGCATGTTCTCATGTTGTTTGTTGAGTGTTTAGTAGGTGCGGATCGCGTTTGCTTCGCATTTGGAGTTCGCTTTAGCGCTATATTAGCCGTATATGCTTGCTAATAAAATATAAGGTACATATCTCGGATTAAATATCGTACTTTTACACTTTTTTCCCTGCGGGATGCCTCATTACTTGATGAGATGTATATTTGTGATATATATACTGTCATTTTTTTTTCGGATCGAGCCGCGCAAAGGAGACTATGGCGAATTTTTCCGGAAATTTAAGGCGTTAGAAAAAAAAATTTGAGAAAATTGAAAATTTTTGAAAACTTTAACTTTGTTTTAAAGTTGAAAGTTAAATGATATAATTGTTTTTGGAAAGATAACTAAGTATGATTTGAAAACTTAGTAAAGATTTGTAAGAAGTTTAACTATGAATTTTGGGAAAGTTAATAAATTGTATAACTTTTCTTACTTGTAATTTCGAGGACGAAATTCTTTTAAGTGGGGAAGATTGTAACGACCCAGAATTTTTAGAAATTAAAATATGAATATTTAATTAATTTTAAATATTAATAAGTGAATTTATAAGTCAAATAAATTTTTATTTGATTTATTAGATTTAATTGGATAATTAAATTAATAATTTAATATGTGAAATTATGGAAATAATTGAAAATATAGTTAAATATGATTGAAAATGATTTGTAAAATTTTATTTAATCATACTGGAGTTATAGAGATATTTTAGAACTTTTAAAATCGAATTAAAAGTTAATTTGTGAAAATTGAATATTTTAATATTTAATAATTGACTGTAAAATAGCCAATTTTTGAACAGTCTCAGAATTGAACGAAACCAGTTCCATTGGATCCGTAATAGTTAGTTATTACCGGATTTCAATTTTCGTATCAATCAGAGCTATCGTTTGATCGTGGCAGCTCGAAACGCATCGATTTATTTTTAATTTAAATTTGGCGAGTCAAAATAGCCATTTTTCAAAAAGTCTCGGATTTCGACGAAACTAGTTTCATCGGATCCGTAATGTGATATTATTGTAAGGTTTCAAATTTCAAGTCAATTGGATTTACCGTTTGTCCGGTACAAATTAAAACGCCTAGAAATCGATTTAAATCGGTTTAATTCAAATTGAACGTTTTCAGCCATAACTCGCACATACTTCCGAATTAGCTTCCGAAACCTGTTCCATTGTGTCCGAAACGCGGGATAAACCCTAGGTACGCTGGTTACGGCGCCTAAATCGGAGTTCGGAATTTCCGGATGAATAGTGTCGTTCAAAACTCTATAAATATGCACCCTACCCCTTCACAAATAAAAAAAAAAAAAAAGAAAATCAAAACCCTAATTCAGTTGCTAGCCGCCACTTTATAACCTAAGGCCAGAAATCATTCTTCTTCATCCCTTAATCTCTTCCAATCCATCAAGAATTGGCCAAAGTTGTTAACTAAAGAATCGAAGAGCACGAGATGAGCTTTAAATCCATACGGATATGATCGGGAATGGAGCAACGATGGCGGAGCAAATGGTGGCCGTTCATGGGCTGTAGGGGGCCGTGCGCACTCATCTATAGGTGGCCGAGCTTCAGGCCAAGGGAGGTGGAGATAGCTCTCGTCAGGTGCTTCGCGTTGGCGTTGGTGTGATGAAGTATCGTCGTGTGAATGGAGTGCAAATTGAAACCCTAGGAATCATGTATGGGTTCGGCCTTGAATTTGGTTTACTGGAGATATACGTGAGTGGGGAAGAAAAGGAGGGGGCCGTTGGATTTGAATCTCATGGCCAGGATTGGTTTTGGGTATAGATTTGTTAATATAGTTGTAAATTATATAGTATAAATCATGTGCAAAATTCAAAAATACATAACTTTTTCATACGAGGTCGAAAAAATGCAAACTCAGTTGCGTTGGAATCGTATGGACGAGCACTACGTGATGGAGTTGGTTTGGAGTCGTTTGGAGTTAGTGAGAATTTCGGGTAAAATTAAACGCGCGTTTAATTTTATTCGAAATAAAAGCTAAAACGGAATTTAAAACCAAGGTGAGAATTTCTCACTCAATCGAATAGATTCCGATTTTATTTTAAATAGTTAGATTTAAAATATTTGAATGCATGTTTGAATGATGACTGTAAATTATTGATTGTTAAAATAGACATTATGCGCCGTTAGTAAGCGGATGTTATTTAATATAAACATATACCGCGAATATTTCATAAATAGTGAAATTGGTATTATATATAATATCAATATATATATATATTGGCATATGTATATATTGCAGTTGATTGATTTCCCGCATTTTTTGTTTAGCGGATGAGACCCTATTACGCCGTTAGTAAGCGGATAATATTTAATAAGAACATGTACCGCGATAATTTCGTACTGGAGCGAAATTGGTATTGTGCTAATGTTTTTGGATGCAGGAAACAGGTTGGAGGGATCCAACTGGATTCCTCAACAGTTTTTATTTTATTTCAGATATTTTGATATTTGATGGATTATCATATCGATATATGATATCGTTGTTAGTCGTGATTGACTATTTGGTGTGTAGCATCATTGGACCCAAATTTTGGGATTTTAAAATGATCTTTTAAATGATTTTTGAAAATATACTATATTTTTGGAAATTGATCCATTTTAAATAATTAAACGCTATAATTTTTAAAGTTATAAAATTATGGGTTTTGTGAAATATAGTTAAAACGCTGATTTTTAGAAATACAGTTAAAAGCTGATTTTTGAGAAATATGGATTAATGATTTTATAAAATAATTTAAACTGGATTTTTGAACTTATTATTAAAAGTTTAAATATAGGATTTATAAAATTTGATTTTTTTTATAAATCGAAATGGTGATATTATAAAGTAATTTAAAGACGTTTTAAATAATAATATAAATTGATTTATATTAAAAGATTTATAAATGGATATTTATGAATTGAGATTCAGACATCATAAAACAAGTTTTTATAAGTGTTTGAATGAAGTGAAAATGAATTTCATTAAAGAATGAAATTTATAAAATTATAAATGGTGAAGTTATGAATGAAATTTATAAATAGTAAGATTTATAAATTTGTGAAGTTATTTGAAGAATAAATTTTGTTAAATAAATGAATCTTATAAGTTATAAGATTTATGGTTTGGAAAGTCTTTAAAAGAACGATTTTATAAATTAATCGTTTTATAAGTATTTAACTTATAATATGAACGTTTAGTTTATAATTTAGTTATAAACTGGAATAGGTTAATAAAGGAATTTATAAAAAGGAAGTTTTTATAAATAAATAGAAATGGAATTTATAAACGTTGTTTTATAAATTCGCAAACGACTTATTTTGATAAGTTAATTGTTATAACTTAGAAATGGAGTTATATTCACATTTTTGAATAGTGAATAATCCTTTGAATTAAAATGAATAGAAAGGATGATATTTATTAACGTAGTATATTCACATTTTTGAATAGTGAATAATATGTTAAAGAAAATTGATTTAGATATGATGTTCTAAATAGAATTAAAACGATCTAACGATGTTTTTAGATGTGTTGAGATTCGAAACCATAGATCTCAACATTTATTGTTGAAATAGATGTTTCGAGAAATAAAAGGAAATGGTAGACTATAACACTGTTGTTATAGTAAATGATTTCCGAAAGGAAATGTTTTAATAAGTATTGGGATTTATATATCTATTTTAAATTCGAATCCCTATACTAGTGATTTTGGGTTGTCGTAACGATGTTTTACGCAACATTCGTTTTGGCCCAAGTAAATATGTTTAAGTGAATGATTTCCTTAAAGAATGAATTATATACTTAATTCGATTTAAGTATATTGAATATTTTCTAAGTGTTGAAAATAAATGATTGTGAATTACTTATTTAATAAGTATGGAAATGTTTTCCAATGTAAAGTGAATATTTTGAGAATTTATCTTTTTGAAGATAAATTGAAAGTGAATAATTGAATTGTATATTCATGAATATTTTGAAATATAAATTCGTTAGGGAATTTATAAAAGAAAGGTGGAATTTGTTTGAAAATAAATATTGATTTATTTTTGAAGTGTTGAAATTATATATCTTGTAAAGATATTTTGGAAAATAAATAATTTGGGAAAATTATTTGGAATCTGGTGATGTTGTGCATATCAATTGATAGTTCAATAACCGACTATCAGTATTTCCCTTTGAATGGGTATTTAATGTGAATTGATTGAATTTGAATGCACACTTATTTTTGAATAAGCGCTCACTATTCGGGTTAACCGGGAAAGGACCATAGGGTCGTATAACCCACTTCGAATATGTGATACGTCGTTGTGAATTGCATTGAAGATCGGTGTTGAAGACCGGTATTTGCAAGAGTGATAGGATGAACTATCGATTGACTCTGCACCGAGTTGCTCCGGTATTGAGTTCTCCATATGTGATGGTGAATCTGATCAGGATTGTGAATATCCGGATTGCAAGGACTTCTTTGTAAGTGCCTTCGGTTCTGTTCGATCCCGGAACAGACTTGTATGGATTGTATGCCTGACATTATAATTTGAGATATAAAGCCGATTTCATTCAAATATATTTCTGTTGGTGGCGGAGAATTTATTCTTTGCTTAACACCCTTCTTTGAGACGTACGAGCTCAAAGGTTATATAGTTGAAGTTATCAGCGATATATTCCCAAATTTGGTAATGTGACATGCTGAGTGATGCTGAAATGATCATTGTGTTGATTATTGTGATAGGATCATTTATTTGATCGTCTATCTTAGTGATCATTGTGTTGATCATTTGTTGACCCAAAGCATGGCTTTTTGTATAAAGTATGTTTTTGTGGACGTGACTTCGTCGAGCCTCACATCCCGGAAATGGTCAAAACAGGAAAGATGCAGCAAGGTTATTAGGGGTTGCTGTAGCTCCCCTTAGGGTATGTACATTTCCTTCTGGATAGAGGTGATATCATGGTATGGAGCCCAGATATTTAACCTATGTGGTTACTACGAGTTATTACTTTGTGGTTGTTGGTTATCGGGATCCCGTGAAAAAGGTCGTTTACGATCGGGAAATGGCGTGCTCGTGTCAGTAGTTACCCAGTTAGGGGTAACCCGGCCTTGTGTTGGCAGAGTTCCGGTTTGGTTCTCGGGGGTGTCTTTCCAGAGGCATTCTCAGTGGCAATGGGAAGTTCCTTGGCCTGACCATTTGTTGGAAATCCAAAGAAACAATACGAAACTTGTACGGTTTTAGTTGTAGAACCTGCCATTTAATATGGTAGCTATTAGTAGGCATAATATAATGGTACCTATGCTGGCTAAGATTTATATCTTTACTTTCGAAAGAATTTGTTCTACACTATGCACTAGTAATAATATCAAATGTTATTTTAAATGCGTAACAAGCATCTTTGACTAACATAAGAAGAAATCTTCCCCAAGTCTGCGTTTGCATTGTGTGTGTGGTGGGAGGTCTTATGGTAGTTACATTTTCAAAAGCATTGCGAATTGAATTTAAAAGTATCCCTCTATTTTTGGATTTTAAAGTTAAATAAACTGTTTTGAGTTCTCGCACCAGTCACATGACTGACTTGGAGTTTATTGTTTTCCTTCCTAAACTCTGGGTGCCCACCAATTTCCACACGGGCAGTCAAGAGTTAAGGTTTATCAGGATATTCTGGATATTCAGGAGTTGCTGGAGGCAAGCTGGATGGCATGGCGTATTACTAGTTTATATAGTATTTCTTTTTCCGCTGCACTGTTGATGTTGTATGATGTTGTACACTCTGATGATATGATGTAATGTAATAACTGATATAGTTCTTTGTTTAAAGATTATTCATTTATTATTATATGTTGTTCCGCTGCGAATTGTGAGATTCTGATGTTGTTCTTTCTGTTCTGTTGTTCCTTTCTGTCAGTTCTATTTTAAAAAAATTTCTATTCTCTTTTTTCTATTTTTCAAATTTTCTATCTTCTATCTTCTTTCCTCTCTATTTCTTCTCTCTTCTCTCTTCTTCCTTTTTCTTTTTCTAAATTCTTTTTTAAAACCCATAACATCTCGGTTTTCCGGCGTTCGATTTCTTGACAGTCGATAAAGTGAGTATCGATGTCGAATTTTGGAAAGTCGAAAATTTTCGGGGCGTTACATTTGGTATCAGAGCTGATGGTTAAGCGACAACCATGGTTCTGTTGGGTATTACTCATTAGAGATAGAGTCAGCAGTACTCTAGAATGAGTTGAGTGTAATAATAGATATGAGAGCGTATTTGTTAGTGAATAAAAATTGTTTTATATTGTGATGATTGGTTTGTTGAGTGGTATATGGATTCTGGTTAATACGAGTAATTAACGTTGTTGATAGGGATCTATAAACACTTGAATAGAACAATTCAACATAATATTGTTTAAATTGGGTGAATGAAATAATTTTACCTTGATTATATTTTTATATATAAAGAAATAATTTTTCAGAATTATTAAAGTGTATGTAAGTTGATCGTTAGGTTGTTTGAATAATCTAAATGAAAGAATAATTGTATAAGCAAAAGAATTATAAGAATTGAGTTATAATTAAAGTGAATTACAATTGTGAAATAAACTTATATATATAAGAAGAGAAACTATATAAAATATGAGTTGTAAATAAAGGATGTATAAATGGAATATAACTTAAGTTATGTAAATGAAATTCAACTTTGTAATTGAATTGAAATAATGAATAAATTGAATGTAAATAAGTTGATAAGGAATAATTAATGAAAGTATTAATTCATTAAAATCTAATGTTATTAGAAGTTGAATAAAATTGAATGGAAATCAATTTAATTAAACCAATTGCAAATGATGGTGTTAAATCAAATTGAATGAATATAAGTGAAAAGAATTTGGTTGTAATTAATATAAATTGGTTGTTATATGATTGTTAGTTGATTGTATATAATTCATTAAGTAGTTAATGAAATGGAAAGCTATGTAATTGAATTCAAATTAAAAGTAAATAAATTTGAATAGAATTGAAAGTGAATTAGATTTAAATTAGTAAATGATAACTAATTGAATTGAAAATGAATGTTGATAAAATCCAATGTAAATAAATCAAATGTGATTTAAAGTGAAAACCAATTCATTGAATATAATGAGAATATGAATGAAAATTCATTTGATTATGAATGGTAGTTGGTTGATGTTTGCATTTGTTGTTTTGAATACATTGCTTATGTGACATATGTAGTAGTTATGTTGCTATATGTTGTATATTGAGATTATTTGCATATGTGCATGTTCTCATGTTGTTTGTTGAGTGTTTAGTAGGTGCGGATCGCGTTTGCTTCGCATTTGGAGTTCGCTTTAGCGCTATATTAGCCGTATATGCTTGCTAATAAAATATAAGGTACATATCTCGGATTAAATATCGTACTTTTACACTTTTTTCCCTGCGGGATGCCTCATTACTTGATGAGATGTATATTTGTGATATATATACTGTCATTTTTTTTCGGATCGAGCCGCGCAAAAGAGACTATGGCGAATTTTTCCGGAAATTTAAGGCGTTAGAAAAAAAAATTTGAGAAAATTGAAAATTTTTGAAAACTTTAACTTTGTTTTAAAGTTGAAAGTTAAATGATATAATTGTTTTTGGAAAGATAACTAAGTATGATTTGAAAACTTAGTAAAGATTTGTAAGAAGTTTAACTATGAATTTTGGGAAAGTTAATAAATTGTATAACTTTTCTTACTTGTAATTTCGAGGACGAAATTCTTTTAAGTGGGGAAGATTGTAACGACCCAGAATTTTTAGAAATTAAAATATGAATATTTAATTAATTTTAAATATTAATAAGTGAATTTATAAGTCAAATAAATTTTTATTTGATTTATTAGATTTAATTGGATAATTAAATTAATAATTTAATATGTGAAATTATGGAAATAATTGAAAATATAGTTAAATATGATTGAAAATGATTTGTAAAATTTTATTTAATCATACTGGAGTTATAGAGATATTTTAGAACTTTTAAAATCGAATTAAAAGTTAATTTGTGAAAATTGAATATTTTAATATTTAATAATTGACTGTAAAATAGCCAATTTTTGAACAGTCTCAGAATTGAACGAAACCAGTTCCATTGGATCCGTAATAGTTAGTTATTACCGGATTTCAATTTTCGTATCAATCGGAGCTATCGTTTGATCGTGGCAGCTCGAAACGCATCGATTTATTTTTAATTTAAATTTGGCGAGTCAAAATAGCCATTTTTCAAAAAGTCTCGGATTTCGACGAAACTAGTTTCATCGGATCCGTAATGTGATATTATTGTAAGGTTTCAAATTTCAAGTCAATTGGATTTACCGTTTGTCCGGTACAAAGTAAAACGCCTAGAAATCGATTTAAATCGGTTTAATTCAAATTGAACGTTTTCAGCCATAACTCGCACATACTTCCGAATTAGCTTCCGAAACCTATTCCATTGTGTCCGAAACGCGGGATAAACCCTAGGTACGCTGGTTACGGCGCCTAAATCGGAGTTCGGAATTTCCGGATGAATAGTGTCGTTCAAAACTCTATAAATATGCACCCTACCCCTTCACAAATAAAAAAAAAAAAAGAAAATCAAAACCCTAATTCAGTTGCTAGCCGCCACTTTATAACCTAAGGCCAGAAATCATTCTTCTTCATCCCTTAATCTCTTCCAATCCATCAAGAATTGGCCAAAGTTGTTAACTAAAGAATCGAAGAGCACGAGATGAGCTTTAAATCCATACGGATATGATCGGGAATGGAGCAACGATGGCGGAGCAAATGGTGGCCGTTCATGGGCTGTAGGGGGCCGTGCGCACTCATCTATAGGTGGCCGAGCTTCAGGCCAAGGGAGGTGGAGATAGCTCTCGTCAGGTGCTTCGCGTTGGCGTTGGTGTGATGAAGTATCGTCGTGTGAATGGAGTGCAAATTGAAACCCTAGGAATCATGTATGGGTTCGGCCTTGAATTTGGTTTACTGGAGATATACGTGAGTGGGGAAGAAAAGGAGGGGGCCGTTGGATTTGAATCTCATGGCCAGGATTGGTTTTGGGTATAGATTTGTTAATATAGTTGTAAATTATATAGTATAAATCATGTGCAAAATTCAAAAATACATAACTTTTTCATACGAGGTCGAAAAAATGCAAACTCAGTTGCGTTGGAATCGTATGGACGAGCACTACGTGATGGAGTTGGTTTGGAGTCGTTTGGAGTTAGTGAGAATTTCGGGTAAAATTAAACGCGCGTTTAATTTTATTCGAAATAAAAGCTAAAACGGAATTTAAAACCAAGGTGAGAATTTCTCACTCAATCGAATAGATTCCGATTTTATTTTAAATAGTTAGATTTAAAATATTTGAATGCATGTTTGAATGATGACTGTAAATTATTGATTGTTAAAATAGACATTATGCGCCGTTAGTAAGCGGATGTTATTTAATATAAACATATACCGCGAATATTTCATAAACAGTGAAATTGGTATTATATATAATATCAATATATATATATTGGCATATGTATATATTGCAGTTGATTGATTTCCCGCATTTTTTGTTTAGCGGATGAGACCCTATTACGCCGTTAGTAAGCGGATAATATTTAATAAGAACATGTACCGCGATAATTTCGTACTGGAGCGAAATTGGTATTGTGCTAATGTTTTTGGATGCAGGAAACAGGTTGGAGGGATCCAACTGGATTCCTCAACAGTTTTTATTTTATTTCAGATATTTTGATATTTGATGGATTATCATATCGATATATGATATCGTTGTTAGTCGTGATTGACTATTTGGTGTGTAGCATCATTGGACCCAAATTTTGGGATTTTAAAATGATCTTTTAAATGATTTTTGAAAATATACTATATTTTTGGAAATTGATCCATTTTAAATAATTAAACGCTATAATTTTTAAAGTTATAAAATTATGGGTTTTGTGAAATATAGTTAAAACGCTGATTTTTAGAAATACAGTTAAAAGCTGATTTTTGAGAAATATGGATTAATGATTTTATAAAATAATTTAAACTGGATTTTTGAACTTATTATTAAAAGTTTAAATATAGGATTTATAAAATTTGATTTTTTTTATAAATCGAAATGGTGATATTATAAAGTAATTTAAAGACGTTTTAAATAATAATATAAATTGATTTATATTAAAAGATTTATAAATGGATATTTATGAATTGAGATTCAGACATCATAAAACAAGTTTTTATAAGTGTTTGAATGAAGTGAAAATGAATTTCATTAAAGAATGAAATTTATAAAATTATAAATGGTGAAGTTATGAATGAAATTTATAAATAGTAAGATTTATAAATTTGTGAAGTTATTTGAAGAATAAATTTTGTTAAATAAATGAATCTTATAAGTTATAAGATTTATGGTTTGGAAAGTCTTTAAAAGAACGATTTTATAAATTAATCGTTTTATAAGTATTTAACTTATAATATGAACGTTTAGTTTATAATTTAGTTATAAACTGGAATAGGTTAATAAAGGAATTTATAAAAAGGAAGTTTTTATAAATAAATAGAAATGGAATTTATAAACGTTGTTTTATAAATTCGCAAACGACTTATTTTGATAAGTTAATTGTTATAACTTAGAAATGGAGTTATATTCACATTTTTGAATAGTGAATAATCCTTTGAATTAAAATGAATAGAAAGGATGATATTTATTAACGTAGTATATTCACATTTTTGAATAGTGAATAATATGTTAAAGAAAATTGATTTAGATATGATGTTCTAAATAGAATTAAAACGATCTAACGATGTTTTTAGATGTGTTGAGATTCGAAACCATAGATCTCAACATTTATTGTTGAAATAGATGTTTCGAGAAATAAAAGGAAATGGTAGACTATAACACTGTTGTTATAGTAAATGATTTCCGAAAGGAAATGTTTTAATAAGTATTGGGATTTATATATCTATTTTAAATTCGAATCCCTATACTAGTGATTTTGGGTTGTCGTAACGATGTTTTACGCAACATTCGTTTTGGCCCAAGTAAATATGTTTAAGTGAATGATTTCCTTAAAGAATGAATTATATACTTAATTCGATTTAAGTATATTGAATATTTTCTAAGTGTTGAAAATAAATGATTGTGAATTACTTATTTAATAAGTATGGAAATGTTTTCCAATGTAAAGTGAATATTTTGAGAATTTATCTTTTTGAAGATAAATTGAAAGTGAATAATTGAATTGTATATTCATGAATATTTTGAAATATAAATTCGTTAGGGAATTTATAAAAGAAAGGTGGAATTTGTTTGAAAATAAATATTGATTTATTTTTGAAGTGTTGAAATTATATATCTTGTAAAGATATTTTGGAAAATAAATAATTTGGGAAAATTATTTGGAATCTGGTGATGTTGTGCATATCAATTGATAGTTCAATAACCGACTATCAGTATTTCCCTTTGAATGGGTATTTAATGTGAATTGATTGAATTTGAATGCACACTTATTTTTGAATAAGCGCTCACTATTCGGGTTAACCGGGAAAGGACCATAGGGTCGTATAACCCACTTCGAATATGTGATACGTCGTTGTGAATTGCATTGAAGATCGGTGTTGAAGACCGGTATTTGCAAGAGTGATAGGATGAACTATCGATTGACTCTGCACCGAGTTGCTCCGGTATTGAGTTCTCCATATGTGATGGTGAATCTGATCAGGATTGTGAATATCCGGATTGCAAGGACTTCTTTGTAAGTGCCTTCGGTTCTGTTCGATCCCGGAACAGACTTGTATGGATTGTATGCCTGACATTATAATTTGAGATATAAAGCCGATTTCATTCAAATATATTTCTGTTGGTGGCGGAGAATTTATTCTTTGCTTAACACCCTTCTTTGAGACGTACGAGCTCAAAGGTTATATAGTTGAAGTTATCAGCGATATATTCCCAAATTTGGTAATGTGACATGCTGAGTGATGCTGAAATGATCATTGTGTTGATTATTGTGATAGGATCATTTATTTGATCGTCTATCTTAGTGATCATTGTGTTGATCATTTGTTGACCCAAAGCATGGCTTTTTGTATAAAGTATGTTTTTGTGGACGTGACTTCGTCGAGCCTCACATCCCGGAAATGGTCAAAACAGGAAAGATGCAGCAAGGTTATTAGGGGTTGCTGTAGCTCCCCTTAGGGTATGTACATTTCCTTTTGGATAGAGGTGATATCATGGTATGGAGCCCAGATATTTAACCTATGTGGTTACTACGAGTTATTACTTTGTGGTTGTTGGTTATCGGGATCCCGTGAAAAAGGTCGTTTACGATCGGGAAATGGCGTGCTCGTGTCAGTAGTTACCCAGTTAGGGGTAACCCGGCCTTGTGTTGGCAGAGTTCCGGTTTGGTTCTCGGGGGTGTCTTTCCAGAGGCATTCTCAGTGGCAATGGGAAGTTCCTTGGCCTGACCATTTGTTGGAAATCCAAAGAAACAATACGAAACTTGTACGGTTTTAGTTGTAGAACCTGCCATTTAATATGGTAGCTATTAGTAGGCATAATATAATGGTACCTATGCTGGCTAAGATTTATATCTTTACTTTCGAAAGAATTTGTTCTACACTATGCACTAGTAATAATATCAAATGTTATTTTAAATGCGTAACAAGCATCTTTGACTAACATAAGAAGAAATCTTCCCCAAGTCTGCGTTTGCATTGTGTGTGTGGTGGGAGGTCTTATGGTAGTTACATTTTCAAAAGCATTGCGAATTGAATTTAAAAGTATCCCTCTATTTTTGGATTTTAAAGTTAAATAAACTGTTTTGAGTTCTCGCACCAGTCACATGACTGACTTGGAGTTTATTGTTTTCCTTCCTAAACTCTGGGTGCCCACCAATTTCCACACGGGCAGTCAAGAGTTAAGGTTTATCAGGATATTCTGGATATTCAGGAGTTGCTGGAGGCAAGCTGGATGGCATGGCGTATTACTAGTTTATATAGTATTTCTTTTTCCGCTGCACTGTTGATGTTGTATGATGTTGTACACTCTGATGATATGATGTAATGTAATAACTGATATAGTTCTTTGTTTAAAGATTATTCATTTATTATTATATGTTGTTCCGCTGCGAATTGTGAGATTCTGATGTTGTTCTTTCTGTTCTGTTGTTCCTTTCTGTCAGTTCTATTTTAAAAAAATTTCTATTTTCTTTTTTCTATTTTTCAAATTTTCTATCTTATATCTTCTTTCCTCTCTATTTCTTCTCTCTTCTCTCTTCTTCCTTTTTCTTTTTCTAAATTCTTTTTTAAAACCCATAACATCTCGGTTTTCCGGCGTTCGATTTCTTGACAGTCGATAAAGTGAGTATCGATGTCGAATTTTGGAAAGTCGAAAATTTTCGGGGCGTTACAGAAACAGTTTGATTTGAAACTAGTTTCAAAATAAATTATTTTAATATAAACTGCTTATAATCTATCTTTTTAAACATTTAAATTATTTGGATTTTCCAAACTATTTTACTATATAAACCATTTTCAATACTCAAACCATTTAATATCAAACTGTTTTAAATCTCCAAATTATTTAAACTATTTTAAAAAATATTCAAACTATTTTCTAAAATTCAAACTATTCAAGTTAGGAGCTATTTATATTTAAATTGTGGATTAAAATGTGAATTGGATTAAAATGAAGTTATAACCTAAGTTGAAATTCAAAGCAACTTTGGAAGTGAAATTGAAATATTGGACTGAAAATGATATTTTCAAGTGAAACCGACATATTACCAGTAAATATGATGATTTTGAAATGAAGTGTATTTTGATGTGAATATGACATTTCGTTATCAAGTATGAATCGTTTCCGAAATGTAAAAGAACTAACCGGTGTGTAAAACAATATTTTGTTGTTAAAGAGACAAGGGTCTCTTATTGGCATACTCTCTGTAAATATTGAAACCACTTTAACAACTGCGCATGCGGAGGAGACTCCAGAATGAAGTGGTTGGATTTGGTGTATGTTGCTGGATTTGAAGAAAGTGAATGATGAAGGATAGATCTCAGCACTTGTGCCAGTTTGAAATGACTAAAACAAGACGGCTTAGCAAGGCCAATGAGGGTAGCTGCCCCTAGCAGACATCTATTCATTGAATTTTCTTTATGAGCCCGGTCCATACTATTTCCTTAATGTTGGTTTCGATTGGTGCATCTTGATTTGGGATGACCTCCCTTTAACTCGATATGGGAAGGATGGATGCGTTGGGTGGTCGTGGCTATGATGCGTTACTACCAGCCCTGCGACCGAACTAGTAGCATCCCATCTTGGGCATTGCCTCACGTGCCTTGTCATACTTTTATCCTTATACGAGACCACTACGAGTTTGGTTTAGTGTTGTCGTATCATGATGCATCCCTATCCCCCGACGTGCTACTGGGGCGTTATATGCAAATTGTATGACAATGCTTAAAATGCTTTTAGGGGGATTAATGTAAAGCCTTAACTCTAGGAAAATTATTTATTTTATTGATTAGAAATTACATATATAGCGTGTTCTAATATCTATAGATATTTTGATTGATCCTTAAGAGATGGAAATCCCATAACATCTCTTGAGTTATTGCACATACGTTATACACTAGATAGGAGATGTAAAACCCCATAAACATCTCTAACACTATTACACTCATGTTATACATGATATTGATTTGACTCATATAAAAATATTTTAGTTTTGACTCAAGTGTATTGTTTTACTTTATGCTCGGGTCAGCCCCGAGTTTTCAGTGCATTGAAGATCATTTATTCTAGAGGACGAAAACCAAGATTTGGTATATTATATTATTAGTATTATTCCCTACATCATGTTGTTCTGCTGCATTGTTTATTTTGTTCTGTTATATGTATAACCCTGATAAATGTTGTTTAAATTATAATCAAATATATAATATAATCAGCTTCATAAACTGTTTGTTTGATTATTATATTTTGTCATTTCGCTGCGAGATTTTATGTTTTTTCTTCTTTTCTTATTTTTATTAATTAATCCCATTGATAATCTGTGTTTCGGGTTGTTTGAGTTGGACATGTGCGGATTACTATCGATTTAAACCTTCCGAAATGTTCATCGTTGTAGGTGGTATTAGTGCTTTGGTTTAGCGATAACCTTAGCATTGTGGGGTTGGATTCATTAGAGATCGAGTAGTAATACCCTAGAATGAGCTTGTTTTTGAGTGTGTTTTTATATGTGTGTGTATATATATATATGTATGTATGTATATGTATGTATGTATGTATGTATATGAGAGCACATATTTGTTAGTGTTATAAAATATTTTATATTGTGTTTATTTATCTTTTGAGTTGTTTATAAATTTTGGTCGGTACATGAGGCGTTATGTTATCGATAACGGTTTCTAAACACTTAAACGAGGCAAGTCGACATAATATTGTTTTAAAATCGGGTAAATGCAATAATTTTACCTAAATTATATTTTATATATAAAATGATAACTTTCATAAACCTATATGGTTTTTATGGATGTTGGATTGTCAGGAGATGATAATGTTTAACTATCATCGATTAATGTTTGAAGTAAACTAAAAACGAATACTTCGTGAACTTTATGACATGAAGCGTTCGATAATTACATCGAATTCAAATTTAACTACAATATGTATTGTTTGCAATAACAGAAATGTAAACTAACAAAATGTTTTCATAATAGGTAATGAAATTGTATAAGTATACTTACATAATATAGCTTCTAAATAGAAAGGATTTAAAAGCTGAGAATTTTGAAATTTAAATTCCGTTGATTTTCAAAATTGTTTCAAGGTTTTTTAGAAAGAATAATATTATTTTCGAAGTGTTTTTGACTATAAATATATTTCTTAAAAAAATTTAAATAAATAAAAGCATTGAACTCACTTTAGTCGCTGGAAAATAATTCTGGGGATGATTGCAGCATCGCCAGTATTCATTTTCGTGTTTTTGAGTGAGAATTGCCACCTAAAGAAATTCATTTCCAGTTAAAAAAGTTTTGGTTTTGAAAAAATAATTCCAAGTATGATTTGATAAATATATGAAAATAGTTTTTGAACTTATAAATTGAGAATAATATAGATAAGAAACAAATTTACAACTTATGAATTTGAACTAGAAAGTAAAACCGAATTTTAAAATTGTTGAACATTTTGGTTAAGCAAACAAAAGAAAATTTGAATTTGAGATATGAAATAAAAGAATTAACCTAAGTAATGTTAAATAAATTGAGTTAATGAAATAAAGTAAATAAAATGATGTTTAACTCAAGAAAGCTAAAATAAAAGTGAATTGTATTTGAAATGCATTAGATAAATTATGAAATGAAATTTAAGTGAATAAGTTTGTATAAATTATAGATTTGAGAAATATTAAGCTAAAAACAAATTTTACGTTTGTTGAATGTGAATGATAAGAAAAGAAAATTTTAACCCAGATTAAGTAAAATTGGTAAGAAATAATTTAACTTTAAGTTTAAATTTTGAAATGAATAGGTTTTTAAAATAAATTGGATAAGAAGTGAAAAAGGTTATAAAACCAAATTTGAAAATATTGACTTAACTAATTTGAGTTTATGGATGGTTATAAACTTAAGCAGTGAGTTATGAAATAAATATCTAATCTTAGTTTAAGTTAAAAGAATGAATTTAAACTTAGAATTTGAGAACTTGAATTCAGGTGCTTCTGAAATTGTTTTCTAAAATTTTGAAAATAATATTTGTATTATTTAATATATTTACGAATAGAAGTTGTTTTCAAAGGGATTTTAAAAAGGAAGTAAGTCATGTACTCCTCTCTTTTGTGACTAGAAAATAATTTTGGTGATGACAGCCACATCATCGACATTCATTTTCGAGTCTTAAAGTAGGGGAGGAAACTTTGTAGCTTCGCTACACATTTGATTCAATAAACAGATTTTGATTTAAAATTCTAAATATTATTTGATATATATAAAATATATGAATATATATACATTATTTCAAAAATGATTTGGAAAGGAGACCGGTGTTTAGTTCTTACATTCAATGTAAATTAACAATTTTACTTATTGAAATAAAATGATTTTATAAAATAATACAAAAATGAAGTAATATAAAAGTGTTAAACAAAAAGTGAAATAATTGAAATTGAATAAATTGAATGTAAATGAAATAAGATGTGAATAAATTGAAAGAAAATCAATTGGATGTTCATAAAGAATGAATGTTAATAAGAAATGATAGTGTATAAATTAACTATCGATATTGGAAAATGTAAACTGTGACAATTATGAATTAGTTCGATGAATATTGTTTGTTTAAGGTTTCTTTTGTTACAAAATCATTGTTATTACTGCTTTTGATTGCATCTGATTGTGATGTAGTGTATTGATGCTTGCGCTTACGATTTGGATTCAGAATTCATGTTATATAGTTCTATTAGACTCATACATGTTTTCGTATCTCATTTTAAGTGACTAATATTCTAACTTGATCTTAGATAGGTATATATGAAGATTGTTTGGACATATGCGATTGGACGCACTTTTGCTTGTTTTAGTATAAGCAAACTCACTCCTGTTAAGAATAATAAGGTACATATCTAGGATTACATACCGTACTTTTATGTTTTTCCTTGCGGGATGCCTCTTCTTTGAGATGAGATGTATATTTGTGTTATATATCTACATTGTACATTTTTTCAATCGAGCCGCGCAAAGGAGACACTACCGAAATTTTCCGTAAATTCGGATGTTAGAAATTTTTTGATATTTTAAAATTTATAACTTGTTTTACATATAAGCTGGTATTAGGATGGCGTAATGGAAGCATACTAAAGGGCATGCATATAGGATTTTAATGTTTTATAAGTTTATTATTTTGAGTAAAATATATCAAATGTTAGATTCCTTACTTAACCCCTTTTCGAGGGCAAAAAGTTTTGAATGGGGGAGATTGTAACGATCTGTATTTTTAACTATTTTAGATTTTTAAATTTAATATAATTATTGAACAAAAATGGCTTGACATTAAAAATTTAGTGATTTATAAATGTATTTTATCGCTCATGAACTTGAATAAAAACTTTGAATAACAAAATTTAATAAGTTAAGAGATGATAACTTATAATAGAAAGTAAATTAAATAATATTGAATTGTATGTAATTGCATTAATGTTGAATTATTACAAAATGAAAGTAGTTATTTTATTATTTGAATTCATTTTATAAGTCAAACTTTATATGTTAAATAACTTGTATTTCAATTATAGCAATTTATTGGATAATTAATTTGTCTAAATTTAATATTGAAAATTATTTAAATAATTGAATCCTGAATTAAATATGAATAAGAATGATGTCGAAAGTTGATTTAAAATTTTATTTAAACAAGAATAAAAATTATTAACTTTTAAAATTGAGTTTAAACTGATTAAATTGTTTTTTGAAATTTTATATTTTAATTAACGTGTAAAAATAGTCTTTTTGGTCTTTGTCTCATATTTCGATGACGAGTTTCATCAAATCCATAATAGAGAATTATTATTGGATTTCAAGTTTCGTAGCGATTGGACTTATCGTTTGGTCGTACGAGTTCGAAACGCGTAGAATTTATTTTTCAAAACATTAATTAAAATAATCTGATTTGTAAAGCTATCTTCTGAATATGACAGAATGGCTCCTGATACCTATTCCATTGTGTTCAGAATAGAGGTATAACATATAGAATGCCTGGCGTCATGCTTCGTTTGGAGTTCAAAAATTCCATGGGTGAGTAGTGCAGCAGAAATTTTCTATATGTTATCCCGCCTTTTTCAGCAAGGCCGTGATATCAAAAGATCGACCGAGAAAATCAAGATAGCTCGTCTCAAAGATTGGTCAACTCAACATCTCAGCAAAGCAAGTTCCGTTGAATGATTTTTCATCTAAGATCCCCTACGGAGGGGGGGCCCGGGGGGTGCCAACCCCCCAAGGTGGGGGTGCGGGGGCAACGCCACCGCTACGGTGTTCGACCTGCCCGGTCAGGTCGCAGGGGTCCAGGGGGCAGCACCCCGTCCAAAACGGTATACGACTTAAAGAGTGAAGTAATCCAGCGACTCAACTAGTTAACGACCTAACCAATGAAGCGACCTAGCGACCTAACCAATGAAGCAAGTTAGCGACCTAACAGATGAAGCGGGCTAACGACTTAACAGAGTTCACGACTTAACAGACCTCACGACTTAGTGACCTAAGACTTCACGAGTTAACAGCTCACAGGAAAGTTCGCGACCTAACGACCTATAAATCAAAGCGACCTACGACCTAGAGAAACTCAGCAGTCAGCGACTTAACTACTCAATGGCTCAAGCGACCTACCTGCTAAGCGACTTATGCTTCTCCTCAACAAAGTTAGGTCGCTCGCGACCTAACTCTTCTCCTAAACCCATAGGTCGCTCGCGACCTAACCCGCCATCACCTAGGTCGCTCGCGACCTAACCAGTCTCACCTCATCAAAATCAGGTCGCTCGCGACCTAACACCCATAGGTCGCACACGACCTAAAGCATACCCATTGGCTGTTTTGGATGTTGATTGTGATGGATGGCTACTGGTTGACACTTTGGATGATTGGATGTTTATTATATACATACATACATACATACATACATACATACATACATACATATATATATCATGTAATCATCTTGTAAATTATGTGACATCACATAAACTGTTATTTGAATTATTTTGAATAAATTAAGAAATAGGTTGAAATGATATATACTAATAACATATATTTTGGATTGAAATGATATATTAATCCATCCACGAAATTAAATTGGAATAGCCATTCACTTGGCCATACGATAGAAGATTATATACGGACACCGAATTGGTTAAATTAAATGGTTTTAAATTCTTGGATTGAATTTATTCAAATGATTTTTTTTATAAAAATAAAATTTAATTGAAATATTGGAATCAGATTATTTTCAAACTCGAGCTTGAAATGTTGAAATTGGAATTTGTTAACAGAATTTTTTAAAGAATTGAATTTGAAAGTTGAAATTATAATTGATATTTGATTGAAATTATGGAAATTGATTTGTTTACATGATTTGAACTTTTATCTGGACTTTGAAATATATCCAAGTAATTTAAATGGATATTTCATGATATGAGCTCGGAATTGAATTATTTTAAAGATTTGAACCTTAAATTGAACAATGAAGTTTAATTTGATTTAAATGATTCAAATCGATAATCTGAAATTGAAGTTGAACTTTATATAAACTAAAATGGTTTAAAATAAAGGATTGTATTGAACTTAACTATTTAAATCGAATTAGTTGAAATTGAGATTGAAATTAATTCGAATTGAAATTGAAATTGAAATTAATTCGAATCGAAATGGAAATCGAAATTAACTTGAATTGAAATTGAAACTGATTTAAATTGGAATCAAAATTGAATCGATTTAGATTGATTTGAGATTGAACATGATTTGAATTTGAAAGATTTGAAATTGAATCAGTTTGATTGAAATTTTGACCCTAGTCCAGATTTATTGGAAACGGAAAGAAATAGTTTTTTTAAAACTATTTTCAAAATAAATTATTTTAATAAAAACTGTTTAAAATCTATCTTTTTAAATATTCAAATTATTTGATTTTCCAAACTAATTTACTATATAAACCATTTTCAATACTCAAACCATTTTATATCAAACTGTTTTAAATCTCTAAACTATTTTAAAAACTATTCAAACTATTTTCTAAATTTCAAACTGTTCAAGTTGGGAACTTTTTACATTTGAATCATGGATTTAAATGCGAACTGGGATAAAATGAAGTTATAACCTAAGTTGAAGATCGAAAGTATTTTGGAAGTGAAATTGAGATATTGGAGTGAAAATGATATTTTCAAGCGAAACAGACATATTTCTAGTAAATATGATGATTTTTAAATAAAGGATACTTTGAAGTGAATGTGATATTTTGATATCAAGTATGAATCGTTTTCAAAATGTAAAAGAACCAACTACTGTGTAAAACGAAGTTTCGTTTTTAAAGAGACCGGGGCCTCATATTGTTATACTCTCTGTCAATATTGGAACCATTTTAACAACTATGTACATGGAGGAGACTCCAGAATGCAGAAGTAGGATGTGGTGTACATTGCTAGATTTGAAGAAGTAGAACGACGATGGTTAGACCCTGGCGCTTATGCCAATTTGAAATGACTAAAACAGGACAACTTGACAATGCCGAGAGGATAGCTACCTCTAGCGGACATCTATTCTTTGATTTTCATTTTGGACTCAGTCCATACTATTTCCTTAATTTGGTTTCGATTGGTGCACCTTGATTTGGGATGACCTCTCTTTAACTCGATATTGGATGGATGGACGTGGTGGGCGGTCGTGGGTACGATGCATTACCCTAGCCCTACGAACGGAACTGCTATTATCCTACATTGGGTATTGCCTCACATGCCTTGTCATACTTTTATCCTTATACGAGACCACTATAAGTTTGGTTTATTGTTGTCATATCACAGTGCATCCCTATCCCACGACGTGCTACTAGTGCATTATATGCAAACTGTACGACTATGCTTAAAAAATGTTAAGGGGGATTAATGTAAAGCCTTAACGCTAGGAGAAATATATATATTTTATTGATTAGACATTACATATATTGTGTATTCTACTATATATAGATATTTTGATTGATCCTTAAGAGATGGAAAATTCCATAACATCTCTTGAGTTATTGCACGTACGTTATCCACTAGATTGGAGATGTAAAACCCAGCAAACATCTTTGACGCTATTACACTCATGTTATACGTGATAATGGTTTGACTTGCAAAAAAATATTTTAGTTTTGACTCGAGTTTATTGTTTTACGTTATGCTCGGGTTAGCCTTGAGTTTTCAGTGCATTGAATACCATTTATTCTGGAGGACGAAGACGAAGATCTGGTATATTATATTGCTCGTATTATTCCCTGCATCATGTTGTTCTACCGCATTGTTTATTTTTTTCTGTTGCATGTATAACTCGGATAACTGTTGTATAAATTATAATCAAACGCATAGTATAAACAGCTTCATGAACTATTTATTTGATTATTATATTTTTTTCATTCCGCTGCTATATTCTGTATTTGTTTTCTTCTTTTCTTATTTTTCTTAATTAACCCTATTGATTATCTATGTTTCGGATTGTTTGAGTTGGACATGTGTGGATTATTTTCGATTTAAACCTTTGAAAATGTGGGTCGTTGCACGATGGCTAAAGTGATTCAAAACCTTTAATCATATAACAATTTGCAAATTTTGTTTCCCTCGTACATGCAAAATACGAGTCAATCATTCGCTAAACTTGAAATGCAAATAATTTAATTAGCCACTTCTATGAGTGAACGGGAAAGAGGTACATACTTGAGTCAACCTATTCCAAAATCTAGGAATCAAAACACAAACTCAAACTAAGCTGATGTCATTCTAGATAGTAACATGAATCAAATGGATGTTATCACCACTTTGCGAATCCAGTAAGCAAACTAAAAATCATGTTGTCAATCCTAACAACTTACTAGAAATTTCTTTCAAATCTCCAAATGGTCCAAGCCAAGCATAAAATCCAATTCTGAATCTCATCCATTACCGACTAAAGTAGACTGGCCTACTAAGTTTCGAGTTTCATTTCCAAATCGAATTTGATCTAAGAAACATTCTGGTCAAATGGAAAACGGGTTAGAAATTTTTAAGCAAGTCAAGGTCAATATTCCTCTTTTAGACATAATTCAACAAGTCCCGACCTACACCAATTTTTTTAAAGGACTTGTGCACTCAAAAACGACATACTCAAGTACCTAAAAAAGTCTTCTTAGTGGCTGGTCTGAGCGAAGTCTTGTCTCAATACATTCCTATGAAATACAAAAATCCTAGTTGCTCCATAATCTCGTGTATGATAGGAGAGAAGAAAATCAATATACGCTTGTTAGACTTAGGTGCGAGTGTAAATTTGCTTCCATACTCTGTGTATGAACAATTTGGTTTAGGAGAGCTTAATCCAACTAAAGTCACCCTTCAATTGGCTAATTATTCTGTAAAGAAACCAATAGGAGAAATCGAGTACGTACTCATTAAAGTAGGAGAACTCATCTTTTCAGTCGATTTCATCGTCCTTGAAACACAACATGTAAACAATCTCACTAGTCGAATTCCTTTGATTTTAGAACGACCATTCTTACCTACATCGAATGCTTTAATCAATTCTCGAAATGGTTCGATGATAATTTTTTTTTGATAACATGACCGTAGATCTCAACATCTTCTATTTCAAAAATCAATCAAACGAACCATTTGACCAGGCTTTGGAAGTTACTGCTATTCATGAAAACTATGAAAATGAGACAATTGACCGTAATAGCGAACACAAGGTACAATACAAACAATTGTTTCAAGACGTGCCAAACAAGATCAAAGACATGTTTCCCTTTAAACCTCTCAGGGTTGAGTCCGAAACTCAACCGATTTCTTTAATTGAGCAACCTCATAGGTGATAGCTCAAACCTCTTCCTTCTAACCTTAAGTATGCATACTTAAGTGAAAATGACATTTTTCCTTTCATTTTTTCTACCCAGCTTTCTCTTGACCAAAAAGCGTCTCTTCTTTCAATTATTTCAAAAAACAAAGAAGCATTTGGATAGTTCATTACCGACATTAAATGAATTAGCCCTGCAATTGTTCAATATTGCATTCATTTAGTTAATGAAGCTAAATCCACTTGTGATATGCAACGAAGGCTAAGCCCCAAAATGAAAGATGCATTTCGAGAAGAAATTCTTAAGCTCTTTGATAATGGTATCATATATCCCATCTCTAATAGTTCATGGGTTAGCCGAATCCATGTCATGCCTAAAAATATGGTACCACGGTTATCATGAATGACACTACTGAACTCATTCCAACCCATATTAAAATGGGTTGCCGTGTTTACATTGGTTATTTAAAATTAAATTCTACAACACATAAAGATCATTTCCCTCTACCTTTCATCGACCAAATGCTTGAATCATCAGTCAGCCATGAATTCTATTGTTTTCTTTATGATTATTCTGGTTATAACTAAATTCCAATCGCTCGCAAATATAAAAAAACGACTTGCACATGTCCTTGTAGAACCTTTGCTTATCGAAGTTTGACATTCGACTTTGTAATGCCTCTGCGACTTTCCAACGATGCGTGGTTGGCATCTTTTCCAACATGATAGAATGATTTCTAGAATCTTTTATGAATGATTTCTCTATCTTCGGAGATTCTTTTTTCAAGTTCTTATATCATCTTGAGTTGGTTCCAAATCGATAAAGAGAAACATTTAACTTTGAATTGGGAAAAATGCCACTTTATGGTCAAACAATGTATAGTCCTTGGACATGTCATTTCAAATAAGGGCATTGAGGTAGATAAAAAAAATTGATGTCATTTCAAATCTACCCATTCCCACATCTATTAAGGACATTCAATCATTTCTAGGACACGTTGATTATTAACGCTTTGTAAAATACTTTAGCAATATCGCTCGACCTTTGACTACTCTTCTGGAAAAGACATTCCTTTTGATTTCAATTTTGACCGTGTCTCTTCTTTCGAACGTCTTAAAAATGAACTCATTTTAGCTCCTATCTTCCACTTACCTAATTGGGATCTTCCTTTTGAAATTATGTATGACGCCTTGAACTTTGCGGTTGGTGTTGTCCTAGGAAAACGCCTCAACAAAATCTTTTACCTCATCTATTATGATAGTATGTCTCCGAATGACGCTCAACTCAACTATACAACCACTGAAAATGAGATTCTAGCCGTATTTTTTGCACTAAAAAAGTTTCGACCTTATTTGATAGGTTCACTCATCACGGTTTTCACCGACCATTCCACTCTTAGGGAATTTTTTGCCAAAAAGGTTGCTAAGTCTCATTTAATTCATACTCTGGAAATTTGATCTTACAATCAAAGACAAAAAAGGATCCAATAATGTCATAGCCAATCATTTATCTCGACTTCCAAATGCACCAACTTCTTTTCTCATCAATGAGAACTTTCTCAACGAAAAACTCTTTTTAGTTTCCATCAATCCATGGTTTGCCAATATAGTGAACTATTTAGTTCACCAAGGAAACTCCTTGATTTGGTCAAAACATGATAGATACAAATTTTTATCCTATGTGAAATATTTCTATTTGGAAGATCTATACCTATTTAAGCATTGTTCTGACCAAATAATTCGATGATGCATCCCGGATAGTGAAATCAAGAGCGTTCTTTCATTATGTCATGACTAAGCATGTGGTGGACATTTTGGTCCTAAGAAAACTGCAGAAAATGTTCTCTAATGTGATTTTTATTTGCCTACACTATTCAAGGATGTGTTCAAGTTTTGTAAAGCATGTGATCCTTGTAAAATGTTAGGAACAATCATGAAAAGAAACATGTTTCCTTTGACCCCCCATCTTTACGATTGAAATCTTTGACGTTTGGGGAATTGACTTTATAGAACCATTTCCTTACCCTTTCGAAAATCTCTATATTCTTCTTGCAGTCGATTACATTTCTAAATGAGTTAAAGCCGTTTCATGTAAAACAAATGACCATAAAGTTGTTGTGAAATTCATAAAAGTAAACATCTTTTCTAGGCTTGGCACACCTGACACAATAATGAGTGACAACGGAACCCATTGTCTAGTCAATCTTTCCAATCTTTAATGAAGAAATACTCAATAACCCACAAGTTATCCACTCCTTATCATCCTCAAACTTGTGGTCAAGTTGAAGTTTCAAATTGACAAATAAAACTAATCTTAGAAAAAACCGTTGACAAAAATTAGAAAGATTGGTCTCAAAAATTGACAAATGTGCTTTAGGCTTATAGAACTACTTTCAGAACTAATCTTGGAATGTCCCTTTTCTAATTAGCATATGATAAAGCATGTCACTTACCAGTCAAACTTGAACATAAAGCGTTATGGGCAATAAAGAACATAACCTTTGATCTTGAAGGCTGGTTGAATTTTTTTTGCAAATTAATGAATTAAAAGAGATTTGGAATGACACGTATTAAAATTCAAAATTTTATAAGAAAAAACCAAAAAATTTCATGACAAGTCAATCCTAAGAAAAACATTTTTGCCGAAGCAAAAGGTCCTTTTGTATGACTCTCGACTTCATTTATTAGCTAGGAAATTAAAAGCGAGATAGATTGGACCAAATGTGGTACGTACTATTTTTCCACACAGTGCATTACAAATAGAAAACCCTACGAATGGATCGATTTTAAATGTCAACGGTCATCGTTTAAAGCCTTACTTGGAATTGGCAAGTGACCGAGAGGAGGAGCTTATGATTCTTCACGAGCCACACTATGTCTAGTAAGGAATTTTAACCCTCTCTTGTGTGTTTGTGTATTCTTTACACTTATTATATCATGAATTAACTATGAGGACATGATCAAAATTAAGTGTGGGGAGAGTCTCATGTATATTTTGAATTTGCATAGTTTTATTTTTGCATTTTCTTTCCCTTTCTTTCGAAAAAAAAACAAATCAAAAAAATTTGCATATTAATTTACCTTTGAATAGGCATGATAAAGTAAGCATATTGTTTGGTAATTAGACTGAATTTTATGGAAGATTACTTATCTTGATGAATGATAAAAAGTATAGTTTAATTGCAAGCAACTATAATATAACTAGCATATAGGGAAATTCTTACGTGATGGTTATAACATCTATTCTATATTGTAGTCTTTTGCTTTAAAAGTGGTTGATTAAAAGTACACGCGTTAACATTTTATATCTTGAAAGTTAAGTGGTGTTAAGATGATTTTGCAGAACTCTCTCTAAAAAAATGAAACTTTTTTAATAAACACCTAGAGCTAGGTGTGCACACATAAGTGTGTGCACTTGCCACATTTTGTACTCTTCTCACAGAACCTCGAAAGGCAGTGCATGAATGATATATCTGGCCTCAGTTTTCCGAGTTAGGTGTACATATATAAAAAATAAAATAATAAACACCTAGAGTCAAGTGTACACACCTAGGTATGGACACTCGCCACACTCTATACTCTTCTTAAATAAGCTCGAAAGGCATTGCATGAACAATATATATGGTCTCAGTTTTCTGAGTTAGGTATATATAAATAAGAATAATTTTATTATATATTTTTTCAAATAAAGAGAGGGTAAGCAATTGAAACCCAAGCATTATCCTGACTTTATTGATTTGACTTGTTATACAAACAGAAACGAACACTTTATACTTTTCTTAAATAAGCCAGAAAGGCAGTGCATGAACGATATATCTGGTCTCAGTTTTCTAAGTTAGGTATATAAAAATAAGAATAATTTTAATATATATTTTTTCAAATAAAGAGAGAGTAAGCAATTGAAACCCAAGCATTATCCTGACTTTACTGATTTGACTTGTTATACAAATAAGAAACGAAGATACTACTTTGCAAACTGTGATAATCAATTAAAGAATTTATTTCATAGTTGCACCATATTATCAATCGAAACAACTAGCCAAGCTAGAGTTGAAATGTAATGAAAACTTATTTTTTGTTGGAAGTCATGATTAGTAAAGTACTGAAATTTCCGGATGATGATCAAGACTTGCATATTGCTATTTCTTGTCAATTTGAAAAGTAAATTCTTCATTTTGCAAATAAAAACTTGCATTCATATCTTTATAAATAAAACTTACATTTGGATTTTATGTGCAGCGTTTATTAAAAACCCTTACGAGACAACACTCGTCCTACTAAGGACACCTAGAGTTATAATGGCTTGTTTCATATGGTCAATGCAATTATGCTTCCTATGAAAGAGGATTTATCTTAGTTTTTCTTTATTCGAGGAAATGATAACCGTGGGGGTATTTGATGTGTATGTAAAAATGTTTATTTTGTACTCATATTTAATCTTCATTTATTAAAATAAAGAACATATTAGGGAATATCTACATTTTAACCAAAATACAAAAGTGTTTTCAAATTATCATTCACTCATCAACAATTGGGGAAAAATGATAATTTTGAAAAAAATTATCTGCACATTTTAATTTTATTTTGTAGGAAATTGAGTGTAAATTAGAAGAGGCTTCATAGATGTATGCACGCACTTGTAGTGGAAGCTAAAAGAAAGAAGAAATGGAAAGAATTACACTTTATGTAGGAACCTACTAACCCACTTGCTAACGGACCACATTTTAAAGTAAAAGCACATGTTAATGGAGGACTGATTAATCCTTAATGATGATTTGGAGGTCAAGCAAAGTTGAGGGTATTTTTGGTAGCTCCCTAAAAATATATTACGGTTTTAGCCTTGTATAAATACCCTCTTATATTACATGTTATATCCCTTCTGTTATGCATATGAGTTGTAGCCATAAATCATAAATAAAAATTATCTTAGCCTTGTCTTTTCTTTTATGCATTTTTTATGATTTTCTTTCGTGCTCTTTCATTCTTTCTTTTTATTAAATGCAAGTAGATTAGCTTTACTTTTATGCAAATTAGTGCAAATTTCCTTTTCTAGTTAGCGCTCGTTCTTTGTAATTAGAACTTTCTTTTATTTTGTTAATGTTGAATCCACTTTTTGTTGAAATGAATTCAAGTATGAAAGGCTAAATCCCTTCAATTTAGGGGTAATGAAGCTCTCATGAATCATGTTAACTCAACAAAACGGTTTCATTTACGATTTTTTTAGATTTGATGTGAATTGAGAAGTAGATGGAAGTTTGATGTTCATAACGAATTTGATAGTCTATTTTTTTAATCATAAATAGACTATACTTAATCAAATGTAAAATCAAGTTGCATCTTCTTCTAACCATTTGAATTTGATATGAAGTTAAAAGTAGAACTAAAATTTGATGTTCTATGTCACCATCAAAGGCAGTAAATAGATCATGCTTAAACTAAATTTTATTTCTAACTTCATAATCATTTTCATGAGATTTAACAAGTATGTTTGGTTGATGGTTTAAGTTGTGTTAATCAATAATACAAATAGACCATACTTTTAATAAATACATTAACTAATTCTACTTAGGTTAAAAAGAGAGATTATAAATTTACTATTTTTTGTTTTATTTGAATTTGAGAGTAGATTCATCTCTAAATTATTTTCAAAGCTCATTACTTTTATTTCACTTTTATTCTAGTTTATTTCATTCTATAATTTTTATTTTAACATATTTTCAAAATATTAGGATAGTTTGATTGAGTGATTTTAAAATTGTTGCTTTCCTTGTGGGATTGACCCGTACTCATATACAAACTACTATTATATGTTGTGCACTTGTGGTAATTTAATTTCATTAAATTTGGAAGTTTTCTAATCGATAGAAAATCTGTTCCGAACATTACATGATTCGGTCCTTGAGGAATTTCGGGGATGAAATTCTTTTAGGGAAAAGAACATAACATCCAGTAAAGTGAGCAGTAATTAATTAATAAGAAATAATAAGTAACCATTAAAGCTAGAAAATATTTACAGACGTCAAAATTTAGCTATGAAACTTGCATCATTGTGTTCGTGGTGATTTTCTTATCAATTGTCATAGATAAAGTTTTACGACCAGAGTTCAAATGAAATGGTCATTAACGTTTGATGATTTCGAATGGAAAATAAGTACAAATGCAATTAAGGAAATAAATTTAATTAATTAACATTAATTAATGTTAAAGAATACTTAACATTTAAGAAAAATTAATGTTAAATTAGATCGATGAAATCATTTCAATTCGAAAACAAAACACATGAAATCAACAACTAGCAATTATGGGCAATCCGTCGATCCCTTATTGAGATTGGTCAGCCCATAAGAACACAACTGTTGGCTGGTGGTAAATTGGTAACTATGATGATCCTAGGCCAAAATAGCCCAGCTTTATTGTAATCTAATCTAATGACTAGAATTGATTCGAACTCCTAGGTCTATCCCCTCACTTTTCTTCTTATATTTTTTGAAGCAAAGGCGAAGCTCAGCCATTTTCTTTTCTCCATAAATTCTAAAATTTGTATAAACTATAATATATATATATAAGTGGAGAATATAGGAGAATAATAGATAAAAAGAATAGGGTTGAATTGTGTAACATCCCGTATCTTAAGGTCGAAAGTTAAGCACGACATATGCTGCAGTCATCCATAGTATTAACTTCTAGTGATAAAATACGGTAATGATAATTGTATCCATAATATCAGAAGCACTTAAATATGACCAAAATTGTAGATTTTCAAAAACAACATTTTACTGATTACATTTCAAAACAAATTCATATGCAAGTTACATAATCCCATATCATTTCCTAGTTAAAGATTAATTATAATCATTACAAAATATGCCAAGAGCGACATATGACGATGCCCCCTTGGTTGATCAAAGAAATATAGTCATATCTGACTTAATACATAGCGGAAATAAACAAAATAGTTTGTAACTCCTAATTAGCCATCCATCAGCCAACTGCTCGTCTTCGGAAGTTTTATTCGCCAAAATTTCTGAAACCTGAAAACCTCAACCCTCAGCCTACTCAAATCAATTTTGAGTACTGAGAGTTTAAAGGGAGAACAAAAACTTCGAGTCAGACATAAAGCTTGGTGTGAACAACAAAGAATATTTTATAAAATTATATGAGAGACATGTTTATTATTGAAAAATGATTTTGTGTTGGGTTATCCATCGAGTGCTTCAAGAATTATGGTCGATGCGCCGGATCAACGTTATCGATAAGAATTTCCTAAACACTATGATGAGACATTCAGACACGGTAAATTTAGTTTAATAAGTAAAGTTTGGTAATAAATTAATATGGGTCTCAGGATGGGGCGTCACAGCTTGATACGGTTTACTGATATTAAGTGAGACCACACCGCTTAGCAGAACATGTTTCCCCTCACTAATATCATCTTTAAAACATATATTTTGCAAATATTTCCTGCAACCAAACTGGTTAATTAAGCTAATTATGTGAAAATAGCAATATCATGTATGCTAATAAATGGACTATCTGTCCATAAAACAACTAATAAGTGGACTATCGGCCCACAACATAATAGTAAGGTCATTTATGCTAGCAAATGGACTATCTGTCCATAAAACTGGGCTGACTGCCCGTAAACTAGACTAGCTGTCCGGATATTTTTCTTAGGGTTAACCACCCTTCATCTTTTCCTTGAAAAACTTTTCAAAATGATTTAACCTTTTAAATCATATTTATAAAAGGAAAATATATTCTAAGCTTTATTCTAAGCTATTTTTCCATGATATATTTATATATATTGCTCAAAATAATGTTGATGAGATTTAATAAGGATTAGCTATCCTTCCAAAACAAGTTAAAATCCTTTTTAACTTGAAAATAGTTAGGCTATATTGCTAATTTAATACATTCAATGTAACAACCCGATATTTTTAGCCATTCGCAGCCCCACATGTCGGACTTGAATTGCTCTAAATACCGCATTGTAAATAAATTTGGAGCAAATGAAATACAAATCACAGAATCACAGACACAGAACAAACAAAACACCTCGCAGCGGATTATAATATACATAGTAGTTCATGAAGCTACTACGGCAGAGTCTCAAACCAAAAATATAATACAGTCTGAAAACAACATAATAGAAATCCCAAATACATAGAAGTTCACTAATACATGAGATAAACTAGAATAGCTGAAACAAAAAGTAGATATAAATGTAGATAACCAGAAACTCCAGCAAAGACCAGCTCCAAAAAGAGAATCCAAAGCTGTGAATACTCAGGCTGACCCGAGTGTATAGTAAAACACAAAACACTCGAGTCAGGACAATATATACTTGTATAATGTAAATCAACTCAAGTGAACTGTAGTAGAAATGCACCATAACTTAAAGGATGCTTGGGATCGCCCATCCTTTAAAGATCAGTTAAACCATAAATTAAATACATCCCGTGGTTAAAATTTCAAAATAGTATTTATACTTCAAAATCAAATAGCATTTAAAAATTCAATATCATTCAAAATCCATTTCAAAATATCATATATTCCAAACCACGTTCATTTTTATTTAATTTAAATACCATTTCAAAACACATTTCAAAATAGTTTATATTTCGAAACAAATTGCTTCATTTAAATCATTAAAATCAAGATATTATATTTAATAATTAAATTATTAAATTTCCAAAATTTTAATCTTTCAAAGTTCATTCATTCACTTAAATTTATTAAAATAATAAAAATTCAACTTTCGCAGCATTTAGAAAATGCTACGGAAAGTCACACTTAAAACAGTTCAATTTAACAAAAGACAATATTTAAAATGTTGTAATAAGGTTCCATTAGTTTCAAATAAAATTAGTTAAATTCAACCACTATAACATTCACAAAAAAAATGCTATAATAGTCTTTAATTAAAATGAGCCATTTGGTTCATTATTATCAACTACAGCATTTACAAATACTGCATTATCCTTTACATTAGAATTAATAGCATTTTAGAACTGCAGTAAATTAACTTCAAATATTCAGTATAATTTCACAAACAATTATATTTTTATTTAAACCATTTTAAGTTATAAAATCATATAATTTCACTTTTAAAACAATCATTCAAATACCCTTATATTCATGATTTTATAAAGTAAAATCTCTATTCAAAAATCAAAATTTAATAGTAATTCACTTATTAAATTCCAACATTAAATTTTAAATTCATTAAATTAAATTTAACGTAACACTTAAGTACAAATATAACTTAATTTCATTTTTATTTACTTAACTTAAAATTCACTTTTAAGCCAACTTCACAAATTTCCAATTTTAGTTATATTTCAAAATTTCAACTTAAATATTCATTCATTTCACATTTTAACTTAATTCAAAAATCAACAATATATTATAAAATTATTTTAAATTCATTTAGTTCAAAATATCATAAATTTATCATATTTAATTTAAATTCCATTTAAAACCAAATTATAATTTCCAAAAAAACTTACATTTCAGATTTTCTAACTTTACCATTAATTTATTTCACTTATAAATTTTCAATGAGTCAATAATGCTTTACAAAAATCATTTTTAATTAAATTAAAATTAAAATATTATAATATTTACATTCCTAAAATGTTTTAAAATTTTAAGAAAAACATATTTTAACAACGGGTCTGTATTTCATTTTTCTAGCCTAGGTAAAGTGATCGGGTACGATATCATTTCAACCCGTAATTTACAAAGAAAACCCAAGTTTGATCATTTCAAACCCCCTATCCCAAGTAAATGAAAATAATTGAAAATCATTCAGGCCTATCATTTCAGCCCATAACGATTTTCTCCTATTCTAAAGTCCTTTCGGCTATGTATCATTTCAACCCATAGTGATTCTAGTCTAAAAGGAACTTGCAGTGTGATAAGCTGATAAAAATAATAGAACAGCATAATATAACAGTTACTTATGATATAACAGGTTTTAAGCATGGGTGAACATCATAAAATCATAACATAGCAGGTGTAACATGATAATGTATTTTACAGATTCAAAAGGGGTCAATTTACTAGTTATAAAAGTACATATTGTCTGGTGAGAATAACTCACAGGTTTGAGCTGATGACCTACGACGAATTGCACAAACGGGATCTACACAAGCACAAAAGCACGACACAGATTCGAATGGAGGAGCCAAGTGTCAAATTCCTTGGATACACATCAAACAAAAACAATATAACAATGATGAGTTTCAAATCAACTACAATCAAAACTACACTAGAATAGACTGCACAGAATCAAATAGAAATGCTTGCACTTGCTTTTAACCTTTACTAGGCTCAGCCATAAGGGGAAATAAAACATAATTGAAGGTGTTTGGGTCTGGTTTGGGTGAGTATGAGTTCGGCCTACATGTTGGAATGATGGTGTAAAGGTGGGTGAAGGGAATAATACACATAAGCATGCATACATGAATTTGGTCAAGGATTTGGGCTCGGCCAAAGCCGTAGGTGTCACGGCCAGAGGAGTGGGGTCCACTGTAGGGGTGTGGCCGTGGGTGTTGGAGGTGCTGGAGGTGGTGGTGGTGTGGTAGGTGGCGGCTAGAGGGGTGGTGAGGCGATGGAATGAGAGTGGTGCTCGGTTAGGCTAGTATGAAGGGTGTTTTGAAACTTTTGTGGATATGCGTCACCAAGGGGATTCATGGCTTGGGTAGCTGGTGAGGAGGAGGTGCTGGTGGTGTGTCATCAGGTGCTGAAGGCGGCTAGGCAGCAAGGGAGGCATGGCCGATCCTAAAAGAGGTGAAAGCATGTGCAAAATCAAGCTAGAAACAAACGATATAAATAGAAAAGGAGATAAAAGAAATAAAGTTTTACCAAATTCTTCAAGCAAGGGAGGGCCGAAATTTTTTCTCAGGAAGGAGGAAAGAAAGATACATGAATTGAAAATGAGATAGTCGGCTGAAATATGGGGAGTTATGGCAAGAGAAATGAAGAGTTGTGAGGAAAATGAAGAGGCGGAATTCAAAAAGGCAAAAGGCAATTCAAAAGTCAGAACCCTTTCATATTTCTTTATTTTAATTATATAACTTTATATTTCTGGAAATAATAATAACCCAGATAAAATTTCGAAAATTTATCAAAATATAAAAATTTATATATTATTTAATAATTATATAAAGTTAAATTAAGAAAAATAGCTAAAAATAGTGAACTAGACTAGAAAATTTGAAATTAAATAGAATAATTTTTAGAAAATTCATACCAGCTTGTAAAATATTTTTAAACATAAATAATAACATAAAATAAAAATACATTCACAAAATAAATATATAAATTTTAATTAAATATAATTTAAATGAAGAAAATAGCAGAAAAATAGAAAACAGCCTTTAAAAATAGGAAATAAATACAGTAAATTTTGGAAAATTTTTATTATCACTTTAAAAATATTAAAAGACAAAATATACATAAAATAACATATTAAAACATATTAAAATAAAATATAACATAGAAAATATGATTTATATAATTTAAAATAGACAAAATTTCAAAATAAAACAAATTATACTCAAAATTGAAATGTACATAACTTTCACAAATTAAATCTGTTTTCAACGAAACGAAGAGCAATATTCAAGTTATTAAATATATTTTCATAATAAGAGATAAATTTAAGAATTTAAATATTTAAATTTGAATTTTAAAAGTCAAGGTTTGACCAGTTTGAATAGAAATTCATCTTTTAGTAAAATATCCAATTTATACCGGTTTGAAATTATAATTCACATAATAATCAACACCTACATTTAAAAATGAAATGTTTGAAATAAAATAAGTTTAAAATAATTTCAAAATAAAACAAAGTCAAATATTAAAATATATGAAAAAATCTAGGGTTGTTACATTCAAAACCTTTGTTTGAAACCGTTAAACAACCCTTTCAAAACCCCTAAAGGAAACTCCTTCGAAACCGTTGAAAGTGACCCTTTTGCAACCATTAAAAGCCTTTCCTTCGAAAGCTTTAAACCATTAAACCGGCTTCTGAAAATATTGGAAAAAACTTTCCTTTATTTTCACCAAAAGCTTTAAAACATTTGACATCCTCCTTTAAAACCTTTAAATATTGCCTTTCGAAAACAGAGGAAAATTCTTTCCTTTCAACCCTTTCGAGACTCTAGGGAATCACCCCTTCGAAACCATTCATTAAAATCCATTCGAAAGCAACTAAATACTAAACCTTTCGAAAGCACTTGGGTTTATTAAAAACATGTGGAAATCTCTCAAAACCGTTCAAAATTTCACCCCTTTGAGACTTTTGAAAATTGTCTTGGTCGAAACAATTTGGATTTTGCTTTCGAGTAGATCAAAAGGATTAGAAACCCATTAAAGTTGAAAGCATCTATTTCGAAACCATTTAAAACTCTCTCTTTTGAAACCATTTGGGTTTTCCTTTAATAATAGAAAAAGGTCTTTAAAACATTTAAGTCGAAAGCATCAGTTTTGAAACCATTTCCTAAGTAAAGAAGTGATGTTATCGAAACCATCCCTTTGAAAGCATTGGAGAAGTGGCCATATTTTTAAGACAAAGCAACCCCTTCGAAACAATCTGAGTCAAAAGGAAAAAGCGGTAGCAAAAGGTTGACTTAGTCAAAAACAATTATTTAAAAACATATGCGCAACCCGATCGAAACCATTTCCATTAAATCATTTTGGCCAAGTCGAAAGCTAACTAAGTCGAAACCTATTTAGTCAAAAGCAAGCAGACACTTTTTTTTTAATTTAAAAACAAGGGATGTCTCAACCCCTTCAAAACCCCTAATTTCGACTCCATACCTTCCGCCTACATCCAATTCACTACATACCAGTTCCTTGATACCATGTACATTGGTTTCGAATGTGTCGGAAGCGAAGCTAAGGAGGCGGAACCTGGTGCCGAATGCATCGAAATAGTAAAAACCATGTAGCAAATAGTTCTTTTCACCTAACCTGCTTTACATGTCAAATTTTGATTGGTTGCCTCTTTCTTTACCAATAAAAGGTACTATAATTTTTAGAACTAATCTTTTTGAATTATTTGCAAAAAGCTCCTTCTCATTTTAAAAATATATAAAATATTTAAGTCCAATGCCTTAAATAATTTTATACACCCATTAAAACACTTAGGAAAATTCCACAAAAATTCCGAAAAATCTCTTTTAATATGTTTTCCAACATATTAAAATTTCAGACCCAACTCTATTTTTATTTAACCGTATATAATTATTAACCCAAACAAACATTTTCTTTACTAGAAAGTTCATATAAATTCCACAAAAATTCAGAAAATTGTGAAAATTAGTACCAATCTCTAAAATATCATTTAGGATCATCATAAAAATTCGCAAGACATTTGGATGTCATTTATAAGGTTTTTACCTTAAAACATATCATAAATTCGATATGAACAACCATAATTTATTAACAAGTATATATAATCATTCCATCATTCAAAAACAAGGCAAATCAATGCAAGATATTTGGAATTCATCTTAAAATCGAAAAAAAATTAAAATTTGATATGTAAATATTATCCACCTTGGCTTTAGAGATTAAACGAATAGATTTGATTTACTTAAGCTCCTTCCTAACTCTTCTCTATCTTCTTCCTCTTTCTTTGTTAATGGTAGCCAGCCTTATTTTAAATTTTTTTGATAAAATGAAATGGACGTGTAACGATACACCACGTAAGGGACTAGATATAGGAATGGCCTTTTTTCTATTTTACCCCTCCCATTTTCATGTTAAACTCTTGTTTTAATTCATTGTTTAATTGGCACGGCTACCCCTTAATTAAATTAAATCTCAATCCCCTAATCAATGCATTATTTATTTAATTTAACTAATTAAATATCCTAAATAATTTTTTAAAAAACCTGGGGTGTTACAAACTCTCCTCCTTAAAGAATTTCGTCCTCAAAATTACGATAAGGTAGACAACAATTCAAGCAAGAAGGTAAACCATACCATCAAATAAGTCAGGATAAGTATCTCTAATCCTGTTATCAATCTCCCAAGTACAGTCCCCATCATCGCCACTCCACTGGACTTTGACTAATCTGACCGTCTTTGTTCTAAGCCTCTTCTCATCTCTCGCAACAGTACGAATAGGCTTCCTGACTATAGTCAAATCCAGTTCTACTACTAAGTCATTTAGCATAGCCGATGCAATAGTAGTCTCTGAGTCTCTAATACACTTTCTAAGATGAGAAACATGGAAAACATTGTGGACTCCCTCCAAACTGCTCGGTAACTCAACTCTATATCTAAGTTTCCCGATCCTCTCAAAAAAGGACAAGATCCAACGAATCTCGGTGCAACTTTCTTGATTTCCCAAATCTAATCACACCCTTCATTGGTGATTCTTTGACGAAAACCTGATCTCCAGCTGAGAATTCTAAATCTTTCCGTCTCTTGTCTGCATATATCTTTTGCATAGACTGAGCCTTCTTCATTCTATCCCGAATGACCTCAATCTTTTCTACAGCTTCCCTGACCGAATCTAGACCAAGAATCGACCTATCTCCGATCTCTAACTAACATACGGGAGATTTGCATGGCCATCCAAACAAAGCTTCAAACGGTGCAATCCTAATACTAGTCTGATAATTGTTGTTATATGAAAACTCGACTAAATGTAGATGGTCTTCCCATGATCCCCCAAAATCTTGAACACAAGCTCTTAACAAATCTTCCAAGATTTTGTTAACCCCTTCTGTATGCCCATCTATTTGTGGATAGTAAGCGGTACATATCTTGAGCTTAGTTTCTAAAATTTCCCACAGACTCTTCCAGAACTCGCTAGTGAATAAGGAATCTCTATTACTAACTATGCTACTAGGAATTACATGCTATCTAACCACATTCTTCATAAATAGCTTTGCCAAAACAGGCGTCGTTTTGGTTTACTTAACTGGAATGAAATGGGCACTCTTGGTCAATCTATCCACTATAACCCATGCACTATCATTTTTTCTACTGGACCTTGGCAAACCTTCAATAAAATCCATAGGAACTGAATCCCATTTCCATACTGGAATATCCAGCGTCTGAAGTGATCCACTTGGCTATTGGTGTTCGGCCTTTGCTTACTGGCAAATCAAGCACTACTTTACCCATAAACCAATATCCCACTTCTTTCCTTTCCAAAAGAAACTTCTTTTCATATCCTGATACATCTTAGTACCTCCTGGATGAATAGAGAACTTCGAACGATGGAATTTCTCTAAGACTTCTTTTCTTATGTTTCCTACACTCGGAAGACACAATCTTACTTTTTTTCTCAACCTTCAGGACTGAAATCTTTCAAGTCATCGTTCTCGGTTCCATCTCTTAACTTCCTGATCCGTTCAGCTAATACCGGATCTTCTTCCTGTTTAGAAGCAATTTTTCGATCACCACCAGCGAACTTTCAAACAAGATAACACTGCAGTTTCTTCACTACACCTAGCTTCAGATCTCCACTGCACTTTGCAATCTGTTAATGCTTCCAAATCATTCCACTCAGCCATCATCACCAACACTGCATTCTGATGTTTCCTGCTAAGTGCATCTACAACCTTGTTGCCTTTCCCTAATGTGTACTCAATTCCAAAATCATAAGCAGTAATAAACTCTAACCACCTCTGTTGTCTCATCTTCAGCTCCTTCTGATAAAACAACTACTTTAACCATGCTCTGATACTAAGTTTAAAATTTTTCATAAACCATGCTCTGATACTAAGTTGTAACATCCCGTATCTGGGGGCCAAAAGCTAAGCGCTACAGATGCTGCAGTCATCCATAGTATTAACTTCTGGTGACAAAATACGGTAATGATAATGGTAGCCATAATATCAGAAGCACTTGAATATGAACAAAATCAAAGATTTCCAAAAAAACATTTTACCGATTAAATTTTAAACAAATTCATATCCAAGTTACATAATCCCATATCGTTTCCTAGGTAAAGATTAATTATAATCATTATAAAATATGCCAAGAGCAACATATGAGATGCCCTATTGGTTGATCAAAGCAATATAGTCACATCTGACTTAATACACAGTAGAAATAAACAAAACAATATGTAACTCCTAATTAGCTATTCGCAAGCCACCTGCTCGTCTCCTAAAGCTTTATTTGCCAAAATTTCTAAAACCTAAAAACCTCAATCCTCAGCCTACTCAAATCAATTTTGAATACCCAAGAGTTTAAGGGGAAAGCAAAAACTTTGAGTCGGACATAAATCCTGGTGTGAATAATTCTGTTACATCTTGGTTTACTAATATTAAGTGAGGCCAAGCCGCTTAGCGAAATGGGTTTCCCCTCACTAATATCCTCTTTATAACATAAATTTTGCAAATCATTTCCTGTAATCAAACTGGTTAATTAATCTGATTATATCAAAATAGCAATATTCTTTTTGCTAATAAATGGACCATCGATCCATAAAACAAGTAATAAGTGGACTATTTGCCCATAACATAATAGCACGGTCTGTTATGCTAACAACTGGACAACCTATCCACAAAACAAGGATGATTGCCTGCAAACTAGCCTAACTGTTCGGATCAAAATGGACTAACTGCCCGAATCTTTTTCTTAGGGTTATCTACCCTTCATCTTTTTCCTTGAAAACCTTTTCAAAACGATTTAACCTTTTAAATCATACTTATACAAGGAAAATATAATCTTAGATTTATTCTAAGCCGTCTTGCCATGGTGTATATATATACACACACATTCACTTTACCCAAGTTAATATTGATGAGATTTAATAAGGATTAGCTATCCATCCAAATCAAGTTAAAAACCTTTTAACTTGAAAATACTTAGGCTATATTGCCTGTTTAATACATTCAAATCCTTTGTTTAAAAACTTTATACAACCCTTTTGAAACCCCTGAAGGAAACTCCTTCGAAACCATTGAAAGTGGCCCTTTCGAAACCATTAAAAGCCTTTACTTCGAAAGATTTAAACCATTAAACCATGCCTTTTGAAAATATTGTAAAACCTTTCCTTTATTTTCTCCAAAAGTTTTAAAACATTAGACACCCTCCTTTAAAACCTTTAAATATTGCCTTTTGAAAACATGGAAAAACCTTTCCTTCAACCCTTTCGAAACCCAGGGGAACCACTCCTTCGAAACCATCCATTAAAACCATTTCGAAAGCCTTAAAATACTAAACCTTTCAAAAGCACTTGGTTTTAATTTAAAACATATCGAATCCTTTTGAAATCATTCAAAATTTCACCCCTTCAAAACCTTTGAAAATCGTCTTGGTCGAAACTATTTGGATTTTTCCTAAAAGCAGAGGAAAAGGATTAGAAACCCATTAAAGTCGAAAGCATATGTCTCTAAACCATTTAAAACTATCTCTTTCAAAACCATTTGGGTTTTACTTTAATCGGAGAAAAAAGGTCTTAAAACATTTAAGTCGGAAGCATATATTTCGAAACCACTTCCTAAGTAAAGAAGTGATGGTGTCAAAACCATCCCTACGAAAGCAAAGTGGCCATATTTTAAAAACAAAGCAACCCCTTTGAAACCATCTGAGTCGAAAGGAAAAAGTGACAGCAAAAGGTATTGACTTAGTTGAAAATAGTTATTTGAAAACATACGCGCAACGCAATCGAAACATTTCCTTTAATTCTGTTTGACCTAATGGAAAGCTAACTAAGTCGAAAGCTATTTAGCTGAAAGCAAGCAGGCACATTTTTTAATTTAAAAAAAAGTGATGTCTCAACCCCTTTGGAACCCCTGGTTTCGACTCTGTACCTTCCGCCTACACCCAATTCACTACATACCAGTTCTCTAATACCATGTGCGTTGGTTTCGATTGTGTCGGAAGCGAAGCTAAGGAGGCGGAACATAGCGCTAAAAGCATCGAAATAGAAAAAAGCATGTAGCAAATAGTTCTTTTCACCTAACATGCTTTACATGTCAAATTTTGATTGGTTGCCTCTTTCTTTGCCGATAAAAAGTACTGCAATTTTCAGAGCTAATCTTTTTGAATTATTTGCAAAATTCCCTTTCTCTTTTTATAAATATATAAAACATCTAAGTCTCATACGTTAAATACTTTTATATACCCATTAAAACACTTAGGAAAATTCCATAAAAATTCCAAAAAATCTCTTTTAATATGTTTTCCAACGTAGAAATATTTCAGACCCAAATCTTTTATTATTTAACCATAAATAATTATTAACCCAAATTAATGTTTTCTTTACTAGAAAATTCATATAAATTCCACAAAAATTCTAAAAGTAGAAACCATGTATAAAATATCATTTAGGATCTTCATAAAATTCAGAAGACATTTGAATGTCATTGTATAGGGCTTTCATCCTAAAATATATCATAAATTCAATATGAATAATCATAATTCATCAACTAGTATATATATAATCATTCCATCATTCAAAAATATGGAAAGTCAATGCAAAATATTCGATATTCATCTTAAAACTGAAAACAATAAAAATTTGAGATGTAAACATTATTCACCTTGGCTTTAGGGATTAAAAAGATTGAGGTGTGGATGGATTTGATTTGCTTAAGCTCCTTTCTAGCTCTTCTCTATCTTCTTGCTCTTTCTTTTGTTAATGGTGGCCGTCCTTAGTTTTAATTTTTTTTGATAAAATGAAATGGTCATGTAGGGATAAATAGCCTAAGGGAATAGATATAGGAATGACCTCTTTCCCATTTTACCCATTCCCTTATTTCATGGTAAACTCTTCTTTTAATACATTTTTTAAATGGCATGGCTACCCCTTAATTAAATCAAATCTCAATCCCCTAATCAACACATTATTTTATTTTATTTAACTAATTAAATATCCTATATAATGTAACCAGAAACCTAGAGTGTTGCAAATTGAATCGTCAAAGCCAAGGTAAATTGTACATTTAAATCCAAATCTCTTTTAAATTCAAATATCTTATCGGTTCTAAAATTCTAATAAATATGTATATTCTTTTGATACATATTTTGGTATAAAGAAAAGGAGTCAATCGGGAACGATGGATTTAGATATGGAGATTTGTAAGCTTAGAGGTGAGTGGAAAATTATATATTTTTATATAATATTGGATATATGTCGTTGTAAATATGTTCCTTGTATGCCTAGATGTAAATTTTGGAGTTGCAAGCATAATTATACGTATGCAATGAATTTCAGAACCGTGCCTACATATTATGTAAATTGTTAACTTTTGTTAAATATTGCATATACTTTACTCTAGAAAGTAACGGTGAAAGTAGTCCCTAAAATTATGAGATAATTCGTTAATGAGATTGTATGATAATTTCAAGTTTGTTAATTGAATGATGTATGTTATTAAAAACTAACTGAAATTTGTTATAAAATGGATTAGGATTTGAATACCATTTTAATTCATTGGAATGAAGTGTGTTGCAGTATAAATTTCTATAAATTACCCAGTTTTAAAATTATACATAAAAGCGTATTGTTTGAAATAAGAAGGAATATGCTAAAAGTAAGAGATGTACAAAATATGGATTTTTACCATATTTTGTACCCTCCATTTCAATTATAATAGAAAAGATAATTCCTTGTAATTCCAAATATAACACAAGTCTTCCTTTAGATTATTTATAGGAAATTACAGTGTTAACATTTCCTTTTTAGGGAAGATATAACTCCAACGCATTAAAATGTAAAAATCCCTAAGTGTAAACCAATATATTTTAAATAGATTTAATAACAACAATTTCAATCTAATATATGCAATTTAAGATGAATTGGAGAATAAACAGTAAGCGATGAAGAATAAATACGTCATTGAGGAATTAAATAAGTTATAGTAATCAAAGAACTATGGCTAATAGTGGAAAAGGAATAACAAACTATATTTAATAGTGTTAGGTGGAAGTTGACTAATAAAAGATACTTAATATATTAAATTGGAAATTATAGGTAAGTGACATTAAATGACATTAATATAATAAGAAGTAAGATATGTAAAAATAACCGAATACCAACAATTGAACATAAAAGGTGTAATAATTCAATAGAATTTATACAGCCTCAAGTATATGTTTATGATGGGTCTAAATTATCAAGTCTAGCCAATTACTTAATTAATTAGGAATGATGCAGTAATTACTAAGGGTTGGAATGCAAGGCCGATAGTGTTTCACAATAGAAGTTCGCCCTTCGAAAGGGGCCACTGATAGCTGTGTATACATTTTACTGATGTGAGACATCTCCAACTATAGGACCTATAGGAATATACGTTAGCATATAGATGAAGGTAATATACCAAAGTGGAGGTTGCCTCGGTTTGAAGTATTAAAGGTCCAAGCATGGTCTACTTGACTCCTTATGGGGGTATTAAGTAACAAGTGGGCATTTCCTTTGCATTAGGTGATCTAAAATGGGATGGTGAGCGTAGGCTCGACGCTATGTCAGCAAGGTTGGCACCATATATAAAAGGAGTCGGGTTGTGCACATAGGTCAGAAGCATCATCGATCTTGGAGCAATCATTAGAAGGACTTGGATTATGCCTAAACGGACTACACCTCTCACTAGTATAGGAATCATATGGAAAATGCACTGCCTCAAATTTGAAAGTCAGTTAGTTTGTAGTTTAGAGGCAAGGATAAATAACCCCTAGTCGAGTCTTTCAAATGAAGTAAAATACGGTTAAATAGTTCCAATGTCACTATTAGACACTAACGAGAAGATCCTTGGTACATGCGAGGTAATCGGCCTAGACATAGATGGTGGATAACTGGCGTAGTGCAGAGTTACGGATACTAGCACTGAATGCATCATGGTCCATGTGGGAACCATGTTAATTTTATATGTTTACACACATGTATGTAGTTATTGTATACCTCAAGTAGGTGGGGCATATCATATGCATACATAAAGTTAAGAAAATCAAGCTTACATAGTAGACATAACACATAATGAAAGACAATCGACATAAACTAGTATTTTGTATAAATATGTAATCTACCAGTCACTAGAACGTTGTTCTGACCCCTTCCTCATACAACCAACATGATAGATTTAAAGAGACGGAACTAGTATAAGATGGGAATGGTGGTAGGACAGATTTTCTTATGCATGATCGACCAAGGGTAGTGGATGCCAGATGTATTAGCCCTGGTCAATAATTGTATGTTTTATTATTCTTTACTATTCCATTGTGAGTTTCTACCGATATTGCTTTGATATGATCTTGTTTATTTGCCGAATACCAACAACAACTCTAGTAGACTAGGATTCTCGATTTAGCAAAAATCCGGACATATTAAGGTGCAGGTTGTTATAATTTTAATTGAAACAAATTTGGATAGTCTAATATAACTATAAGAAGATCAATAAAATGGGAAGAAATTCCTCTTTCAGATAGTTGGGATATAGAAGGAGCTGTTCATCCACAACCACTAACAAACAATAATATTACTAGTATTATACAAACTCTTGAAGGAACTATACAAATACAAATGGATAGTAATCTTTGTAGACCTATCCCTAGTGAAACAAATTTATCTACAACAAGATATTTTCACTCTTATATTTCACATTTGGATTATACTGTTGAAATTCCATTAAGGATGTCAACCACTCAAATAGAAGAGACCGAAAAAAGGTCATTTGATGATGTATCTTTAAAAGACACTCCTATTGAAAAATTATATGTAAACAAAAATAACATTATAAAAGGTATTTACAAACTCAAGAAGCGGATATAACTGAATAAGAAATTAATTTATTTATTTAATGGATTATACGGCCAAAATAGATTTTAGTGCTGGCTCTTGGGCTAAACAAAGAATTAAATTTGAATTTAATCTTACAAATTGGGAAACATTTAAATGGTTTTTTGAAAACTTTTCAAAAGAAGAACAAAGATATTTCCAAGGTGAATTTTATAATTTTACATCTGAAAAGATTATTTCCTTTTGTTTCTTGGTTTACAACAAATTATATTGAATAATATCCTTTTGTATTGGAAAGAGATTATGAACTTTCAAATGGAAATATTTTAAAGGCAATATATACTCTTTAGCAATCTTTTCAAATTAAAAAGAAAGGAAAATATATAAATTTTAACGCCTTTTCTAAAATACTAGAAAATAATACATTACAAATCATCGTGAGACAGGTAAACCAAATATTGGAACAAAGAAACTATACAAATCTTTATTTAACCGTTATTAGTGAATAAATTACCTTTTTACATTATAAAATTTAAAAACTATTTACAACAATTAACAAAATAAGACCTACTATTTCAGTTGAAACTGAAGAAATAAATGATGTAACTGCATCTTCAAATCTTCAACCTTCCCCTAAAATTAATGATTTTAAATTGAAAATAAAATCTGAACTAGAAAATGTTTTCAAATTAAAAATAGAATCCAATTTAGGAATTTTTTTAAAAGAAAGAATGGATAATTTGAAATTAATCGCAATTGAGGAACAATTTTCTCAAAATAATGGTAATTACAACCAAAAATTCAAGATGAAATTAAAAATCCTGAGAAATATGCATATAAGCCTTCTCAAAAATTATTCTACTATAGAAGGCCTTCTCCCATGAATACTTTACCAAAAGAACCACAATTCATTAATAATAATTGTAATGAAAAAAGTGTCTACGAATGCAATTTTAACACATTTAGTGAAAAACAAATTTATAATTTGGCTTATCGTATGCTAATGTATAGCACTATTTGTGAATATAATAGTAATCCTACCGTTGCAAAAAAGATGCCGCTGGGTTTATTAGCCAACTTAATGGTTGGTAGGATAATTATCTTTCTCCCATAAACAAAAACAAAATTTATAACACAGTGAAATAAGAAAATGGACCAATGGTTCAAAATGTTGTGTATACTTTAATAGTTATTGTTTAAAACATTTTACTGGTAGAGTATTTGATAATAACGAAAATATTCGAACATTTTTACAGAATTTAAGATGCAAAACATTAACATATTTTAGATGGTATAAAGATACCTCTTTAAACAAAGTAATGGAATTACCAAAGAGTAATAACTCTCATTGGAAATGAAAATTTATTGACGACCTTGCTCCTTTATTTGTTGAAAGAAAAAGGAAATCTTTAAGGAAAGATCCAAAAAATTCCCTATGAAAGCTATATTTTTGGTAAACTTATTAGAGCATGTATTCAAGAAGGTTTATCACTATGTGATAAGATAAAATTAAATCAACAAATTAAATGTCAAAATTTTATAGAAAGAAATCAATTAGGACAATTCTGTAGTCAATTTGGAATGGATATTCTAATCATTAAAAAATCTCATAAGCAGGATAATATGTTCATTGAATCCTCTCATAAAAAGAAAAAGAAACACTATTCCCATAAAATATTGGAACAAAGAGCTCAAAGAAAAGAGGAAATATTAAATAAAAAGAAAGATAAAATATCCACTATTATAAATGTGGAAAAATGGGCCATTATGCAAGTAGATGTAAACTAAAAAAAGAAAATTAGTAGTTTACAAGCGGAAAATGAATTAAAAGAAACATTATCAAAATAATTGTTAAACTTCGACTCTAAAAATGATTCAGAAATAGAGTATGAAAATAGTTTAGACTACTCCGACACTTCTAAAAATCTTAAAGTTCTGAATGATGAATCATCAGAATCCGATGAATGTTGTAAAACTTGTATTTAGGGAAAATCCTATCTAAATCCGATAATAAGTAGTGTAAGTGAAAAGGAAGATTCTTATGAAATGTTTCTACAATTTCAAGGTTTAATTGTTAATGTGTTCACTAACAATATTGTTTTAGAATTTTCAAGATTAATAAAAGATCTAGAACTAAGATCTAAAATAATAGATCAAATGGAAAACACTCCAGAAACAAGTAGACATTTGATAAAATGGTTTAAAATTTAGTAGTCCTCAAAATCCATATTCTATTAATTAAGTTCATAAACTTCTAACAGAAAAATAAAGGATTAAATATCCTACTACTATTGAAGATCTTAATAATGAAATCCAAAGTTTTTTTAAACTATAAAAAATGAAATAAAAACCTTGATTACATACTTTCTTTTCTAGCACAATCAAAATAGGTTATCCATATTGAAAATAGTCAAATAAATTATTATTGGATAAAATTTCCAGGATAAGAAGAATTTCTTTGTGACGCCCCACCTCAAAACCCACGCTAGCCAAGAACACTACGGTGTAGTGCTGTCAACTAGTGCGGAGAATAAGGCTGATGAGGAGCGACCATCCATGTAATTACTTGTCACACGGTGGCTAAAAATAATCTTCGGAAACAAACATAGAAATAAGCATAACACAAATTAGTCACAGACATCCATATCACAAAGGCGGAAGAAGATATGAATATATAACTAACACATGAAAGTGTACATCAGAGTAGTGGTCAAAAAGATCCACAATAAAACAAAAGAATAGCAATACGTGCTATATCAAAAGAATACAACTATGAGTCTATATTTCAAGAGTGTACAACAAAAACTGCTAAACTAAACAAGTAGCCAAAAGTCTGTGTAGTGCATCACTGGGGGAGAAGTCATGCAGAAGCACCTGTAACATCTCGGTCTGACCCGAGTATTATTTATAAGAAAATAATAAACGGATCAGTCTAGCTATAAATATTAGCGACATGATATAAAATAAGAGAAATGGCATATGCGAATAATATCCATAACATCATACTACTATAAGTATGTAAATGATAATCAACAAGAGATTAATCAATATCACAAGAATCTTCTCAAAGATCCAAAAGGGTATCATACCCAAAACTTGTACTCATAACAAGTAAATGACATAAATTCCAGAAATCAACAAAAGAAATCCAGAAAATCATGAAAAAGAAAGAGGCCTATCACATGACGGTCCGAAGACCATGGGGAGCTACCCCATATGTGTGATTCGAAATCACACAGATGAGGTCTAGACTAACCAAAAATCAAAAAGGTATGTGTGAGTGAAATCACACAAGTGGTGCCTAGTCTAACCTCGCAAACAAAAACGTATGTGTGAATGAAATCACACAAGTGGTGTCTAGACTAACAAAGAAGGTAAAAAGGTATGTGTGAATGAAATCACACAAGTGGTGTCTAGTCTAACCAAGCAAACAAGAGACATCGCACAATTGCTAGTCTAAATCATAAGAATGATCGTCACGATCAACGAGAAGTGTCAATTACACTAAGCTAGTAAATATAAAAGTTTAGCTTCATGTCCCATAACCACTTGCTTAACTTAAATATTTACGAACAAACTGTAAATCTTCACTAGAAAATTGTCACAAGAGGTTCAATCGAACAAGTCCAATAATTAACCGATGAAGCAAACGCAAGTGTTTCATACCACTTGTTTTACTAGGCCGTTTAATTAGATTTCTCATCCGAGTGAGGTAAAGGTTTGTATATACTAATAGACTGGAAAACGATTTTATAAACGAGTTTGGTATTGAAAATAAAGTTGAAATCATTTTGATGAAAAAGTTTTGATATTTACTACTAGTATTGAAACCTTCATATTTCTAAAGTTGTCTCGAAGAATGGTCAACTCAGCATCTCAACAAAGCAAGTTCTGTTGAATGTTTTTCAGATAAGATCCCCTACGGAGGGGGGTGGCAACCCCCCTAGGTGGGGGTGCGGGGGCAACGCCCCCGCTACGGGGTTCGACCTGCCCGGTCAGGTCGCGGAGGTTCGGGGGCAGCGCCCCGTCCAAAACGGTACGACCTAGTGAAGACAAGCGGCCTACGGCCTAAAACAAAAATGAGGTCTAACGACCTAAGGGGGTGCGTGACCTAAGAAGGTACGCGAGCTAAGGATGAGCGACCTAACAAGGTTCACGACCTAAGAAAAACAAGGTCACGCGACCTAACAAGAAACAAGGTCAAGCTACCTAAGGGGTTACGCGACCTAACGTAACACGGGTCGAACGACCTAACTGCTTAAGGGACAGACGACCTAAAGAGGTTTGCGACCTAATGGGGTTCACGACCTAAAGGTATTCGCGACTTAACGGGTTATAGGTGTAACGACCTAACGACATAAAGGCCTAATGACCTAAAGGTGACGAGGTTATGCGACTTAGGGACAGAAGTAGGATCGAGCGACCTACGACCTAGGAGACTCACGACCTACGACCTACGACCTAAGGCCCGCGAGACCTAGTGAAATAGAAGAGGCAATATTAGGTCGGAGACGACCTACGACTTAAGGCTAGCGCGAACTAAAGTTTTAACACGCGAGCGACCTAACGTTATAAAGGCCAAACGGCCTAAGGCTTTACTCGCGAACGACCTTCGGCTTAAGGCTTAACTCGAGAGCGGCCTACGACCTAACGTCCAGGCAACTTTTCCACGCGCGCAAGCCATGAACCCGAGCGACCTAAGGGTCCAGAACGACCTAAGGCTGGAAATTCACCAAAAACACTAAAAAGTGGAGTTTTTCGCCAGTCCAATCCAAACCAAATGCAAATGTGCATGTTAAAGTGATAGGGAACCATTCCCAACAGTCCAAGATAGTTATAAGCAAGAGTGTGAGATAAAAATCTTACCTTTTCACTAAAATGGATGAAGATGAAGCTTGAAGCCAATGGAGAAGCAATCCAAAGCTTGAATCCAATATCTTCTACTTGAATTTGGAGTTGAATGTTGGATTAGCAATTAAATTTGAGCTTGGAGTTTTAATTTCCAATTATCTTCAACATTAATGAAAATTTCAAGTTAGTTAGGAATTTATGAAGAGTGAGGAGAAGGGGGTTGGAATTTGGGCTTAATAGGCTAAACTAACCCAAAGTCCAAAGCGGGAAAAGTTAGTGAAATTTCACTAACTCCAAACCTATCGATGTTTCTACTTAAAAAAGTTGTAAACGACATTTCGAACTCAATGGAAGTGGTCTCGAGTCCTAATTTGACCGTTTGCAAAAAGTAGCTTTTCGGACCAAAATCCGATTAACGATATAATATTTAAATAAAATATTTAAATATAAACTCGATAAATATGGGGGTTGTTACATTCTTTCAAAATTGGATATTGTTATATTTGAAAAATGGTTTGCTAAAATAAACTTCTAATTGATAATCATTTTCAAAAAGAGTTAACTTCACTCGTAGACAGTGCTGCAGTTATGAATGTGATTCAAGAAGGAATAATTCCAGCTTCATATTTTCATAAAACCACTAACTCATTAAGTCATGTTGGTGGAGCAAAGCTTGTTATTAAAATTAAATTACCACATGCTTATACATTTAAAATAAAACTTGTATTCCTACAAGATTTTTTATTAGTTAAAAATATCGCTAACCAAGTTGTACTTGGAACTTCGTTTACAGATAAGATTTATCCTATAACTCATATTGATATTGATAAAAATGAAGTTATGGACATTTAGGAAAATAAGACTATTACTTTTCAAATTATAACCAAACCTTTTACATGAAACAAAAGATCTTTTAATACAAAAGACTTTTCAGGTAGATGTTATAAAAGAAGAAGCTAATTCTCTTAATATAGAGGAAAAAGTCCAGAATGTTACATAACAAGGAAAAATTAATTCAAAATGCTAATATGCACATTTTATTTAATTGCATCATAAAATCAACAATTGTGTGTATACTGAATAATAAAATCAATAATTACGGATTTAGTTAAGGGTGTAAAATTATTTTGTAAATCGTAATCTAAAAAAAAGTCAGAATTGCATATATGCTAAATAATAAAATCAACAAAGCATGCTCATCTCTTTATGTTGAACTCTTAACTGAATCCGTAATTATATAGAAGCATACTATAAGTGACCAAACTAAAAAGTTTAACTTTTATTTGCATATCATCGTTGTTGAATTTTGGCAACACTATGTGGAAAATTAAAGAGGTTAAAAATAGCTCTACAATGATGAAAATGGTTTGCAAATTGGAGCTCGAAGGAAAAAGGTATGGCGATGAAAGAGTAGTGTTGTGGCTAGCATCAAGCGACAGACGTTTGTCAGAAAGTAATAGACATTTGTGACTATAGAGTTTGGAATCGAGAATGTGGACATACGTCTATCACTTTATGATAGACGTCTGTGGTGTTAGGGAATGTTCTCCAGTTATGAAATATCCAATGCAAGGACATTTGTAGCAGTAGTCTCTTCATTATGAAATATCCAATGCAATGACTATTCACTACTAATCCTAGGGGTTTCTCGACAGGTCGTGGTAGGAAAGTACCTTCGGTTTGTCCTGTTTCTGGACAACTTGTATGGACGAGTGTCTGGCATTGCATTTCTAAGATTACGTACATTGATTTTTACAAACGTACATCATGTGGTGGCGGAGAAGGCAACTTCTCTTAGCTCAAAACCCTACTTGAGACGTACAAGCTCAAGGATTGTATTTTTGTGGAAGGCAATTAGTAGTCAATGGAAATAGCAATGTGGCATTCAAAGATGACGTGATTTATGACATGTGATATGTGAAAGGTAATCGATACCTCTTTGGCCTCACTCCCTGGAAAATGATTGAAACAGGGATAGAAGCAGCAATGCTAAAATGGGTCGCTTCCATTAGGAGATGTCATCACTCTTCTAGATATATCTTCACATGCTATGACGTCGTGTTTTTGATTATTGTTGTGTATGCTTATGGCCACAGATTTTAGGTCGGTAACGACCGTAGTGATGACATGTTCGGTACTATCCAGTGTGAGGGTTAGGTCGATCTTTTGTTGGTTTAAGCGGACAGTATCTGCTCTCTTGGTATATCCCTCTAGAGGTGTACTGTGTTGGTTTGGAAAGGTAGTCCTTTTACCTAATCATTTGTTTGAAAATCCAAAATCTAATACATGCCTGCCATTTTGTTTGTAAACCTATTACGCTAGAATTTAATAATGTAACGATTTCAGCTATTTAATTTATTATATGTGCAATAGAAACTATAATAATATAAGAGAATTGATATGAAATGTTTTGGTCATCATAAGGTAAAAGCCTTATCGGTATTTATTTTCGACTCGGTCTTACGAGATATCTTTTGTTTTGATAAAAGACAAGTTTTGATAACTTAATAAATTAAGTTGAGGTGTTTTTTCTCACGCTGGTTTACCGGACTGATCCGAGCGTTCTTCCCTTTCAATTCTCGAGTCAAACCGAGTATATTTACAGGTTTAGATTTGGTGCTTTTAGAGCTTCAGCAGGTGAGTTGGAGATCTTCATGTCGTACGCACGTATCTGTTTTTTATTTTTCTACCGCATTGCATTTTTGTTGTTGTAAACTATCAGCATTTGAGAGAACACGTTATTATGACTGTCCAAGCTGATGGTTACTCATTGTGTACTCTGATATTGATTTATGTATATTACAGTCTCTTTGAAAAGATTATTGATTTATATTATATATTATTCCACCGCGACTTGAGATTCTATATTAGTTCGGTTTTGCTTCTCTCTTCTTCTTCTCTTCTTCTTCTCTTCTTCTTCTCTCTCTTTCTTTAAACCCTCTCTATTCTTTCTCATGATCATCTGCAATTGATGTGTTCTGGGTCGGACATGTGTGGTTTATTGTCGGATTCAAAGCATGCCGAGTGTGGGTCGTCACCGCATGGTATCAGCTTACGTTTAGTATATTCCTAGGCTTTGATGTGTACTTGGTATAGATAGGGTTAGTAGCACCCTAGATTGAGTTCGTGTGTATTACATATGAGCGCATATTTGTTAGTGATATAAAAATGTTTTATATTATGTTGATTGAGCTGTTGAGTGGCTTATGAGTTCTGATCATTGCGTCTAGCTAACGTTATCGATAGGGATCTCCAATCACTTGAACGTGAAGATTGGGCACAATATTGTTTTCGAAATTTGGTAATTGAAACAATTTTACCTTGATTATATTTTATATAGTAGTATATAAATTTATTGATTGTGGTTGTTAATGAATGGTGATAGTTGATTATTATCATTGGTTATCTGTATTGTTTAAATAAAAGTTGTTAATGTTATAAATCTAAATAAGATAAATAAATTTGGAATGAATCTTATATAAGTAAAGAGAATAGTGAAATTATATAAGTAAAAAATTATAAATGTGATTTGTAAATAAATGGATTTTAAAAGAATATAAAGCACTGAATTCACTACTGTTGCTGGAAAATAATAAGGGTGATGACTCCAGCATCATGAGTATCATTTTAGAGTTTCTGTGTGATTGTTTGCTACCAGTAGTAAATCAAAAGGTTAGGTTTTGTTGTGATACATAAATTTGAATTTTAAACCCAAGTTTGAAATGGATAAGTATAAGTAAAATGAATTTGGACTTATAATATGAAATTAAAATTAAAAGTAAGTAAGGTTAAATAAATTAAGTTAGTAAAATGAATTATACGAATTGAAATCTAAGTTAAGGTAAGTTAAATGAAATCGAATTGAAATCGGAGTAAATTTGATAAACAACTGGACTTGGAATGAATAAGATAGATATTTAAAATGGATCAAACAAATATGAATACACATTTAAGATATAAAGTGATCATATAACTATGAATTGTAATTTGAGAGATAGTAAATAAAACAAATTTCTATTTTACTAAATAAGAGGGTTAAGAAATGAAATCTAAATTTGAATTATAAGTTGGAAGTTAATTTAAACAAAATGAATGTTGTAAAGGAAGTTAACTTACGGAAGATTAAATAAAGTTGAATTTGATATCAAAACGAATGTGAACTTGAGTTATAAAATGTAATTAAACTTATAGATGTAAATGAATAAATGAATTGAATTAGGCTAATGAAATAAAGTAGTTGATTGAATATCAACCAATCAGAATTAAATGTGTTAAACCAAATTGAATGTAACAAAGTGAATATGAATGTTTGAGTGTAATTTAATAAATTTTGTTATGTTGGATACGCACTGGTTGTTAGTTGATTGAATAAAAATTCATTAAATATTAATGAAATTGAAAGTTAAATAATTGAATTCAATTGAAAGTAAAGTAAATCTAAATAGAATAGAATTCGATTTGAATGGGAAGTAAACTAACTTAGATGTAAGTTAGCGAATGTAAACTAATTGAATGTGTAAATCAATCGAATCTAATTGAATGTGAATAAATTGAAAACAAATAAAGTGGATGTTAACAAAATTTGGAATGTATATTGACTTGGTTATGAACCAATTTGGTTGTAAATTTGTTTGATGGTTTTTAGTTGTTTGATGATTACTTATGTTGCATATGTTTCGGTTCCATATGATGGTTGTATAGTGTATGCTGTATATGTTGGCATTACTTTCCACATATGTGTTCTCATTGTTTGTTGAGTGTTTAGTAGATGCGGATGGCGTTTATTTTGCATTTGGAGCTCGCTTTCACGTTATATTAGACATATATGTACGCTAATAGTATATAAGGTATATATCTCGGATTACGTATCCTACTTTTATATTTTTCCATATGGGATGCCTTATCCTGGAAGGTGAGATGTATATTTGTGATATATATATTGTGATTTTTTCGGATTGATCCACACATAGGAGACTCTGGCGAATTATTCTGAAAATTTAAGGCATAAGAATTTTTTTGGGAATTTCGAAAAAATTTTGATAACAAAAATGTGTATTTTGAGTTATAATTTGAATGAGATTTGTTGGTTTTTTGAAATGTTGTTAGTTGATTTATGGAATGGTATAGTAAATGATTAAGTATGAATTTAGAAACTTTATAATTTTTTTTATAAAAATGTAATACAAATTTGTGACTAATTGATTTTCTAAAGTTAAGCATTTAAGAGAATTGATAATCTAGTTCGACTAATTGGTTTTGAAATTTAATGGAGTTGTAGCGTCTTTCCTTACTTAGTAATTTCAGGGACGAAATTCCTATAAGGAGGGAAGAATGCAATGACCCTGTTTTTCAGTCATTAGAATTTAGAATATTTAATTGAATTTAAACATTAAAAAGTAAATTTTACAAGTTATAAATTATATTTCGAATGTAGTGATTTATTGGGATAATTAAGTTGCCTAATTTAATATTTGAATTGTGTAAATAATTGAAATTTGAATTTAACACGAATAAAAATGATTTCTAAAGTTTTTTAAATTCTATTTGGATTAGAATAGAATTTGTAAACTTTTAAAATTGAATAATAAGTTAATTTACAGAAATTAGAAATTTTAATATTTAACACGTAAAAATAACTATTTTTCAACAAAATCATTATCCAAGTTTAAAAATAAGCCATTTTTGACATTGTCTCGGATTTCGACGAAACTAGTTTCATTGGATCCGTATTGTAATATTATTATAGGATTTCAAATTTCGTGTCAATCAGACTTGCAGTTTGGTCGTGGGAAGTTGTAACGTGAAGAAATTTATTTAAGTAAATTTTAATTAAAATAATTTGATTGGAAAACCTATCTTCCAAATATGATGGTGAAAGTGACAACTGTGTGGCTAGTTATCACTTAGGATCATGTAACATGGAATGTATTATAATCTAAATGCCGAAACAGATAATAACAGTAAAGTAATAAGAATAAGCACACCGGGAGTTTTTATACTAGTTCGAACTTCTCATTCTACGTCTAGTCCCGGACTTCCCTCTGGAATTTCTCACAATAACCCCTCACTTAACCCGGAGGAATAGGTATACAACACCTGAGCAACCGATCAGGATTTTTTCGCCTCCAACAACCGATAGAGGACTTTACCCGCCTGAACAACCGAACATGACTGCAACAGTTTCAATAAAATTAGTTTGACATTTTGTGTTCTTGTTAACACTGATTTGTATTTGATAGTACAACCTTCCTATAATCTTTCCTCAAGTATATATGTGTGTGTAAAGATTTAGAAAGGAGAATATTGCTTTGTATCGAAGAATAAGTTGATTGATTCAGAGATTCAAGAAATATATGTAAATTGTTATTGCTTTTCAAAATGCAGAGATAGTAGAGAGTATAATCAGAAAATAAAATAAAATTCGATGATTTGTGAAGTGAATCTTGTGTGTTTATATAGTAGATAAACAGCTGCGACCATTCACGAAGAGTTCTGACCAAAAGAAACTGTAACGACCCGAAATTTTCGATTCCGAAAATTTCAGATAGTTATGAAAAGAAGAAAGAGATAGAAGAAGAAGAAAATCAGAAAACCAACATTTCACATTCGCAGTGGATTAAATATAATGATAAATAATAACAGTTTACAAAAGAATTCTGTATCTGTCAAAATACCTTTATAATACATCAGAGTTACACATATATACAGACACTGAATATACACAATTATCATGTCACAGATATACAACAATATAATATAGCAGAAACACTCCATACGTTCTTGCCATCCAGCTCGGATCCTGAGCTCCAGAACGTCTTTACCTGGAAATCTGTAATACTCGGTCTGACCCGAGCATTACCTCAAAGTAACACCCGGGTCAGGCTGGAAACCAGCGTGAGTAAACCCATCTAATATGGAATACAAAGCATTCAATTTATACAAAACCCGGGTAACTCATATCAATTCACAAATCCACAATTTATTATAGACATCACTTATTTCACCATCAATTTTCTAATTACCAAATTTAGATTAAACAGTCCAATTCACTTAAATCATTTCATTCCAGCCTATAGATTTTACATATCAATTTATAAAGAATCGAAGTGGTTTCGGGTATTTACTAATACCCGACTCCGGTCTCTTCGAATTTAATACCATCTTAGCCCGAGTTATTTAAGTGAACCACAATTCAACTCTAAATGCCACCGAAATTCATCATCATAAATAACCACATTATAAATGTACATCCAAACATTTCATGTCACAAACACTTCATATCACAGAATAACACAGCATATCATCCAATAGATATCATCCAATTCAGATATTTTACTCAAACAATCATTCATAAGCGATCTTTGTTAATTTCTATTATAATTAATTTAATTTACTTAAATTAAATCAATTATTTAAGAATAAACCACCTAACTTTGCTAAATCAACCATTAATTAATTTCAACCTTTTAATTAATTAATCATTCTTCAAATATTCATCTTAATTAATCACCCTGATTAATTATCTTCAATTACACAGAGTAATTATCCTTCGATTAATTTCACAAATTAACTATCCTTAACCATTTCCAGTAATTAACCTTTTATTACTCTCATTTATTACATTAATTAATTACATTAATTAATGATCCTTAATTAATTACTTCCCTAATCAGTCTTAATCAATCATAAACAGTGATTAACCATCCTGTAATTACTCATCTTAACTAATTAATTCCTTATTTAATTATACTAAACCTCTAATTAATTACCCCCAGTAATTAACCCTTAATTACTTCGCCTAAGTAATTAACCTTTAATTTAATTTATTAATTAATTATCTTTAATTACTTACAACCTAACTTATTAAGAATAAACTTGTATTTGTATTTAATACTTACTCAAATCATTTACTTTTTTAAAACCAATTTAGAATTCAATTTGAAATATAATTTTACTTAAAAAAAAGAAATTTAACATTTAATTTTAATACACTTAAAATCTTTGAAAATCCTTTTCAAGTATGCTTAGTTAAATTAAACAAATATTTATCTTCAGAAATCTAAATTTTCATATTCTTTAAACTTATTCATTTAAAACATTTTTGAAATATAGTTTAAACATTACTTATATAATTACTTGGGTATAACTAAACAACTTAAAACATGCTTATCTAAACTTATTAAATTTCTTAAACTTGATCTAATGTTTACATTGAACATTCTTTTGAATTACAATTTCAAAATCAATTTAGTTAGTTACTTTAAAATCTATTATCTTAACACTTAAATTTGTAAAAAATATATTAGATTAAACACCCTTCAAATCTTTGATTTTCATTTGTTTGAAAAACTTGCTTTTACAATGTACTTGATTTCTTTTACAAATATTCTTCGCTCAAAACCAAATCAACAGAATCCCGAGAAACTCAGGAGTCTCTCCTACTTCCACTTCGAGTCGCACACGAGAAAATTTCTAGAAATGTCCGAGCTCAAACTCTTCTTCCCCAAACCAGATCCTTACATCAGATCACAACGTGCACGTGCACCGGCAACTCCGGCCATCGACGATCGGCACGGCAGTCATCAACGACTCCACGAACCCACGCGAACACAAATGCGAGCCCAGATCGCACAAAAATCCAACGAGACGAAATCGAGACAAAAACTCAACCAAACTGAAACGCCAAGGCCAGAAAAAATACTCGCCTCCTACGATCCCTCAGACTGGAGACTCTAGTATGCCTTCTAGAGCACCGACGCATCAGCGCGCCACCATCCCCAACTCGCAATCACCTACGGTGAGCCACTGACGTCGAGCCTCCTTCAAGAACAATGACAGCACATCAGGTTGATAAAACCCTACTTTCCCCTTTTTCTGTCACCATGGCCATCGAGAATTCCGATCGCCATTTTTCTCTCAAACTTCATCCAACAAACATCCTCTGATCCGAACCCCAAGACCACAGATTCACGTGATAGTCAAAAATTGGTAAATTTCCAGTTTTCGACCAATACGCAAATTCTCTTGAATTACAAATCTAAAAATCATGATTTGAACTTCAAAGATCCTAGATTTTAAATCAAATTCGATTATACACTCGATTCCAGAAATCACTAGAGTCGAATATTTGTTGTGATTATGATTCTACTGTTTTTCTTACTTTTTGTTAAAACCAGCTTAAGATCTTATCTAAAAACAATTCTATATCAAACTTCTTGTCATTTCAAACAAGTTTTGTTTATACACCAAAATTTAAAATAAATCAGAGAAAGAGATATTAAATTTTATACATATTTTGGAACCTGTATAACTAGAACAGAGCAAACTTTTATATTCAGACATGCACACCATATAATCATGTATATATCTACAAGCAATTTATATAAATACTTATCATACTTTGTTCTCAAGTAATTTCTGCATGTAACAGAAATTTAAAAAAAAAACAAATTAAAAACTTGGTTTACTCACCTGTGTTGATGCATAAAGCTTAAAACAGTTTGAAGCTTTGAAACTGAATTGTTTTGAAAATGGAAACTTTGAAATTAATCTTGAATTTGATGCAGGTTGAAAAGTTGTTGAGATTGTTGAAAACTTGAATAGCTTAAATCCGAAAATTGAATGCTTCAGGTTGAACATTTACTACTTGATGAATACCTAGTTTGAGATTCCTGTTTCGAATACTCTTACTGTTTTGATCTTCCTCAGTATAGTGGTTTCGTTTTCTTTAAGTTGTGGAATACAGCGGTGGTACCTCTTTTGAGATACTTAGTTTGAGTCCAAGATATTGAAACAGTGAGGAGGTATATGAAGTATAGGCTGCAGCTTACACAACAAGCTTCTTTATTATTATTTTCTTATTTTAATTATATGGCTTGATGATTGTGATTTGTTTTGACTTGATACAATGTTTTGTATGCTAGAAAAGATATGTATTTATGAGGTTGTGTGCTTGCATTTAATTCAAGTCACGATGATGCTTCTTCTACCATGTTTACACGTATTACTGCCTGAATTGATATATAGATATGCATATATATTCCCTTGTATGTGTATATACATGGTTATGCACTTATCCTTTTATTCTTGCATTTGTATTTTTCACTATCCTGCACATATATGGTTGTATTCATACCTATTTCATATAACATACAAGCATACATTTATTAGTGTTTTGTTATCGTATCCAAAGATTTTATAAAACAAATATCGTTTTTAAATCACTTTATGTATATATCCAAATATTCTAATTGTTAGAATTGTATTCGTTCGACTAAAAAAATCAATATTTTTCATAATTAAAAATTAGTTAATTACCCAATTAACCGCCATCAAAACCCGGGTCGTCACATTCCTCCCCCCTTAAAATCCTTTCGTCCTCGAAAAGGAACGAAGCCAGAATTTATTAAATACTTAAAATCAGATAAATTTTCTTTGATCATTTTAAAATACTTTAAAATTTTATATAATATTACTAAAATAGTTTTTATAAAAATATTTTTGTAACTCAATGTTTTGACTAGTCCATCCTTGTTCTCACATAAATTCGGTCATACGTTGGCAGGCATACGACTGAAAATCTATAAGTGCTTGGCAGACCCGTTTTCAACATCCAATGAAAATAGTTTGAAAAGTAATTTTATTAAAAATATAGAAAACGGTTTTTGAAAATAGAGGATATACCTTTGGTGAGAATGCTCTGGAAATCATCACTCCCATCCATGGTCGCAGTTACATTCCAGGATTACGTTGTCATCACAGCAAAAGTCCATGTAACTGTAGGCACTCTACGCCCCTCGATTACACCATGGAACCCACAATAGTTCGCAGTTATATTCCAGGGTACATTGCCATTGCAGCAAAAGTCCATGTAACTGTAGGCATCAGCGCCCTTGATTTTCGCCGTCAAAATGAAACTTCTCCATTCCTACATTGGTCGCAGTCTACCGATGTAAAATCAAACGTAGACTGTTGGCTCTCAACGGCACACACGACTTTCGCTATGTTACCATAGGTCACAGTCTACTGATATAAAATCAAACGTAGACTGTTGGCTCTCAGCGGCACACACGACTTTGGCTATGGTCTGCAGTAGATCGCAGTGACATCGAGTTACACCGTCGTCACAGCATAACCCAAATGCCTCTGTAGGCATCAGCATCCCACGACTTTCGCTACACACTACTCATAATCATCATAAACTTGTTTTGTCCGGACTCCTCACAGGATCAACTTTAGAACCCTCCCTTAGGGTTCAAGGCAGCACCACCCCGTGGCACTCCTAAGAAGTTCATTTCAAGGGAGCGCCTTTTTCCCAGAGCCATTATCAAAACACTTTATACTATACACATATAGTATCTTTCAAATCATACACCTAATATGATTCTCATAAAAAGCTCCTTTACAAAATCGATCATCCCAAAATCGATAGTTCTCAAACCAGGCTTTCCAAATTCCAATAGTGATTTTACCCAAAAATAAAAAGCCTTTTCCAAATCCAAAGGTTCCCAAAACCTTTTTCCAAAATCCTCATAAGATCCTTTATATATATATATATATATATATATATATATATAAAATTTTTAAAACTTCGGATCATTTCAAACTTGTATAAAACTCTTTTTATACTTCAAACATTTTCAAAATCCTTTTCTTTCGGCAATAGATTCAACAAGGGGAGATTTATCTTACATAACAAAGATATATAACTTTGTTTATACAAAATCAAATATTCAAATTTGATTACTCTTTCCAATATCAATTTCATTCAAAACTGTCTGATGTACACTTATCATCCGTATGCTATACCAATCTGATCGCTCACTCGATCACACAATTTCACTTCCAAACTAGTATCGTCCACCCGACTTCCTAACGCGGACTCGAATCAGGTTTGTTGATCAGAAACCGTCATTCTCCTTACATAGCTATAACTATGATAGAGAATATTCAGAACCAATTAACAATCCATATCCAGGTTCGCCGTCGAAAATCGAGTGAAAAATCCCCACTCGGATCGATAAACTATCTCGAAATTCTATGCTCGAATTTGGATCAAATCACTATGCGAATAGAATAATATACGTACATCCTACGTATTTAACTTCATTGATCATTAACTAAATCAATTTCCTTTCCTCACTTCGATTTTATTCACTTATTCACAGTTACCCTAAATCCTCATTTGGATTATCACTTTAATTCTTATCTCAGTTGGGTATTTAATCAATAACAATTCGAACTCCGATCAGTTTATATTTAGAAAATAGCTTGAAAATTTTAAAAACAGATAAGTAGTTGAAAAATAATTATTAGTTTGTAAAATTACTGTAAAATAGTTAAGTAATTGTAAAATAGTTGAATAGTTTCAGAAATTTTAGATAATTTCAAAATAGTTGTAAAATAGTAATTAATTTGTAAAATAGTTGAAAAATAGTAATTAGTTTATAAATCAGTTGAAAAATTGTTAAATAGTTCCAAAAATAATTGTAAAATAAATATAAAATAATTTGGTTTTAAAAAAGAAGGTTGTATATATTGAATAGATTGGAAAAATAAGTTTATATTAAAACTATTTACATTGAAAATAGTCCAGAGTCAAAACTGTTCACTTCCCCATCAATTCAATTTAAATTTCCACTTCCATTTAAATTGACTCAATTCAAGTTTGAATAACTTCAATTTCCCTTGAACTTGATTTATTCTTAATTCAAGTTGGATTAACCTTAATTTCTTTTCAAATTCAAATCAAATTCCATTTGATTTTAAACATATTCACTTTAACTACAATTCCAAATTATTCAAATTAATTTAGACAACTTTCCAATTGAATCCACTTCAATTTCAAATCATTTCAATTTCTATGAATTAATCCCAATTCTCATTTGAACTTGAACTCATTAAATCTTTGATTTTATTTTAAATTAAGCCAATTCAAATTTTCCATTTGAAGTTTATACTGATCCGTCGTCAATTCTAATTAATTCTAATTAAATTCAATTTGAACTAACGAGATCTAAATCTCAACTTTAAACCATCTTGAATTGTATAAATTTGAGTTAAATTTCCAAATGTCGATTTATCCCCTTAAATCAAATTAACCTTTATTTTTAAATCAATAACCTAAATTTTTAAACAATTTCAAATTTTCAAATGCAATTATTTAAATTTTCAGTTCAAAGTAATTCCTTATCCTTAATTTCAAATTAAAGTTAAATTTTCCTTTCATCTTAATAATGGATATATTACCACACTTCATTTCTCATTCATTTAAACAAATCTGATCCACAATTTAAAGATTTTTAATAACAATAGGATGATATCATCCAATTTATTTTAAAACATCCATCCATTTTCAATTTTCAGATCTCAAATCCATTTTGAGATCACACAAACTCCCAATTCAAATTAACCATTTAACTTCCCAGGTTAAATCCCAATTTCATATTGAAATTTCCAAATTAGGTTGTTTATTAATCTATTTAACTTTCCCACAGTCAAATTCCATTAGCTTAATCCAGCCAACCTTACCCAATTTGAATTCCCATTTCAAATTTTAAACTTCACATTAATAATCTTATAAGTTCAAAACTTATCACCTTGGGCATCACATCTCATTCCAAATTTAAAACTCAACATTTAGAATTTAGTCAAACTATTTTTGATATTATGTATATTCCTCATATATACATATTATTTCCTTCACACACTAAGTCATCCTTAAATTTTAAACGACCTTTGGTTTTTAATTCAAAACACATTTCTTTAAAACTTCCAAACAACTTCTTATTTTAAAATAATTTTACATTCAAAATAGTCTGAATAATATTATTTATTTATTTTTTATCACTTTGAAACAATTTTCAAATTTCTGGACCTAAATTTAAATCTTCACAATTCAGATCATCCTCAATTCCCATTTATAAGTCATACTTACCCGAATGTTTTACTTCCTTAAAACATTTCATTATTAAACACAACAATCATCTATGATAATAACCAAGATTATCATATCTGGAAACCAATTCATTATTATCTTATTCTGAAACTTTCCCCAAATTCAAGATTTAATTTCAGTTTAAATCCATTTCAAACTTACCTTTATTTAATTTCCATTTGGTTGTATTTCTATTACTTCTTAATTTAATTCCAATAATTTAACAACCAATTAACTTAATATTAGAAAAATATTGCATTATATATTAAAATATAATCTTATATAAAATCATTTAAAATCTTTATATAAGAAATAACAACTACGCTCTCATATATATACATACACTCAACTCATTCTAGAGTACTTCAAACTCTATTTAATTAGTAATCCCCACCAGAGCCAAGGTTCTCGCTTAACCTTCAGCTCTGATACCAACTGTAACGACCCGAAATTTTCGATTCCGAAAATTCCAGATAGTTATGAAAAGAAGAAAGAGATAGAAGAAGAAAATCAGAAACACCAACATTTCACATTCGCAGCGGATAAAATATAATAATAAACAATAATAATTTACAAAAGAATTATGTGTTTGTCAAAATACCTTTATAATACATCAGAGTTACACATATATACAGACACTGAATACACACAATCATGTGATAGATATACAGCAAAATAATATAGCGGAAACACTCCATACATTCTTGCCATCCAGCTTGACTCCTAAGCTCCAGAACGTCCTTACCTCGAAATTTGTGATAATCAGTCTGACCCGAGCATTACATAAAAGTAACACCTGGGTCAGGCTGGAAACCAGCATGAGTAAACCCATCTAACATGGAATACAAAGCATACAATTTATATAAAACCCAGGGTAACTCATATAAATTCACAAATCCACAATTTGTTATAGACATCACTTATTTCACCACCAATTTTCTAATCATCAAACTTAGATTAAATAGTCCAATTCACTTAAATCATTTCATTCCAGCCTATAGATTTTACATATCGATTTATAAAGGATCGAAGTGGTTTCAGGTATTTACTAATACCCGACTCCGGTCCCTTCGAATTTAATACCATCTTAGCCTGAGTTATTTAAGTGAACCACAATTCAACTCTAAATGCAAGATGTCACCCTTTTACACCGAACTTCATCATCATAAATAACCACATTATAAATGTCCATCCAAACATTTCATGTCACAAACACTTCATATCACAGAATAACACAGCATGTCATCCAATAGATATCATCCAATTCAGATATTTTACTCAAACAATCATTCATAAGCGTTCTTTGTTAATTTCTATTATAATTAATTTAATTTACTTAAATTAAATCAATTACTTAAGAATAAATCACTAACTTTGCTAAATCAACCATTAATTAATTTCATCCTTTTAATTAATCAATCATTCTTCAAATATCCAACTTAATTAATCACCTTGATTAATTATCTTCAATTACATAGAGTAATTATCCTTCGATTAATTTCACAAATTAACTATCCTTAACCATTTCCAATAATTAACCTTTAATTACTCTCATTTATTACATTAATTAATTACATTAATTAATGATCCTTAATTAATTACTTCCCTAATCAGTCTTAATCAATCATAAACAGTGATTAACCATCCTGTAATTACTCATCTTAATTAATTAATTCCTTAATTAATTATATTAATCCTCTAATTAATTACTCCCAGTAATTAATCCTTAATTACTTCGCATAATTAATTAACCTTTAATTTAATTTATTAATTAATTATCTTTAATTTCTTTCAACCTAACTTATTAAGAATAAACTTGTATTTGTATTTAATACTTATTCAATCATTTACTTTTTTAAAACCAATTTAGAATTCAATTTGAAATATAATTTTACTTAAAACAAAGCAATTCACCCTTTAATTTTAATATACTTAAAATCTTTGAAAAACCCTTTTCAAGTATACTTAGTTAAATTAAACAAATATTTATCTTTGGAAATCTAAATTTTCATATTCTTTAAACTTATCCATTTAAAACATTGTTGAAATATAGTTTAAACATTACTCAACTAATTACTTGGGTATAACTAAACAACTTAAAACATGCTTATCTAAACTTATTAAATTTATTAAACTTAATCTAATGTTTACACTACATATTCTTTTGAATTACAATTTCAAAATCAATTTAGCTAGTACTTTAAAATCAATTATCTTAACATTTAAATTTGAAAAAAAAAATTCCAGAATCCTGAAACACTCACGAGTCTCTCCTACTTCCACTTCGAGTCGCACACGAGAAAATTTCCAGAAATGCCCGAGCCCAAACTCTTCTTCCCCAAACCAGATCCTTACGTCAGATCACAACATCCACATGCACGTGCACCGGCAACTCCGGCCATCGACGATCGACGCGACAATCCTCAACAACTCCCCGAACCCACGTGAACACAAATGTGAGCCCAGATCGTACAAAAATCCAACGAGACGAAATCAAAACAAAAAATCGACCAAACTGAAACGCCAAGGCCGGAAAAACTACTCGCCTCCGATGATCCCTCTGACTGGAGACTCTAGTACGCCTTCCAGAGCATCGACGCATCACCACACCACCATCCCCAACTCGTGATCGCCTATGGTGAGCCACTGACGTCGGACCTCCTTCAAGAACAATGACAGCACATCAGGTTGATAAAACCCTACTTTCCCCTTTTCCAGTCACCATGGCCATTGAGAATTCCGATCGCCATTTTTCTCTCAAACTTCATCAAACAAACATCCTCTGATCCGAACCCCATGACCACAGATTCACGTGATAGTCAGAAATTGGTAAATTTCTAATTTCCGACCAATATGCAAATTCTCTTGAATCACAAATCTAAAAATCATGATTTAAACTTCAAAAATCCTAGATTTTAAAATCAAATTCGATTATACACTCGATTCCAGAAATCACTAAAGTCGAATATTTGCTATGATTATTATTCGACTGTTTTTCTTACTTTTTGTTAAAACCGGCTTAAAATCTTATCTGAAAACAATTCTATATCAAACTTCTTATCATTTCAAATAAGTTTTGTTTATACACCAAAATTTAAAATAAATCAAAGAAAGAGATATTAAATTTTATACAGATTTTGGAACCTGTATAACTAGAACAGAGTAAACTTTTATATTCAAACATGCACACCGTATAATCATGCATATATCTACAAGCAATTTATATAAATACTTATCATACTTTGTTCTCAAGTAATTTCTGCATGCAACAGAAATTTTTTTAAAAAAAACAAATTAAAAACTTGGTTTACTCACCTGTGTTGATGCATAGAGCTTAAAACAGTTTGAAGCTTTGAACCTGAATTGTTTTGAAACTGGGAACTTTGAAATTAATCTTGATTTTGATGCAGGTTGAAAGTTGTTGAGGTTGTTGAAAACTTGAATAGCTTAAATCTAAAAATTGAATGCTTCAGGTTGAACATTTATTTCTTGACGAATATCTGGTTTAAGATTCTAGTTTTGAATACTCTTACTGTTTTGATCTTTCTCAGTATAGTGGTTTTGTTTTCTTTAAGTTGTGGAATACGGTGGTGGTACCTCTTTTGTGATACTTAGTTTGAATCCAAAAGATTGAAACCGTGAGGAGGTATATGAAGTATAGGTTGCAGCTTACACAACAAGATTCTTTATTATTATTATTTTATTTTAATTATATGGCTTGATGATTGTGATTTGTTTTGACTTGATACAATGTTTTGTATGCTAGAAAAGATATGTATTTATGAGGTTGTGTGCTTGCATTTAATTCAAGTCATGATGATGCTTCTTCTACCATGTTTACACGTATTACTACCTGAATTGATATATAGATATGCATACATATTCTCTTGTATGTGTATATACATGGTTATGCACTTATCCTTTTATTCTTGCATTCGTATTTTTCACTATCCTGCACATATACGGTTGTGTTCATACCTATTTCATATAACATACATGCATACATTTATTTGTGTATTGTTATCGTATCCAAAGATTTTATAAAACAATATCTAATATCGTTTTTAAATCACTTTATGTATACATCCAGATATTCCAATTGTTAGAATTGTATTCGTTCGACTAACAAAATCAATATTTTCCATAATTAAAAATTAGTTAATTACCCAATTAACCGCCATCAAAACCCGGGTCGTCACAGAAGTATCCATAACTCTTCAATTTAGATCATATCTCTTGGCAAATGGAAGTGTCTGTTCAGAAAAATAGCTGTTGGAAAAGTTCAATCGACTGACCCAAAACGACCAGTCAACTGAAAATTCAAGGTTGATGCAAAACAGAGTGTTCTTGTTCAACTGAGCAGGTTTAATCGACTGGTCATATATGGTCAGTCGACTGACCTGACTGCCAATGCACGGTTCACATAAATTTTTGTGAATTTGAAGCTTAAAACAACTTTGATTTGTGTGGACTACTTGAGGATAGATTTTAACAATTATAAGACTAAAAAACTTTAACAAATAAACATACTGCACTTAGTTTTGTAGTCTCATCTCCTTTGTAGTTTTAACAACATATTTCTTTTCTTTCTCTTTTTGTCGCTTGTCCATGTAGTCTCATTCACTGATTTGTTTAAGCTCTTTGTCATGAATCAAAACTTATGATTCAACATTCTTCCCCTTTTTGATTGATGACAACCTATTATAGATGATACTATATTTTGAGAAATATGTAACAGGATTATTTATATCTCCCTCTGAATATCGGGCGACATATTTAATCCTGCAAGAAATGGTTAGTCATACAAATTTTGGTATCAATGATTTAGTCAACTGGCCATATTCGTTCTGTCGACTGAATATAGTCTGAAAGTTCTTTGTTTTTAGATTCAGTCGACTGGTCGAATATGTTCAGTCGACTGAATTCTCTTCTTTGCAGCATTTACATCATATTTTTGCAAAAAAGAATATATTCACTATACATAAAGAATGCATACAAAATAGGAATGAAATTAATTAAAAAATATTGAAAGAAAATAAATTATTTGGATGAAGGAGTGGATGGAGACTTCGAGTTGTCTGCTTCATCCTTTGTCTTCTCTTCATATGGTTTCAAAGGTGATCAGCGATTTCCATGCTCCCATGAATTCGGAGACACGGGTGGAGTTTAGGGTTACTGATCCCATGGATTCCGAGAGGATGAAGGTGTAGGCTGATGAACCGTAAATGAAGATGACCCGTAGAATCTCCATCCAAGCTGCTCCAGAAAACTAAGACGTCTTGAATTCATATTCTATTCATAGTACATCTCATGTTGAATCACTATAGATTCCCTCTGATAGTGATGCAAATCATCAATTTTTTGTTTTGTTCGAGGAGAACCAAAGAATAGAAAACGCCGTGCCTTCTTTTTTTTGGGAGTATGGCCAGTGTGATAATTTGATGGTCTGGCCGGTTCATGATTTGGTGCATGTGTAGGTAAAGTTGATGAACCAAATGAAGGTGTTGAGAAGTCAATAGAAGAATATGCAGAGCCATTAGATGAGTTTTCTTGTGAAGACATTATAGTAGAAATTTTTTTTGACTGAAGCTAGTATGATGGGAAGAGAATAACAAAACTCTGGAGATATATACAATAGAAAAAGAAGTTAAAGGATGATGGATTAACGTAAAATCTTAAAATTAATTAGAGGATGAAAATAAAAACACAAAACTTTATGGCTAAGAATTGTTCATGAGAACGTTGAAGGAAAAAAAAAAAGATAAGGATAAAATTATAGTAGTGTGAAACAGCAAATAGTCAAATGGCAGAGACGAAAGACTTCTAAACTAGAGGTTATGAGTTCGAGTGCCAGAATAAAAAAAAAATTATTATTTTTTAAATCACTTTAGAAATTTTACAATTCTTTTAAAGAAATTATGCCTAGTTCTCTTCTTAGTTTTATAAAACAATTTTCATTTAGTGGTTTAGTGAAAATATCAGTTAACTAATTTTCAAAATTTACAAATTCTAAATTTATTGTATCCTTCTCAACATTATCACGAAGAAAATGACGATGAATGTCAATATGTTTAGTTCGTGAGTGATTCACAGGATTTTTAGATAAATTTATTGCACTGGTGTAATCATAATGTATTATAGATTTATTTAATTTTATATCAAAATCTTGTAATGTTTGTTGCATGTAGATTACTTGAGCACATGCTAAAGCTGCAGATATATATTCCGCTTTACATGTCGATAGTGAAACAAAATTTTGTTTCTTGTTAAACCAAGATACTAAGGATCATCCAATGAAATGACAAGTTCCACTTGTACTTTTTCTATCTGTCCGACTTCCTCCGAAATCAGCATCATTATAAGATACTAATCAAAAGGACATTCTTTTGGATAAAATAATCCTAAGTCATTGGTTTTGCTAAGATAACGAATTATACGTTTTACTACTCGCATATGTGATTCTTTAGGATTTGCTTGAAATCGAGCGCGTAAACAAACGCTCATCATAATGTCAGGTCGACTAGCAGTTGGTTTGGTCGACACTCTTACCATTTTTGTCTCTATAAAGATGTATAGTTGTACTCATAGGAGTTGGTTTGGCAGAAGTGTTTTTCATACCAAAACGTTTAATTAGATTATTACAATACTTTTATTGATTATAAAAATGCCATTTTGTAATTGCTCGATTTGTAATCCAAAAAAATATGATAGTTCTCCCATATGTAACATTTCAAATTCATTTGTCATGATAGTCAAAAATTCGTGACATAACTTTTCATTTGTTGAATCAAATATGATATCATCAACATATATTTGTATAACTAAAATATCTTGTTTAGTTTTCTTGATAAATAATGTTTGATCAACTTTTCCAATCTCAAAACCAGATTCTAGTAGATAGCTTTTAAGTCGGTCGTACCAAGCACGAGGTGCCTATTTTAAACCATATAAGCTTTCTTAAGTTTATAAACGTGATCTGGAAATTTTTCATGAGTAAAAAGAGGAGGTTGTTCAACACAAATATTTTCGTTTATATATCCATTTAGAAAAGCACTTTTAACATCCATTTGATATAATTTAAAGTTATGAAAGCATGCAAAAGCCAATAGAATAAGCATAGCTTCTAATCTTTCGACAGGAGCAAATGTTTATTCATAGTCTATTCCCTCTTCTTGATTATATCCTTGTGCTACTAATCTAGCTTTATTTCTAGTAAAGTTACCTTGTTCATTAGCTTTATTTTTGAAAGCTCATTTTGTACCAATGACTGATTGATCACTTGGTCTAGGAACTAATTCCCAAACTTCGTTTGTTTCAAATTGATTTAGCTCTTATTGCATAGCTATAATCTAATAGTCATCAGTTGAGGCTTCCTTAATATTTTTAGGTTCTATATTAGAGAGAAAAGCTATATGGTCCATTTGATTTAATTGATGCATTGTTCTTACATTTGAATATATTTCTTCAATTATTTCGAACAGGGTGATCTCTAAGAATTCTCGGAGGAGATCTTACTCAATGTTTTCATTTTCTATAGAATTATCAGTATTATTGTTTTGAAAAATAATATCATCATCTTCTAAATTACTTGCTTAAATTTGATTTGAATTATTTTCCAAATCTGTAATTTTAGAATAAATTTTGACATTTTCATCGAATGAAATAAGAAGAGTTTCTTCGATTACTTTAGTTCTTGCATTAAAAACTCGATAAGCTTTGCTTCTTTCCAAATATTCTATGAATATTCCTTCATCGAATTTTGGATCAAAATTTTCAAGCTGATCTTTAGTGTTAAGCATAAAACATTTTGAACCAAAAACTTTAAAATATGATATATTTGGTTTTGCACCATTTAAAAGTTCATGTGGAGCATGGTTTTCTAATGATCGAATAGAAACACGATTCAAAACATAACAAGCAGTTGCAACAGCCTCTGCCGAGAAATGCTTAGGTAAAGTGCTTCCATTTAATAAAGTTCGTGCACATTCTTGTAATGTTCTGTATTTTCCTTTCTACAACTCCATTTTGTTGTGGTGTTCTAGGAAAGGAGAAATTATGATTGATTCCTTTCTTGTTACAAAAATGTTCGAAAGCTTCATTTTCAAATTCACCTCCTTGATCAGTTCTAATATTTTTAATTTTAAATTCTTTATATTTTGAATTCATTTCATAAAAATTTTAAAATTTTCAAAAGTATCACTTTTATGTTTTAAAAAAATAGTCCACATAAATCTTGAAAAATCATCTACAATAACAAACACATATCTATTGTGATTAATAGATTTAACTTGAGTAAGTCAGAAAAGGTCCATATGCAGTAGTACAAGTGGTTGTCTTGTAGATATAATTTTCTTAGATTTAAAAGAAGGTTTTATTAATTTTTATAACCGACATGCATCACAAATATTATCAATTTTGAATTTCATATCAGGTAGTCCTTTAACAAGTTTATTTTTAGCTATTTTATTAATAATATTAATATTTATATGACAAAATTTTTTGTGCCATAGCCAAGAATCATTCTCTGTAGCTACTAAACATATGTTTGTTTTATAATTTGTATTCATAAAAATATAAATATTTCTATCTCTTATACCTTCAAAAATTAAATTTTGATTTTTATTAGAAATAATACATTTATTTTCTGAAAACATATATTAAAACATTTATCACATAATTGACTTTTACTCAATAAATTATGTTTTAAGTTTTTAACTAATAAAACATCAGTAATGAGAGGTGAGTTAGAGATACCGTTATTGCTCACATCGCCTTTGCCGATGACATAACCTTTTGAATTATCTCCAAAAGTGACCGATCCTCCATTTGAGTAGACTATGTTTGTTAATATGTCTTTATTACCAGTCATGTGTTTTTGAGCAACCACTGTCTAGAATCCATTTCTCTCTCTTTTTAAGTGGTACCTGCAAAAAAATAAAGATTGAGATGGTATCCACTTTTTCTTTTTAGGGTCGTAGGAGTTAGGTCTTAGGAAACCAAACCCAAGAAGGTTCAGAATTCCCTTTATAAATGTAATTCTTGCATCATTGTGTTCGTGATGATTTTCTTATCAATTGTCATAGATAAAGTTTTACGACCAGAGTTCAAATGAAAAGGTCATTAACGTTTGATGATTTCGAATGGAAAATAATTATAAATGCAATTAAGGAAATAAATTTAATCAATTAACATTAATTAACGTTAAAGAATACTTAACATTTAAGAAAAATTAATGTTAAATTAGATCGAAGAAATCATTTAAATTTGGAAACAACACACACGAAATCAACAACTAGCAATTATGGGCAATCGGTCGATCCCTTATTGAGATCGGTCAGCCCATAAGAACACAATTGTTGGCTGGTGATAAATTGGCGGCTATGTATTGATCCTAGGCCAAAATAGCCCAGCTTTATTGTAATCTAATCTAATGGTTTAAAATTGATTCGAAATCCTAGGTCTAGCCCCTCACTTTTCTTCTTATATTTTTTGAATCAAAGGCGAAGCTCAGCCATTTTCTTTTATCCATAAATTCTAAAATTTGTATAAACTATAATATATATATATATAAGTGGAGAATATAGGAGAATAATAGAGAAAAAGAATAGGGTAGAATTGTGTAACATCCCGTATCTTGAGGTCGAAAGCTAAGCACGACAGATGCTGCAGTCATCCATAGTATTAACTTCTAGTGACAAATACGGCAATGATAATTGTATCCATAATATCAGAAGCACTTAAATATAAAAAAATCGTAGATTTCCAAAAATTTTTTTACTGATTACATTTCAAAACAAATTCATATGCAAGTTACATAATCCCATATCATTTCCTAGTTAAAGATTAGTTATAATCATTACAAAATATGCCAAGAACGACATATGACGATGCCCCCTTGGTTGATCAAAGAAATATAGTCATATATGACTTAATACACAGCGGAAATAAACAAAATAGTTTGTAACTCCTAATTAGCCATCCATCAGCCAACTGCTCGTCTTCGGAAGTTTTATTCGCCAAATTTCTAAAACCTGAAAACCTCAACCCTCAGCCTACTCAAATCAATTTTGAGTACCCGAGAGTTTAAGAGGAGAACAAAAACTTCGAGTCAGACATAAAGCCTGGTGTGAACAAAAAAGAATATTTTATAAAATTATATAAGAGACATGTTTATTATTTAAAAATGATTTTGTGTTGGGTTGTCCATCGAGTGCTTCAAGAATTATGGTCGATGCACTTGATCAACGTTATCGATAAGAATTTCCTAAACACTATGATGAGACATTCAGACACGGTAAATTTAGTTTAGTAAGTAAAGTTTGGTAATAAATTAATATGGGTCTCAAGGTGGGGCGTCACAGCTTGATACGGTTTACTGATATTAAGTGAGACCACACCGCTTAGCACAACGGGTATCCCCTCACTAATATCCTCTTTAAAACATATATTTTGCAAATATTTCCTACAACCAAACTGGTTAATTAAGCTAATTATATGAAAATAGCAATATCCTTTATGCTAATAAATGGACTATCTGTCCATAAAACAATTAATAAGTGGACTATCGGCCTACAACATAATAGCAAGGTCATTTATGCTAACAAATGGACTATCTGTCCATAAAACTGGGCTGACTGCCCTTAAACTAGACTAGCTGTCCGAATCTTTTTCTTAGGGTTAACCACCCTTCATCTTTTCCTTGAAAACCTTTTCAAAATTATTTAACCTTTTAAATCATATTTATAAAAGGAAAATATATTCTAAGCTTTATTCTAAGCTATTTTTCCATGATATATTTATATATATTGCTCAAAATAATGTTGATGAGATTTAATAAGGATTAGCTATCCTTCCAAAACAAGTTAAAATCCTTTTTAGCTTGAAAATAGTTAGGCTATATTGCTAATTTAATACACTCAAAACCTTTGTTTGAAACCTTTAAACGGCCCTTTCGAAACCCCTAAAGGAAACTCCTTCGAAACCGTCGAAAGTGACCCTTTTGCAACCACTAAAAGCCTTTCCTTCGAAAGCTTTAAACCATTAAACAGGCTTCTAAAAATATTGGAAAAAACTTTCCTCTATTTTCACCAAAAGCTTCGAAACATTTGACATCCTCCTTTAAAACCTTTAAATATTTCCTTTCGAAAACGGAGGAAAATTCTTTCCTTTTAACCCTTTCGAGACCCTAGGGAACCACCCCTTCGAAACAATTCATTAAAACCCTTTCGAAAGCAACTAAATACTAGACCTTTCGAAAGCACTTGGGTTTAATTAAAAACATGTGGAAATCTCTCAAAATCATTCAAAATTTCACCCTTTCGAGACCTTTGAAAATTGTCTCGGTCGAAACCATTTGGATTTTGCTTTCAAGTAGGGAAAAAGGATTAGAAACCCATTAAAGTTGAAAGCATCTGTTTCGAAACCATTTAAAACTCTCCCTTTCAAAACCATTTGGGTTTTCCTTTAATAATAGAAAAAGGTCTTTAAAACATTTAAGTTGAAATCATCAGTTTTGAAACCATTTCCTAAGTAAAGAAGTGATGTTGTCGAAACCATCCCTTTGAAAGCATTGGAGAAGTGGCCATATTTTTAAAACAAAGCAACCCCTTCGAAACAATCTGAGTCAAAAGGAAAAAGTGGTAGCAAAAGGTTGACTTAGTCAAAAACATTTATTTAAAAACATATGCGCGACCCAATCGAAACCATTTCCTTTAAATCATTTTGGCCAAGTTGAAAGCTAACTAAGTCGAAAGCTATTTAGTCAAAAGAAAGCAGACACATTTTTTTAATTTAAAAACAAGTGATGTCTCCACCCCTTCAAAACCCCTAATTTCGACTCCATACCTTCCGCCTACATCCAATTCACTACGTACAAGTTCCCTGATACCATGTACATTGGTTTCGACTGTGTCGAAAGCGGGGCTAAGGAGGCGAAACCTGGTGCCGAAAGCATCGAAATAGTAAAAAGCATGTAGCAAATAGTTCTTTTCACCTAACCTGCTTTACATGTCAAATTTTGATTGGTTGCTTCTTTCTTACCAATAAAAGGTACTACAATTTTTAGAAATAATCCTTTTAAATTATTTTCAAAAAGCCCCTTCTCATTTTAAAAATATATAAAATATTTAAGTCTGATACCTTAAATTTTTTTATATACCCATTAAAACACTTAGGAAAATTCCACAAAAATTCCAAAAAATCTCTTTTAATATGTTTTCCAACATATTAAAATTTTATACCCAAATCTATTTTTACTTAACCGTATACAATTATTAACCCAAACAAAGATTTTCTTTACTAGAAAGTTCATACAAATTCCACCAAAATTCAGAAAATTGTGAAAACTAGTACCCATCTCTAAAATATCATTTAGGATCTTCATAAAAATTCGCAAGACGTATGGATGTCATTTATAAGGTTTTCACCTTAAACCATATCATAAATTCGATATGAATAACCATAATTTATTAACAAGTATATATAATCATTCCATCATTCAAAAACAAGGCAAATAAATGCAAGATAGTTGGAATTCATCTTAAAATAGAAAAAAAAAATTAAAATTTGATATGTAAATATTATCCACCTTAGCTTTAGAGATTAAAGAGATTAAGATGTGAATAGATTTGACTTGCTTAAGCTCCTTTCTAACTCTTCTCTATCTTCTTCCTCTTTCTTTTGTTAACGGTAGCCAGCCTTAGTTTTATTTTTTTATATATAAAATGAAATGGATGTGTAACGATACACCGCCTAAGGGACTAGATATTGGAATGGCCTCTTTTCCATTTTACCCCTCCCAATTTCATGTTAAACTCTTCTTTTAATTCATTGTTTAATTGGGACAACTACCCCTTAATTAAATTAAATCTTAATCCCCTAATCAACACATTATTTATTTAATTTAACAAATTAAATATCCTAAATAATTTTTCAAAAAACCTGGGGTGTTACAGACTCTCCTCCTTAAAGAATCTCGTCCTCAAAATTACGATAAGGTAGACAACAATTCAAACAAGAAGGTAAACCATACCCTCAAATAAGTCAGGATAAGTATCTCTAATCTTGTTATCAATCTCCCAAGTACAGTCCCCGTCATCGCCACTCCACTGGACTTTGACTAATATGACCGTCTTGGTTCTAAGCCTCTTCTCATCTCTTGTAACAGTACGAATAGGCATCCTCACTATAGTCAAATCCAGTTCTACTACTAAGTCATTTAGCACAGCCGGTGCAATAGTTGTCTCCGAGTCTCTAATACACTTTCTAAGATGAGAAACATGGAAAACATTGTGGACTTCCTCCAAACTGCTCGGTAACTCAACTCTATATCTACGTTTCTCGATCCTCTCAAAATAGGACAAGATCCAATGAATCTCGGTGCCAACTTTCCTGATTTCCTAAATCTAATCACACCCTTCATTGGTGATACTTTGACGAAAACCTGATCTCCAATTGAGAATTCTAAATCTTTTCGTCTCTTGTCTGCATAACTCTTTTGCATAGACTGAGACTTCTTCATTCTAGCCCGAATGACCTCAATATTTTTTACAGCTTCCCTGACCGAATCTAGACCAAGAATCAACCTATCCCCGGTCTCTAACCAACATACGGGAGATTTGCGTGGCCATCCATATAAAGCTTCAAACGGTGCAATCCTAATACTAGTCTGATAATTGTTGTTATATGAAAACTCGACAAAATGTAGATGGTTTTCCCATGATCCCCCAAAATCTTAAACACAAGCTCCTAACAAATCTTCCAAGATTTTGTTAACCCCTTCTGTATTCCCATCTATTTGTGGATAGTAAGCAGTACATATCTTGAGCTTAGTTCCTAAAATTTCACGCAGACTCTTTCAGAACTCGCTAGTGAATAAGGAATCTCTATTACTAACCATGCTACTAGGAACTACATGCTATCTAAACACATTCTTCATAAATAGCTTTGCCAAAACAGGTGTCGTTTTGGTTTACTTTACCAGAATGAAATGGGCACTCTTGGTCTATCTATCCACTATAACCCATGCACTATCATTTTCTCTACTCGACCTTGGCAACCCGTCAATAAAATCCATAGGAACAAAATCCCATTTCCGTACTGGAATAACCAACGGCTGAAGTGATCCACTTGGCTATTGGTGTTCGGCCTTTGCTTAGTGGCAAATCTAGCATTGCTTTACCCATAAACTAATATCCCACTTCATTCCTTTCCAAAAGAAACTTCTTTTCATATCCTGATACATCTTAGTTCCTCTTGGATGAATAGAGAACTTCGAACGATGGAATTCCTCTAAGACTTCTTTCCTTATGTTTCCTACACTCGAAAAACATAATCTTACTTTTTTCTCAACCTTCAGGAATGAAATCTTTCAAGTCATCGCTCTCGGTTCCATCTCTTAACTTCCTGATCCGTTCAACTAATACCGGAACTTCTTCCTGTTTAGAAGCAATCTTTTCGATCACCACTGGTTGAACTTTCAAACAAGATAACACTGCAGTTTCTTCACTAGACCCAGCTTTAGATCTCCACTGCACTCTACAATCTGTTCATGCTTTCAAATCATTCCACTCAGCTATCATCACCAACACTGCATACTGATGTTTCCTACTAAGTGCATCTACAACCTTGTTGCCTTTCCCCGATGTGTGCTCAATTCCAAAATCATAAGCGGTAAAAAACTCTAACCACCTCTGTTGTCTCATCTTCAGCTCCTTCTGATAAAACAAATACTTTAACCATGCTCTGATACTAAGTTTAAATTTTTTCTTAAACCATGCTCTGATACTAAGTTGTAACATCCCGTATCTGGAGGCCAAAAGCTAAGCGCTACAGATGCTGCAGTCATCCATAGTATTAACTTCTGGTGACAAAATACAGTAATGATAATGGTATCCATAATATCAGAAGCACTTGAATATGAACAAAATCCGAGATTTTCAATAAAACATTTTACCGATTACATTTTAAACAAATTCATATCCAAGTTATATAATCACATATCGTTTTGTAGGTAAAGATTAATTATAATCATTACAAAATATGCCAAGAGCAACATATGAGATGCCCTATTGGTTGATCAAAGCAATATAGTCATATCTTACTTAATACACAGTGGAAATAAACAAAACAATATGTAACTCCAATTAGCTATTCGCAAGCCACCTGCTCGTCTCCTAAAGCTTTATTCGCCAAAATTTCTAAAACCTGAAAAACTCAATCCTCAACCTACTCAAATCAATTTTGAGTACCCAAGAGTTTAAGGGGAAAGCAAAAACTTTGAGTCGGACATAAAGCCTAGTGTGAATAATTCTGTTACATCTTGGTTTACTGATATTAAGTGAGGCCAAGTCGCTTAGCGAAATGGGTTTCCCCTCACTAATATCCTCTTTATAACATAAATTTTGCAAATCATTTCCTACAATCGAACTGGTTAATTAAACTAATTATATCAAAATAGAAATATTATTTTTGCTAATAAATGGACTATCTGTCCATAAAACAAGTAATAAGTGGACTATCTGCCCATAACATAATAGCAAGGTCTGTTATGCTAACAAATGGACAACCCATCCACAAAACTAGGCTGACTGCCTGCAAACTAGCCTAACTGTTCGGATCAAAATGGACTAACTGCCCGAATCTTTTTCGTAGGGTTAAGTACCCTTCATCTTTTTTCCTTGAAAACCTTTTTAAAATGATTTAACCTTTTAAATCATACTTATACAAGGAAAATATAATCTTAGATTTATTCTAAGCCGTCATGCCATGGTGTATATATATAGACATTCACTTTATTCAAGTTAATATTGATGAGATTTAATAAGGATTAGCTATCTTTCCAAATCAAGTTAAAAACCTTTTAACTTGAAAATACTTAGGCTATAGTGCCTATTTAATACATTTAAATCCTTTGTTTAAAAACTTTATACAGCCCTTTTGAAACCCCTGAAGGAAACTCCTTCGAAACTGTTGAAAGTGGCCCTTTCGAAACCATTAAAAGCCTTTACTTCGAAAGATTTAAACCATTAAACCATGCTTGCTGAAAATATTAGAAAAACCTTTCCTTTATTTTCTCCAAAATATTTGAAACATTAGACACCCTCCTTTAAAACCTTTAAATATTGCCTTTCGAAAACATAGGAAAAACCTTTCCTTTCAACCCTTTCGAAACCCAGGGGAACCACCCCTTCGAAACCATCCACTAAAACCATTTCGAAAGCATTAAAATACTAAAACTTTCAAAAGCACTTGGGTTTAATTTAAAACATATCGAAACCTTTTGAAATCATTCAAAATTTCACCCCTTCAAAACCTTTGAAAATCGTCTTGGTTGAAACTATTTGGATTTTGTCTAAAAGCAGAGCAAAAGGATTAGAAACCCATTAAAGTCGAAAGCATATGTTTCTAAACCATTTAAAACTATCTCTTTCAAAACCATTTTGGTTTTACTTTAATCATAGAAAAAAGGTCTTTAAAAGATTTAAGTCGGAAGCATATATTTCGAAACCATTTCCTAAGTAAAGAAGTGATGGTGTTAGAACCATCCCTACGAAAGCATTGGAGAAGTGGCCATATTTTAAAAGCAAAGCAACCCCTTTGAAACCATCTGAGTCGAAAGGAAAAAGTGACAGCAAAAGGTACTGACTTAGTTGAAAATAGTTATTTGAAAACATATGCGCAACGCAATCGAAACCATTTCCTTTAAATCTGTTTGACCTAATGGAAAGCTAACCAAGTCGAAAGCTATTTAGTTGAAAGCAAGCAGGCATATTTTTTAATTTTAAAAAAAAGTATTGTCTCAACCCCTTTGGAACCCCTGGTTTCGACTCCATACCTTCCGCCTACATCCAATTCACTACGTACATGTTCCCTAATACCATGTACGTTGGTTTCGATTGTGTCGGAAGCGAAGCTAAGGAGGCGGAACCTAGCGCTAAAAGCATCAAAATAGTAAAAAGCATGTAGTAAAAAGTTCTTTTCACCTAACATGCTTTACATGTCAAATTTTAATTGGTTGCCTCTTTCTTTACCGATAAAAAGTACTGCAATTTTCAGAACTAATCTTTTTGAATTATTTGCAAAATTCCCTTTCTCTTTTTATAAATATATAAAACATCTAAGTCTCATACGTTGAATAATTTTATATACCCATTAAAACACATAGGAAAATTCCATAAAAATTCCAAAAAATCTCTTTTAATATGTTTTCCAACGTATAAAAATTTCAGACCCAAATCTTTTATTATTTAACTGTAAATAATTATCAACCCAAATTAACGTTTTCTTTACTAGAAAATTCATATAAATTCCACAAAAATTCTAAAAGTAGAAGCCATGTATAAAATATCATTTAGGATCTTCATAAAAATTCGGAAGACATTTGAATGTCATTGTATATGGATTTCATCTTAGAACATATCATAAATTCAATATGAATAATCATAATTCATCAACTAGCATATGTATAATCATTCCATCATTCAAAAAATATGGCAAGTCAATGCAAAATATTCGAAATTCATCTTAAAACCGAAAACAGTAAAAATTTGAGATGTAAACATTATTCACCTTGGCTTTAGGGATTAAAAAGATTGAGGTGTGGATGGATTTGATTTGCTTAAGCTCATTTCTAGCTCTTCTCTATCTTCTTACTCTTTCTTTTGTTAATGGTGGCCGGCCTTAGTTTTAAATTTTTTTGATAAAATGAAATGGTCATGTAAGGATAAATAGCCTAAGGGGATAGATATAGGAATAACCTCTTTCCCATTTTACCCATCCCTTATTTTATGGTAAACTCTTCTTTTAATTCGTTGTTTAAATGGCATGGCTACCCCTTAATTAAATCAAATCTCAATCCCCTAATCAACACATTATTATATTTTATTTAACTAATTAAATGTCCTAAATAATGTTACCAAAAACCTAGAGTGTTGCAAATTGAATCGTCAAAGCCAAGGTAAATTGTACATTTAAATCCAAATCTCTATTAAATTCAAATCTCTTCTCGGTTCTAAAATTCTAATAAATATGTATATTCTTTTGATACATATTTTGGTATGAAGAAAAGGAGTCAATCAGGAACAATGGATTTAGATATGGAGATTTGTAGGCTAAGAGGTGAGTGGAAAATTATATATTTTTATATAATATTGGATTTATATCGTTGTAAATATGTTCCTTGTATGCCTATATGTAAATTTTGGAGTTGCAAGCATAATTATATACATGCAATGAATTTCAGAACCATGCCTACATATTATGTAAATTGTTAACTTTTATTAAATATTGCATGTACTTTACTCTAGAAAGTAACGGCGAAAGTAGTCCTTAAAATTATGAGATAATTCGTTAATGAGATTGTATGATAATTTCATGTTTGTTAGTTGAATGATGTATGTTATTAAACACTAATTGAAATTTGTTATAAAATGGATTGGGATTTGAATAGCATTTTAATTCATTGGAATGAAGTGTGTTGCAATATAAATTTCTATAAATTATCCAGTTTTAAAATTATACATAAAAGCGTATTGTTTGAGATAACAAGGAATATGCCAAAAGTAAGAGATGTACAAAATATGGATGTTTACCATATTTTGAACCTTCCTTTCAATAATAATAGAAAAGATAATTCCTTGTAATTTCAAATATAACACAAGTCTTCGTTTAGATTATTTATAGGAAATTACAGTGTTAACATTTCCATTTTAGGGAAGATATAACTCCAACGCACTAAAATGTAAAAATCCCTAAATGTAAACCAATATACTTTAAATAGATGTAATAAAAACAATTTCAATCTGATGTATGCAATTTAAGATGAGTTGGAGAATAAACAATAAGCGACGAATAATAAATACGTCATTGTGGAATTAAATAAGTTATGGTAATCAAAGAAATGTGGCTAATAGTGGAAAAGGAATAGCAAACTATATTTAATATTGTTAGGTGGAAGTTGAGTAGTAAAAGATATGTAACATCCCGCCTTTTCGCACGCTTCAAATCGACACACACGCCGATTTAAACCATACGGAAGGGCGGATTGTTATAGGGTAAATAAGAAAAACAGAGAAAGAAAAAACTAAACAGAATCTCACAGCGGAAGGATAAAATATAATAATCAAATATACAGTTCATGAAGCTGTTTTACAAAACCTTTGATTTTATTTATACAATACATATCAGAGTACACATACCATACGACAAAACAGCGGAACAATATGAGTGTAGTGGAATAATAGTAGATAATAGTAATACAAATCATCGTCTTCGTCCTCCGGAGCTAAAACTTCAAATCCTGAAACGCTCGGACTGACCCGAGCGAATTGAAAAGACAAAACACTCGAGTCAGAACTAAAAGATCTTATGTGAGTTAAATTAACAGAAATAAATATGAGTGCAGCAACTCAAGAGATGCTCGGGATTTACATCTCCTAAGGATCCGTTAAACTATTTACTATGTAGTATATTGCGCTATTATAATAGTGTCTATTTGTAAAATAAACTTACTTTTAAATAGCGTTAAGGATTTACATTTTCCACCTTAACACAGTTATATATTCCCATAGTCTATACAGTACCGTAATCTCCCCCGCACTGGGCGTCGTCAGAGGGCACTCCATAGGTATGGTACAAAACAAAAATCGTATAAGGCGCACTAGGGTAGGTGACACGACACAACTAGGCAATGCCAGGGTAGATATAACAATTACGCTTCCGGGTCGGTGGTAACGCATAGCCGCAGCTACCGCCCACCTCGAGCCACACCCCCAAATCAAAGAAATCAAAAGTGGCCACCGAATCAATCCAAGAGTCAAAGTATAATATCGAAGGGATGTGTCCGATCAAAGGTGCTACCTTATTAACCCGTCGATCGCTCCTGTTTTAGCCACCTTATGCCAACTCATGGGAGTTGGGTCCACGTATTTACCTTACAGGCAACGCCGCCACCAACCTACTTCATTCTAGAATCTCCACCGCGTACACGGTTAGTCAAAGTGGTTTTCGGTATCGACAGAGAGTATGTCCATATCCGATCCCGGTCTCTTTGCCAACCAATCGTTATTATAACACCGCGGTCATTTAAAATAATTATACTTTAAAACCAGAATAAAATATCCATTTCAAAACCATATAAATATGATATCATTTCCTTTTAAAACCCGAATTAATACGATATCATTTTTCCAATATATATTCCTTCCAAAATCATAGGGTTTCCAAAGTAAAATATTTAGAATCAAACTCTTGAACATAATATTTCCAAATTATACTACCTTGAAAAACATAGCTTTGAAACAAATTTCCATCTCTTAAATGGTTAAATATTAAACTACTTTTATAAAACAAAATAGCTTCTTTAGATTTCACAAATCAATTTCAAATATCGATTTACACTTCCAAATACCATTTCACTTCTTATGTTTCAAGGCTTTAAATATTTCACCATTTCAAAAAACAACTCATTTGACAAATCCATATGCATCAAATTCAATTACTTCTTATTTAGATTTGAAATGTTTGCTTAATGAATTCAATATAATTTAAGAAAACCTTTAACTTCATATAACTGGATCATCTTTCAATTTATTATATATTCATTTAATCAACCTGATATTCATTAAAATCACTTTACACAAAAATCAAGTTATAAAATCATATCCTTTAAAAATTCTAATTTTTATTAAATTTCAATTTAACATAATATTCATCTTCCAAATCTATTCTCATTTAAGTCATAAAACTCCAGAAATTAAATTTTAAATAAATGTTTAATCTTATTTGATCTTAAAATCAAACTTTATTTAAACTTCAAATCAAATTTATACAAAGCTTAAAAACCGGAAATTACTATATATATGTAATAGCCTTTATCAATAACCAAATCAATATCTCATAAACCATATATATAACTTTACAAAACCATAGAAAAACATTTCCAAAAATAATCATATATATTTACCGCGGTGCTTGTATAAAATTTTCTATCCTATGGTCAAGTGATACGGATGTTTATCATTTCAATCCGCAATTTAAAATAATTTTTTTTTGCGGTTGTATATCATTTCAAACCGCAATCCCGAATGAAATGAAAAATGCATGATAACTTGCAGTTTAATGATATAAAATAAAACATCCATTCATCATTCATCATCCATCATCCAAATCACAATCATCATCCAATAATAAATCAATATCAATATATATCTGATAATATATAACAGGTAATAACTGGCAGTTATATTCAAAAGTGGATTTAACAACTATTAAACTAACATTTTATATGCAAATAAATAACTATAACCGTCAATTTATAGGCAGTAATAAAATTTATGAACAGTTAAATTAAATAAATGCGATTTAACAGAGATAAGGAATAAAACATGTCAAATAGTCATAAATAAATTTCTACTCATATCTAAAATTAATTAACAGACATAAGAAGTTTTAGAAGTTGTGAGTGGGTTAAAACACTCACCTTTTGAATTTAAATCGAATTTAAATTCGATTTAAACCCAAAAATTTCACAGTCTCCAAATCTGTCCAAACCAGCGCCAACAGATCCGGAATTTAATTTCGATCCTAATAAAAAAAATCTCGCGTGAATACGAGGTCGTATGAGAAAGTTATTCAATTTTAATGAGTTGAAACAAAAATTAAATAAAACAAAATTAAAATTAAATAAAACAAAATTAAACAACAACCTAATTAAAGCTTGCCACGTCATAAAGCTTCTTCTCAACTCACGTATGCTCGTCCAGGGAATGAACCCATTTCAACGCACGCCCTCCCCATCTTTGACCGTGCCTTTAGACCGCCCCAGGCCACCAGATGGTGACGCGCCACCACCATTACGACTTCCCTAGCCGAGCTCTCCAATACCCAGAAACCAATTTGCAAATAGTCGCTCCAATTCAAAACGCCCAAATTGACTTAGGTTTCGAATTTCCTGATTTTGACCGCGATTTGCCGCTGACTCGAGTATCGATTTCGAAAATAGAGGCTGCGCGTAGATTCGTATGGATGAAATCTACAACATATATTTTTTTTGGAATTTTTCTGAGATGTATGAATTTTCATTTGAAATTTGAATAGAAATAGATCTATGTTTGCATCCATTTGAGGAGGAGAAGGAGTTGAAGAAAAGAACGTACAGACAAATGATAGAAGATGGAGGCTAGGGTTTTTGATCGTCTATTTATAGATAGATCGCAAAAGAATAGGTGTGCGCGAATTTTAACGTGCAAACGGAAGTGGTCCCAAAAGATAAATAATATTAATTACACACGTTACAGATTTAGGAAATAAATAAATTCCTTATCATTTATATTTTATTTTAAACGTATTTACAAATGTAAATCTAGACGTTTCGTTTATGTTTCAAAATATATCCACAATTTTATTAATTTCCAAATTGATCTAAACACATTGAGATGTAAATTAAAAGCTGATAAGTCTATCCATCGCAGTGTTAATTTCTCTACTTCCTTATATTTAGAAATTATAAATTAAGTTTTCAAAAACCTATTTTTGATTTTCAAACTTTTAGATACTCATCTTTTACCAGTAATAAGGATGCATTAACATTTGTTCATGGTTTCACCTTATTATTCTCAAATTCCATTTTAATTTTCAATAATTACAATTGTTGAATGTTGATATTTTAATTAAATTTATACATCTTGCTTTCTATAATCTATATCAACAAATGGTCCAATTATAAATAGAATTAGCATTAACTTCATCTTATAGGATAACTACTCCAATTACAAAACAAATCTACGCTAACTGCACGATTTAAGTCAATTAATTGTAATTGAGTCTACATTAAATGTTATAAATTATAAATTGGAACCTCAATAAATTCGCTTATTGATTTAAAATCTTTCTATTCAGTAAATAGACATTTTATAGGTATAAATAACATTTGAATTATAACACATGTCATTAGTGCATGCTTCATTTCTTATAAACTCCCCTTTATTAACTAGAACACATTAACCAAAACAAAATAATTAATTTAGATTTATTTCAATCGATTGTCATTCTTAACTTAACATACTCAAAATGGTTAACCTAAATAATTGTTACCCTTTTACATTAAAATTCACTTACAACCATCATTACAACAATGTTGCCATAGATTTAGATTTAATTAAATAAATTAGATAAATGGGTAAAGTTTTGTAATTATCACTAATGCCAAATATATATGCATTAATTACTACTTATTATTATGAATTCATTTACTAGTTGCCTTTGTCTTCTTATATCCTATTTACTACCAAACTTTCTATTTAGTTATAGTTTATAAATATATAAATGCCTAGGCAAATCAAGTTCTTGTCCTTTCTGTTATTCCAATTTAAATCGGGTATGTGCAAATAAATTGTTTATTAACTTATTCTTACAAAATTATTTGCATACATTCAGTTACACCTAATTTAATGCATTGATTTTCATTTATAAATTAAAGGTTTTCCTTTAAAAGCTTTCTTTACTAAACCATACAGGACATTGATCTAATTCAATTTACTATCTAATAATATTAATTCATTTAAATAAATTCACCACTTACCCTTGTTTCCCTATATTCTCTTCTTATCCTAGTATAACCATTTACATTACTTCAAATTTATTCGTCATTTTATATCAACCGAAAATACTTAGCTTAAATTCCTATGGTTTCATTTCCTTTTCAACGTATGCTTCATTATAAATTATAAATCTTTACTTCTTTCCTTAGTTCCACCCTTTTTACCAAATATTTCTCCTGCAAATAATTCATTTTCCTATACATACTTTCATTTACACTTAAACTAATTATACCTCTTTATTTTTTCTCAACCAATTACAATGGTTTAACAAATAAATTTTTAGTTGATAGTTTCATAAGTTCAAATGTTTACCTTATTTCAAAATCAACTAAATTTTGAAATCATAACATAGACTCCAAATCTTATTTATAAAAATCTCCACCTATAAGCTACAAATAACAATGAATGTTGCATTTGATTAAGATTCTAATTCAATAAATTTATCCACCATGTTAATTAAGGTTTTTTTTCCTTTAATATATTCAATTTAGCAATCTATTAAACATGGTATTATATTCCACGTAAATGTACATTAAATTACATTAATTGAATGAGCTAAGTATATACCTTCTAATATCTACCCATCTTGACTTAATCCCAAATAACATACAAATTAAACTACCTTAAATTTTCAATTAACTCTATCATTACATTTTATATTCCAAATAAATAAATTAATAATAGGTTAATTGAATCAGTTTTACAATTCAACTTTAACTAATTGCAATTTATGTCAGTTTGGATTACTTGGTTACTTTAGAATCCTTTAAACAACTTCCTACATTAATTTATTATAGAATAATTCAAAATTTACAATATTAACGTACAATTCCAATTTATGCAAAGATTAAAACTTAAGTTTTCAAGGAATTTATTTATTTAGGTTTAAATCCCGTTATCCCCAAAAATTGTCATCTCATGTATACAATCCACATTGGTTTGTATTTATTCCATTCACCTCTTTAGTTATAGCGTAAATTTCTCATAAATACACATTAAAGTCCACTAAATTTTAACTACCTCTTAATTCCCATTTATAAGTCTTAATACCCTAAATTTGACACTTCTAACATGGTACTACTTCTCATATTAAATGTAACTTTTATTTAGTGTATTAACATTTATTTCAATTTAAATTCCATCAACCAATTAAACATGTAACTTATAACTATTGCTTACCATTCAAAATACTACACCCATGGTCATATTCTGAATGGAGTTAGCATTAAATATCAAAACTTACCTAAATTTACATTAAGAAAATATTTAATACTAGATCTCTAATTTATTTTAATGGAATCAATATATCTTTCTTTATATACTTTGCGTATAAATATCTTAATTACCAAATTTCAACTTATTCCTCAAATCCCCCAAATAACGTTATTAATATTAAATACTTCACATTTATTCCTCCACGTTCAAATTTGTTCTAACCAAATATATATTAATGTTATCCCTTATGGTTATTTATTTATTCACTTATTATTGCAAATGTTTACTAATTTGATTTCAGGTACAATACCTACCCTATTATATTCGAAAGATTTATTCATATTAAAATCAAAGGCTTAAATTACCATTGGTAAATTAGTGTTCATTTCCATATAAATTTATCACTCTTTTTCATTACTACTAAATTTTTATTACAAAATTCTAATAAATAACTAAATTAAATCGTCTAAATTTCCAGGTCGTTACACTCTCCCCCACTCAAAGCTTTTCGTCCCCGAAAAGGAAAAGGAAGGGAAAAGGAAGAGTAAGAAATCAATATACCTTATGCAAACATTAACTTTATAACAATTTAGAAATTAATTTATATAAGATACCTCAATTTATAACCACTAAATCTTTTATACTTAAATTTCCAAATTTCTACTTGTATAATATTCTATCCCAATTTCTTATTTAACATTTCAACTTTTCATATTTGGTAAGTTATTTATGTTAAAGAAAATGCAAATGAACTTATACAAGTTTTATCTCATCTTTTAATTAAATTTAATGTTCACAATATTACTCCTTGTCTCATATGTTACAAATTCAAATTTCCCTTTATAACTTTGCATTAAATCTCTTACCTAAATTAGGGGTTTCAATTTATTAATCACTTACCTTTTATTTTACTACAATAATTTAAACAATTAAATAATGGAAATTTAAGAATTAAATTCCGGGTTAAATTTCAAATTATTTTGAAATAATAGATAAATATTTTCTTATAACTTATATACCTCTAGTTTTATTTAAAACAATTAAAAATTTAGATATTTTCAAAATAAAGCTGCTGTAGAATTACTACAGTGGCCTTTCCCCTTCGAAACTCGAAAATAGAAGTCGATGATGCGGCCGCCATCGTCGAAATTATTTTCCAACGACAGAGAGGAAAGTTCATAACTTATTTTCTCCAAAATCTTCTTTAAAACAATTCTTCCGAATTATAATGAAATATTTATATAAGAAAATACTTATAAACAAAATTATTATAATTCATAAATCCTTTGAAAGCAAATTTCCAAAATCCTGGACTTAAGTTCTAAAATTTCCACTTTCATTGATTTTAATTTCAATCTCATTTTACCTATTATTTAAAATTTTATTCCTAACAACCAATCTATTGCAACCAAAAATATATATATATATATATATATATATTTAAAAATTTATTTTATATATAGAAAGTATAATAGGCAAAATTATTTCATTCACCTATACTAAAACAAATATTATGTCGGTCTGTCCTATTAAGTGTTTAGAAATCCCTATTGATGTCATAGCGTCCCATGCACCAATCAGAATTTATAAATACAAAACGGAACAGATTAACACAATATCAAAATCTTTTTATAACACTAACAAATACGCTCTCTCATATATATACACTCAGCGACTCCCATAGCGTATTACTACCCTATTAACAAAGAGTCAAACCCCACAAAGCTAAGGTTTATCGCTAAACCAAAGCTCTGATACCAGCTGCAACATCCCGCCTTTTTGCACGCTTCAAATCGACACACACGCCGATTTAAACCATACGGAAGGGCGGATTGTTATGGGGTAAATAAGAAAAACAGAGAAAGAAAAAACTAAACGGAATCTCACAGCGGAAGGATAAAATATAATAATCAAATATACAGTTCATGAAGCTGTTTTACAAAACCTTTGATTTTATTTATACAATACATATCAGAGTACACATACCATACGACAAAACAGCGGAACAATATGAGTGTAGTGGAATAATAGTAGATAATAGTAATACAAATCTTCGTCTTCGTCCTCCAGAGCTAAAACTTCAAATCCTGAAACGCTCGGACTGACCCGAGCGAATTGAAAAGACAAAACACTCGAGTCAGAACTAAAAGATCTTATGTGAGTTAAATTAACAGAAATAAATATGAGTGCAGTAACTCAAGAGATGCTCGGGATTTACATCTCCTAAGGATCCGTTAAACTATTTACTATGTAGTATATTGCGCTATTATAATAGTGTCTATTTGTAAAATAAACTTACTTTTAAATAGCGTTAAGGCTTTACATTTTCCACCTTAACACAGTTATATATTCCCATAGTCTATACAGTGCCGTAATCTCCCCCGTACTGGGCCTCGTCAGAGGGCACTCCATAGGTATGGTACAAAACCAAAATCGTATAAGGCGCGCTAGGGTAGGTGACACGGCACAACTAGGCAATGCCAGGGTAGATATACCAATTACGCTTCCGGGTCGGTGGTAACGCATAGCCGCAGCTACCGCCCACCTCGAGCCACACCCCCAAATCAAAGAAATCAAAAGTGGCCACCGAATCAATCCAAGAGTCAAAGTATAATATCGAAGGGATGTGTCCGATCAAAGGTGCTACCTTATTAACCCGTCGATCGCTCCTGTTTTAGCCACCTTATGCCAACTCACGGGAGTTGGGTCCACGTATTTACCTTATAGGCAACGCAGCCACCAACCTACTTCATTCTGGAATCTCCACCGCGTACACGGTTAGTCAAAGTGGTTTTCGGTATCGACAGAGAGTATGTCCATATCCGATCCCGGTCTCTTTGCCAACCAATCGTTATTATAACATCGCGGTCATTTAAAATAATTATACTTTAAAACCAGAATAAAATATCCATTTCAAAACCATATAAATATGATATCATTTCCTTTTAAAACCCGAATTAATACGATATCATTTTTCCAATATATATTCCTTCCAAAATCATAGGGTTTCCAAAGTAAAATATTTAGAAATCAAACTCTTGAACATAATATTTCCAAATTATACTACCTTGAAAAACATAGCTTTGAAACAAATTTCCATCTCTTAAATGGTTAAATATTAAACTACTTTTATAAACAAAATAGCTTCTTTAGATTTCACAAATCAATTTCAAATATCGATTTACACTTCCAAATACCATTTCACTTCTTATGTTTCAAGGCTTTAAATATTTCACCATTTCAAAAAACAACTCATTTGACAAATCCATATGCATCAAATTCAATTACTTCTTATTTAGATTTGAAATGTTTTCTTAATGAATTCAATATAATTTAAGAAAACCTTTAACTTCATATAACTGGATCATCTTTCAATTTATTATATATTCATTTAATCAACCTGATATTCATTAAAATCACTTTACATAAAAATCAAGTTATAAAATCATATCCTTTAAAAAAAATTATTAAATTTCAATTCAACATAATATTCATCTTCCAAATCTATTCTCATTTAAGTCATAAAACTCCAGAAATTAAATTTTAAATAAATGTTTAATCTTATTTGATCTTAAAATCAAACTTTATTTAAACTTCAAATCAAATTTATACAAAGCGTAAAAACCAAAAATTACTATGTATATAATAGCCTTTATGAATAACCAAATCAATATCTCATAAACCATATATATAACTTTACAAAACCATAGAAAAACATTTCCAAAAATAATCATATATATTAACCGCGGTGCCTGTATAAAATTTTCTATCCTATGGTTAAGTGATACGGATGTTTATCATTTCAATCCGCAATTTAAAATAAATTTTTTTTGCGGTTGTATATCATTTCAAACCACAATCCCGAATGAAATGGAAAATGCTTGATAACTTGCAGTTTAATGATATAAAATAAAACATCCATTCGTCATTCATCATTCATCATCCATCATCCAAATCACAATCATCATCCAATAATAAATCAATATCAATATATATCTGATAATATATAACAGGTAATAACTGGCAGTTATATTCAAAAATCGATTTAACAACTATTAAACTAACAGTTTATATGCAAATAAATAACTATAACTGTCAATTTATACGCAGTAATAAAATTTATGAACAGTTAAATTAAATAAACGCGATTTAACAGAGATAAGAAATAAAACATGTCAAATAGTCATAAATAAATTTCTACTCATATCTAAAATTAATTTAGCAGACATAAGAAGTTTTAGAAGTTGTGAGTGGGTTAAAACACTCACCTTTTGAATTTAAATCGAATTTAAATTCGATTTAAACCCAAAAATTTCACATTCTCCAAATCTGTCCAAACCAGCGCCAACAGATCCGGAATATAATTTAGATCCTAATAAAAAAATCCCGCGTGAATATGAGGTCGTATGAGAAAGTTATTCAATTTTAATGAGTTGAAACAAAAATTAAATAAAACAAAATTAAACAACAGCCTAATTAAAGCTTGCCTCGTCATAAAGCTTCTTCTCAACTCACGTATGCTCGTCCAGGGAATGAACCCATTTCAACGCATGCCCTCCCCATCTTTGACCGTGCCTTTAGACCGCCCCAGGCCACTAGATGGTGACGCGCCTCCACCATTACGACTTCCCTAGCCGAGCTCTCCAATACCCAGAAACCAATTTGCAAATAGTCGCTCCAAATCAAAACGCCCAAATTGACTTAGGTTTCGAATTTCCTGATTTTGACCGCGATTTGCCACTGACTCGAGTATCGATTTCGAAAACAGAGACTGCGCGTAGATTCGTATGGATGAAATCTACAACATATATTTTTGTTGGAATTTTTCTGAGATGTTTGAATTTTCATTTGAAATTTGAATAGAAATAGATCTAGGTTTGCATCCATTTGAGGAGGAGAAGGAGTTGAAGAAAAGAACATACAGACAAATGATAGAAGATGGAGGCTAGGGTTTTTGATCGTCTATTTATAGATATATCGCAAAAGAATAGGTGTGCACGAATTTTAACGTGCAAACGGAAGTGGTCCCAAAAGATAAATAATATTAATTACACACGTTACGGATTTAGGAAATAAATAAATTCCTTATCATTTATATTTTATTTCAAACGTATTTACAAATGTAAATCTAGACGTTTCGTTTACGTTTCAAAATATATCCACAATTTTATTAATTTCCAAATTGATCTAAACAAATTTAGTTGTAAATTAAAAGCTGATAAGTCTATCCATTGCAGTGTTAATTTCTCCACTTCCTTATATTTAGAAATTATAAATTAAGTTTTCATAAACCTATTTTTGATTTTCAAACTTTTATATACTCATCTTTTACCAGTAATAAGGATGCATTAACATTTGTTCATGGTTTCACCTTATTATCCTCAAATTCCATTTTAATTTTCATTAATTACAATTGTTGAATGTTGATACTTTAATTAAATTTATACATCTTGCTTTCTATAATCTATATCAACAAATGGTCCAATTATAAATAGAATTAGCATTAACTTCATCTTATAGGATTAACTACTCCAATTACAAAACAAATCTACGCTAACTGCACGATTTAAGTCAATTAATTGTAATTGAGTCTACATTAAATGTTATAAATTATAAATTGGAACCTCAATAAATTCGCTTATTGATTTAAAATCTTTCTATTCAGTAAATAGACATTTTATGGGTATAAATAACATTTGAATTATAACACATGTCATTAGTGCATGCTTCATTTCTTATAAACTCCCATTTATTAACTAGAACACATTAACCAAAACAAAATAATTAATTTAGATTTATTTCAATCGATTGCCATTCTTAACTTAACATACTCAAAATGGTTAACCTAAATAATTGTTACCCTTTTACATTCAAATTCACTTACAACCATCATTACAACAATGTTGCCATAGATTTAGATTTAATTAAATAAATTTGATAAATGGGTAAAGTTTTGTAATTATCACTAATGCCAAATATATATGCATTAATTACTACTTATTATTATGAATTCATTTACTAGTTGCCTTTGTCTTCTTATATCCTATTTACTACCAAACTTTCTATTTAGTTATAGTTTATAAATATATAAATGCCTAGGCAAATCAAGTTCTTGTCCTTTCTGTTATTCCAATTTAAATCGGGTATGTGCAAATAAATTGTTTATTAACTTATTCTTACAAAATTATTTGCATACATTCAGTTACACCTAATTTAATGCATTGATTTTCATTTATAAATTAAAGGTTTTCCTTTAAAAGCTTTCTTTACTAAACCATACAGGACATTGATCTAATTCAATTTACTATCTAATAATATTAATTCATTTAAATAAATTCACAACTTACCCTTGTTTCCCTATATTCTCTTCTTATCCTAGTATAACCATTTACATTACTTCAAATTTATTCGTCATTTTATATCAACCGAAAATACTTAGCTTAAATTCCTATGGTTTCATTTCCTTTTCAACGTATGCTTCATTATAAATTATAAATCTTTACTTCTTTCCTTAGTTCCACCCTTTTTACCAAATATTTCTCCTGCAAATAATTCATTTTCCTATACATACTTTCATTTACACTTAAACTAATTATACCTCTTTATTTTTTCTCAACCAATTACAATGGTTTAACAAATAAATTTTTAGTTGATAGATTCATAATTTCAAATGTTTACCTTATTTCAAAATCAACTAAATTTTGAAATCATAACATAGACTCCAAATCTTATTTATAAAAATCTCCACCTATAAGCTACAAGTAACAATGAATGTTGCATTTGATTAACATTCTAATTCATTAAATTTATCCACCATGTTAATTAAGGTTTTTTTTCCTTTAATATATTCAATTTAGCAATCTATTAAACATGGTATTATATTCCACGTAAATGTACATTAAATTACATTAATTGAATGAGCTAAGTATATACCTTCTAATATCTACCCATCTTGACTTAATCCCAAATAACATACAAATTAAACTACCTTAAATTTTCAATTAAATCTATCATTACATTTTATATTCCAAATAAATAAATTAATAATAGGTTAATTGAATCAGTTTTACAATTCAACTTTAACTAATTGCAATTTATGTCAGTTTGGATTACTTGGTAACTTTAGAATCCTTTAAACAACTTCCTACATTAATTTATTATAGAATAATTCAAAATTTACAATATTAACGTACAATTCCAATTTATGCAAAGATTAAAACTTAAGTTTTCAAGGAATTTATTTATTTAGGTTTAAATCCCGTTATCCCCAAAAATTGTCATCTCATGTATACAATCCACATTGGTTTGTATTTATTCCATTCACCTCTTTAGTTATAGCGTAAATTTCTCATAAATACACATTAAAGTCCACTAAATTTTAACTGCCTCTTAATTCCCATTTATAAGTCTTAATACCCTAAATTTGACACTTCTAACATGGTATTACTTCTCATATTAAATGTAACTTTTATTTAGTGTATTAACATTTATTTCAATTTAAATTCCATCAACCAATTAAACATGTAACTTATAACTATTGCTTACCATTCAAAATACTACACCCATGGTCATATTCTGAATGGAGTTAGCATTAAATATCAAAACTTACCTAAATTTACATTAAGAAATTATTTAATACTAGATCTCCAATTTATTTTAATGGAATCAATATATCTTTCTTTATATACTTTGCGTATAAATATCTTAATTACCAAATTTCAACTTATTCCTCAAATCCCCCAAATAACGTTATTAATATTAAATACTTCATATTTATTCCTCCACGTTCAAATTTGTTCTAACCAAATATATATTAATGTTATCCCTTATGGTTATTTATTTATTCACTTATTATTGCAAATGTCTACTAATTTGATTTCAGGTACAATACCTACCTATTATATTCGAAATATTTATTCATATTAAAATCAAAGGCTTAAATTACCATTGGTAAATTAGCGTTCATTTCCATATAAATTTATCACTCTTTATCATTACTACTAAATTTTTATTACAAAATTCTAATAAATAACTAAATTAAATCGTCTAAATTTCCGGGTCGTTACAAGATATTTAATATATTAAATTGGAAATTAGAGGTAAATGACATTAAATTACATTAATATAATAAGAAGTAAGATATGTAAAAATAACCGAATACCAACAGTTGAACATAAAAGGTGTAATAATTCAATAGAATTTATATAGCCTCATGTATATGTTTATGATGGGTCTAAATTATTAAATCTAGCCAATTACTTAAATTAATTAGGAATGACGCAGTAATTAGTAAGGGTTGGAATGCAAGGTCGATAATGTTGCATAATAGAAGTTCGCCCTTCGAAAGGGGACACTACTAGTTGTGTATACATTGTACTGATGTGAGACATCTCCAACCATAGGACCTATAGGAATATATGTTAGCATATAGGTGAAGGGAATATACCAAAGTGGAGGTTGCCTTGGTTTGAAGTATTAAAGGTCCAAGCATTGTCTACTTGACTCCTTATGGGGGTATTAAGTAACAAGTGGGCATTTCCTTGATTGCATTAGGTGATCTAAAATGGGGTGGTGAGCGTAGGCTCGACGCTATGTCAGCAAGGTTGGCACCATACATAAAAGGAGTCTGGTTATGCACATAAGTCAGAAGCATCATTGGAGCTTCTTGATGTCCTTCTCTAACTACTCTAGCAGCAACACCCGCTTGCATCATGTTTACGAAGAACTGATACATTGTTTCCATGTCCACTTGCGGGACTCCAACACCCATATTTCTAGCTTGTGCCTAACTGAGTTTCTCTTGATACTTGGTCTAGCATTTCCATTAGTTGTGGTGCTTCCCCCACCAAGGTTATCTCTTCCAATTCAAGTGTTCATATCTGCATTCGAGTCTTCGTAAGATACAAAAGAATAGCCTAATAGAGTAGGGAGAATAGAGATATAGCATATACTTATATATAGAAAATACAAGTACATTACTATAGCGTTATCCCATACCTCGATCTTTCCTCTTATCCTAAGGATTATGTTTTTTCAAATCATTTTATGTTTAAAGTTTTTTTTTCATAAACCTATGCTTTGATACCAAGTTGTAGCATCCCATATCTTGGGGCTTGAAGCTAAGCGCTACAGATGCTGCAGTTATCCATAGTATTAACTTATGGTGACCAAATACAGTAATGTTAATGGTATCCATAATATTAGAAGCACATTAATATGAAAAAAAATCACATATTTCAAAAATATCTTTTGTCATTACATTTCGCAAAACATGTTTCATATCCGTTTACATAATTCCAAACGTTTCCCAGGCAGTGAATAAATATATTTATTACAAAATATGCCAAGAGCGACATATGAAGATGCCCCATTGGGTAATCAGAGTACCACTAGGCGAAAATTGTCTTAATACATCATAGTGGAATAGAAATAAAATAACAACTCCTAAATAGCTAACAACAGCCTCTTGCTCATCTTCGAAAGCTTTATTCGTCTACCTACTAAAACCTGTAAACCTCAACTCTCAGTTTATTCCAATCAATTTTGAGCACCCGAGTGTTTAAGGGAAAAACATAAACTTCAAGTCAGATATAAAGCCTGGTGTGAATAATACTATACATCTTGCTTATATGATATTAAGTGAGACCATGTCGCTTAGCGGAACGGGTCCCCCCTCATTAATATCCTTTTAAAATATTATCTTTTGCAAATAAAAATCCTACAACCAAACTGGTCAAAACAATCATAGAATTATCATATATGCATTAAAAAATCAAGTAATAAATGGACTATCTATATGAACAATATAGTTTTTTAGCTAACTACTAACCTTTGGCTGACTCGAGCCTACCAAAAAATAAATAAATGATTTAACTTTTGTTAGACAAACTTCTAGGCGGTATGTCCCTAACTTACTTCTCCTAGGGTCAACTGAACCTAATGGTTTTACGGGCTCACGAATAACTTATCTTTCTCTGTATATCCCTTTCTATTTATAACATCATTTTAGTCTTACCTGTGACAAAGCCCAACACAATGGAATTTTGGACTTATATTAGCTAGGGGCTACTAGATAAAGTATAGGGCACCAACCCATGCTAATCCCGTCTGATATTCTAATATCACAGCTATTTTCCTTAAGGTCAATTACCCATAAATTTCCTTGAAAACATTTTTTTTCCAAAACGATTTAATCCTTTTAAATTATACTTAAACAAGGAAATATGTTCTATGCGTTACTCAAACACTTTGCCATGTTACATATACTTTGCATAAAATATGGTTGATGAAAAAATCAAAACCTTTGTTTAAAAAGTTAAACGACATCTTTCGAAACCATTGAACGTACCCTTTCGAAACCACTGAAAGTACCCCTTTTGATATAAGTAAATTACATTATAACCATACGCCAAAAGGCTAAAACATACCTATCGAAACCATTTACAGTTGTTCTTTAGAAAACATTGAAAACATCTCTTTCAAAAGCTTCATAAATCCGTGTACATCCTCTTTTCGAACACTTTAAATATGCCTTTTCAAACCTTCCATTTAAAACTTTTCATAAATGTTAGGGCACCCCTATGAAACCTTTTTCTTAAACCCTTCAAATATTAAGTTCTTTACATAAGTCAAGCCTTTCGAAAGCATTTGGGTTCAAGCAAAACAAGTGGAATAACCTTTCATAACCATTCAAAGCTATACCTTTCAAGACCTTTGGGTTTAGCTTTCAAAATATCAAAAAGGGTCTTAAAAGAACAAAGTCAAAAGCAACACTTTCGAAAGCAATTTCCTAAGTAAGGAAGGGGATGGTGCCGAAACCTATCCCTTTGAAAGCATTAGAGAAGTGGTTTAGATTTTAAAACAAAGAAACCCTTTCAAAGGCATTGCTTCGAAAGGTTAGATGCGGCAGCAGGGGGTTTCGACCCCTTTGAATGAAATTTCTTAAAACAAAGGCGTAACCCCTTTTGGAACCATTCCTTAAAACAATTTAACCAAGTCGAAAGCTATCAAACTCGAGAGCATTCTTTTCCAAAGCAAAGCATGTGCATTTTATTTTAAAAGCAAGGCACGGTTTCGACCCCTTGGAACCCCTCGTTTCGACTTCATATCTTTCGCCCATGCCCAGTTCACTACGTACCAAGTCTTTAATCCCATACGCATTAGTTTCAATGACGATGGAGGAAGAAGTACCTAGTCAAAAGGTAGGTGCCGAAATTGGCGAAATAGTAAAAGTATGATAGAAATGAATTTTAATTTTTAAAAAATTCTTTTCAACTAACCTGCCTAATTTGTCAATATACGATTGGTTGCTAATTTCTTTTTCAAATTCTTCTCTAATAGTGTTGTCGAAATTTTAGAAGTAGTAATTTAATATGTTTACAAAATTCCCCTTCTCCTTTTATAAATACATAAAACATTTAAGTCTCATACCTTAAATAATTTTATATACTTGTTAAAACATTTAGGAAAATTCTATAAAAATTTCATAAATTAATTTTGATATGTTTTCTAACATATATAAATTTCTGATCCAAAACCTACATAAAGTAACCATAATCAAATTTAAACCCAATTAACAATTTTCTTCACTAGAAAATTAATATTAAATTTACATTAATTTTGAAAATTATGAAATTTGAAACCCATTACAAAAATCTCATTTCCGACCTTATCTCAAAATTGCAAGGCATTTGGATGTAATATATTTAGTTTATTCCAATCTAAAACTTATCATAAAATCTATATGAACAAACAAAATTCATCAACAGGCATATATATCGAAATATCATCCAAAACATGGCAATAAACTATGCAAAATAAATATGGATCTAATCTAGAACCAAAATCATCAAAAATATGAGATGTAACCAATTATTCACCTTTAGCTTATGATTAAGGGGTTGAGATTTGATCTTAGATTAAGTTGCTTAAGCTTCTTTCTCTTATCTTCTCCTTGTTTTCCCTTAATGGTGGTCGGCCTCTCTAGTATTTGTTTTAGTTTGTGAACGTGAATAATGAAGGTGGGTGAGGGTTTAGGGTACAAGAATTTTACTTATTCCTATATTGCCCTTTTCTATAATCCTTATCTATTTCATTTTTGTTCATTGATTAATAGGCATGACAACCCTTTAATTACACAAACCTCAATCCCTTCACCATTTTACATTATTTCATTTAAGTTTACTAATTAAATTTCCTAAATAATGTTACTTAAAATTAGGGTCGTTACAGAGATGCTTGTGAGGAGGAAGCAGTTGATGTAACATCACATAGTCCATAGGGTTCCTCTAGCAGTGTTGGTGATGTGCATGATTCTAGAAAGGATTCAGTTCAAGGTGGAGCCGAAGGGGGTTTGGGTGATGGTATTTGTAGGATCTAGATTAACCCTAGAGGGGGGGTGAATAGGGTTAATGGCAAATTTTCTCGATTTAAACATAGAAACAAACTGCAGAAATAAATATGCTGAAAAGTAAATCACACACAAAATTTACCCAGCTTCGGCAACCCCTGCCTACTGCTGCATTCACAGATTTCTATTAGAATTAAACAGTATCCAGCTTACAAACACTCTAACAGACTCGCAAACCCTTGCTCCCACTTACAAACACTCTAATAGACTCGCACCCCCTACTCCGCCTATAGAGTTTTGAAAACTCGCGAACTCTGCTCCCGCCTATAGAGTTTTGCAAACTCGCACACCCTGCTTACTGAACTAATTCTAACTAGACAATCTGACACTACCTACAACCTAGGTGGTGATTTACCAATACTTTGATTCGTAAGGAAAATAAAACAAAGTTAAAAACAGAAATTAAACAAACACCCCCTTTTAAAATAAACCCTAAATAAAATAAAACTAAAGCCCCTTTAAAAATAAAGGCCGGCTCTCTTGTTTTCTTCCACCCGATCCACTTCTATTTTCTTTGAGAAAATGATGCCGGCTTTGATTGTTCGATCTGAATTAGGGCTTTGTTCCCTTGTGATCCAAATTGGGGCTTTGACTGGTTTGTGATGCTCTTGCTCTTGCTCGTTCTCTGATGATCGATTCTCTTGAGATCGGCTGCTTGGTTGACTTCGAGATTACGTTGCTCCTCTGTTGATCAATTCTGGTTGCTTTACGTATGCTTCGTTCCGCAGCCGCTTCTTTGAACGAGTTCAATAGATTGGTAAGTATTCTCTTTCGTTGCTGGTTTAATGATTGCTTCAATTGAACTCCATGCCGATGATGACTTTGTTGTTTGGTATTCATATGAATTCGAGACACTTGTATTTTCTCGTATCAATTCGATACTTTCCAAAAAATTTCTTTCCTGATATAGTTTCGACTTGTTACTCACGGCCATGATTTTCAAACGTTCGATTTTTACTTGATTGATACGGCAAAAACCTTTCCTCTTTTACTTTGTGACTTTTTCAAAGATACGAATTTGATTTTTTTGATAGTATACTGTCATGAATTCGAATTCTATGGCATCAACTTCATTTCACTTGGACTTTGGCACTTGACTTTAAATTTGATTTCGTGAATTTCTTTGTACTGTTGAACTTCGTTCATCTTGTAGTCTTCGTCTCTGGCCATCTTCTCTAGTTGGTTTAACATGAACTTCACTTGAGCATTTTGTATGTTTCATTTGACTTGACTTGCTGTTACTTGCTTGGTGCATCTCTGTACTGTTGATTAGTTCGTCCACTGTAGTATTGATTTTGAGCATTGCTGAGTCTTTTCATCCATTCTGGTTGTTACTGCATTCATGTTGTTGTCATTACTATATTGAGATCACTGTAGTTGCATTCCATTTCTTCTGGCCTCACAGTTGCATTCGCTCATTTGAGTTTGCACTTGCACACTGCACGTAGCTTATTGAAGTGTCTGCATTTTTACTTGTATCTCTTGTGTCACTGGTGTACTTGAGCTTCTGGCCTTTTGACCGATGCTTGATTTTCCTGAACTTGATTTTGTAGTCATTGAATTTTTGTTGGAAACTGCTGTGTCATTGGTCACTGTTGCATAAATGAACTGTCGCTTCCCTGACCTTGTAGTTGTAACTGGACATGTTGCATACTCTCTGATTGTTGCAGTATTATGTTGTTGTTTCCTGTGCTTGTGTTCTGGTTGGTGCATTGCCACACTGTTCATACTTGTGACATTCATGTTGCCACTAGTTTTCTTGTTCAAAACTGCATGCACTTAGTGTTCTGGTCATTGCTCATGTAATCTTGAATTTCTGGTTGGTCTGTAGTGTTTATTTGAGTTTTGATAGTCAAGTTGCACTCATGTCCACCGCATAGTGGTCTTCATTGTTGCTACTTTGGCTCTTAATTTGAGACATTTGATAATTACTGGTTTTGTCTGTCCTGAACTTGATTCACTTGAACTTGTTTTTGCCAGTTTGCCTTGTATTTGTAGTCTTGGCCATGTTGGTTTAGTTGCATTTGTTTGCTTGTACTTTCCATCGCCCTTGTGTTGCTCACCATTTTGCATACATGTTTTTATTCTTTCATGTTCTTGCAGTTGCTATGCCTCTGACACAAATGCTTCACTAAATATATATATATATATATATATATATATATATATATATATGCATTTTCCACTATGTTGCATTGAGCTTCACCTCTCATGTATCATTGGTGTCTGCACTGTGTTGCATTACCATTATTGCTACCTGGTCGATTTGATTCTCTGCACATATGATCTTGGTGCCTTTTCTTTGTGGTTACATTTGGGTTATTGATGCATTCGTGTCTATTTTGTATCATTCTTCATGTTGCCTTGTGTTGAACCCAGTTTTAAAAACTCGGGTTTGACCATGTACTCGTGTCGTGATTTTAAATATATTGCACGTGAGTTGAACCCGGCTTTACATTTGGGTTTGACCTGTGCTCACCTGTCCCTGTAGCATTATCAAGTGTATATCGATGTGCACGGCCTTGTGGCATGTACAGTGATACACTGTGCATGTCACATTGTTCGCGTATGATGAATTCAAATGTGAATAATGACGAACAACCCAAATAACCGAGGCAAACAATATTTTCAAAAATCCATACTTCATTTTATATTGCAAAAATATTTCTTTATCAATTTTACTGCGTTAGTGAATATTTTTGCAGATTGCTCAAATGCTGGATTCAAACTGGAATGAAGTTGAATATAAACTACGAGTGTGAGTGATATGTAGTGAGGCATTTATGTAAATTGTATTGTGATGTAATTCGAATCAAAATTGTATATGTATAGTGAGAGCTTGAATGTGTACTATTCAAAATTGTAATAAATATTTCTTTGAATAAAATATCTGTTTGAATTCAAATTCTGTGTAATTTATTTTATTCAACAAATATTTATTTAATCTATGAAAAACAAAATAGTACATTACCAAATACATTTAAATGAATATATATGTTTATTATTATCAAACAAAAACATATAAGCACATATTCAACAATCTCCCCCTTTTGATGATAACAAACATATATTTAAGATTTTGACTGAGTTAAATGTATTGGATCAATGATATACTCTAATTTCTCCCCCTATTTAAATGCTTCCTCTCTACATGATGCTCCCCCTATATATATGCATACAAATAGAAATATACAAATGAGCCTAGATGCAAATGGAAAATTATTTGACATTTGCTTGATTTTATTTGACAAAATCTTAACTTTTCTCTCCCCCTTTTATTATCAACAAAAGAATAATAGTGTTAGAGAAAATAGAGATAAAGTGATCAATATTAATCCAACATTAAACTCAAATTGAATATAAATATTAAACTTCAATAAAAATCAAACAAAAATCATAACTACCCTTGTTAGGCGCATATTCCACTTTTTAGAATGATGGGAATTAAAATCATACAGATGTATCTATTTGTGGTACATTTATATCAGGAATTTGAATATCTACTAATCATGCATAACCGTTAGGACTTCTAAATGAGATTAGTAGTATTTCAATTTAATTTTAAAAATGACATCAAGTATCTTCTAACCACGCATGACCATGAGGACTTTTTAATGGGATTAGAATCAACTTGTCTTATTTAATCAATTAATTTTGATATGCGTTCCATACATGCATAACCGTAAGGACTTTTAAATGAGCATGGAAGCACATAACAAATTCCAAGTAATTAACTCATGCATAACCGTGAGGACTTTTAAATGAGAGTGAATACTTTGGATATTTATTTATTTTTACAAAAAATGTGAAATGAAAAACAAATGATTCCTGATTATAGTACCACATATCGACAAACTATATTGAATTTTTGAGAAACAATGGTCGATAGAAATATGATAGATATAGAGATGATCATGGAATCTTTACCCAACAAAAAGTTTTATAACTCTTGTTTGAATTCCTAAAGAAAATTTTCAAATATACTGTCTTGAGTAATGTATGTTAAATATCAACACTTATCACCTTTTCAATCACTATTTATCTTTTTGATAATTAGTAGGGAGTCAGATTAGTCAAAATTTGTCATTTAAAATCAAATAAAAATGACTAATCTAAAAATATGGTCAAAAATGATTTTCTCGAGGGGGTTATATAAGAGAATTTTCTGCTATTTGAAATGAAAAATATGCAGATATTTTCTTTGAAAAACGATGCAGTTACTAAATGTCTCAAAAATCACATTCAACTAGTAATTTTTCTACCAACTAGATTACCAGTGTAATCTGCATCTGAATTTCTTTTTCACTCCAAAATATCACTAACTAAATTTGATAGACCAGAACATGAAGTGTGCATAAAAATTCCAAACTCAATTTTAACAACAATTTAAATGACATTCTAAATGGCATTCTCTTGAATTTGGATTGAAACAAATATATATGAAGTAAATCCAAGGATCTAGAGAATATAATTGGCCAACTATGTTGAGCAAGTCAGAATCAAAAAATCATCATCACATCATTATCACAATTTTGGCTGATTTAATTCAGAATATGGTGCAGATTATCACATTTAATCTATCGATCATGTAAATATACCTTCACCTGTTTTACCTTTACGATAATTTTTCGTGGTTTCCCATTGTGATTTTGTCACCCTTGTACTAGGCTAAGGAACTTTGCTTTGTCGCCCGTTGTGTTTCTGGAACAGCCAAAAATCCAAAAAACACTATTGTTGTTCCTTAGCCTGCCACCACACCTACACGGGAAAAGATTTATGTGACCTATTTGTTTTTATAGGTCCATGGTTGTTAGTGGCAGAAGATTTAGAAAAATAATTTTGTGGAGACCCAAAACTGTTTATATATGTTCCTTTTGGCACCCAAATTTGTTTAACTTTGAGAGATTTTGTATTTGTGCCTTTTGGAAACCAAATTGGTATAGTTTTCATGTGTTTGGGTCTATATCAACAATTATTTTGATTGTGTCCAAATTTTCTACAAATTGTGCACACTGAATTTTCTTGATTAATCTTGCTTTCAACATTTTCAGATTTTGCTTTCCTAATAGCATATTCAACGATTTTTCACTTTTTGAGAATTTATCTAAAGTCATTGACAATTGTTGGACTTGTGTTTTGAGAGATTCATTTTCATTTATCAATTGTGTGCATTTTTTAATAGAATTCTCTCTCATAGTATTTTCATTCTCTTTTAAAATCAGAATTTCATTTTCAAGTGATTTTATATTGATTTCTGATTTTTTAATTTCCTTTTCGAACGTTGGACACTTATCACACTTAGGGATCTTACTTTGATAGGTTTTAACTAATTGGTCGAGCTGTTCATTTAATTCTATCATAGTATCTTTTTGTGATTCAAGTTTGGCGTACTTCTCCCTAAGTCGTTCAAAACAGCCATTCACTTCGTGGAAATAAATAAGTAATACAGAGTGAGTGAGTTTTGATACCTCGCTTGGCTTCATATTGTGCTCTCTGTTTTTTAATTTTTGATTTAGAGCTGGATTTCCGTATTTGCGGTTCCTCCTTTTGAATTTCTTCATTAGTAATGCCAGCTCGGCTGCTCCATCATCATCATCCTCATAACAACTGCTATTTACCAATCCTGTTAAGCACATTTCTTTAACTGAGTCGGTTGTGGAGGACATCTCATTGCTGTTGACTTTTGCTCCATATATTGCATCGAAAGTATTCCAGATTTTCTGTGTATTTTCACAATGAGAGACGAAATAAAAATTATCACGATTAATATGAGAATATAATATATGCATAGCAAGAGCATTAATCGAGATAATTTCCTTATTTGTTATATCACACCCATTTTCAATAATATCCCAACATTTAATATTAACAGATTTTAAATAAAATTCCATTTTCAATTTCCAGTTCAAAAAATCTGTTCCATCGAAAATAGAAGGAATAATATTGGAACGACCCTCAACAAAAGTATTATTTGGTGGATTCATGACTCTAGAGTTAAAGAAAAATACCGGGCTCTGATACCACTTGTAGGATCTAGATTAACCCTAGAGGGGGGTGAATAGGGTTAATGGCAAATTTTCTCGATTTAAACACAGAAACAAACTACAGAAATAAATATGCTGAAAAGTAAATCACACAAAAAATTTACCCAGCTTCGGCAACCCCTGCCTACTGCTGCATTCCCAGATTTCTATTAGAATTAAACAGTATCCCGCTTACAAACACTCTAACAGACTCGCAAACCCTTGCTCCCGCTTACAAACACTCTAACAGACTTGCACCCCCTTCTCCGCCTATAGAGTTTTGAAAACTCGCAAACTCTGCTCCCGCCTATAGAGTTTTGCAAACTCACACACCCTGCTCACTGAACTAATTCTAACTAGACAATCTGACACTACCTACAACCTAGGTGGTGATTTACCAATACTTTGATTCGTAAAGAAAATAAAACAAACTTAAAAACAGAAATTTAACAAACACCCCCTTTTAAAAATAAACCCTAAATAAAATAAAACTAAAGCCCCTTTAATAATAAAGGCCGGCTCTCTTGTTTTCTTCCACCCGATCCACTTCTATTTTCTTTGAGAAAATGATGGCGGCTTTGATTGTTCGATCTGAATTAGGGCTTCGTTCCCTTGTGATCCAAATTGGGGCTTTGACTGGTTTGTGATGCTCTTGCTCGCGCTCGTTCTCTGATGATCGATTCTCTTGAGATCGGCTGCTTGGTTGACTTCGAGATTACGTTGCTTCTCTGTTGATCAATTCTGGTTGCTTTACTTGTGCTTCGTTCCGCAGCCGCTTCTTTGAAAGAGTTCGATAGATTGGTAAGTATTCTCTTTCGTTGCTGGTTTAATGATTGCTTCAATTGAACTCCATGCCGATGATGACTTTGTTGTTTGGTATTTATATGAATTCGAGACACTTGTATTTGCTCGTATCAATTCGATACTTTCCAAAAAAAAATTCCTGATATAGTTTCGACTTGTTACTCACGGCCTTGATTTTCAAACGTTTGATTTTTACTTGATTGATACGGCAAAAACTTTCCACTTTTACTTTGTGACTTTTTCAAAGATACGAATTTGATTTTTTTGATAGTACACTATCATGAATTCGAATTCTCTGGCATCAACTTCATTTCACTTGGACTTTGGCACTTGACTTTAAATTTGTTTTCGTGAATTTCTTTGTACTGTTGAACTTCGTTCATCTTGTAGTCTTCATCTCTGGCCATCTTCTCTGGTCGGTTTAACATGAACTTCACTTGAGCATTTTGTATGTTTCATTTGACTTGACTTCCTGTTACTTGCTTGGTGCATCTCTGCACTGTTGATTAGTTCGTCCACTGTACTATTGATTTTGAGCATTGCTGAGTCTTTTCATCCATTCTGGTTGTTACTGCATTCATGTTGTTGTCATTACTATATTGAGATCACTGTAGTTGCATTCCATTTTGTTATGGCTTCACTGTTGCATTTGCTCATTTGAGTTTGCACTTGCACACTGCACGTAGCTTATTGAAGTGTCTGCATTTTGACTTGTATCGCTTGTGTCACTGGTGTACTTGAGCTTCTGGCCTGTTGACTGATGCTTGATTTTCCTGAACTTGATTTTGTAGTCATTGAATTTTTGTTGGAAACTGCTGTGTCATTGGTCACTGTTGCATAAATGAAATGTTGCTTCCCTGACCTTTTAGTTGTAACTGGACATGTTGCATACTCTCTGATTGTTGCAGTATTATGTTGTTGTTTCCTGTGCTTGTGTTCTGGTTGGTGCATTGCCACACTGTTCATGCTTGTGACATTCATGGTGCCATTAGTTTTCTTGTTCAAAACTGCCTGCACTTAGTGTTCTGGTCATTGCTCATGCAATCTTGAATTTCTGGTTGGTCTGTAGTGTTCTTTTGAGTTTTGATAGTAAAGTTGCACTCATGTCCACTGCATAGTGGTCTTCATTGTTGCTGCTTTGGCTCTTAATTTGAGACATTTGATAATTACTGGTTTTGTCTGTCCTGAACTTGATTCACTTGAACTTGTTGTTGCCAGTTTGCCTTGTATTTGTAGTCTTGGCCATGTTGGTTTAGTAGCATTTGTTTGCTTGTACTGTCCACTGCCCTTGTGTTGCTCACCATGTTGCATACATGTTTTTATGCTTTCATGTTCTTGCTGTTGCTATGCCTTTGACACAAATGCTTCACTTGAGATATATATATATATATATATATATATATATATATATATATATATATATATATATATATATATGCATTTGCCACTATGTTGCATTGAGCTTCACCTCTCTTGTATCATTGGTGTCTTCACTGTGTTGCATTACCATCATTGCTACCTGGTCGACTAGATTCTCTGCACATATGATCTTGGTGGCATTTCTTTGTGGTCTACATTTGGGTTATTGATGCATTCATGTCTGCTTTGTATCATTCTTCATGTTGCCTTGTGTTGAAACCAGTTTTAAAAACTCGGGTTTGACCTTGTACTCGTGTCATGATTTTAAATATATTGCACGTGAGTTGAACCCGGCTTTACATTTGGGTTTGACCTGTGCTCACCTGTCCCTGTAGCATTATCAAGTGTATATCGATGTGCACGGCCTTGTGGCATGTACAGTGATACACTGTGCATGTAACATTGTTCGTGTATGATGAATTCAAATGTGAATAATGACGAACAACCCAAATAACCGAGGCAAACAATATTTTCAAAAATCCATACTTCATTTTATATTGCAAAAATATTTCTTTTTCAATTTTACTGCGTTAGTGAATATTTTTGCAGATTGCTCATATGCTGGATTCAAACTGGAATGTAGTTGAATATAAACTACGAGTGTGAGTGATATGTAGTGAGGCATTTATGTAAATTGTATTGTGATGTAATTAGAATCAAAATTGTATATGTATAGTGAGAGCTTGAATTTGTACTTTTCAAAATTGTAATAAATATTTGTTTGAATTAAATATCTATTTGAATTCAAATTCTGTGTAATTTATTTTATTCAACAAATATTTATTTAATCTATGAAAAACAAAATAGTACATTACCAAATATATTTAAATGAATATATATGTTTATTATCATCAAACAAAAACATATAAGCGCATATTCAACAGTATTGCTACTCGGGTTAGTCGCCGCTATAAGGCCACTCAGAAGATATGGTGATTGGAACTACCATAGGTTTTGTTATAATTTGGACTATGCTCTTCATGTGGTCCAAGATATGCCAATGGATCTTGATAACGTCATGGAGTCTAGTGATAGCTCGATGTGGATTTGTGCAATGAAGGAAGAGATGCAATCGTTGATGAAGAATCAAACTTGGGATTTGGTTCCACTTCCTAAAGGAAACCGTGCTATTGGATGCAAATGGACATACAAGTTGAAGGACGATGGGAGATGTAAAGCTAGCTAGTGGCCAAGGGGTTTGCACAAAGGAAAGGAAAGGAGTATGATGAGATATTCACATCGGTTGTGCGCCAAGATATTACTTGCTATAGTTGTTATTCACGCCTTGGAGTTGGAGCAACTTGATGTGAAAACCGCCTTCTTGCATGGTGACTTGGATGATGACATTTACATGGAGCAACCAGAAGGTTTTTTATGGATGGTATGTCAAATTTGGTTTGCAAGTCAAAGAGATCACTATATGGTTTAAAGCAATCATCTAGACAATGGTACAAGAGATTTGATCATTTTATGCTTGAAAATGGTTTTGATAGAAGCATCAAGGATGCTTGTGTATATTTGAAGAAGTTAAAAATTGTTTGTTGGGTGTATTTACTCTTGTATGTGGATGACATGCTCATTACTTCTAAGGATAAGAATAAAATCAATAAGTTAAAACTAAGTCTGAAATCGGAGTTTGAAACGAAGGATCTTGGAGAAGCAAGAAGATTATTGGTTATGGAAATAGTAAGGGATCGAAGCGTTTTGAGTTGAAATTGACTCAAAAGGAGTACATAGAGAAAGTGCTTTGTCGATTTAGCATGGAGAATGCGAGGACGTCAAATACACCTTTACTATTGCATATGAAGCTTTCGAATAAAGGATCACCTATATTCTAATATGGAAAAAGTGCCATATGCTAGTGCAGTTGGAATTCTAATGTATGATGTGGTGTGTACAAGGCCCAATATTGCAAATGCCGCCGGAATGGTTAGTTGGTATATGGATAATCCGGAGAAATCGCATTGGGAAGCTGTGAAGCTTATATTGAGATATCAAGGAGGTACATCATCTCATGATTTTGTTTTTTTGTAGTAGTAAGGGAATGAATTGCAAGTTGGTTGGTTATTATGATTTGGACTACACTTGTGACAGGGATTGAAGAAAATCAACTTCCGGATATGCCTCCTCATTTGGAGGTATGACCATAAGTTGGAGATTGAGATTGCAGACCATAGTTGTTTTATCCACTATGGAGGCGGAGTTGATAGCCGCGGTGGAGGCGGAAAAGGAGGCACTTTACTTGAGGTGATTGTTGTGTGACTTAGGATATAAGCATGATAGTGTCGATATTCGATGTGATAGCTAGAGTGCTATTCACTTGGTGGAGAATTTGGCGTTTAGCTCATGGACTAAGCATAATGAAGTGAGATAGTAATTTCTAGTAGCCATGGATAAAGATAAGCAAGTATATCTTCAAAAAGTGCACACAAAGGATAATGAGGTGGATATTTACACTAAGACATTGTCGATTAGGAAGTTTGAAATATATTTGAGGATATGTATAAATATATCGATTGATATGCGATATCGACAAGCAATTAAATTAGATTTAATTGGTGATATTTATTTGGACTTAAAATGGCTATTAGCCTATGATGTTGTGAAGCTATTTTTAGCTATAAACATAAGGTATATGTTACCCCGCCTTTTAGCAAGGCCGTGATATCAAAAGATTAACCGAGAACCAAAGACAGTTTGTCCCAAAGATTGGTTGTATGCAGACTTGCTATGAATATCGATGAATTTTGTACGAGTCCAGTCAAGCTAGAATTTTTATCACGCAACAAGCAAAGCCGTAGAAGCCAACGCTCCAAATTTCAGGTCAATCCGAGTTCATATGCTCAAGTTATGATCGATGCAAGTTGAAGGAGATAACCCCATTTTCGTATCCATCGCTGAACCTCAGTTCGAATCCATCGGAGAGCCTTAGTTCGTATTGATCGACTGTAGCATACTTCGCATCGATCAGCCTTGTTCATACCCATCGGCAAGCATCTATTCGAATCCATCGAAGAGAGCACTATTCGTATCCATCAGGCGCGCACTGTTCGTATCCATCGGGGGAAAATGCTTCGTTCATATCGTTCTATTTGACTCCATCATCCAACACCTCCATTTCGAATCGATAGATAGTTTTTTTGTTCGTATCCACCGAAGATGGCCTTCTTCGTATCCATCAGAAGGCAGGCTCACTTCAATCGATCGGATGTGGCCCATTTTCGTATCCAGTACTCGATCGATACGAACAAGATAGAGCAACCGACCGATATGAGCAGATTCATGGCACTCGATGCGAACAAAATAGATTCAATCGACTCGAACATGCACAATTTAAATCGATACGAACGTGGCGCGAATGTTTGGGAGACTCGATCAACGTGGCATAAAAAGTGGATTGATCCAAAGAGTGCACGCCACATCATCACTGGACACGTGCAACGATCGATTCGAATAGATTGATTTGAAGCTATCGATGCGAACCAAACAACCCACCGAAGAACCCAATCTTGCATAGATCATAACTCGAGATCCATAAGTCCAAATGATATGAAATTTTCACAAGAGCTTACGCACAAGCTAAGGAAGGTCCATGCCAAATTTCGACTCGATTGGACCAAATCTTTATCGATATGAAATTGGTTCGTATTGATCATGGATCGAGTTGAACCTTCATGGGATCGATCGCTCGGGCCCCCTCACGTGCCAGAAGAAGTCTCCCGAAGTTTGAGAGAGATATCAGCCTCCTACGCCCATAAATAGGGCCCCAGGGCCTATAGAAGGGGGATCGTTTTGGCTTCCCAACATTAAGACTTTGCTGAATTCAACTTGGCACTCCATCACTGCAGTGGTAATCGAATTTCAGAGCGATATTCCGCTGTAACCTATTGTAATCAATTGTAATCATCAAGTGAATATCAATAAAGTCATCAAACTTCAAAGTGGACATAGGCCGAATTGTCGAACCACTATAAATTCTGCGTTCTTTATTGCTTTTATCTGAATTTCCAGAGTGTTCTTCATTTTTAATTCTCTACGTACTTGTTATCTATAATATGTGATTGTGAATTGGTGCTTTCATCGACATTTGGGTGTTTACAACCAATTTTGTTGCAAACATTTTGGTGCTTTTACCGAGAAGGCTAATTCAGGGATTCTATAGCTTAGAAGTTGAATTTGAAAGTTTAAAAGATTCAGATCTGAAATGCTATGACAAGGCAATCAAGCAAAAGACCAAGACCGGGGAGAAGTCAGCATGAAGCGAGTCTAGAGGCTTCCTCAGGAGCAAATCAGACATCAATCTCATCAACAGGGAGGAAATGGAAGCAATGTTTAAGAGACAAGAGGAAGCAATGTTTAAGAGACAAGAGGAGATGGTGCGGAACCTACTCCGACAAGTTGGACAAGTTGGAGTACAGAATCAGTGGAATGCAACTGCAGAAGATGCTGGAGATAGAAGTCGGGAGCATGGAGCAACCATAATTCAGAACGGAGCAGGACCATCTGGCACGGAACCAGAACTAAGGGCACTCACTTAGAGCATGTTGACCCAATACCGAGAAGAGCATCAGGAGGGCCCGAGCAGCATGGCATTGGTAGAGGAATGGATGATCAGCCAGGAGAACAGATTCTAGGATTCCCTCATGAACTCGGGGTCAGGTCGAAGGCAACGGGCGAGGACTACAACTCGGAGATAGTGACAGATTAGCAGAGATGGTTAGACAAGTTATGAGAGGTGGATTGGTAAACAAAGACTTGGAGGATGTGAATAGAAGTCACTTTACTCCAACTATCAGGTGAGCTAGGAACCCACCAGTTTTTAAGCTACCATCATTGGAGATGTATAATGGAAGAATGGATCCTACGGTTCATCTGACAAAGTATATGAGGCATATGGAAAAGCTGAGGGCATCAGAGAAAGTCATGGCCCGATGCTTCCCACTGTATTTGGCAGACATTGCGGCACTATGGTTTAGGCAACTAGAGAGTGGCTTTATTGGAACATGGACTGATTTGACTAAAAGGTTTATGAGGCAGTTCAGAGTTCACATTTCGAGACCCAAGAATGTTATGAGTATGGAGGCACTGAAACAAAGAACTGGGGAATCTTTGAGGAGATTTCTGACATGATTCAATGCAGCGGCGGTATCGGTGGATCGACTGGATCCATCCATAGTTTTGATGGCATCCGTTTCCGGCATAGCTGATGGCACAGAATTCAAAAATTCATTGACAAGAGATCCCCCAATGGGTCTAGGAGAATTTTATCATGAGGCTGAAGGATTTCTATGACTGGAAGATGCAAATGCTGAAAGAGAGGAGGGAGAATGAATTGATGTTTATGCAGTCAAGGGTGGAAATCCTCTTGAAAAAGGTGCAAAAACTGGTAAAGGGAAATGAAAGGCTAATGATAACATTGATGGATCAGCGTGACCATGAAAGGAACCAAGATTCACCTCATATATGGAGCTGAACGAGACTTAGGAATGGATCTACCAAGACACCAAGGGATAGGTTCCTTATCGAAAGCCGATGAGGAGAGATCCGACCAGCAATGAAAGAAGGTTAAACAAGTATTGCTTATTCCACGAGTTGAATGGTCATAACAATGACTGCAGACACTTGAAGGATGAAGTAAAGGGGCATATCTGGAATGGTTTGCTATCACAATATGTGAGAAGGAGGGCCACGACGATGGAAGAAGAACGGCCACCGCCTGTACCAACTGAAGACGGCTTAGGATCGAGGCGTCAGCTTGTTATCAGTTGATTGAGATAATGGCGAACGAGTGGCAAACTACACACCGATGCGATTAAGTTATTTACACATGTATAGGACCGTGAACGATCCTCGGGCATGCTCTGATACAACTATAAATCACATCGATGTAGGTGTTTGGGCTCTGACGTCACTGTTTTGCTTTTGTTTTTTGCTTCTCATGTTTGGATTAGATTTTGTCGAACATTTATGTTGAAAAACTCAGTTGAATGGATATTTGGTTTTGATAATTCTAAAATGGCTAAGCTACTTACACATGTACGGGGTCGCGAACGGTCCTTGGGCATGCTCTGAGATGGCGATAAACCGCTCTAACAAACAATCCAAAAACTCACTCGAACGTGAAATTTGGTATTGATGATACTAAGTCCCACCTGGGCACACACACTCGCCTCGAATGGCACCCGACCACGAATGGCTGCAACTCGCCTCGAACGGCACTAGACCATAAATTGTCACAATTCGTCGTGAACGGCACCCGATCGCGAACGATCACAACTCGCCTCGAACGACACCCGACCGCGAACGTTCATAATTCGCTGCAAATGGCACCCGATTGCGAATGATTACAAACCGCCTTGAATGACACCCCGACCACGAACGGTTACCATTCGCCGCAACGGCATTCGACCGCGAACGGTCACATATCACCTCAAATGACATACTGTAACAACCTGCATATTTATCGATTTTATATTTAAATATTTTATCGATACTCAGAAGTTAGTCCGAAAAGCTACATTTTGCATACGGCCGAATTAGGACTCGGGACCACCCCCATTGAGTTCAAAACGCCGTTTGCGATCTTTTTAAGTGTAAACTTTGATATGTTTGGAGTTAGTGGAATTTTGCTACTTTTTCACTTAGGGCTTTGGTTTGGGCTGAGCCCAATAACCCCACTTATGTATTCAGTCCCAACCCCTTCTCCTCTTCATTACTTCATTCCTCATTTCCTAATACTCAAGCTTTTATAACAATGAAGAGTGGAAGAGGAAATTAAAACTCCAAGCCCTAGTTTTCTTTTGCAAATCAAACTCTAGCTCCAAACTAATAGAAGAACCCATTGGTAAGGCTTCTCTTCTTCTTCTCCAACTCATTCTATTATCAATTTCAGAAATTCCTAAACCTAACTTTGGGAATGTTCTTCTTTTAAAAGCTTAGAATTAAGCTTCTTGAGTTGGATTTGAAGAGTGGTTGATTCTCTTTTTCTTTCAAGCTTCTTCTTCAATTGTTCGGGTTCAAAGGTGAGATTTTTATCTCACATCTAAGCCTATATTTATCTTCGATTGTTAGGTATGAATTCCTAACACTTATTCGTGTGCAATTGCTTTTGGTTTGGATTGATTTGGTGAATATTCCAATTTTTGGTGTTTTGGGTTCAATTCTTTAAAAATCATAACTTTGATGTTTGAACATGTTTTCGTGGAGGATCGGAGAGCTAATGGAGTTGGGGTATCAATTGGCTAAGGCTCCTTAGGTCCATTGCTCGAACGGTCGCGTTTTGGAGGAATTTGCACTTCATTGAAAAAGGGCAGGAACTGCAGAAATTTGCAGTTCGGCCGATCGAGCCCTGTAGCTGGTCGACCGGCCTGCTACTAAAAGTGCATAGCACATCTCTGTCTCAGGTCCGGTCGACCAACTACAGAGCTCAGTCGACTGACCTGCTTCCCGAGAATTTTTCTAGAACAGGGTCCGGTCGACCGAGCTCTGAGCCGGCCGACCGACCTGTTGCTGTTTTTCCTTTTTCGCCTATTTTGCGTGGTTTCCAAATTTAATCCATTCGTGTTACTTCCATATTTGTTGTTATCATTTGTTATTTACTTTGGTGACTTCTCTTCCTCGAGAATTTTTGGAATATCCGTTTTGATGGATTCGGTATCGATTTCTATGGATTTTCATTCACGTCTTCGAATGTGAATTTTAGTGATTGATTGTTCCTACAATCAATTTTTGTGTTTTGTCACTTCAAAATATAAAGGTTTTGAATACTAGTAGTAAATATCAAAACTCTTTCTTCAAATGATTTCAACACTATTTTATAACAAAGCTCGTTTTCTCAAACCGATTTCCAATCTATTAGTATATACAAACCTTAACCTCACTCGTATGAGAAATCTAATTAAATGACTTAGTAAAACAAGTGGTATGAAACGCTTGCGTTTACTTCATCGGTTAATTCTTGGACTTGTTCGATTGAATCTCTTGTGACAATTTTCTAGTGGAGATCTACAATTTGTTCGTAAATATTTAAGTTAAGCTAGTGGTTATGGGACATGAAGCTAAATTTATATATTTACTAGCTTAGTGTAATTGACACTTCTTGATGATCATGACGATCATTTTTGTGATTTAGACTAGCAATGTGCGATGTCTCTTTGTCTGCGAGGGAGACTAAACCCCGTTTTGTGGAGTTTCGACTCAAATTGGTGGGATAGCAACCCATGGTCTTCGGGCCGTTTGTGGAGCTTCGGCTCAATTTGTGATGGTTAGCAACTATGGAATTAGCGTTCCGTTTGTGATACACATGTTGGTGAGCTTTATGCTCTCGTTTGTGATAGGCCTTTCCCCCCTTTTGTGATTTCTGGATTTCTTGAAATGATTTCTAGAATTTGTGCCTCACCAATTTTCGTGATTTTCATTGATAAGTTTTATCAATATTTGTGCATTGGTGAATTTGTGTGTCATTGACTTTTGTGATTGATATTGATATAATCGTCAATATTTATGGTTTGGTGAACGAAATATAGAGTATGACATTCCTTTTGATCCTTGAGTAGATTTTTGTGATATTGATTAATCTCTTGCTGATTTTCAATTACTTATATATATCACAGCTTGGCATAGTGATTATTATGTGTTTAGTCATACCTCTTATTCTATATCGCTTCATCTGATATTTATAGTTAGACTGATCCGTTTATTATTTTCTTATTAAATAATACTCGGGTCAGACCGAGATGTTACAGGTGCCTCAGCTTGACTTCTCACTTGGGATTGATTTCTCTGACTTTTGGCTAACTACTTAGATTAGTAGTTTATTTTGTTGTATACACTTGAGATATGGACTCATAGTTGTATTCTTTTTTATAGCACGTGTTGCTATTCTTTTGTATTATTGTGGATCTTCTTGACTACTACTCTGATGAACACTTTTATGTGTTATATATATTCATATCTATTTCTGCCTTTGTGATATGAATTATCTGTGACTGATTTATGTTACGTTTATTTCTATATTTGTTTCCGAAGATATAATAGCCACTGTGTAGTAGCTTTGAGTTTGTGTCGGTATGTCGGATGTCCTCTTGAAAAGAATGCAAGTTACATCTTATCTTGCATATCGGTACTCGCACAAAGCAATTATACAGATGGTCGCTCCTCAACAGCATTTTTCTCCGTGCTAGTTGACGACATTACACCGTAGTGTCCTTGCCTAGCGTGGGTATAGAGGTGGGGCGTCACAGCTTGGTATCAGAGCCAAACTTTGGAACAATGTAGAATATTATAACAAGGATCATCATCCTAAGTCTTTCTTAGGAATCGTGCTTTAGGATTTAATTCGAGTCTTCGTGCCGATTCATACTATTTTCTTTATGATTCCTTGTTTTATCTATCAAGATTGCTTGATATTCATTTTGTGAATAACCTTTTTCTTCTTCTTTATTTCTTTCCAAAGGAAAAGAAATGTTAGACCTGGCCGTTCCAGAGCCGGTCAATCTAGTGCTACTCCCCAAGATGGAGTTTTTATGACTACCCAGCAACTTCTTGACCTTGTTACGATTGCTCAAGCAGCTGGTTCTAATCCGGAACCTACTCACCCTAAATCTGGGTTTGTGCGTTTATGCAATGATTACACCAACCTGGGTGGGAAGCGATTTAAAGGTTCTGAAACTATTATTGAAGTCCAGGCTTGGTTAAGAACATGCGATCGAATCTTTTCTCGCATGAACCTCATTGATCTTCACCGAGTTCAGGTGGCCTCTAGTATGCTCCAAGAAAGAGCATTGGACTGGTACGAGCTTTTGATTTCTGAAATAAATGAAGCGGATCTCACTTGGGAGAAATTCCGAGAGCGCTTCGAGTTAAAATTCGTACCAGAAGCTGAGAAGGTGACTTTGGCTCGCCGTTTTATTGACCTTGTTCAAGGTGAAGCCTCCGTGACTGATTATGTTGCATCCTTCGAGTCACTTTCCAAATATGGGGTTGAATACATCAACAACCCATTGAAGATGAACCAAAGATTTGTCTATGACTTAAACAAAAATCTCAAGAAGCCATTACTTCTAAAATTAGAAGTTTCTTTCGACCAACTCATTGATATCGCTCTTCGACTTGAAGAGGCAGATAGGGAAAATGATGTTAAAGTGGTGGGTTCCAAACCAAACTTCAACAACAACAAGAAAAGGCCCAGTAAATTCAAAGGCCCTTATCCCAACAAAAAGGGGAAGCAAGCAACTTCTGTGGCAAAGAATTCTTCCTTTGGTCGTGGGGAATGCTATAATTGTTTCGAAGGACCATTACGCGAACAAGTGTCCAAACTCTCTCTCTTGTCGCTATTGCAAAGGTCCCAGTCATGTTATATCTTCATGCCCCAGGCTTTAGGGCAAGAAGGAGGGAAAGTTAAATGTTGCTCAAGCCCCTGGCAACACATCTCATGGTCAAGGTATGTCTCATTCTTTCCTTGATGGCACCATTATATTTCGTGATCAACCCATTCGAGTTCTTTTTGATACGGGTGCATCCCATTCTTTTATATCAAAAGAACTTGTTGATACTTTTTCTTTAAGTGTTGTTTCTTTAATGACTTCTTTGAGAATTTCGAATCCAGTTGGCGGATCTGCAACTCTTAGTTTGCTTTGTAAAGATGTCGAGATTATTTTGTGTGATTTTTCTTTCCTAGCCGATTTGCATGTCATGCGTTATTTAGGCTTTGGAATGATTTTGGGAATGGATTGGCTTAACCGTTATGAAGCACATATCCTATGTCCTGAGCGGACTATTCATCTTTGACATCCTCAATCTGTTAAGCAGATTTCTATTAATCTTGAAGATTCGGATTCCAGCTTGGTTGCATCTTTATATTCTTTAAATCCTCGTGATGACGATAATGATGACGAGGAAGATATAATTTCTCTTATTCACATTGTTCGTGAATTTTCTGACATATTTGAGCCCGTTTTAGGATTACCGCCTAAGCGAGCAATTGAGTTCAGAATTAATCTTATCCCTGGAGCTCAACCTATTACTCGTCCTCCTTATCGCATGTCCAATAAAGAAAATGAGGAGATGCGCATACAATTATCCGATTTGGAAACGAAGCAATTTATTCGCTCAAGTTCCTCGCCTTGGGGAGCTTCGGCTATTTTTGTGAAGAAATCCGATGGTACACTTAGGCTTTGCGTTGACTACCGCAAGCTTAATGATCGTACTATCAAAAATAAATATCCTTTACCTCGGATTGATGATCTATTCGATCAACTTAGTGGTGCTAGAGTCTTTTCACAATTAGACTTAGCTACTGGATTTCATCAGCTTCGTATTGCAGAGGATAGCATTCCTTTGACATCGTTCCGTACTTGTTATGGATCTTATGAATGGCTTGTTATGCCATTTGGTCTAACGAATGCTCCGGCTTATTTCATTGACCTTATGAATCGGGTTTTCAAAGATTTTCTCGATCGATTTGTTCTCATCTTTATTGATGATATTCTTGTGTATTCAAAAACCGAGGAGGAGGATGAGAAGCATCTTCGGATTGTATTGGAAACTCTTAGGAGTAATCAATTAAAAGCAATGTTTTCTAAATGCCACTTTTGGCAATCTCGTGTGAAGTTCCTCGGTCACATTATTTCCGAATCCGGAATTTCTGTGGATCCTTCAAAGATTGAAGCGATTCAAGATTGGAAGAGACCGGAGAGTGTGATGGAGATTCGTAGTTTTCTTGGATTGGCGGGTTATTACCGCCGTTTTATCAAAGACTTTTCTAAGATTGCCATGCCTCTCACTAGCTTAACGAAGAAAGGTGTTAAATACATTTGGTCGGACAAATGTGAAACTTCTTTTCAGAAACTAAAGGAACTTCTTTTTGATGCTCCTATTCTTGTTATTCCCGAGGGGAATCAAGATTTCGTTGTTTATACCGATGCTAGTCGCGTTGGTTTGGGTGCCGTTCTTATGCAAAGAGAACGTGTTATTGCTTATGCTTCTAGGCAATTGAAGCCTGTTGAGACTAGATATGCCACTCATGATTTAGAGCTCGCGGCTATTGTTTTCGCCCTTCGTATTTGGCGTCATTATCTTTTAGGAGAGAAATTTGTTCTTTATACCGATCATAAGTTCTTGAAGTATTTATTCTCTCAAAAGGAACTTAATTTGCATCAACAACGTTGGCTCGAGTTCCTTGCTCCTTATGACCTTGATATTCTTTATACCCCCGGTAAGGGTAATCGTGTCGTCGATGCTCTTAGCCGTAAGCAACAAGCAGTTGTTTCTATGATGATATCCGAATGGAACGATCTCGAGATCTTATCCACTTGTGAGATTCGAGACCGCGTTTCCGATTTATGTTCATCTCTTGTTTTATGTAGCCTTGAGGCTCATCCTTCTCTTTTAGACCGCATTCTTGAAGCTCAAGGGCTAGATCCTGAATTGACTCTTCTTGGCCAAAATATTAAGGATAAAATTGATATTGAAGGTTTGAAAGACTTTGATATCGATTCTCGTGGCGGCATTCGGAAATTTGGTAGACTTATCATGCCAAATATTAGTGATCTTCGTAAAGATATTTTAGAAGATTCACATCGTTCTAAATTTACCATTCATCCCGGTAGTAGTAAAATGTACGCGGATATGAAGCGACTTTATTATTGGGAGGGAATGAAATCTGACATCGCTAACTTCGTTAAGCGTTGCATGACTTGCCAACTCGTTAAGGCCGAACATCAAAGGCCCGGTGGGTTATTGCAACCTTTAGAAATTCCAATTTGGAAGTGGGACCAAATTTCCATGGATTTTATAGATGGCCTTCCCCGTTCTCGTTCGGGTCATGATAGCTTATGGGTGATTGTTGATAGACTTACTAAATCCGCCCATTTTATTCCTGTTCAGTCTAACCGAACTGTTCCACTTTTGGCCAAGCTCTATGTTAAAGAGATTGTTAAATTTCATGGAGTTCCTACTTCTATTGTTAGTGATCGTGATCTATTGTTTACTAGTGAATTTTGGAAGAGTCTTCAAAAGGCTTTGGGAACGAAGATTAATTTTAGCACCGCTTATCACCCCCAGTCCGATGGACAAACCGAGCGTGTGAACCAAACTCTTGAAGATCTTCTTCGTGCATGTGTTCTTAATTTTGGTGGAAGTTGGGAATATCATATTTCACTTGTTGAATTTTCCTATAATAATAGCTTCCAATCTAGTATTGGTATGGCACCTTTTGAGGCACTCTATGGAAGGCCATGCCAATCTCCTTCTTGTTGGCTTGAGGCCGGTGAAAAGCTGGTTTTAGGTCCAGATTTTATTCGTGATTCTACAGAAAAGATTGATCTTATTCGTCATAGGATGAAAGAAGCTCAAAGTAGGCAAAGATCCTATGCCGATAACCGAAGAAGGAGATTAGAATTTTCTGTGGGAGATCTTGTGTTCATTCGTGTTTCACCTATGAAAGGTGTTGTACGTTTCAGTCGATCGGGAAAATTAGCGCCTCGGTATATTGGGCCGTTTCCTATCACCAAACATATTGGTTCCGTGGCTTATCGCCTTTTATTACCGGCTCAGTTTTCTGCTATTCATGACATGTTTCACGTTTCTCAATTACGGAAGTGCCTTCAAGATTCTGATTCTATTCTTGAGCCCGGTGTTGTGGAAGGAATTAAAGTTCCGCCTAATTTAACTTATGAGCAGCATCCTACTCGAATTATTGCTTCGGAGGTCAAACGTCTTCAAAATAAAGATGTTCCGCTTGTGAAAGTTCAATGGTCTTCAAATCTTAAGGATTGTTCTTGGGAGTCTAGAGAGTTCATCGAGCGAACACATCCGGACTTACTTTCTCATGCTCTTTGAGGTGAACTTTTTATTTCAAATTTCTTTTGCGTTGAATATGCTTTTATGGTTGTTACTTTATATTTTCTTCTTAAATATTGCGAGGACGCAATTTCTTTAAGGAGGGGAGTCTGTAACAACCCCCATATTTATCGATTTTATATTTAAATATTTTATTTAAATATTTTATCGATACTCGGAAGTTAGTCCGAAAAGCTACTTTTTGCATACGGTCGAATTAGGACTCGGGACCACCCCCATTGAGTTCAAAACGCCGTTTGCGATCTTTTTAAGTGTAAACTTTGATATGTTTGGAGTTAGTGGAATTTTGCTACTTTTTCACTTAGGGCTTTGGTTTGGGCTGAGCCCAATAACCCCACTTATGTATTCAGTCCCAACCCCTTCTCCTCTTCATTACTTCATTCCTCATTTCCTAATACTCAAGCTTTTATAACAATGAAGAGTGGAAGAGGAAATTAAAACTCCAAGCCCTAGTTTTCTTTTGCAAATCAAACTCTAGCTCCAAACTAATAGAAGAACCCATTGGTAAGGCTTCTCTTCTTCTTCTCCAACTCATTCTCTTATCAATTTCAGAAATTCCTAAACCTAACTTTCGGAATGTTCTTCTTTTAAAAGCTTAGAATCAAGCTTCTTGAGTTGGATTTGAAGAGTGGTTGATTCTCTTTTGCTTTCAAGCTTCTTCTTCAATTGTTCGGGTTCAAAGGTGAGATTTTTATCTCACGTCTAAGCCTATATTTATCTTCGATTGTTAGGTATGAATTCCTAACACTTATTCGGGTGCAATTGCTTTTGGTTTGGATTGATTTGGTGAATATTCCAATTTTTGGTGTTTTGGGTTCAATTTTTTAAAAATCATAACTTTGATGTTTGAACATGTTTTCGGTGGCGGATCGGAGAGCTAATGGAGCTGGGGTATCAATTGGCTAAGGCTCCTTAGGTCCATTGCTCAAATGGTCGCGTTTTGGAGGAATTTGCACTTCATTGAAAAAGGGCAGGAACTGCAGAAATTTGCAGTTCGGCCGACCGAGCCCTGTAGCCAGTCGACCGACCTGCTACTAAAAGTGCATAGCACTTCTCTGTCTCAGGTCTGGTCGACCAACTACAGAGCTCAGTCGACCGACCTGCTTCCCGAGAATTTTTCTAGAACAGGGTTCAGTCGACCGAGCTCTGTAGCCGGCCGACAGACCTGTTGCTGTTTTGCCTATTTCGCCTATTTTGCGTGGTTTCCAAATTTAATCGATTCGTGTTACTTCCCTATTTGTTGTTATCATTTGTTATTAACTTTGGTGACTTCTCTTCCTCGGGAATTTTTGGAATATCCGTCTTGATGGATTCGGTATCGATTTCTTTGGATTTTCATTCACGTCTTCGAATGTGAATTTTAGTGATTGATTGTTCCTACAATCAATTTTTGTGTTTTGTCACTTCAAAATATAAAGGTTTTGAATACTAGTAGTAAATATCAAAACTCTTTCTTCAAATGATTTCAACACTATTTTATAACAAAGCTCGTTTTCTCAAACTGATTTCCAATTTATTAGTATATACAAACTTTTCCCTCACTCGTATGAGAAATCTAATTAAACGACTTAGTAAAACAAGTGGTATGAAACGCTTGCGTTTACTTCGTCGGTTAATTCTTGGACTTGTTCGATTGAATCTCTTGTGACAATTTTCTAGTGGAGATCTACAATTTGTTTGTAAATATTTAAGTTAAGCTAGAGGTTATGGGACATGAAGCTAAATTTATATATTTACTAGCTTAGTGTAATTGACACTTCTTGATGATCATGACGATCATTTTTGTGATTTAGACTAGCAATGTGCGATGTCTCTTTGTCTGCGAGGGAGACTAAACCCCGTTTTGTGGAGTTTCGACTCAAATTGGTGGGATGGCAACCCATGGTCTTCGGGCCGTTTGTGGAGCTTCGGCTCAATTTGTGATGGTTAGCAACCATAGAATTACCGTTCCGTTTGTGATACACGTGTTGGTGAGCTTTATGCTCCCGTTTGTGATAGGCCTTTCCCCCTTTTGTGATTTCTGGATTTCTTGAAATGATTTCTAGAATTTGTGCTTCACCAATTTTCGTGATTTTCATTGATAAGTTTTATCAATATTTGTGCATTGGTGAATTTGTGTGTCATTGACTTTTGTGATTGATATTGATATAATCGTCAATATTTATGGTTTGGTGAACGAAATATAGAGTATGACATTCCTTTTGATCCTTGAGTAGATTTTTGTGATATTGATTAATCTCTTGCTGATTTTCAATTACTTATATATATCACAGCTTGGCATAGTGATTATTATGTGTTTAGTCATACCTCTTATTCTATATCGCTTCATCTGATATTTATAGTTAGACTGATCCGTTTATTATTTTCTTATTAAATAATACTCGGGTCAGACCGAGATGTTACAGGTGCCTCAGCTTGACTTCTCACTTGGGATTGATTTCTCTGACTTTTGGCTACTTACTTAGATTAGTAGTTTATTTTGTTGTATAGACTTGAGATATGGACTCATAGTTGTATTCTTTTGTATAGCACGTGTTGCTATTCTTTTGTATTATTGTGGATCTTCTTGACTACTACTCTGATGAACACTTTTATGTGTTATATATATTCATATCTATTTCCGCCTTTGCGATATGAATTATCTGTGACTGATTTGTGTTACGTTTATTTCTATATTTGTTTCCGAAGACATAATAGCCACTGTGTAGTAGCTTTGAGTTTGTGTCGGTATGTCAGATGTCCTCTTGAAAAGAATGCAAGTTACATCTTATCTAGCATATCGGTACTCGCACAAAGCAATTATACAGATGGTCGCTCCTCAACAACCTTATTCTCCGTGCTAGTTGACGGCATTACACCGTAGTGTCCTTGCCTAGCATGGGTATAGAGGTGGGGCGTCACACATACGATCCCGAACGATCGTCATTCGTGGTCAGATAAGACTATCCATTTCTTTTCAGGTCATCAACGGGATATGAACGTCCAGTTTACGGCATTACAAAACACACCTTCCTCTCGCAAGGCATGTTTTGGGGGGGGGGAAGTGTTATCCTGTCTTTTAGCAAGGCCATGATACCAAAAGATTAACCGAGAACCGAAGTCAGTTCGTCCCCAAGATTGGTTGTATGTAGACTCGCTATGAATATCGACGAATTTTGTCTGAGTCCAAATCAAGCTAGAATTGATATGACATGACTAGCAAAGCCATAGAAGCCAGAGCTCCAAATTTCAGGTCAATCCGAGTTCGTATGCTCAAGTTATGATCGATGCAAATTGAAGGAGATAACCCCAGTTTCGTATCCGTCACTGAACATCAGTTCGAATCCATCTGAGAGCCTCGGTTTGTATCGATCGACTATAGCATACTTTGCATTGATCAGCCTTGTTCGTATCCATCGGTAAGCGTCTATTCGAATCCATCGAAGAGAGCACTATTTGTATCCACTAGGCGCACACTGTTCGTATCCATTAGGGGAAAATGCTTCGTTCGTATCGATCTCTTTGCCTCCATCATCCTTCTGATGGATACGAAGAAGGCCATCTTCGATGAATGCTGTTAGTATCCATCAAGCGCAAATTGTTCGTATCCATCAGGGGAAAATGTTTCGTTCGTATCGATCTCTTTGACTCCATCATCCAACACCTCCATTTCGAATCGATCGACGGTTGTTCTGTTCGTATTCACCAAAGGTGGCCTACTTTGTATCCATCAGAAGGCAGGCCCACTTCAAATCGATCGGGTGCGACCCATTTTCGTATCCAGTACTCGATCGATACGAACATGATAGAGTTACCGACCGATATAAGCAGATTCATGGCACTCGATACGAAAAAAATAGCTTCAATCACTCGAACATGCATAATTCAAATCGATACGAACGTGGCGCAAATGTTGGGGAGACTCGGTCAACTCGGCATAAAATGTGGATCGATCCAAAGAGTGCGCGCCACGTCATCACCTGGACCCGTGCAACGATTGATTCGAATAGATCGATTCGAAGATATCGATGTGAACCAAATAGCCCACTGAAGAACCCAATCTTACATCGATCATAACTCGAGATCCAGATCTAACGACCATGACTCGACCTTCGAAAATCGACACCCGTACTTCACTTGTACTCGAATGTCGTAGATTCAAACGTCGAATCTGGCTCGTCGGAGCTCATAACACATTAAGTACAACGACACAGTGGAAGAAATGAATAATATATCATTGATATACAACAGTTGATTACAATATCTGATACAATATGATACAACAATATCATAGATAATGACAACAGTGGGAAAATAACAACGGAAGAGATAACTCAAATATGATCTTCGATAAACTGTGAATCCAAAATCTGCAACTCCAAACCAAAAGCTCATCCCAAAAGCTATAAGGACTTCAATCCAATAAGCTCGAACCACCATCATCGATGCTGAAGTGAAGCAACTCGTTCCCAATACAATTTGCCAACATCCGAAGATTGAATGCTATCGAATCAACTCCTACTATTTGATTATCTAAAAAACCTAACTCTAGACTTCCCGCGTGGAAAATTATGGGCACCTAGAGTTTAGATAGGGAACAATAAACTCCAAGTCAGTCATGGGACTGGTATGAGCAACTAAATCAGTTTTATCTTTAAAACAAACAACAAAAGATTTTGAAATTGAAATCCGCAATGCTTTCTGAAAAATGAAACTGCCATAAGGCCTCCCGCCACACACACATTGCAAGCACAGAATTGGGGGAGTTTTTCCTTATGACAGTCAAAAATTCTTGATATGCGAAAATCATTTGATATTATTATTAGTGCATAGTGGAAAACATTTGCAAGTGTAATATTAATCTTAGCCATCATAGTATGCCTACTATAGCTACCATGTTAAATGGTAGGTTCTACAACTAAAACCGTAAAAGCGCGTATTGGAGGTTGGATTTCCAACAAATGGTCAGGCAAATGAACTTCCTGGGCCACATGGGAATGCCTCTGGAGGGACACCCCGAGAACCTACCCAGCTCTCTTCCAACACAAGGTCGGTTTACTCCCTTCCCAGGAGTAAAACCTAAGATATGCCATTCCCGATCATTTGCAACCTTTATTCGAGGATCCTCAACCACAAAGCAACATCACACAGTAATAAATTTACAGTGTCCACATGAGTTAAGTATCTGGGCTCCATACCATAATACCATCCTTTTCCAGAAGGAATGGACATATCCTAGGGGCACGACACCTGCAACCTTGCCGCATCTTTCCTATTTCGACCATTCCCGGGATGTGAGGTCCTGATGCAGTCTCATCCACAAAGCTACATTTTTTCACAAAGCCATGCTTCGATCAATAAATGATCAGCAGCACTTCGTATGCCACATTACCAAATTGGAAATGTATCACTAGTAACCATCAACTACATAACCTCTGAGCTCGTACGTCTTAGAGAAGGGTGTTAAGCTAAGAGAATGATCTCCGCCACCAAATAGAAATGTATTTGATAGATACCAGCTTTACATCTCAAAGTGTAATGTCAGACATACATCAATACAAGTCTGTTTCGGGTTCGAACAAAATCGAAGGCACTTCCAAAGAAGCCCTTACAATCCGGGTATTCACAATCCCGATCGGACTCCCCATCACATATGGAGATCTCTATATCGACGCGACTCAATGCAGAGACAATCTACGGGTTATCCTTTCATTCTCAAAAATACCCGGTCTTCACCACTGGTCTTCAAATGCTATCCATATCGTCGTATCATTATTCTGAATGGATTATATGACACAAGGTCCTCTCCTGGCTACCGAATAATGAGCGCAATATTTAAAAACATATGGATATTGGGATTTCAGTTAAGTCACAACTTATTATCCCAAACCTTTCTTTCAAATGGTTTAAACAAATTACTATTTCCAATATTTTTGAACAAAAAGATCCATTTCACAAAGTTCACCCATTTCCCACAAAGATTCATTCACAGATTTCAAAACAATTTCCATTTCAAATTGGATTAACTCTTCCAATTGTTAAACCAAAGACTCAATTTATAGCTTTCAAAACTATTTCCAAAGATCCATTTATAACTTTCAAAACAATTCCCATTTCAAATCTTTTATATATAAAAGATACACCATTTAAAATCCTCTTCGATTTCAAAACAAAGTTTGACAATACTTCAAAAAGGTTCATTCATAGCTTTCAAAACAATTCACAGTTTCATTTCAAAATTGAAATTTTTCAACACAAATTGGAAATCCTTTCTTTATATGAAAGCTATTATTATTTGAAACAAATAGTTTTCATTTCGGAAAAATTCAATTACATTTGTACAAGTTAAAGCCCTTCTAGTAAAAAATTGGGTTAAATTTAAATTCTCAAAACAATAAATTTTAAAATGGTTTAAACCCATATAAACACTTTTATAACTTGTATAGCCTTTTTAAACCATAATTTCCAAATATAGAATTCAATTTCAAATTTTGAATTTAAATTCAAATCAAATTATTTCAAAACTTAATCAAGTTATTCAAAATAACTTTTATTTTTGAAACTCCTTTTCAAAAGCTTTCAATTCCATTTCCAAAACTATTTTGGATTCAAAAATTCAATCTTTAAAATCATTAAAAATCTATGACTTAACCAATTTCCTCGTGCGATCCATATTTGTGTGTGTGTGGTGTAGTCCAGGGGTTTTACACAATCATGCAACAACATCAATCATCACAGATTTAATCACATCAATATCAATAAGCGGTATAATCTATAACGCTTATCTTCCATTCACAGATTCACAGATAAATAATATACATTAATCATAGATAAATAAATTACATTCATCACAGCTTGAATTCAAATCACAAAGCATCACACAGTAGAGATATCAAACAATTCACACCATTCAATAGAATTCAAACATCCATTAGTAAGATCAATTAGTTATCTGATTAATTCAAATCAGATTGACCACTAATCCTGGTTAATTAATATTAATTACAAACCTTATTCATTAATTAACCTTTAATGATTTAGTAATTAACCTTTAATGATTTACTCTCAAATTAATTACCTGAATTAATTAATCCTTAAATTAATTATTGTTCAAAAATTTATCAACCTTTAATCAAAAATTAACTACTTTTAATTAAGTAATTATCCTTAAGTAATTAATTATCTTTAATTACTTTTATAAGTTAATCAATCTCTCATTAAAGAAATCAACCTTTAATTAATCACATTAATTAATAAATCTTTAAGTAATTAAATTTTCAATCCCTTTTAATTACATTGGGTAATTATCTTCCTAAATTCCATTCATCAATAAAATATCATTTAATTACTATCATTAAGTAATAAATATTAAATCTTTCATCATTAAAAATTTAATTACTTTCACTAAGTAATAAATCTTTCATCATTAAAAATTTAATTAAAAGATAATCCATTTATCTTAAATAAATAAACCTTGTAATTTATTTTCATTAACAATTTAATTAACTTAGATTAACGTTAGTTAACAAATAAAACATCTTTTATTAATTAACCTCTTAATATTATTTAGTTTACTTTAAAATAAACCTTAAAACTTGATAATACTTTTGTTTTGAACTTAAAAAAACAGATTAACTAAATTCCAATACAAACTGGGTTCAAAGCTTAAAAGACTCGAGTAAAATCCAAGGCACTCACGCAATACTCTTTTCTTCAAGAAAAACCATCTTCAGCTTCGAGGCACGACTCGAGCCGCTCCTTTCTCCGCTAAATCAACATCATCTCTAGACACACGAACTACATACGTGCACATGCACACAAACGTCCACCACCTCTGTCCACCATCGTGATCCTCAGTAGGTCGACAATGATGTCCTCACGCCATCGAACTACTCAGCAACCTCGATCGAATCACCAAAACAAAATCGAGCTTTCGGCTGTAAACCAGAGACCCAGACCTCATATAAAAACTCCTTGCTTCGATGCCTCCGACACCCTAGCCACCATGCCTTCATGTCCTGAACCTCACCACTTACCCACGAAGCTATCCCCCTCGGTGCGATTGATCATGACACACCACAGCCGAAGAAATTTCCATGTTTTCACCGTCGAATAAAACTGAAGCTTAAACCCTATCTTATCAACTTTCAACCACCACATCCACTAATAATTTCCATTTCCATTTTTCTGATGATCCTTGACTTTTGAGCTAGCTATGGCCACGACCCCGTGACCAACAATCCATGCGATCGCCGCAGTTTGCCAGAAACCCATTTCACGTTCAACTCAGGAGTTCACCCAAATTACCCAACTAAGAATAATGATATTTATCTCAAAATTCATCATTTTGCTAAATATTTCAAATTATGCAATCAAAGATAGAAATTAATTTGATCAACTTTAACCTAGGTTTTCATTTTCACTGTAATATACAAGTTTTGAGATAAATACCCAACCATTATACTTGAAACAATTTTTAAAATTGATATTACCTGGTTATAGTCATTTTTCATTTAGAAGTCAAGGTCTAAAATTTATTGTATATGGAGTTTTGAATTAAATTTGGGTGTATTTAAACCTGTGTACAACAGAACAGGTGTGGATACATGTGTATACAGACATGCACTGATGCATTCAAACATATTGGCAAACTAAACAACATTCCTAGAACATACTTTAAGCATCAATATAATATCAAAGAACATGGGAAAATATAAGTGAGTTTGCTCACCTGGTTGCACAGAGTAGAGAAGCAGATTTAAATCTGGAAACTTTGTTTTATTTGTTGTTGAGCTTTGACCTTTACGTGATTATGTTTTGATCTCAAGTTGATTGACTTTGATTTTTTTTCCATTCTTAATTTCTAGGCTTGAAGAATTTTGGTAACATATTCTTTTTCTTTTCCAGGCTGTTGTTTTGAATTTGATTTTCTAGGTTTTGCAGATTGCTTTGATCTTCAGGCTTGCTTTTGTTTCTGATTTACTAAGTTTATCTTTGCATTTGATCTTAGTTACCTCAGATCTTTGAGTTATGAACTGAATCTACTGCATGAGGTTTGATCTGAGACTTGATTTCTGGATTTGAAGATCTTTAAATTTGCTTGTTTGAATGCTTCAGGCTTTTGTTTTTAAACTTTTTCTTTGCTCTGAATTTTGTTGATATTGAATCTATTTTGGTTTCTGTTTTTAAATTTTCAGGTTTGTAGAGAAAAAATGTTTTAACTTTTGAACTGAAATGAATAACCCATTTTCTCTCTGATACATGTTTTCCTAAAAAAAATTATTTGTTGCCACTTGTCTATTAGTATTAACACTTGTTAATCACTTGATCTACGTATTTTACATTTGTCCTAAACCATTGAATTATGTTTAAATCCTTTCCTCTCAATTAATTTACAAATTTGTGTTTTAAACCTTATTTTATTTCAATTTATAAAACATGTTTTATCTATTTTATACCTACATATATATGTTATGTATTTTAAATCTTATACTTATATTTTAAAAAGATATATAGGTTTTCTTAAAACTTTTATTAAATCTTGTTTTCAAATCATATATACATTATACATACATTTTTCAATTATTTTTACTTACATAAATTTTTAAAGAAAAAATGAATTGGAAACAATTTATACACTTAATAAATAATCATACACACATTTTAGCTTCAATTTATTTATTAAATATTTATTATTTGAATTCCAAATCAAATTTCTATTTTACAGTCTCTTTCTAAATATTGATTTCCTAAATATTTATTGAATGTAAAAAATCAAATTCCAAATTAAAAATCCATTTATATAAATAAATAAACATATATCTTATTCAAACACAACATATATTTTTATTCAAATTTCAAATTAATCCATAATTAAATTTACAATATTATTCAAAATATTTATTTTTCTGAATTTCCAAATAGAAATTCTATTTAAAAATCATATTTACATATATTTATATTAATAAATAAATAAATATCTATTAAATTTGGAAAATACCAAATTAATTCACAATTTTAATTCCAAATTTTAAATTAATTACCAATTCAAATTTGATTTAAAAACATGAATGTTACACGAGATGTCCAAATGCTATGAAATTTTCATAGGAGCTTACGCACAAGCTAAGGAAGGTCCATGCCGAATTCCGACTCGATTGGACCAAATCTTGATCGATACGAAATTGGTTCGTATCGATCACGGATCGAGTCGAAATTTCATGGGATCAATCGTGTGGCCCCCCTCACATGCCAGAAGAAGTCTCCTGAATTTTGAGCGAGATATAAGCCTCCTACGCTTATAAATAGGGCCCTAGGGCCTATAGAAGGGGAATCTTTTTGGCTTTCCAACATCAAGACTCTGCCGAATTCAACTTGGCACATTCATCACTACTGTGGTACTCGAATTTCAGAGCGATAATCCGCTGTAACCTGCTGTAATCAATTGTAATCATCAAGTGAATATAATAAAGTCATCAAACTTCAAAGTGGACGTAGACCGGATTGCCGAACCACTGTAAATTCTGCGTTCTTTATTGCTTTTATCTGAATTTCCGGAGTGTTCTTCATTTTTAATTCTCTATGTACTTGTTATCTATAATATGTGACTGTGAATTGGTGCTTTCATCGACTTGCAAACAGTATATGACTTGCTAAAAAGAGTAGAATGGTTTGGAGATGGATGGTTGAGATTTGGTGAGTAATGATATAAGATGTGATCCACCTTTCTCTCTATTTCAACCACTATAAAAAGGCCGCTAAACCTAACTTTTGAAGAATTTTTTGGCTACCTTCTATCTTTATTTAGCTGGCATGTCGATGCCTCCAAGAGCTCTATTAATATTCAAATAAAATCAATTCAAATCTATAGCTATTTAATAGCAAAGGTCTACGATTAAGGATTAGCAATCTGCCGAATTGAGAAGATTCTAAGGAGAGATATTCATCATAGCAAGGTGTACTTCGAGGCATAGGTTTCGGTATGGTCTTATTATTTCATATCACTTATAATGAATGTATAATATTATATTGCTTCTTTATATATCATAATTGTATTGTTAGTTAGGTGTGATTCATATATGTATGAATGTTGTCACATATTGAATTGTTATATGTATGTATACAATAAAAAAACATTCTTTTATATAGATCTTATGTATACAAAGCCAAATAAATTTATTTTAATTTTAATTTTTATTAAAAAATTATATTTATTTTAATATGACTTATAATTAATTATGCCATCATATCATGCTAAAATTTATCTTATATTTTTACATATGCAAATTTATACTGATTATAATTTTGGGTAACAGAAAATTAGTTTTTTAATAATTATTTACTAATTTAATATTATTTGAATCAAAATATAAGTTGAATAATTCATACAAAATAATATACGTTTTGAAAATCATATTTAAAATTTTATAAAAATCCATCATCACATTTAATATTTCGCCCAAAATCCTAAAATAAAAATAAAAAATTATTATTTTTAAGAAATCATTTAATTATGCAGTCAAAATTAGTTAAATAATAAAAAATGTAATTTTGGATCAGAAAATTATGGAATTTTTTTCATGACCTTATAATATCATGTTTGAATTTTATAAAATTTATTGTTTGAAAAAGAATGTCATGAAAATACTTTTAATATTATTTTAATGGTTGTCGGCTAACACACACACACACATATATAATATAATATTATAAAATTATAATAAAATATTTTATGTCCTATCTATTGGATCTGAAACGTTATAAAAATATATATTTAATTTTACTTAGCTTTCATAATTGATATAAATATATGAATATATATATTTAATATACATATTTATAAATATTTTAGATATTATAAATATAATTATATATATATATATATTAGTTTCTTACTGTAAATGTACATGCATATTATATTTAAAAAACTTTGTATGCAGTGTGTGTGTGTACGCATATATATGTGTGTGTGTGTGTGTGTGTGTGTGTGTATGTGTGTGTGTGTGTGTGTGTGTTTATATGTATATTTATATAGTCATTTATTTAATTAATATCTAATTTAATATATATATTATTAACATTTTACATTTATGATATATATATGTGTGTGTGTGTTACATATATATAAGTAAATATTTATATTTTAATATATTTTAAATAACATATTTATATTTACATGCATATATTTGGACAACATACAATATATAAGATGAACTAACATGACTACTGCGATGCAAATCCCAACATTTATATACGAGAATGTTATACTATGCATGGATTATTATGTTATTCATGCACATACATACATGTATGTATATGATATATATATGTACCATTATATTTAATTAAACTCGAATTGAATAAAATTCCAATTTAAATGAAATAAAAGATTTTATTTAAATTAAATTTAGAAATGCTCTAAATAAGTTTGGCTTTATAAGCCGAATAAATATCCTATACGGTAAATTCTTTTGAAATTCATATATAACTTTCGCTGTAGACTAGCCCAGTTTCAATAATAGTCCTCGAAATTGAGAGTACTGATGATCTTAATTATCTAAACTATACTTTAGTTATGGTCAATCATATGATATCACAATCATTTATGGCCGTGGTTGGGTATACGTTGAACTACTTAAAGTGAAATACTACCTAAAAGAGTATTCATCTCCTTCATTTTGAAAGTTTTCTATCAGCGTAATTGGTAGTCAACTAAAACTAAAAGTCTATGGCTAGAGTAAATTGGTCAACTTAAATTAATTAATCCAATTTCTTATTTAAGGGGTCATTTGTGTAATTTAAAACCACAACTGGCAAATAACTTTTTAGTTTATAAACAAATCGAGTCACGGTAACAAAATCACATTATACAAAACTAACATAAATTTTGCAATAATTCAGATAGATTTTCCTACGATGAACATCGACTACCTATTATACAATTGGATACAACTTATGTGGTGGAGGTATGGCTGTGAATAACTTAAATTTCCATATTTCTATAGTTGTAGTATTTTTAGTTATTTATGTTATTGTACAATGTATTTTTGATTTGAATTGATTATATTGTAAATCTTTTCTTCATTGGGTTTGTTGTTGACTACATTAAAGTGACTCTTATTTGGACCGGTTACTGATTTTTATTCATTAATTAAACGATTAGCGAGTTTGTTACATATTTGTAAGATGATTAGTGTTTGATTTGCTTATATGTCTCATTATGTCATGCATACCCAAGGTACAAGTTATGATCTCTAATATCTCCATTTAAACCATTGAATATGGGGAAAAATCTAAAATGATTGAATGCTTGCTTGACATGTGAGAGGCAGGAGGACTGACGCCTCGCATCTCTATATTTATTAGAGTCGTTTAGTATTTTTCACACATTTATTTTATTATATATTGTAATTATGATCATGTTCATATATTTGTCTAAATCGTTATTCAATGTAATGATCTGCCTTTTCGACCCCTAAATGTCGACACTAATACATCTACGGTATTCATGTGCGGAGCACTCAAATGTCGAAAAGACGAATTGGTAGGGTAAAAGAAAAAGAACACGAAATATAATAAGAAAAAAGAAAACAAAATATCAGAATCTCACATGCGAAACAATAATATATAATATATCAAAAGTTTTTTACCAAAAAGAAAACCTTTATATGCATACATCAATCGAGTAAGCTAACCTATCACCAGCTTGAAAAGTTATAGTATCATGTCCTCACAAACGTTGATAGATATAAATCAAGTAATATAGCAGAAATAACATTCGTTAGGAAATCTATCCAGCTCCTCTCGAAGAGCTCTAGTGAACCATAGCTAAATCTGGAAACATACTTGAGCTGACCTAAGCATTATAAGAGAATAACACCCGGATCAGTCTGGTAAACCAATGTGAGAAACCCAAATCATATAGATTTGTTATATCTTGGAACCCTTCAAAATTAGGGTATCTCATAAGATTATGCCGCCAATAAACATAGACTGGTTTTTATCTTACAATAACCAAATCATTTCTATTATAAAATCCAATGATAATATAATAATGTCTAAGATGTGAAATATAAATAATCACAAAACTGCAATACAAGTGAGTGCACATCACAATAATAATAGGTATATAATCACAACCGCTAAGGTGTGTTCACGAATTGTGTACGATTTCCAGGTAGATCTCTTCGTGGAAGCCGAATCTGAACTACTGCACAAGGATCAGAGATATCCTTTCGAAGCGTCGTGTATCTTAAGTGAATGTACCATAGAAAAACCATAGCTGGTCTTGCTAAGACCCGATGCATCGCTTCCGCATGCATATCCCAATAAATATATCTAGAAATGCAGTCGCATGCAACCTATGGTTTTTCCAACCCTACCGGCTATGTCTCTTATCTTTGGTTTTAGTCATACCTGCTAATAAGGCTACATCCGACATTCTAGCCCATAAGTCACAACTAAAACAAATCTTCCACAAGAGCACTAGCTCGAACAGATCATTAAACCACACATGGATTTCTATATCTCAAAAGTTCTTGGAACCACATATGGATTCCTCAATAAATCGCGGAATCATACATGGATTCCCATACCTCAATAGGTCTTGGAATCACACATGTATCCCCACACCCTGAATTGATCACAAACAACTACATGTGTTCCAGCATCTCAAACAGATCTCGAATCCCTAAATAGATTCCAGCATCACGAAGCAATCACGAAGCATTCATGAACCTTCCAAAGCATAAAACACGTATATGGTTTTGGAGTGATACGGTTTCAAGTCATCTCTTATTAGTACACTCTCCCGCTTACTGGATGCTCCAAAACTAATCAATCGATTTTTCAAGAGTCTCAACCCCGGTTCTATGGAAAGTAAATATACAGTACATAAGATCGAAAATCATCTCCTAACTGTTTAAGCGGATGAATTTTATTATCCTTCATCCCGGAAGAGCGAAATGAGTTTATACGTACAGAATAACATCACCTCGGATAACTATACCATATAATTCTAGTGTTTCTTCTAGATATTTGTAGAGTATATTTGGTCAAATCAAATAACAATGAGAATAATCATATATGGGAAACTAAGCCCCATATACTATCAACACAAAGCATGATCGGACAAACAAGTACGATCAAGTCATATAAATGACTTCTAATTCCCTTTTTAATTAATCTTCCTTTATTACTTAAATTCCTCTTTGGTTAGTAAAACTCATTTTTACTCAATAAGCTCTTTTATAAATGAAACTCCATTTTTTAATTAAAATCCATTATTTAATTAAAACATCACTATTCATTTCAACATACTTCAATACTTCTCAAAAGTATTCACATACTTATCTCAACCGTATAAGTATATTCACAAATCAATTTCAAAGGGCTTAAGTGAAATGTTACCGAAACACTGTCACCACAAACCCAATATTATTTCACTTATGATCAAATTCAAAAAATTATTTTCAAAGATCATTTACATTCACAAGTATAACCAAAATAAGATAAAGGTGAATGATACTAACACATTGCCACAACAAACCCAAAACCAAATCATACTTGTTATTCCCTTTAAAATCCCATTATTAAAGATCTAAGTAATTTCCAAACTCACTTAATAATATTTTATCACCTTAAAATATTATCCAAGGGTTTAAAAACAAATGTTACTAAAACATTGTTTACAACAAACTCTAAAACACTTTACTATTCAATTATCTTTAAAATTCCATTTTAAAGATCCAATTACTTTCAAAAGTATAGTTAATAGGTTAAAACTAATGTTGCACAAACATCGATACTATAAACCCAAAATCACTTTTATACTTGCCATTTACTTTAAAATTTCCATTTAAAGCTCTAATTACTTCTCCACTTATTAAACAAGCTTATATAAATTTTTAATCAATTTTACAAAGCGGTCCATTATAACATAAGTGTTATAACCCCAAAAATCCTTTTAAATCCCTTTACAAAATATGAAACTTCATTTTTAAAACTTATATATACTAAAATACCTTTAAAAGATAGATATTTACATTTACTAATTTATTTATAAAAACGATATCTAATAAAATATTATAAACCATTTATAAAATATTATAATATAAAGTCCTTTTTTTCTTAAATCAAACCTACTAAAACCATATATATACTAAAAATATGCTTTTAAAGGACTTATACTGTATTTTAAACCATTTATTTAAAACACCATTTAAAACCTGTTGTAAGTTAAAACCATCTTTTTATGAAGCTATAATTGATTTTTAAAAATACATTTAAACCTTGATGTTTTCCTATAATAAGTACGCTAATAATATTCATTAATCAATACAAAGAAGCACTAGGATGTCTTCCAAAGTTAACTTTAGAAAGTGATTTCAAAATGCATCCATCGTAAACTTTTCTCTTCTAATATATAACTATAATTTCCAAATTCCACAAATGTCCAAACCAATTCCATTTTATTCCTAACACACCAAAATGTGTACAAAACAACCCAATACACACACACACACACACACACGTATAAATTTTCACAATATGTCACATTTTATCCAATTTAATATATGTCAAATATCAGGGATTTCAAAACATGCTTATAATGACTACATCGTTTCTAAGATTTGTAATATATTAACACTTTTCACAAAGCAATATCAAACATGCAAACAAGTAGTTTGGGCCACGATACAAGTCATAGATGGTCAAAAAGAGATTATACTCCAAATACTGCTATCACTTGTTCTACCAATCAAGGCGAGGTCCAAAAGTAATAACTTGTATTATTCGTTATATAGTTATTATTTTAAAACAATAATAATTAAATATACAACAGTATATATCAACTGGTGAGTGAAACTCATCCAATTTTTAGCCAATGTTTTCGTGTTTCCTAATAGTCCAAAATCAAACGTCATTCGATTTTGACTAAAATTCCAACGAGCTCCGAACTCGATGAACACAACTCCATTCCGTAATAATCCAGATAAAATACAACAACTAAAACAGTGCCTCGATCGGACCTCGTGTGAACAAGATATGATCATTAGAACATTAGAGATTAATTAATAATTTATTAACTAAATTAATTAGGTTATTAAACCAATTACCTATCTCACTCTCGTTACAAACCATCAAGCCGCATGTTTCTGAACCACAACTTCTGATTTTTCACATACCGCCGCTGCCACCCCACTTCTTCAACTGCTGCACCACCACCACACGTAGCCCGACCTAGTCTCCCCGCATGTCATAGTCTCGCCTCCAACAGAGCCTCCGTTCGTGAGAACAAACTCAGAAACTACCACGCAAATGAACCTAGATCCACACCACCTAGCACCGAACTATGGTGATCCAACCGCTTACAACACTCATCTCACCTAGCCAGACATTTTCCTAATTAGGCATTTCACCTAAAACAGCCCCTATTGGCACCGATGAACTTAGGCCATCGGATAGGAGAGGTCAGTTAGTGGTAGGTTTTTAAATTTTTTTACAAATAAAAGAAAAGCATGGTCCTTATATAGAAAAATCTCCAACATAATTCATTCCCCAAAATGCTAAACTCCAAATGAGGCATGCTAACTAGTGTTCCAAGCTAATTACCTTCATTCTGAGCACAATGAAACTAGTATTGGAACCCAATTCCATCATATATCGAAGTTAGATTGTGAAATCAAATTATATTATATTTAATTCCTAAAATCGATTGCTATATGATTTGAGCTCATACGACTATACAGTACGTCTAATAGTCACGAAACTCCACGACATAAAACAATTCATTATTTTAGATCCAGTGGGGCTAGTTTCGCCAAAATCCAAGACAGTGCTCTCGGAATGATATTTTCTTATGTTAATTAAAATGAATTATTATTAAAACAATTTTAATCATTTTTAATTCTAAATTAAAAGTCTACTATCATCATTCTTATTGAAATAGGATCTAAATAAGTTTTCGAAACCATTTTTATTCAAATTAAACCCAAGATTCAATTATTTAAATAATTCCAATATTTAATTATAAACCGTCCAAAAATCCGGGTCGTTACATTCAAGATCATTTGCTTATCTATATTATTAATAATATTTTTTATGTTAATTATTACCCTGGATTGATTATTCATTCTACTATTAGGAAATAATCGAGTAGTTTAGTTTTTTTGGGATTGTTTGCCAACTTATGTATTCCAATTATAATGTATAACACTCTAAATTATTTTGAACTTCATGGTTCAATTCGGCATCTTCATTTAGACTATTGAGGACGTGGATGTTGCTTAGATTGTAGAGTGTGCGCTTAGCATGCGAGAGGTATGGGGATCAAACCCCCCCCCCCCCCCCCCATCTCCATTTTTTTAACCAATTGTAGTATTTTCAAATGTTCATGTTATTTCAACTTGTATTTTCGATCTATTAAAACTATTACCTACGTTCTTATTTGGAATATTTGTTTATTTAGTTTATAAACAATCATGTTGAAGTTTATTTTTATTTTGGATTAGTTTTCTCTGCTATTTGCGAATTATTGATTAGTTCTACATCTTGTTAATGAATTATTTATGTAATCTAGGCCTTAATAGATAAATATAGTTTTGAATTGTGGAAAGTGCTAAACTTTAGTACTAGAAAATGATATCCTGCATCTCCATATCATTTCGAGCCAATGTATTATTTTCGCATATTCGTGTTATTTCATTTTTTATTTTAAACTATAAAGATTTTTACGTATGTTGATAGTTTAAGTATTTGGATTATAAATACTATGTTTAAGTTTATTTTTATTCCAAAATTGTTTTTCCATGCATTTGGAAAGTAATTAGTTAATCCTATTTCTTTATTGATTATTTGTGTAACATTAAAGTACTTAATTGGTAAATAATATTTTTGAAATTTGGAAAAGAGTTGAACTTACCAGTAAAATGATTATTTTGATTTTACATCTATTTCCTAACATTATCATTCCATTACATTCAAATTGTTTAAGTGGTCTTTCTTGATTGTTTATGTCCATTGTCAACTATCTTATTTCTCTTTCGTAAATATGCCATGTCTTTCTTGATTTCTAACTTAATTCACTCAATTACTTAGTTAGTGGTTTTTCATTTGATAGACTGCTTAGCTAAATATTCCGCTAAAAATACTTGATATGTTACTTACACACTTTATTCCATAATCTCAAACAGACCTATGAACCTTGGAGCCAAATTGTTGAATTTGCCAATCTCATTAAACATCGTATCTATGACACCTTCAATAAAATCAAACAATATCCAAAATGGGAATGTGGCTCTAATGTAGAGCTAAGCTAGAAAAACTCTAACAGTTCATATTAAACATAGAGTATGACGATGATCCTAACCTATCCTTACAATTATGATGAATAAATCCCAACAACAAGTTCATATTCCACATCCTAATTATTCATATATGAGTCATGAAACATAGTGAATATCTGTGGTGAATGAAGAGTCATTGTTGCAAACGTCTTTGCAACGTATTAATTAGTAAATATGACTTAAATAACACTCCACGTATGTTAATTGTAACGACTCGCCAATTTACTACTTTGGTAAACTATATTTATTATTAGATTTATGAAAGTAAAAGGGTAATATTGTTTTAAGTGATAATAAGTAATAGTAATCTTATTTTGAATAAATATTTAAATAAAATATTTTCCTTGAAATTTATATCGATAAGATAACCTTGAATTTAAATCATTGATTTATTTAATTTAAACTAAGATTTAATTGTTTAATAATTATTTTAATTATCCAAATAATTATTTTAAATAATAATAATTCATTTTAAATGGTTATAATGTGACAACGAAGCATTTATAATAGTCTTATAAAAATATATATTTAATTTGAAAATATAAGAAAAAAATCGATATCGCTTTACCAATATAAAGCAATTTTTGTAAATAATTTTTAATATGAGTTTATATGGTTTTATAATTCAAATGTAATCGTTTTAATTAATTTAAAATGATAAGAAATTTATTTTTGAATTTTGTTTACAAATATAGGAACGTTAAAGTACAAATGAAAATATAATCGATAATCGGTTCTCCGAATTTCAACAATTTAACAAACAGAAGTTGTTCAAAGACGTTCGAAGTGTTATATACCTACATATACATACATACATACATACATATATATATATGTTACATACACATGATAACATGCACATAAACATGCATATATGAATAAAATTAAGTATAAGAAGTATAATATAAAATATATAATATATTTTAAAGATTTATTACTCCTTAAGCTTAAATAATTCAACATATGCATACATGAGATGATGAAAGTGATGTGCACATGGAGGGAGGCTCTAACTGTGCATTTTAGAGGGGGAAATATGTTGGAGAAGCATTGAAATGGTGATAAAGTGATGACGTATGTATGGATACTTTTACACTCTTCATTTCCTATAAATACCCTACCATCTTCTCTTCATTTTCATTCATCTTCTTCTACATATTTTCAAGCTTTTTCTTCCATTTTAATGGTTTCCATCCTAAGATAAATAATATCAAAATTTATTCAAAAAGAAATTAAATCATAATATATAGTTATATATAGATAAAAACCTCAAAACAAGCTCAAATCTAAATCTCTCAACCTACCAAACCCAAGGCACCACCTTTCACCACCCTTGGCCTGAGCTCCACCCCCTTCCAAACCTAGGCAGTGAGCACCAAGGTTAGGCCGACCCTATTCAAGGTCCAAAGCTCGACTTTTTGGAGTTTAATTTCGAGATAGCGGAGCTATAGCCATTTTAAAACTAGTTCGAAGGGAAAATGAAGGTTAGAATTCCTAAACTATTATACTATATGTTGAATGATGATATGATTTTGTAAATCGATGTTTAATATGCTTTGATCATCAAGTTTGGTTGTTTTCATATGAACGTTGAAATTATATGCAAGTCACGAAAATACACGTCGATAAACAAAAAGGAAATCACTTTTCTTGAATTAATGAAATGGTGTATATGAAATTGTTAAACCTCTTAAAAAGGGTTTAAAATGTATTTGAAATGTTTTATAAGCATTTAAAAGGTGTTTGGTGAAGTTTGGAAAGAAATGGAAAATTAAGTTAAAAATAAGCGCGTCGCGTAAGTAGTTCGCAATTTCGCGCTATAAAAGTCAAACAAGTGTAAAAGTTGGAATATAACTCAGAATTCTTCAAGGTAAGAATTTTCTAAACTGTTATACCCATAGTTTTCCAATGAAGATAGAAAGTCAAGATTTTGATAAGTAGATTTTAAAATATGAGTAAAACAAGTTTTTAAAAAAATTCCCATTTTGCAGCTCGGAATCCAAAACTGGATTTCTTTGAAAATGATGTTTTAAATTGTTTAGAAATATGGAATAAATCTTATAAATCTATTAAAATGTTTTAAATGAAGTTTGAATAATAAAAATTAATTTGGAAATAATAAACAGTCGTTTTGATCAATATAACTTTAAAAAGCACTTTCCATAACACTTTTCTATAGCAGTTTTCTATAACTTTTGAAATATAGTTTTCAACTTGACCACCTTTTTCCAATTATTTTATAGATCTTTAAAAAGTTTTTTAAAGTTAATTTTAAGGATTTATGAAATGATTTAAAGGTTTAATGATTTAGAATCGATCAAATTACTTGAACGCCTTATGGGTGTTATAGAGATAGTGTCAAGGCTTGAGTTTGAAAAACAAGTTTTCTACTCTCCCTAGCTATTCGAACTTGCCCGATGGAGGGGATAGTAAATTTGACTTAGTCGGGTCGAAATTTCAAAAAGTCTAAAGAAAAAATACTTTTAAGATTTAAACAACATGGATTTTATAAAGATGATCTTCTTGTAATCGGTTTTAAAGCCAAAAGAGGAAACTCATCTTATTCATAGAAATTAAAAGGTGATTTCCATCTATTCTTCCCATAGAATATTTTGAATATGGAAATTAATATTGAGTAGAATTAGATTATTTCTATAGATTCTACTCACTTAATATTTACTGATTTTGGGTTAACATCCTAGATAACATGGTTTTAACTCAATCAAATTTCGAGTTTTGAATTAAGAAATCTTGCTAAGATTTAAATGACATGAATTTGGAATGTTTTCCTAGTGTAGAATGAAATGATCACGAATTATTGCAAGTTTAAAAGCATTTCAAGTAATCAAAGGTTTTGATAAGAGGGGTTTAATGATTCCGTATAAACCAGAAAGAAGTGTTTTAAAAGTTTTATATCTCTAAAAGAGATTTTTGATAAAAAAAGAACTCGGTCCATTAAAGAATGATTCCATATTCACAAAACCTCTTTTTATCGATGATTGGATCAAAGGAACTTGGGTCGGATCTGGAGAAATCCCTATTCGAAAACCACTTCGAACCAACGTATGCGTTTGAAAAATAAAGTCCTGATAGAGAGAACGAAGAATGAAGACTAGAGATTTTCGGGATGAAAAGACCTTGTTGATAATTCTGGTTAGCTCCCAAATACTAAAGTAGTAGTGGTCCATTCATTTCTAAAACACTTTGGGTTGCAAGAACTTCTCGCTACTAATCCTAGGGTTAATTCCCGACAGAATATGGTAGGAGTGTGCCTTCGGTTTCGTTCAGTCCCAGAACGAACTTCTGTGGATGGATGTTTGACATTGCATTCTTGAGATTTCACCGTTGACTTTATAAACATACATCAGTTTGGTGGTGGAAAAGGCAACTTCTCTTAGCTTAACACCCTTCTCTGAGACGTATGAGCTCGGTGGTTGTGAGTTTGTGGAAGTTGATAGGGATCGATGGAATGGTAGTGTGGCATTCAAAGGAAGATGATGTGCAAAGTAAAGGAAATCGCTGCCTCAATCTTCACACCTGGAAATGACCGAAACATGGTAGATGCAGCAAGGCTATGTGGTTCACAACCATTAGGGTATGATCATCCCCTTCTAGATATATTCTACTCGCAATGGCATTTGGGTTTAAATTAATATGGATGTATGCTATGAGGATCCTCGGTTAGGTCGGTAACGATCGAGGTGATGACATATTCGGTACTATATAGCGAGAACGATAAACCGGTCTTCTGTTGGTAGAGGTGCAGATGTTTTTTCGACCTCGGTACATTCCTCTAGGGATGTACTATCAAAAGGTAGTCCCTTCACATGGTCAGTTGTATGGAATCCATTCTCCAAAAAGTGCCTGTCATTTTGTTTGTAGAGCCTAGTATGTTGGAATTTAACAATGGTAACAATTTTTGCTAAGATTAATAAGCTTGCTTGCAAATGGTTTCAATGATATGTCACTGAAATTAATATCAAGTATTTTGACGTAAAATGTTTTGGTTATCATAAGGTTAAAACCCATTCCGTGTTTATGTATGGTGTGGTCTTATGAGATACCTTTTTGTTTTCAAAGTGCATATTTTGTGTTCTCACAGCAGTCGCATGACTGATCCGGAGTTTATTTTCTATTTCCTTAAACTTTGGGTGCGCTAATTTTTCCGGACAACCTAGTAGTCAGGTTTAGTTTAAAAGAATGCTGGATGGAGCTCGAAGCATGGAGTTAGAATATTTTTCTAAAGATTTTGGTCTATTTCCACCCACTTTTGTACCGTAGTATTCTGCATTTGTAAGGATAGGAATTTATAATTGTCTATGTTTTTAACTCTAATAAATGTATTTTAATTTCCATTGTAAACCTTTTATTGAAATAACAAATGTAAGATTCCGTTCTGTCTTTATTTCTTTCTTGACCTTGAGAATCTGCTTCTCCGGCACTTGGATTTATGACACGTGAATATCAAGGATGTATTAGTGTCGATTTTCAAGTGTAGAAGAAACATGTCGTCACAACGTAGTATCATAACTTAGGTTGAGCAAATACCTGAGCCTGATAGGGGTAAAAGACTCAACAGAGATAGGGATAGTAATAACCTAGGATGATTAACTCATTGCAGATAGGGTTAGTAACATCCAAGAATGAGTTTGAGCATTATATACGAGAGTGCATTTGTTGATAAAATATACAAATTTGGTTTTATACAAATATATATATATATGTATGTATGTATGTATGTATGTATGTATGTATGTATGTATGTATGTATGTATGTATGTATGTATATGTATCTGAAAAGAAAAGAATATTTTGGCAAAATTTTCAAAGAGTTTTCTTGGAATAATAAAAATTTTATCCAAAGAATTTTGAAAGCTGTCTTTAGAAATAAATCTTGAAATATCTTTCTGATTATTAACCAAACCCCTCTACCAAGAATACGCTAGAAATTACCTACTACTTAAGCCTAAAAGAATAATTGTTTTCCTTGTAGAAACCATATGGGGGAAGTTATGTTAAAAGGGAATCCTTTAGAGCGAATTGGGGCGAGAGGAATAGCCTTACAGTTCTCTCTAGCAACGAAAAGGAACAGCCAGAACATCCGCCTAGCATGGTGGATCTCCAATTAGGGAAAACCTTGCCCCATATACACGTAGGGATAAAGATGGGTACCCTGTTACTGGAATGTTTATACCACCCCCAGCTACAGAAATATTAGTGATCTCCAGCGATGACGAACCTGGGCAAGCCTCGAAGGGAAATTGGGTAGCGGATCCAGCAAGTTCCATTTTGGAACCAACAGAAGAGGATAAGCCAACGGCAGAGGAATTAGAACCCGTAGAAGAAGAAAAGGTGGAGTCGATTGAGGAGGGATCAGAGCCGTGGAATACCCCGATGCTATCATATCAAGCGAGTGCAGCAATATTGTGTGGGATATGGATGGAGAGCATGTTGTATGGCAGGAGGGATCATCCAGTTCAAACATAAACTAGGATGCAATAGAAACCAATAATGAGGAGACGGTAGAAGAAGAGGGGGTGGGAGTCGGAGAATTTGAAAATCCATGGAAGGAAAATTGCTTGGACTGGAGGAGTTGGAAGAAGGGGAAATCATACTGGGAACACAAGTAGGCATGGGACATGTGCCATGGAATCAACCATGGTTACCCCAAGGAATTGAAGAGGCACAAGAGGAGGACGGCAACGAGGCCAAAGATGAGTTCGATAGTGAAGAAGAGAGAGAAGAGGAGGTGATGATTGATTTGAGATGTTGGAGTCCACCTTTATCTTCAAACTAAGAAGAATAGGAATATGATATGAGGAGTTGAGTATGTATGAGTAGGATGTTTGTTTTGATGTAGTATTTTGAGTTGTAATAGTTTAGGAGGAGAGGGGAATCTTCTTTTTTTGGACTCTAGTGTTGGAAGGTTTAAATGATGTAAGATTGCAAAATTTATAAATTGAAGATTGTCCCAACATTTTATTAGTACCAATCTTTAAGTAAATAATTAAAGATTTTGGGTTTGTAGTAGACGATGTTTTAGCAACAATTTTTTTAAACCCTTGAATGACACTTCAGAAAAAAATCTTATGAGTATATTTAAAGCTTTAGGGATTTTAAAGATAATAACAAATATTTGGATCTTTTATATAAAGATAGAAATGTTACGAATTCAAATTATAAAGAAAGGAGAAGTCCATTATAACAATGTTTTGGTAATAATTAATTTAATCACTTTGATTTTATTTCGAATTAAGAAGGAAAAAAAATTTATTAGATATACTTATAACGTTTGAGTAAGTATATGAAGACCTTTTAAGTATTAAAACTAATATAAGTAAAGAGAATATATATATATATATATATATATATATATATGAAGTTTTAACTAATAAAGGAGTGTTAATTGATGAAGAAGATTTTAACTAATAAAGAAAGTTTTCACATTTGATATTAGCCAAAGGGAGTAAATGGTGATTTATTAATTTAATGAATTATTTTGAAAATAAATTTTATAGAAACCACTAAGATATAGTTAGAAATTTATTATGATAAAACGATAGTTATCTTTTGAAAAAATTGTGTTTTAAACTAAAAAAATGGAAATAAAAATGTAAACTAGTTATGTATAAGGAAGTATCTTTATAAAAGATCGAGAAAAAAAAAGAATGGAAGTTTACGAAATTTTTTCATAAAAAAATTGAATGGTTAATAAAAACATATGAAGTACGTCGATTTAATCTAAGATCGTTTCATCGCATGATTGTTTCATCGCATGATTGTTTCATTAAAAAAATTGTTTCATCGCATGATTTAATCTAAGATTCGAGTACAAAACTTTGACGTGTCTTGACACTTAGCCAAAAGAGGAATTATCGCTCGATTCTTAACGATGAACATTGATGAGGGTTTATGGTTAGATGCTTGAGTTTTCTATCGTAATTGAGAACTATGCAAGGAGAAATAAAATTCTGATCAGAAAGCTTGGTCAAAATCCGCACTAATGGGTCAGGGGACCAATACTAGTTCAGAAGTAAAGTTGTGAATTCGAACAGAAGATCGAATCAGATAATGTGTACAAATGATTTATATACATCATACGGAAATGAATTAAAAATAAATATATTTGGAAAACCTTTGGGATTTGTTTGGGTAATTTTGGAAACCAAATTCTTTTAAGGGGGAAGTCTATAATGACCCGCCAATTTACCACTTTGATAAATTGTATTTATTATTAGATTTATGCAAGTAAAAGGATAATTTTTTTTTCAAGTGATAGTAAGTAATAGTGATCTTATTTCGAATAAATATTGAAATAAAATATTCTCCTCAAAATTTATATCGATAAGATAACCTTGAATTTAAATAATTGGTTTATTTAATTTAAATTGAGATTTAGTTGTTTAATAATTATTTTAATAGTCCAAATAATTATTTTAAATAATAATAATTTATTTTAAATAGCTATAAAGTGATGATGAATCATTTATAATAGTCTTATGAAGATATATATTTAATTTGAAAATATAAGAAAAAAATATATATTGCTTTATCGTATAATAGCGATTTTTGTATATAATTTTCAATATGAGTTTATATGGTTTTATAATTCAAATTCTATCATTTAATTTAGTTTAAAATGATAAAAAAATATTTTTAAATTTTTTTTTACAAATGTAGATACGTTAAAGTATAAATGAAAATGTGACCGATAATCGATTCACCGGATTTCAACGATTTAACAAACAAAAGTTATTCGAAGACATTCAAAGTCTTATGCACCTACATATACATACATATATATGTTATATACACATGATAACATGCACATAAACATACATATATGAACATAATTAAGTATAAGAAGTACAATATAAAATATATAATATATTCTAAAGATTTCTTACTCCTTAGGCTTAAATAAGTCAACATATGCATACATGAGATGATGGAAGTGACGTGCACATGGGGGGAGGCTTTAGCCGTGCATTTTGTAGGGGGGAAGTGTGTTGGAGAAGCTTTGAAATGGTGATAAAGTGATGATGCACGTATGGATACTTGTACACTCTTCCTTTCCTATAAATATCCTACCATCTTTTCTTCATGTTCATTCATCTTCTTCCTTATATTTTCAAGCTTTTGCTTCCACTTTAATGACATCTATCCTAAGAGAAATAATGTCAAAATTTATTTCGAAAAGAAATTAAATCAAAATATATGGTTATATATAGTTAAACCCCTCAAAACAAGCTCAAATCTCCATGTCTCCACCTCCAAACCCAAGGCACCACCTTCCACCACCATTGTCCATGAGGTCCTCCCCTTTCCCAACCTAGGCCGTGAGCACCAAGGCTTGGCCGAGCCTCTTAAAGGTCCAAAGCTCAATTTCATGGAGTTTAATTTTGAGATAGCGGAGGTATGGCCGTTTTAAAACTAGTCCGAAGGGAAAATGAAGGTGAGAACTTATAAACTATTATATTATATGTTGGATGATGATATGATGTTGCAAATAGATATTTAATATGCTTTGATCATTAATTTTGGTTATTTTCATAAGAATATTGAAACTATATACAAGTCACGAAAATATACGTTGATAAATACAAAGGAAATCACTTTCCTCCGGTTAATGAAATGGTTTATATGTAATTGTTAAACCTCTTAAAAACGGTTTAAAATGTATTTGAAATGTTTTATAAACATTTAAAAGTGTTTTGGTGAAGTTTGGAAAGAACTAGAAAATTTAGTTAAAAATAGGCGCGTCGCGTAACGGTAGTTCGCGATTTCATGCTATAAAAGTCAAACAAGTGTAAAGGTTGTAATATAGCTCGGAATTCTTCGAGATAATATCAAAACTACTATATCCGTAGTTCTTTAACGAAGAAGGAAAATTGAGATTTCAATGAGTAGATTTTAAAATATGAGTAAAACAAGTTTTAAAAAAAATCTCGATTTTGCAGTTCGGAATTCAAAACTGGATTTCTTTGAAACTGATGTTTTAAATTGTTTAAAAATATAGAATGAATCTTATAAATCTTTTAAAATGTTTTAAAAGCTATTCGAGTAATAAAAAATGAATTTTCAAATAATAAACAGTCGTTTTGATCAATATAACTTTAAAAAGCACTTTTCGCAGCACTTTTTCGCATCACTTTTCTGTAACTTTTGAAATATAGTTTTAAACTTAACCACTTTTTTTCAATTATTTTATAAATGTTTTTAAATGGTTCATAAAGTGTTTTAAAGGTAATTTTAAGGATTTATGAAATGATTTAAAGGTTTAATGATTTGGAGTCGATCAAATTAATTAACTGCCTTATGGGTGTCAGAAATAGTGTTAAGGTTTGAGTTTGGAAAACCTTCCTGCTCTCTCTGGCTATTCAGACTGGCCCGATGGAGGGGATAGTAAATTTGATTTACTCGGGTCGAAATTTCAAAAAGAATAAAGAAAAAATATTTTCAAGATTTAAACAACATGGATTTTATAGAGATGATCTTCTTGTCCTCGGTATTAAAGCCTGAAGAGGAAACTCGTACTATTCGTGGAATTTAAAAGGTGATTTCACCATTATTCCACCCATAGTATTTGTTGAATACGGGAATTGATATTGAGTAAAATTTGATGATTTCTATAGATTTCGCTCACTAAATATTTACTTATTTTTGATTAACATCCTAGATAACATGGTTTTAGCTCAATTAAATTAAAAGTTTTGAATTAAGAAATATTTGCTAAGATTTAAATGAAATGATTTTAGAATGTTTTCCCAAGTTTGAAAAGATTTTAAGTAATTATAGGTTTTGATAAGAGGGGTTTAATAATTCCATATATACCGGAAAGAAGTGTTTTAAAAGTTGTATATTTCTAAAAGAGATTTTTGATGAAAAAGAACTCAATCTATTAAAGAATGATTCTATGTTCACAAAACCTCATTTTATCGATGATTGGATCGAAGGAACCGAGGTTGGATCTGAGGAAATCCCTATCCGAAAACCACTTCGAACCAATATATGCGTTCGAAATATAAAGGCCTGATAGAGAGAATGAAGAATGAAGACCAGGGATTTTCGGGATGAAAGGACTGCTTGTTGATAATTCTGGTTAGCTCCTAAATACTAAAGTAGCAGTGGTTCCTTTATTTCAAAAACTTGGGTTGTAAGGACTTCTCGCTAGTAATCCTAGGGTTAGTTCCCGACAGAGTATGGTAGGAGTGTGCCTTCGGTTTCGTTCAGTCTCGGAACGAACTTTTGTTGATGGATGTCTGACATTGCATTCTTGAGATTTCATCGTTGACTTTTATAAACATACATCAGTATGGTGATGGAGAATTCAACTTCTCTTAGCTTAACACCCTTCTTTGAGACGTATGAGCTGGGAGGTTGTGAGTTTGTGGAAGTCAATAGGGATCGATGGAATGGCGGTGTGGCATTCAAAGGAAGATGATGTGCAAAGTAAAAGGTAATCGCTACCTCAAGCTTCACACCTGGAAATGACCGAAACAGGGTAGATGCAGTAAGGCTATGTGGTTAGCAACCATTAGGTATGATCATCCCCTTCTACATATATTTCTATCCGCTATGACGTTGGGGTTTAAATTAATGTGGATGTATGCTACGAGGATCCTGGGATAGGTCGGTAACAACCATGGTGATGACATATTCAGTACAATCTAGTGAGAAAGGTATGTCGGTCTTGTGATGGTAGAGGTGCAAATGTTCAGTTGTCCTCGTTACATTCCTCTGAAGATGTACTACCGGAAGGTAGTCCCTTCACCTGGTCGTTTATATGGAATTCATTCTCCAAAAATTGTCTACCATTTTGTTTGTAGAGCCTAGTATGCTGGAATTTAATAATGGTGACAATTTCGGATAGAATTAATAATTTTACTTGCAAATGTTTTCAAAGATATGTCATTAAAAATAATATCAAGTATTTTGACGTAAAATGTTTTGGTTATCATAAGTAAAAACACGTTCCATGTTTATGTGCGATGTTGTCTTATGAGATACCTTTCTGTTTTCAAAACGTGTATTTTATAACACTACAACAAAAATACCTTTTCGCAACTGCCAAAAACAGTTGTAATATGTCTATTACAATGGGAGGCCGCCAGTCTTAATATCGGAGTTGTAATAGAGTTGAATATTTTTACAACTGTTGTCGATAGTTGCAGGAGCAGTTGTAAAAAAGCTTTTTACAACTGCTTTTGAAAGTTGTGGTAAAGTCTATCGTAACTGTTGCATTGACAGTTGTAATAGGTCTCTTTTGCAACTGCTAATAGCAGTTTCAACAATAACTTTTGCAACTACTTTTGGCAGTTGTAATAGATTCATTTACAGCTATTATTTACAGTTGCAATAAATCTTTTTACAACTGCTACCAACAATTGTAATTCATCTTTCGACAACTGCCATTAACCATAAATTTCACAACATTATAGTTAAAACCGATATTTCACCAATAATAACTACAATCGTTAACATTACTTGAAACAACATGAACCATTCAATTTAATAAAAGTTAAAACAATTCAATTTTACACCATTTTTGAATTCATAATTTTATTACAAAGCATAACCAAATCCATAACATACGTCAATATAAATATAGATACGTACTAATTAAAAAGGATAAATTTCCCGTGCCAAGCAACAATCTTCCCAACCACTTGTCCAATAGCACAGACGTATGAAGTAGGCCTATATGGAATAGCTTAAGAATCCAATTGAATGCAATCTAGTTGAGTGCTTATGAATCCAATTGAGTTCAATAGTACAGACGTATGATGCAATTAGCATATGAGTGCAATCTAGTTGAGTTCTTTCAAGCATAAGATCCTGCAATGTATACTCAGATTATAACCGAATTATAATCAAGAGCTAATTAGAACAACAGTATTCATATAATTAAGCCGAAAGGATGTCAAAGGGGCAACTTGCATTGAACAAGAATATTACTATACTTACCAATCAACAAAAATATGTTCGCCTTTTTGTATATATGTAAATCCTTCAAAGCTTTCTCAAAATCTAAAAAAAATAGGAACAAAAATTCATCTGGCCAACATAGAGAGTGGAGACTGAATATACTGTGCGGCATCATATATTGCCAACCCTGTCATCATGAAACAACTAGGTGAATTGATACAAGGAGAAAACTTAAATGGCTGTATTGTTTAATTTCCAATTATGTCAAGCAAATATTAAAGTTATCACCATTTTAATGTTCGAATGACTAGCTTATCTATAATTATAAAAAATATGCCATTAAACGGAGAATTGATATACAAAATTTCCTGACTTCATTCAATTTGATTATCCAAGCATGCCAAAATAAACAGCAACTACACATATGAACCATTTTATATTCATTCTTTATTTTATTGTTGAATGTGATGAAAATAATATATTCTTTTATTTCTATAATGAATTATGCTGATTTCATTTGTTTTGTGAATGATTTAAATCCCTAAAATGGTAAATCCCTCTATTTGATTTTACAACAAAACATTGTATCAATGATATTGTGGATTAAACTCCTTAATAAATAAAGAACATATACAGATATAGAAGCTGTTGGCATGGTACTTTATAAAATTAAATTGAACATGAGAATCTATACTAACAGTCTTAGCTATATAATCAATAATCCAAAGTGGTAGCATAGCCTACAAAATTATATTTATTGAGAAATGACTCATTGCTTAAGTTCTTCTTCAAGTTCTAAATTGCCACTTTTCTCTATAATATTGAAGCCGCTGAACCAACAGAAGTTAGCTGATTACTTTCAGTTTCATCAGTTTCCCTCAACTTCTATTAAGTGGTGAGTTATTAGCTATAGCGTGTTTCATCAATTGTACTCTAAGTCAAACACTAAACATTAGAATACCATCCATAATATTCGTGTCAGGGTATGACAACATTCAGTTCCTTTATCATCAATTGTATTCTATCTATATCAAACACTAAACATTAGGACATCATTGATTTTGGACCTTAAAGGTATCAAGTACTGAATAGTACCATAAAATGAATTGTCAAAAGATATGCAATTGCAAATAGGAGTTCAAGAAATCGGAAACTATTAAAGTAGTACTAGCACAACGCATGCAATACATGCACAGTTATTAAGACATGCAACAGAGGCACAATTGGACTGCAACTAAACTGGCACAGAGATTAGCTATGCAGAAAATATAAAACAGTATCGTTAAATTGAAGTTTAAGTCAACACACATTCAACTAGAGATTCAACATGTTACCACTACATACACGATCATATAATAACTTACATTGCTGAACTCAAGTAGTTATTGGGTGCTGGAGTATTCTGATGAAAAAGTGTCAACAATATGGAGTCCAACTGAACAACTGCATCTTAACCTTCACACAATGTTGACAAAAGATTTAGGCTGAGTTCAGACTAATTCGTGAATAACTAAGTAGGAACACACAGTAATAGTATTTTTTTAATTTATATTTAGTACCCAAAAATAAAACTGTTACTACAAACTGAAACAGCTACGCAAACAAAATAACCATAAATAAGTATTACAGAAAAACATATTTGAAGAGCGCATGAACAAAATATATATTTTCTCCACTTTTTTAACAATCGGGGCCTATAACATGGAGGTATCAATCATTCTCTGTCAAATATAATTTGACATCTTTCTAAAGCATTTTACGTTAACCATTAGTACTGGAATTAATACATACCATAGTATATAACATGTACTTCATAACAAATATCATAATTAACGGAATTAGCGAAATAATTATGGATATATACATATGACACATGTATTTCTTAAATTATAACTGTGTTTGTAGTAACTTAAGCGCAGTATATTTAATTAAAATTTCAGTTAAACCCTGCTCATGTTTTGTTCTGACTTGAAACAGTATATGAGGCTATGAGCTAGAATTTATTTGATGTCAGATTACAGCAAAAGAGTCCCCCTAAATAAATAATATGGACAAAAGATTGAAAATAAGAAATTAATCGCTCATATTTCAATGAAAAAAAATGACCATAAGGAAGATTTTTTTTTTAAAAAAATGTGTAATAATTAGTACACTGTTTTGACAGTATGTACAAAAATTGAATATCAAAATTTGTAATTTACCTAACCTATCCGCAACTAAACTGGCTTATAGATTAGGTGCTAGTTAGATACAACAGGGTAACATGAAACTCAGGTTTAATCAACCAGACATGCAATTGTAGATCCAGCATTTCAATACTGAACACATGATCAATTTCTAATTTAATAACCTAAATTCTGGGGGTTATTCATTGCCTAAGTTATCTGATGAAAAAGCGTCAACAAACTGAGTCCTAATGTACTTAAAAATATTACTGATCTGCTTCCCAAAGAAATCGAAGAATTTCTCGAGAATCCTACAAAACCGATTCGTTCTTTTTTCTCTCAGAATTGGGAGGAGAACCTTTTTAATGGTTGGTACCAGATTTAGCAGTCTCAGCTGCACTAGGGGTTAGATATCATTATGTTAATATAAAAAATGGGCATAACCAAAAGAATTGTGATAAATACGTGAATCTCTTGCACTGATTATACAAATAACCAAACATAAGAACGTTAATAAATTAATATGAATTTTAGTTTTCTGAACTATAAAAAACATGTTGCCGTGAACTGCCATAGCTACACAAACAGAATAAATATTACAAAATCACAAATTTCAAGAATACATTCTCGAAACACATGATTATTAACACTATTTTGGAAACTAACCTATAATTTGGAGATGGCATCAGTTCTTTTTGAACTACAATTTGACATCTTCTAAAAATAGTTGATATTAACCATTTGTGTTTGAGTTTGTGGACATCATAGTTCGTTGCACGCGTAGAAATATATTTTGTACATTTTAGTTTTCTTTCTCTGACTTAATGATTCGATCTCCTTAACTGAATTAAAATTCACGTCACCAAATATTTTCTCATACCTGAAACATCATCTGACGTAATAATTTTGAAACTATTTGAAGCCCGATTAAACTAATAAAAAGTTCTCAGACTTTATCAACATGTTGAAATATTTCTGATATTAAACTTTAGAAGAAGTATGACGGATATGCGTAATACGTGCTGTTCCAAAAATAACTTGAAATAATCGAAACTGGTGCACAAACATTCATGTACTGCAATAGCAATCCAGTACTAATTTCAGTGAATAGACCTACATAAACTGTGATTACAACACAGCATAACAACTCAACCAAATAAATGTTGTTTTGTTCTGGAAAGGGCTATATTACAGACCTAAATTACAAAAAAACTATTATACTGTACCGTAAGCAGTAATGGGTATAAGTACAGAACCAAAGCTGAAAAGAATAGAGGCATATATCATCACAGATTTAATGAGAAATTTTTTCCCCGGGTGCACATACATGCAATATTACCGTAACACAGTCCTACAGTTGTCGGGAAAACATGCAAATAAAATTTTACAGCTCCTACTATGACCCATGATGATTAAGTGTGACATAATGCAACTTCCGAAACTTATAGATAGTTACACTAACCAATGATGGTTCTACCAATATTCCACGTCTATGAATTCACTACAGAAATTATGAAAAAAAGAAAAAAGTAATCAGTGAAACGGTGTACCGTTTTAACAAAAGGAAAAAATACGGGAAAACTGGACAAATCCTGATGACACGGTAAGTAACATCAACCGGAATACAAATGTTTATGTAATCTAACCTTCTATAGCCAATTTAGTATAAACAAATTACGTTATCACATAGTTTTTGTAATATACACCCATTTATAACACATACCAGCAACCAAATTCAAAGACATAACATGCTTGCAAAGAAATCATGGTGATCAATGTCTACAGCGTTATTAAACTCAAACAGCAATACAATTTATTGATTTTACAGGTAAATTTACATATGCAGCTGCGTTACAATGTCAAAAAAAACCTTCATAAAAAACCTTCACTAATACAAAAAGTGCATATTGCTTCGCCTCATTTGCATCAGTAGAAGTAAAAACTGATGCAAATAGAAGAACTATTTGCATCAGTTCCATCTTAATAACCGATGCAATAGGTACGTGAAAAACAATAGGTAATAAAAAATCAAATTTGCATCAGTTGTCACCAACAACCGATGCAATTGGTACGTGCAAATAATTTTAGTCGCATCGGTTTTAAATTCAACCGATGCAACTACGTTAGTTTGCATTAATTTTCCATCGGTTCTCTACTCCAACTTTCATTTTCCCTCCCTTTAACTTTTCATTTACCGCTTCACTTTGATTTATCCCTCCATTGCAAATTCACAAACAAAATTCTCGAACAAACAAAATTCACAAACAAATACCTCTTTAATTCACAAACAAAATTCTCAAATCCAAATCAATTGCAAATTCTCGTTTGAAATTCAAATCAATTGCAAATTCTCATTTAAACGATTCGAATTGGGTTTGGAGGGGATGGAGTTGCGGTCGGCTGAAGGAGAAACGAAGGGTTGGTAATTTGCGTATGGGGATTGATGAGTTGGTCGATGCTCGCAGCGAGGTCGTGGAATGGTTTCAGGATTGGTCGATGGTGTTCGCGAATCGATTTCAATCATGTAGTTGCCAAAGGGGTTGTTGGGATTGGAAGATATATTGGATGAGTACATAAAATTGAAGGAAGATAGGATAGCGATCGATCAGGAAAAACGAAGGGTTGAGGCTGCGTTTAAGGGTTTGCAGGAAGTGATGACGAATTACATTACGCCTCAGTCCCCTTCTGGTTATGTTATCATCCAAGTCTGTTGTATCTTGCTTCAGTCAGGTCATTTTTGTTTTCTTTTATGTTATCATCTGAGTCTGTTGTATCTTGCTGTTTTGGTGATGTTGGGTTGTAGCTGCTGTTTTCTGTTTGTAACCGTGTTTCTAGCGATAATGATATTTAAGGTTGGGAATTTTTTCCCATCCTTTTGCCTCAAAATAAAAAAAATTACCTAAACGATTTCATAATTACTCAGATATAACATCAATTGTTCAATTGATTGTAACTGTTGCATATATCAATACTTTGTACAAGATGAAACTAACTTTTTAAAACATATCATAAGCAACTATATAGGGTTATTTACCTGGACTGATCATGCCCACTTTTCTTCATGCTGACAAATGATTTTTATTAGCTTGGATACACCATTAGCTTCTAAGTGGCTATATTATCTATTTTTATTTTATACTACTTATTTGAATATATGTTCTCTTAATGTGAGTTTATTTATATGATGCAGCATCAAATTCTTTTCCGTATGCTCTGCAATTGGACTGTTAATACTTGTACACCTCAACAAAAGGATTGTCTCTGAATCAAGTCTCATCTTCTATGGATTATTTCACAATTTCTAACATTGGTAGAGGGTCTAACAGGTAATAATGTCCTCTACCAAACTATTATGGTTTCGTAATACCTTTTATTTTTTGCAATCCTGAATAGTACCTGCTATTATAAGTAAAGCATTTATGGTCATTGTTTATTTGTTTTTTTATATGTGCATGCGTGAATTTCATTAGAATCGAGATGCTTGATTTTTGTTATAAAACTTGCTCACTGAAAAAAGATGTCTCCCTCGTCTGACAAATTTAAACAAGGTTCTTTTGGAATAATCAAACGGCGCTACTGTCACAGTTATATCATTCTTTTATTCAATTGAACTGCCACCTCAAGTGTCTTTTTAATTCGGATTGTGAAATATACATTGCTAAGTAGCTGTTACAAAATTACTGCAGGCTTTGGGTGCATTTTTCGTGTCTATGCTTTATATCATTCTATGTACTCTATTTGCTATATGAGGTGCGCTTCAAACTAACCTTTTCATATACTTAAATTGACCTTATAATTACATGATTTGCAAACAAAAATGATTGTTCTCCGTAGTATTAGTCAATACTTCCATGTTGAGTATCATATGTAAAATAACTAACAATCCAATTTTTTATAATGAGATGTGCATGTTACATATCTAGTGAAACATTGTGCTTTTCACTATCTGTTATTCCACCAGTTGAAATGAACTAGATACACACACCATCCTATATTCAGACAAAAAGATGTTTGATATATCAAAAGGCTACAAATAACTTTTGTTAATACACTGGTGCTTATTTATGCATGTTATGTTTATTCACCTCATCCATGTTTATAAATTATCCACATAAGGTGTATATTTTTTGTTATTTTTTATCTTTAATAATCAGTAGCTTGCAAGTTTTCAATTCCTGTTACTACTTTTACAGTTTAAAATTTTGATCTAGATTCCTTTAAACTACCAATTGTTATTTTCCTGCGTTCAAATTCTTGTGAAATTGTAAGTCTTTGTAATTGTTCCTTTTCTAAAAACTGTTGCTTCTTGTTCAAGTTTTCGTGCAAGTACACATGCTTTAATGACCATGTCTTCTTCGAGAAAATCTGCAACTCCCCTGATATCCCCTTCGAGACACTCTTTATTCTCAGTTCTTGATTTTCTTGAAACTTGTCTTCTTGTTAAATAATTCTCTTGAATTTCTGAGATCTCCAGCCCACCTGTGCACGTGCACATAACCAGCACCATCTTCTTCTTCTCAAAACTTATCACTAATATTCCAGATATTTTCTTCAGTTGCCATGGCCAAGAGCAATGACCAACCTGGCCCTTCCAGATTCCCTTGACTTCAGGCGATTTGATTTCCTTGACTTCAGGCGATTCCTTGGCTTGGCATCATGAGGTAGGCCACAACGGTTGCAAGGATGGCATGAGGCAGTTGGAAGATAGCCTGCATGAATATATAGGTATGAAAAGTGATTTAAACTGGCAATTCAAACTGCTGCAAATTCATACATGACGTAAACCGGTGATCTGAAAGTTTTATTAAGTGAGAAAAGTTAGAAACCATCATCATTCATCTTATAATGTAAATAATTGCAACTTGATTGTACAAAACAACGTTTTCAAATTACCAATTTAGGAGGAATAAAGTCAAGAAATTTGATTTTTGGGTTTTTTTCATGGTACATAGAAGTACCCTAAAATAGAAGGACTTGGCCTGCTCATGCTCTTGCAGTTCCGCACTTTATCTGGTTGCTACATAGACAAAACCTTTTGCCTGGTCAATTTGGTCCATTTTTTTTAAAGCAGTTACATTATTTTGCATTAATGATTGTTGAGCTCCTTATGCTATAATATGTGTTCATTTGGCATCTCTTGATTCTGTTGGAAGTTGCAGTAGCCTTGGCATGATAATGAATAAAAAAGTAATTTTGTGTACTGTAGATTCGTGGTTTGTTGCAGTAGCCTTGGCACGATAATTGGCCATTTTTAGTATTATGTTATGTCAAACCAATGAATAATTATTATCGTTGAATTTAAACCGCTTCTGTTTTCACAAAACTGTGCCATTCGTGCTTAAAAACGACTGATTGTAGCATGGCCAAGTTTGGCTATATTGTAAATGAGTTAACATTGGCTATATTGTAGCATGACCAAGTTTGTCTTAGATGAGTCTATACTGACCGAGTTAACATTGGCTGTAACTACAATCTATAATATGAACTGCAAATAATTGTATGTGGGGGTGTTATTGTTTTGAGGTAAATCACATTTAATGCTCTGCTTAATGTATATGCCAGACTGTTATAGTTTCTTTATGTAAGTGGGAGAAGGTTAATCTGATGGTTTGATTAACTGAGTAGTTATCCCAAGTAAGTAACTGCTATGTTTTTTATGATTGCAGCTATTGAGAAATACAGACTTTGTTGAAGAGAGAGGCATCACTTCAGGAACTGTCAGCCTTGGTGTAGTTCCTCTTAAAAGGTACTTGCTTTCTTCAAAAGAGGATACACAGTTGGCATATGTGGAAACATGTATCCAAATTAGTTGCCATGGTTAGTGAATACACCTCGTCAATTAAATCTGTCAATTCTTCGAGCACCCCTGTCCTTACATAATTTATCTAAATAGCACACATTAATGTAATAACTATATGTATCATATATTATGTTGATTATAATTACGTGTATGCTAGTACCTTTTTCTAGTGGACATAAGTTTATTAGGATTATAGTTGTGTATGCCACATACTTCTTGTAGGCTAGTACATATGTTTTATGAGAATGTTAGAGTGATAGCAGGTTTAGCATTGTGAGCAAAAAGCAGTGAATAACATATCTAGATGGACTGTAGGTGCTCAAGAGTATTTTGATCTCTTTCCCTTTGAATTCATAACTGGAGGAAGAGTGGACATATCCGTATTCATTTTTCTATCCTTTTCTTTTACTTTGTGAAACAGACATATGCAAATGAGTGATAATAAGAAGTGATAATAAGAAGTGAAACAGACATTTTTCTATCCTTTTCATTTTTCATCATTCTTACTATTCTAGACTAGATAGAGTCAGTGCGTGCTTTTGATTTAAATTCGGCTAACTATAGTGTTAACACTAAAATTTGAACGCTAACGCCCCGGTGTGTGAAGTGTAGTTGTGAAAGCACCACCCGATGATTCGGGAACAGAGTATAAGCAGAAAACCGCCGAAAAAAGTAGTAAACAACAGCAATTTTATAGTGGTTCGGCTTAATAGTTTGCCTACGTCCACTTTGAATATCTTTATTGATGATTTCGTTACAAGTCGATACAATTCTTCCCAAGTACAATACGCTTTGAATTATCAAACACTTTGAACGAGTCGTTTAAACTTCAATGTAAGTGAAAGTCTTTAAACCCATGTTGGATGTATGAGATTCCTTCTTGAAGTTGTTGGTAGCGTTCTACGTGTCTTGAAAGCTTTGAGTGTTGAGTCGGTTTGGAATGCAGCAGAGTATCGGTCCTTGAAAAGAATGAGCCCAAAGTCCTCTTCTAGATGGAGCTAGGGTCGTATTTATAGACATTTCTCGGAGTTAGGTCGTAACTCGTACACGACTCATGATAAGTCGTAACCCGTAGATGACTCATGGTAGGTCGCGGCCGACCTACTGGGTTTAGCCCATGGCTTGGTCCAAAGTTATGCACCCATTTGAATGAATGATACAAGTTCTAAGTCGTTCCTGAGTTAACCAAATCCAACTTCCTTTATGCTAGCATGAGTCGTACACGACTCATCATAAGTCGTAAGTAGTTAACGAGTCATTTCATTATAGCATGGTATTGAACTTGTCTCCAAGTCTTAGGTCGTGAACGACTTATCTGCAGTTATAAGTCAGCAGTGACTTAAGTGTTGTTGACTCTTCCTTTTAGTGCTTTGAGTCGTCACTCCTTTAGGTCGTGGACTTTCTTAAGTCGTAAGTTGTGAGCTGTGGTCGCGCACGAGTTAACTGGTCGTAGCTTCTTGTTTGCTTGCTTGAGTCGCCGACGATTCAAGGTAGGTCGTAAGTCACACAATTCTTTAACTCGTGCAACTCCTCAATTATTGAGTCGGTAACTTGCTGAGTCGTGAAGTACCTTGAGTCGTGAAGTACCTTGAATCGTGAAGTACCTTGAGTCGTGAAGTACCTTGAGTCGTGAAGTACCTTGAGTCGGCCAACACCTTTAAGGCATTAAGGTTATAACCCGGTGAGTCGCTGTCCCTCCTGAGTCGTTAAATCGGCAATCAGTTGAGTCGTCATTCATTTTAGGTTGACAACGAGCTAAGGCTGTTGAGTCGTGACATTCCCTAAGTCATTTAGGTCTTAACCTGTTAGGTCGTTAGCTCCTTAACTCGTAAGCTCTTTAACTCGTAGACGCCTTAACTCGTGCGCTCTTTAACTCGTAAGCTCCTTAACTCGTAAGCTCTTTAACTCGTAGATGCCTTAACTCGTGTGCTCTTTGACTCGTAAGCTCCTTAACTCGTGGGCGAAACGGGGTTAACATTTGCCCCTCGAAGCACACGCTTAAATCGTAAGTCGTGTGCTTCGACTCGTCATAACCCGGGCGCGCCGATTCGAGTTACAGCGCCTCCAGATATAAAATGCTTAAGTCGTTCCTCCTATCTCACTCTTCTCATTACTTATCCCCTGAGCCATTCCTGCCATTATCACGTCTTCAAGCTTCCAAAGGCGATCTCGGCCCAATTTTACTTCCAACCATCTCTAGCTTCACACCACGTAAGCAACTTTCTCTTTTTCCAATCGCCGATCACCATCATCGATCTCCGCCCACGATTTACATCCTTGAGCCTTGCAAATACTAATGCATGGATCATCTGTGGACTTAAGGCTATTTGATTTGATTCAGGATAACTCGCGATTTATAACGATTTCGTAGTGTGATAAGATTAAGGTTGGGGACTGTGAAGTTACTGGATTAATGGGTCAGGAGAAAAAAAGCTTGTGGGTTAGGAGAAAAGACTAACGGGTTAGGAGAAGAAGTTAACGGGTTAGGAGTGAATCGTTGTTTTGAGTATGATTCAGCAGTCTTACGCGACCAAGTATTCTCTGCGACATAGCAACCTTTACAACTCAAGCCCTAAGTCGTAGCCGAGTTAAAGCTTGAAATCTTGAGTCGTGGCCGTGTTAGTACTTAGGAAATTTCCCACTGCTTTTCTACTGGAGTCCTTCCTCTGTTTCACGACCTTTGACCCAAAGCACTGCCGACTTAGAACATCATTGACTTAAAATTGAAGCAACCTAAACTGACTCGCCCCTTAATCCTTAAGTCGTGGGCAAGTTAGCCAGAAAACCAATGACCTGACTTAACCCATAAGATATTAAAAGGAAAATCTTTGAGTCGTTGGCGAGTCATGACTTGTATGAATTTTGTTCGTACTTTGAACCGTTGCATGGACTTTGAACTGTTGAACTTTATTGCATTCATTCACAGGTCACTTTAACTTGCAAGCTAACAATCTGTCCAATACAACATTTACAGAAAATTGGGACGAATATACTGCCATCGACTGCCCACATCAAATGACAGATTAGTTAATAACAGATAATTAACTTAAATAAATTGTGTGAACCAAGTGCTTTCAACTCATCGATTTCAAGTAAAATATTAAAGCAACACTGAAATAGTCAATTGAAACTGACCAGCCTGCACTAATATTATGCTTGAACTTTAGATTAACAAGTTCTGAAATTTTCTTAGTCGATCAATCGTTGACTAGTTTAATTCCAGTTATATTTACTTGTTATTTTTATTAGTTCTGTACGACACTTCACACTTTTAGGAAACGTGCATCTTCATATTTGAATATCCAGTTGCTTGTGTAGAATGACTTCTCAGGAAGAAGATACAACAGTTCAGACTGGAGAGGCAACTGTTATTCCGGCTCCACTAGTCAATCCTCCCACGAGAGCCCCTACCATGCTATCATACAAAGTTTTTCGCCAGTTGTGTGCTCAGTTTGGCATTGCTGAATCAGATGCCATTCTTCCCGAGAGAAGTAACACTGCTGACATAGCACCCTCTGGCTTTGTGACAGTTAACCGACAAATGTGCCTGAGTGGGGGCATTCCTCCTTTCAATGACTTTTTCCAACAACTTCTTCGTCAATTGGCCATTGCCCCATCCCAATTACACCCCAATGGCTATGCCATTCTAATGGGGTTGTGTGTGCTATTTAGGAGAACGCTTGATCGACTTCCGAGCTTTGATGAAATCTGTTACTTATGTTCCTTTACCCGGACCAAAGATCATCCTTCTATTACTGTTGTGAGAAGCGTCCGAAACCGCAAATTAATCGTTGGCCTTCCCGACACTGCTCATGGGTTTCTAACCCAGTTCTTCTTTGTTCGTTGCCCCCTGGGGTTTTATGCTGTGTGGAGGGAAGGAAGTAAGATCATCCATCCTTACTTCGTTTGTTATCCGACTTTTGCGAGACTGAATTGCTAAGTGTTAACTCCGCTTCTTTTTATTTTCAGCGCTCCCTCCTCCTTCTAGGGATCCCAGTCACAAGCCAACTTTCGAGAGGCTTAAGGCCGTGCCAGTTGAGGAGAGAGATATTCAATTTCTGTTGAAAGACGAATTTTTGCATCAGTACGGACTTTTGCATACTTCTCGTTTTACACATCCTCATGAAATCCCAGACTCCCCGGCTAGAGCGTCGGATGCCCCAGCTTCTACCGACACATCTATACCAAAAGGACCTGCTCCCGAGGCTTCACTAGTGAAGTGTTCAACTCCGAAAGATGCTGCAGGGCCATCTGACAAGCCTGCACTTTCTCCAGTGATTGAAGAAGAAGAGCCCCTTCATCAAACCGAGGAGAATGTTGAGGAAGGAGTCGATGGAGGGAGCCTGGTTAGGCACGATGGTGATGACATCTTTAGGAGTTTAAGTGACATAATGACTACCTCTCAAGAACTCTTTAAAGATGATTCTGCCAGTGTCAAAGTTATATCTCCGGCGATTGAAGCGACATCCGTCCTTAAACAGACTCCTTTATCCCAAGAGTTGCCATTAGCTATAAAACCTGTCATTACCCCTCAACCGACTAGCGGTTCGTAGTCCAGTCTGACGTGTTTAGTTTACACATCACACATGACTAGGATTCTTTGATATCTTATACACCTAGCTCTTCATACTTTCAAAAAATTCTAAAGTTGCACTTTTTCCAATTTCAGGTTCTTCAATGAAGCGAGGTGGCTCGTATTATGATGACTTCCAGCGATACGGGAGACGCGGCCAGTATGATTATAAGCGCTATCTTCCTGTTCACAGAGAGACTGATGAAGAGAGGGCCGCTCGGAAGGCCCGGGAGAGACGTGCCCATGAAGAACGTTATGGAAGACCGGATGACCGATACGATTCTTCCCACAAAGAGGGTGACTCCCACAAACGCAAATCTCACGATGATAGAGGGAAGAGTCACATAACTGATGACTCGAGTAAACGGGCTAAAATCAGTGAGGAGCCAATGCCTGCAACTTCTGAAAAGATTATTGCTCCTACTTCTTCTCAGTCTCCTGCCCCTTCCCGCACTGATATCCAGGCAATTATCAACAGGCCTTCTTACCAAGTTGGACCAGGTCCAGCCACTCTCCAAAGCCGATTTCCAAATTGGTGCTTAAAAGGAGTTCGCTTCGACCTTGACCTGGTTCCTATAGATAAAAATGCCATGTTACGGAACCTCGATGCCGTCAAAACTGACATTGAGAGGATGTCGAATTGGCAAAAACTTGTTGATGAGCTCCAAAGGGTGAATCGGGCCAATCTCGAAGCTATGCTGACCATGGAGAATGACAAAAACGAATGGCAAAAGACCCTTAAGCAGCATGATGCAGAAATGAGGAGCATTGCCGATTATAATGAAAAACTTGAAGCGGAAGTCGGGAAACTCAAAGAGGAGCTTGCCACTTCCTCCTCTTCTTATTCTCAAAGGGAGAGTGTGCTCCAGCAGCAGGTGCGGGATGCTCATGCTGCGCAAAGGGATGCCGAGGCCAAGGCTGATGGGCTAGAGCAACTTGTAGAGGGCTACCGTACTGATATTACTCAGTTACGAGAGAAAACTAGCTTTCAGGTTGCAGAAATTGAAAAATTGAAAGCACAACTATCTAAAGTCGAAAGAGAACGAGATGAGGCTATTGCTGGTAGAATTGCAGCTGAAAAAGCTCATGAAGTTACCAAAGCTGACATCGGCTCGACATTATTTGAATTCTACTTGCAAAGTGTGTTAGGGCGTGGCAGTCTTGCATTTCTGGGTCCCAAATATGAGGTTACCCTAGCTGAAGTATGGGAAACCGCGCTTGATATGTTTAAAGACGTCGGGTACACTGAAGAGGAGCTAGAAACGCACTATTTAGACTTTGAAGCTCGCGCAGCCCTTGCTAGAGGGAAGGAGCAACTTGCTTGATCGCGAGTTGAAATAATGGGATAAGAGCATCAAGAAAAAGAAACAACTTTGACTGCCTCTGTCCCTCCTTTAACTTCAGTCGATGTTAACATTGCCAGTTCTAGCTCCCATATACCGATTCCTACTAAAGCTAGTACCGAAGCCATAATTACACGAGCCGTAGATGAGCCACAAGAGAGTGCTGAAGCTGTAGACTACGAAATTGATGTGATACCACCAACTTCTCCAGGTAACCCTAATAATGCTCAGGGGGACAACTTGCCAGTTTCTTACGGATTTGGCGAGCTTCTTGATTATCTCTTGAATCTCGACGAGCCATTGTCTCCTCTTTTTGCGGGAAATACTGACACTTTTATCTTTTCCTTTGTAGAGAAAGCGCCGAGCGCCATTCAAACTTCTCCACCTCCAGTTACTGTTTCTCTGCCTCCCCCAATCACTCCTACTCCTCATCTGGGATCACAGGAAGAAATAATAGGTGCCCTTCGGGGCTTGGATGACCCAGCTGCTTCGCAAGAGCAAAAAGACGAAGGACTTGAGGGAGGTGAGATATCTCCGGAGCGGACTCCTTCTGATGACTTAATTTTATCTAAACTTGTTACTCCCGAAAGTGAATCTTCTTCAAAGAGGAGAAAGAAGCGCGGAACATCAAAGAGGAGGAGGAAGAGCATCATTGCTACTGAAGAGGAACCGGAAGTTGAACCAGTTGTACCTCCCTCTCCTTCTTCCCTCATGCCTATAGATCGGCCCCAAAAGCTAACCATCCGGCCGGGTGAAGGGTCCAAAGGTGGCAAGAAGAAATGAAGCTTTCAGTTTTTAGCTTTTTGTTTTTTGCACGTACTGGTCGGGGATTGTGCGGATACCGGCCCTCGCTTTCTTTATCTCGAAACTTGTATCTGTAAGAAATTGTAATAGAATTGAATAAAATGATCCTTTATTTGTACAAACTCTTGTTTGAATTTGAGTCTGCATTTATTTTTTATTTTTGTACAGGTTTCTTTACACGATATTGCAGTGAGCTTGTGGTATATTGTTCGAGCGTAACTTTACCGATGTAGTTATACCATGTTGCCCCTATACCATAAGCTCGTTACAATATTTTGTATTTTGAGGGGACTTGTACTTTCATTTTCTAGAGAATAATTATTCCATACTTGGAGGAATATTATTTTCGTTAAAAAATAGAGTACAACTCCTTCCATATAAGTTTCTACACTTCATCCTTCGAAGATATCACCTTTTCTTTTGTGCATATACACATTTTACCAAGTGAATTCTTCTATGTGGTAAAGAGGGCCTCTGAAGGATACTTTAACTTCTTTTTGAGGAAGAGTACTTTCCAGAATAGGTGAATCATTCTTCCTTTGGAAGTTAAAGTGTGCCTTTGATGAGGGCTTCTTTTTTTTTGTTTTTTTTTTTGTTGTGCCTCGCTGGAGGGCTTTGATTTGACATTTCAACTATGGAGAAGTGGGCCTCCGCAGAGATTGCACTTCAGCTCCGGTGAAATGTGCCCCCGAAGAGGTCTTTATTTGGCATTTCAATTCTGGAGAAGTGGGCCTCCGAAGAGTTTGCACTTCAGCTCCGGTGAAATGTGCCCCCGAAGAGGTCTAAATGTGCCCCCGAAGAGGTCTTTATTTGGCATTTCAGCTCTGGAGAAGTGGGCCTCCGAAGAGTTTGCACTTCAGCTCTGGTGAAATGTGCCCCTGAAGAGGTCTTTATTTGGCATTTCAGCTCTGGAGAAGTGGGCCTCCGAAGAGTTTGCACTTCAGCTCTGGTGAAATGTGCCCCCGAAGAGGTCTTTATTTGGCATTTCAGCTCTGGAGAAGTGGGCCTCCGAAGAGTTTGCACTTCAGCTCTGGTGAAATGTGCCCCCGAAGAGGTCTTTATTTGTTTCCTTCCTGCTCGCCCATGTCTTTTCACCATTTGATCCTCAGTGATTCCCCGTTATCATTTCCAAACCCACATTTCCTTCTTTTGGAAGTAGTTTATTTTATCAAAAGAAGTGTACTTCATTGCTAAGTGAGCTCGCAGGGGCGGACACAAGCTACTTAATCGAATGTTCGTTTGCACAAACGATCTCAATTAGTTTGCAAGGGCCCACCTCCGGTTGAATCACTTACTGTTTGCTTGAAGCACTTCTTATGTAGGATTTGGGTCTGGAATTTTTGTGGTCTGATATTCGCCTGTTTAGCGATTTGTAGGAATCGCTTGGCTTTGTGATGTGTTGACTAGGTGAGCTTTGCTTTGATTGCCTACAACATTAAATCGACATTTTAGCAATATATTTTAAGATATTTGCATATCGACATGAAACAAGCATTTTATCGTAATAGAAAGCTCAAGATTTATAGTTCCTATTATTTATTTGCACTGTTTTTACCACGGCATTTTATACAGGAATCATAAATCCAGTATTATTCTATGAATTTTAAGCAAAATCCATTAAGTGAAACATGGCCATTAGGCATCATCTTCCAGAACAAGGATATTCTCTCCCTCCGGGGCTTGTCTCAAAGCACGAGCATATCTTTCCATCTCGCCCCAACTTCTGTCCTTTGGGTGAGGGCCCCCTGTGATAGCATTAATGATAAGCCTCTCAGATCCCTGCGTTGCAGTTCTTTCATTTAGGCCGTAATGATAAGTGAGAAGTATTTGCCCCTGAGTGGATGAGGATGGATCATTCCTGTTTCTCCGGATATATTGCTGAAGTTTATTCTCTTTCAACAGCTTCTCAATCAGATCCTTCAAATGGCGACACTCGTCAGTGTCATGGCCAGGTTGATTGTGGAATTTACAGAATCTTTCACTTTGCGTGGCATTTTTCCTAAGTCTCAACTTTTGTGGTTTAGGATATTCAACAATATCCTTTGTTGCTAAGAAAATGTTCTCTGGAGTATCAGTTAAGGGAGTATAATCCGACGGTTCAAAGTGGCGGTTTTTCTTTGGATTTCCCTGATATTTCCCATCATCGTTCTTCCTTTTCTGTCCTCCAGATTCTCCTTTATTAGAAGCAACATTGACATTCTGAATTTCAGTCACGACGGCTTTTGTTGGCACAGGAAAGCTTTCCAAGCGCATAAACTCGTCGGCCTTCTTATAGAATTTCTCAAGTGAGTTTGGCTCCTTCATTTTTAGCCATTTGCCAAATTCACTCGATTTATCGATAGCCCGCATCAGGTAAGTCAAAACCATCCGTGGCTCTGCGTTATCAACCTCGGCCAAGGGTATATTGAAGCGGTTTAAGAACGATCTGATAGACTCCCCGGGATTTTGTTCTAGACTAGAGAGTGACATTATATCCTTGGCCTTTGTAGCATATAGCCTGAATTGCTCCTTGAATTTCCGGGTTAGGTCAGAAAACTGATCTATAGACCGGATTGGTAGCTTGGTGAACCAAAGCAGAGCTACACCTTCCAAATATACAGGAAAATATCGACACTTTATTTCATCAGAAGCTCTGGCACCCGTCATGTGCCAATCATACTTATACAAGAATTCGTTCGGATCGCTTGTCCCCTTGTAAGCTGGAATAGTTGGAGGGACGAACTTCCTCGGGAACTCAGCCTTTAAGATCCTTTCGGTAAACGGGGTTTTACTTGGAGCGAAACCCCATTCTTTCTCATCTTCATCCCATTGTATGCTCTCTTTCATGATTTGTCGAACCATTTCAGAAAGATACCCCTCATCATTTCGAGCTTTAGATCCACCAACTTCAGGAAGTGTCTGCTCAAAGGGGCTGGCAGCCCTCTCAGGAATGTTCCTTTCTTCAGCATCATGAACGTTGCCAGCAAAGTTCCTTTCATTACCCGTTGGTTGACGGTTTGCCCCAAGCAAATCGTTCAACCTATTCAAGATTAGGGCATTTTGGGCGTTCTGAGCCTCCAATTGTGCATTTCGGGCATTTATCTGCTGGTTCAGCCCTAAGATTACAGCATCCAACTCCGCTTTTGTAACCCCAACAGGTGGAGTGGCTTGATTAGGTACTGGGGAAGTGGAGGTTCCCTCTTGAACATTTCCAGATCTAACACATCTACTCCTTCTCCCCGGAGCCATGATTTCAGATAAACTTCTAGTCTTCAGAGAGATTACTTCAACAAGCTTTCGTGGAGCAATGATGATAATTCACCTGAGTTCAATTCTCAGTGAAAGCACCAAAAATGTTAACGCTAAAATTTGAACGCTAACACCCCGGTGTGTGAAGTGTAGTTGTGAAAGCACCACCCGATGATTCGGAAACAGAGTATAAGCAGAAAACCGCAGAAAAAAGCAGTAAACAACAGCAATTTTATAGTGGTTCGGCTTAATAGTTTGCCTATGTCCACTTTGAATATCTTTATTGATGATTTCGTTACAAGTCGATACAATTCTTCCCAAGTACAATACACTTTGAATTATCAAACACTTTGAACGAGTCGTTTAAACTTCAATGTAAGTGAAAGTCTTTAAACCCATGTTGGATGTATGAGATTCCTTCTTGAAGTTGTTGGTAGCGTTCTACGTGTCTTGAAAGCTTTGAGTGTTGAGTCGGTTTGGAATGCAGCAGAGTATCGGTCCTTGAAAAGAATGAGCCCAAAGTCCTCTTCTAGATGGAGCTAGGGTCGTATTTATAGACATTTCTCGGAGTTAGGTCGTAACTCGTACACGACTCATGATAAGTCGTAACCCGTAGATGACTCATGGTAGGTCGCGGCCGACCTACTGGGTTTAGCCCATGGCTTGGTCCAAAGTTATGCACCCATTTGAATGAATGATACAAGTTCTAAGTCGTTCCTGAGTTAACCAAATGCAACTTCCTTTATGCTAGCATGAGTCGTACACGACTCATCATAAGTCGTAACTAGTTAACGAGTCATTTCATTACAGCATGGTATTGAACTTGTCTCCAAGTCTTAGGTCGTGAACGACTTATCTGCAGTTATAAGTCAGCAGCGACTTAAGTGTTGTTGACTCTTCCTTTTAGTGCTTTGAGTCGTCACTCCTTTAGGTCGTGGACTTTCTTAAGTCGTAAGTTGTGAGCTGTGGTCGCACACGAGTTAACTGGTCGTAGCTTCTTATTTGTTTGCTTGAGTCGCCGACGATTCAAGGTAGGTCGTAAGTCGCACAATTCTTTAACTCGTGCAACTCCTCAATTGTTGAGTCGGTAACTTGCTGAGTCGTGAAGTACCTTGAGTCGTGAAGTACCTTGAATCGTGAAGTACCTTGAGTCGTGAAGTACCTTGAGTCGTGAAGTACCTTGAGTCGTGAAGTACCTTGAGTCGGCCAACACCTTTAAGGCATTAAGGTTATAAACCGGTGAGTCGCTGTTTCTCCTGAGTCGTTAAATCGGCAATCAGTTGAGTCGTCATTCATTTTAGGTTGACAACGAGCTAAGGCTGTTGAGTCGTGACATTCCCTAAGTCGTTTAGGTCTTAACCTGTTAGGTCATTAGCTCCTTAACTCGTAAGCTCTTTAACACGTAGACGCCTTAACTCGTGTGCTCTTTAACTCGTAAGCTCCTTAACTCGTAAGCTCTTTAACTCGTAGACGCCTTAACTCGTGTGCTCTTTGACTCGTAAGCTCCTTAACTCGTGGGTGAAACGGGGTTAACATATAGTCAATTTGGATTCAATTACAGCAAAGTTTAAATTTTAACAGTTGGTTTAGATATTTTAAGTCTGAAGACTATAATTGAGTGAGCATACAGAAGTTTTGTTGTGTGGGAAAGAAGTTAATAGGCAACCTAGTAGTACTAGTGTAATAAACGTGTTGGATGACGACACCGAAGTGTTTGTGGAGATATGTGGTTGTTAGGCCAGAAAGTAAGCTAGTTCGGTGGCTTTTGATTCAAAGTTCAATGCATTTAATTGTTGCTTGATACTGGAGACAGTGTTAAAAGTTTGTTTATTAGGATTTGTACACGTCAATTTCCTGATGTTATGGTTTATACAAGCCAACAGTGAACGGTGCACCATTATGCTTATAATTGTAGTTAAGTGTATTAGGATTATAGTTATGTTTATGCCACATACTCCTTGTAGGCTAGTACAATTGTTTTGTGAGAATGTTAGAGTGATAGCGGGTCTAGCATTATGAACAAAAGGCAATGAATAACAGATTTGGATGGACTGCGCAGTTACTGAAGTGTGTACAAGGGGTTGCTGCATTGTTTTAGATTAAGTGCTATAGTTTGAACAAGCTAAAGCTCTGCTTAAAGGATCTTTTTCGGTTGTTTTGGAATGTGTTCCTGCACCTGTAGCTGCTGCAGTAACTCGGGCTCTTCAAATTCCAACCATTGGTATTGGTGCTAGGCTATTTTGTAGTGGACAGGTATAAGCTGTTTTATGCTTCATCATTTTCTCACGTTATTCCATTTTATATCATGATATTTCACCGTGACCATGTTTAGATTACCAAAGCCAAATTGTATAGCCTTTTATTTTGACAGGTAAAAATTAACGAAATAACGCACTGCATAAAAGGGAGCACACTTTTTCTCTCTCGAAATATTGGTCGATTAAGGGAAAAAAAAGATGTAAATTAAAACTGAGCATATGAAGCGCTGGATATGAGATTAAAACTACTTGTAAATGATTATCATTCCATCTATGATGCTTAATAAGATATAAATGCAGGTTCTAGTTTACCATGACTTGTTGGGAATGCTTCAACACCCTCATCATGCCAAGGTTAATGCATTTTCCATTCTATTTGTGCATTCATTTTTTAATGTTCCATAAAAAAAGGGTAATCCTGCTAACTTGCTAATGGTATTATAATTGCCTGCGGCCAAACAGGTAACTCCCAAATTCTGCAAGCAATTCAGCCAAGTGGTGATAGGTAGCTGGTGGGAAGATTATCGTGCTGTGGGGGTTGAGGCGAAGGCTGCGGTAGTGGTTTTGGTTGCGGACTGCAGTGGTATTATGAAGTGGTACTGTAGATGAATGGAGAAGGGGATGGCAGTACAGCAGTAAGCAGATATGTCTGTTGTGAAATTTGTAAACCAAAGCAGAATTTATAAATGATAATGAAATAATCTTTTTTTTTTTAATTTTTTGTGTATGTTTTTTTCTTTATATATATATATATATATATATATATATATATAAAGATTATCAATAATATATATAGTCTATTTGAGTACTATAATAATGGTTTCTGACGGATTAGTTTGCATCAGTTGCTATAAAAAACCGATGCAATAGAGGGATTAGTTTGCATCGGTTTGCAACAACAACTGATGCAACAAGTTCCTTTGTTGCATCGGTTTTCATTACAACCGATGCAACGTGGGGGCTGTGTTCAAGCAACCAACCATGATATTTTGCATCAGTTGTTCGTAACAACCGATGTAAAAAGGACCTTTTTGCATCGGTTTCAGAACTGATGCAAAAAGTGTTAAGCCTATTGCATCGGTTGCATATGCATCGGTTGTTGAACTGATGCAAAAGGGGGGTAAACAACCGATGCAAATGGCATGTTTTGTTGTAGTGCTTCATCGAGCACTGTAAGCAGGGATACACCACCATACATCTAAATATCTACAGATAATGAACCAAGATCGACTACATCCGATAAACAATTAGTACAGTCAATAATGAACCTGATAAATAATACTTTCAACAAAGTTCACAATAATTAGCAGCTAACATGCGGGACTCATCAAACTAACATAGAACTAAAAAATTTACGTTACATTATAGTAACATTCGAACACCCACAACCGTGGCTGATCAAAATTAGGTACGATATCATAATTTTTGCAAAATTATATAGGTTCGAAATGGAAAAATAAAGAAAAGTCAGACTGCAAATTTAATACCTAACACGGTGTATGTAGGTTTTGAACAATCGGACTGTTGCTGAGTTGTCAACAACGTCGGCATGGTTAATCAAATCAGTCTGGGAAGCAGAAATTGAACTTGTGCAACAGCAAAGTAGCTCTAGGGAAATCGAACGGTAGCGAAGAACAAACACCACCACATTCTAGCACTTCTGTTTGCATATACTACTTCAAATTCTATAAAATTTCTCATTAAATCACTGACCATGTCCAAAACCAAGAAATCCATCTTCTCTATTACATGCGATAGGTTGAATCAATACATAAAAGGGAAGAAAACCTTTCCTGAATTTGGAGGATTCCTTAGCCGAGAAGTTTACACTAATTAGTTTGAAAAGCTATATAATAAACTAATTATATTAAAACAAGTTTAAGCTTAGATTCAGTATATTTGAAAATAGCATACAAATAAAATTAATCAACTGTATAACCAACTGCAGGCATTCATCTTAGTGAAGTAAATTATTACTAATCAAGTTAATCAACCCAGAAAAATGATTTTTTTTTTTAAATTGACAAACGGGCCAAGCCCAATAGGTTGCATAAGATAGCAAGGGTAAACCCCTTAAACCCGAAACCAAACTTTACAAACATAACACTGCAAACCCTAGAAATCAGAAATCGAAACAGCGCCTCCACTAAACTTTCGAAGAAAAATGGCGGAACTATGTGGAGGAAGAAAACTGCTTAAATCTCTAAAAAATACGCTTAAGCCAAATTAGAGGCTTAAGGAGGTCTCCATTCCCTTATTTCTTTAGCGCGAGGTCTAGAGATCTTTGGATCGAAGCCAAAATGGCTTTGGCAAGCTGTTTTAGTCTTTGTATCCTTGAAGTTATCCTCCCTGTTATCATGTTTGCCCCCAGACTTTAGATCTGAAGAAGGATTGAGAATCGAAGCTGTAGACTCCTTTAGATAAGACCTTGAAAATTTAAGACAGGCGTCTACAAAGGAGTTGTTGTTCTCGTCTTTTTTCCAAACAGATAAGTGATAAATCTGTTTATTAAGCTTGTTGATGTAGTAAGAGTTTCCTAATCTTTGCTCGCTAATAGCCACAGAGAAGTTGTTGTCTTCTTCAGCATTATTGCGACTCCTCTTTCTATAAACATGTAAAATATCATTTGAGTTAGTACAAAATCCTTTACTTATCCTAAAGTTATCAGTATTAATAGCCTTGTTACTTCCCTAACAGGTTAAGATCTGATTAATTAAGAGGCTGTCTACAGTAACCTTGCTAGCGACATTGAATTGGGCCAAATCAGATAAGTGCTTGGAATTTTTGATGGCTTTATCCCTGGGTACATCTGCATTGGATATAACAATGTTACTTTGAATTTGACTGTCATTAGGAAGCAGAGGTTCAAAATTGAATGGACGGCTCTCCCTATGCATATCAGGTAAAGAAAAGTGTAAATTTTTATTTAAATAACTTTTAAAATTAGTACTAAAATTGAAGTTGTGATTACTTCCCTTGCAGGAAATATTTCTGGTATGCACAGTGGAGCAGCAACCTTCAACCGAGGAACTGTGATTCATGAATTCAGTTGGCTTTACCACGAATTTTCCATCAGCAGCAGGATATTGAAAATTTTTATTAAAATTCTCCTTTTGTAAGTATTCTTCAACGAAGTACTCATAATTGTCATCTTCTAAGGTGTTATGAGTTCTGTTGTTGTTTCTGCTGAATTTATGAAGAATGATGTTGAATTCGATTTCAATAGTTTTTCAAAGTTGTATACTGTCTGTTTCAACTTTGTTATGAAGCGTGTTATTTCTCTCTTTTCAAATAAAGTACATGACTGTAGTAAGTACTACTGTTGCTTTGTTGAAATCTGCTTTCTTGCCTTTGTATGCTTTCTGAAAATAATGAATGCTGTCTCTAATGTTTTGGAGAGCCAAATGTTGATTTATGTTGAGCTTATTTTTGGCAATGTACCAACCATGTCTGGAGTAGGAACAGTCAAAGAAAAGATGTTCAATGTTTTCAATTTCGGTTTTGCAAAGTAAGCAATTTATATTTCTAAAGTTTTTGTTCCATTTTCCATATCTTTCTCTAGTTGGCAGACGATTTAATAATGCAAAGTAGGTGCAGGAAGCCATTTTGGACAGTTGGCTGAGTTCCAAACTGATTTATGCCAATCAACTTCCATTTTCCCTCCTTTTAGTAAGTTCCAAGTATTTTTAAAAGAAAATTTGTCTTTTAAAGATAATTTCCAACACCAAGCATCTTCATTAGTATTTGAGTCAATCTCAATTTTATTAATTGAAGAATTGAAGATGGTAGCTGTAGGAAATGATTGAGTATTCCAAGCAGAATTTTGGATGATATTGTCAACAGAAGCATTAACTTTTCCAAAGTAATAAAGGTTGTTCCAGTCTAATAAGTTGATAAGAGAATTTCCATCAATGCAAGGGTCAAACCATAAGCTTGTACATTTACCATCTTTAAATTTTCTCTCTATAAGTTTGGCTCCAATTTCTCTACAATTTAGAATATTTTTCCAAACATAAGAATAATGGCTTTTGAAGGGCATGGACCAGAAATTTTTGTTTTTGACATACTTGGTCCTCATCCATTCAGCCCATAATGTTTTTCCTTCTATGAATTTCCAGAAAAGTTTGAATTTGCATGCTTCATGAATGTGTGAAAAGTTTCTGATTCCCAGTACCCCAGCTTCTTTGGTTTTTGTTATGGTATTCCAAGATATTTTATGAAATTTTTCATTCCAAATGAAGTTGGCACACAGTTTTTCAATTTTCTCTAATGTTTTTGCTGATATGTTGTGAGATTGCAATCAGTACATGATGACTGCAGTGATGGCTGTATGAACTAGCTCTACTCTTCCTACTGTAGATAACATTTTACTTGATCAGTTGTTAATTTTATTTTGAATGGTTTGATAAAGTTTGTCACAGTCTCTTTCCTTGATCTGATTGTTACTGAGGGGTAGACCAAGATATCTGACAGGGAGATCACTCTGTTGGAATTTTAGAATGTTGAGGATTTCCATCTTGCTCCTGCAGTCTTTGCTGGAAAAAAATTGCTTTTATTTTCATTGATTTGTAGACCTGCTTGTTGTTTGAGGTTGTCAAAATTTTTCCTAATGGTAACTGCAGAGAGTGTATCTGCATTTAAAAATATTAATAAATCATCAGCATATAATAGATGTGAAATACGTGGAATAATCGAGTTAATTGGTTTTATGTTTTTACACATCAATTCCTTCTCCATTTGTAAAGTAAAATATTCCATAGCAATAGTGAATAAATAAGGGGATAGGGGATAAAAAAAAATGAAATTAAAATCAACAGATTAGAAAATAATGAAAGAGATCAAACCTACGAGTGATAGCACGAGCACATACAAGCGGCGAGCATGAGCGATCTAGGTAGGAGCGATGGGACGGCTTGCGATTGACGACGACGACGATTTAGGGCTTTTTGGATCTGTGACTAAATTATTACGAGGAGGGAACACAATTCTTTTTTACTAGTTTAGATTTTTTGCGACGTTTAGGTCTTGAGAAAAAGGAAAGGAGCGATGTATTATTTTTTTAGCTTTGGACGGCCGAAGAAATGAATGGAGAGAGATTGAAAGCTCCATATGGGATAGAAATATAATGTTTGTTACAACTGTTGAAATCAGTTGTTATAAATAAATATTACAACTGCTATACAAATATGGTTGTTATAAGTGTCATTATTACAACTGCTGAAATAAAACAGTTGTTACAAAATACCTATTACAACTGCTGAAATAAATAGTTGTTAAAAAATACCTATAACAACTGTCAAATTTTGTTAGTTGTAAATGAAAGGTTGTAATATGGTTATTTTGTTATTGTGTTGAGTTCTCACACTATTCTCATGACTGACCCGGTGTTTATTTTCCTTTTCCTTGAATTTTGAGTGCTCTAATTTTTTCGAGCAGCCTAGTAGTCAGGTTTAATTTAGAAGTGTTGGATGGAGCATGAAGCATGGAGTTAGAAGATTTTTCTGAAGATTTTGGTCTATTTCCACACCACTCTTGTACAATAGTATTCCGCATTTGTAAGGACGGGAATTTATAGTTGTCCATGTTTTCGACTCTGATAGGTATATTTCATTTTCCGCTATAAAGCTTTTATTGAAATAACATATGTGAGATTCTGTTCTTTATTTATTTTCTTTCTTACCTTTAAAAATCCGCTTCTCCGGCACTTGGATTTACGTTACGTGAATACCGAAAATGTATTAGTGTTAATTTTCAAGAGCCGAAGAAACGGGTCCTCACATTAATCCTTAAATTATTTGGAATTTTGTGCACACGATTAGCCATGGTGTGCCACGGCTCTACCCAAACTTTATTGATTTACCCCAACATTACCCACTTGTCCGACTGTTGCTAAGCAGTTTTTGGATATCAAACGGACCTCCCCGGATGGTAATCTTAATGTGGCTGATTTACCCTCTTTTGCGATCAGTTTAGCGATCTGCCGAAGCTGTGGGATGTCAAAATGCATCGGTAGGGGAGCGTTCCGCCTTAAATGGAAGCACCCGCGCAAGCAGGTGTAGTAACGCAAACATTGGTGAGAATCCAATGCCCCGAAAACCTAAGGGTTCCTCCGCAAGGCATGTTCCTTCTATTTCTCCTGGTAATTGAAATTTCAACCAAGTTTACCATGGAATAAAAGCCTGTATTCATCAAATCTTATGTAGTGCTTTACTCATAACTAAATATATATTAAATCTCCATATTTCCTTGTTATTCCTAAGGAAATTTGCTATGATATATGTTATAATCCTTCCTTTCAGAATGTTACTGGAGCTATGGACCGAATGCATATTACTACTAAGTTTTGAAAGGATAAATTATTAGTGTTTATATAGGTGTAATTTTTCTCCGATTACAATATTCTAGCTATTGTTAACTTTGATTTGACACTAAGTTTCTTAATGAATGATTGGAAAGGCATTGTGATGCGGGTTTTGAATAGAAGAATGAGAAAGAGGGTGAGAGGTTGAGATAGAGAGAAGACTTAGAGGAGAGGAAGAGAGAAATACAGTAAAGAAGTAAAGAAGAGAGAACAGTTAATTTTTCAGCCTGCAAATCTCTTCTCATTTCGTTGTATATAAAGCAAGTCCTGTAACAACTTTTGTAACAAACAAAACAGCTGGACTAATGAAAATAAAGGACCATTTTTGGCCATGCACAAAATATAATAGCAAATAACTATTTAATAAAAAATACTATAAAAGATATAAGCTATAACTGCCTTCTGCCAAATGCTCCACGCTCTGTATGTGCTCGTGTCTTTATCTTTGCTGAAATGGTTCATATATCAAGCTGGTTTTTGTATTGTTTGTTTGGTCCTAGTTGTTATATTTGTGGCAGCATCAATACCCTATCATATTGCTTACGACAGTGTCTGTTAACCTATGCTATGGAAGAAAGCTGAAACGCGTAAACATTGTCCACCAAACTTCAATTTGAAACGTAGGCGAACTTCTTTTCTATTATTAGATATATTTAGGTATATTTCACTATTTTAGTTCTAAAAGTGGACAAGCATGGGGATAAATTTTGAACTTTGTAAGCATTTTACAAATACTCGTCAACTACATGTAAGCATTGTACAAATAACTCAATCCAGATTATTTTGAAACATATACATGGTTAAAGTTTCGAATTGAACAAACAAATTGCATTACAATAATTTAATTATATTAGATTATCCCTGTTGTCAAGTTGAACTAGACAATCATGGAAGAGAAGCAAATCTTCAAAGAATAAAATACAGTCAGTTGGAAACTAACACCACAACCCCAAAGCTTATAAACAACGGTTTGAACTTTGAATTCGTTCAGAGTACAGTATTACTAACTAACTAATATATCAAATTAAGTCGGACAATAAACAGAACGCGTAAAGTGCATTTAGAACCATGTTCCTCTTCTTTGATCAGAGCGCAGCAACTGAGAACGGCATAACGGGCACGTAACATGACCATTATCAATCCACTTATCCATGCATGCTTTATGAAATGCATGACAGCAGTTCCCAAGCTCTCTTACTTCATCTCTTGCTTCCATCCAGTTCAAACATATTACACAACTCGTCCCCCCTGATCCCTTATTGTATAACTTCATGAATTCCACTACTGGAAGATTGCTTCTTACGTAAGCTTTAGGATCAATGTCGGCTTCGGAAGAAGAAACATTAAACGTTTGGTCTTGGAAGATATCCAGATGCATTGCAGGCGGAGAACATATGCCAAGGTTAGAGAGGAATAAAGAAAGTATGAAGTTTATCTTCAAGATGAAATGAGCTAGATATTGGATCGGCTTTGGAAGAATTATTTGATTGCCTATGCAAGGATAGCCCATGTTTAAATTGATGGTATTAGTTGAAAATTTTAGAGAACTATATATACAGATTAAAGATAGAGTAGAGCAGATGAAGGCTGTGGAAAGAAAGGAAGAAGAGGTGTTACGTGCTTACTTTGACTCTGTCCTTGTTAGCAAATTCAAATTCAAAGCTTATTCCAACATGACATCTCAGCGTGTTTATCTGATATTTGTATTTTGCTTTGCTGTCAATGAGCATATTTAACCAGTTTTAATTTGTAATGAATGGGATAACAACAGAAACATGGATCTGCATACTTAACCCGGCCGCTTCATCATTGATAAAGCAATATGGTGCTTTGAATGTAGGTATGTTATAGCACAATTGCATTGAATTGAATTGATGGATGAGATTGACAAAACCGTGTCTCTAATAAACTCAAATAGTTTCACATGTACATAATACTACTCAAACAATATATACTCAAATACAAAAGTAGTCACATGCCAACTGGTTTTTTGACTAAGACATTCAGGTCGGCCATTGGGCTTTCAGCCCAAAAATTAAGATTTTAAGACCAAAGATTTGTGCACGTGTACAGTTGTGCACGTGTACACAAGCTTGTTCATGTCCTATATCAGTTGCGTAATATCAGCTTTTAACCACTAAATTCTTGTACGTGAATCTGAGTCTAGGCTTGTTGACTTATTCTATGAGTTGTTATAAGGTTTATGTACATACTACAACTATATAAGTAGCCAATATGCATTGTAATATCCAGCGACTAAGATTGAAAGAAAATATTACCAACTATTGCTTTGTTGAATATTTTTGGAGAAAGAGGAAGAGAATATAAGAAAGAGGAGTTTTTTATTTTATTTTAGTTTATTGTAGAAAACTTCTCTTTATTGATGATTTATTTCTTGCTTGATTGATACAAATAAGGAGAGAGCTACTATATACATATTACTCAATAGAACATTCTAAATATAGAATACGCTAAAAACATGACTCATTTGACAACTCTAGAAATAACTCTTTAAGCAACTCTAAAAACACAATTATTATATAATTCTTATTTCTAGCAAGTAATAAAAAATTCTAAAGCTCTCACCAAATTCTATCAAATACAAGAAGACTCTATAAACTTTAATAATAAGAAACTTCTAGAAATTAATAAATCAAGTTTAATATTTCAACACCCTCTTTTAAACTTGATTTGTGACTCCAAGCAGATTTCTCAACCGGACAAAATCTTCATGCTTGAGAGGCTTTGTGAAGATATCAGCTACTTGATCATGTGTCTTCACGTATTCTAGTTGTACATTCTTTTTGGAGACACACTCTCTAATATAGTGATAGCGTGTATCAATATGCTTGCTTTGATCATGGAAAATTGGATTCTTAGCCAAAGCAATTGCTGATTTGTTGTCCACGAAAATCTTGGTCGGCTTCTCTTGTGGCAGTTTCAACTCCTTTAGTAGATTTCGTAACCAAATTGCATGGCAAACACAAGAAGTTGCTGCTACATACTCTGCTTCGCATGTAGAAAGAGTGACAATCAACTGTTTTTTCGACATCCATGTGAAGGCTGTATCTCCCATGTAGAACACGAAACCACTTGTGCTTTTTCGATCATTCATATCTCCACTCCAATCACTATCACTATATCCAACAAGCTCGTAATTATCAGAAATAGAGTAGTACAATCCAAAGTTTGTTGTGCCTTTAACATAGCGAAGAATCATCTTTGCTGCCTTCAAATGAGTTATTGTTGGGTTCTCCATGTATCGACTCACAACTCCTACCGCATATAGAATGTCAGGTCTTGTACAAGCTTCCAACCAAGCTTTTGTAGAGTGTTGAGTCTGTTTTTTCTCCTTCCTCATGCCTTGACAACTTGGTTCCACATTCTATTGGTGTGCAAACTGGATTAGAGTCATCCATCTTGAACTTCCTCAATACTTCCTTAGCATAGCATTCTTGAGTGATTAGAATGCCTTTATCTTCTTGTTTTACTTCAATGCCGAGGTAATAAGACATGAGCCTAGTTTAGTCATCTCAAACTCTTTCATCATCTCTTTCTTATACTCTTGAAACATGCTTGGATTGCTACCTGTGAAGATCAAGTCATCTACATACAAGCATATAATTAATGTATCACCATTATGCATTTTAATATAGAGTGCATGCTCATATGGACATTTGATGAAGTTTCTCTCTTGGAGGTACTTATCAATTCGAGCATTCCAAGCTCTTGGAGCTTCTTTCAACCCGTAAAGTGCCTTCTTTAGCTTCAAAACCTTGTCTTCTTCTCCTTTGACTTCATAGCCTTGTGGTCACTCGATATAAACTTCTTCTTCAAGAACTCCATTTAAGAAAGCATATTTCACGCCCATTTGATGTATCTTCCAATTATTTTGAGCTGCTAAAGAGATTATTAGTCTAATAGTTTCTAATCGAGCGACTGGAGCGAATACCTCATCGTAGTCAATGCCGGCTCTTTGACTATCGTCTTTTGCCACCAATCTTGCTTTGTATCTTTTAACTTCTCATTTGGCATTTTTCTTTGCTTTGTATACCCACTTCACACCAATCGCCTTGTGTCCTTTTGAAAGTAAAGCTAACTCCCATGTGTCATTCTTCATGATGGCCTTGATTCCTTCGTCCATAGCATTTTTCCAATTCTTCTTTTGCAAAGCTTCTTGGAAGTTCATAGGCTCACAATCCGCAAATAAACAAAAGAGAGTAAGATTGTCTTGATTTTCTGTTACCTCACAAATTTCTTGAAGGCTTTTAAAGCGTGAAGCCCTTTCACTTGAGCTCTCATCTTCTTGACAAATTGTGGTAGGAGAAACTAGTGGGAAGTAGGCTCCTCCCATAATTGCTCGATCCTTGGTTGTGGTATTTCATCTTCTTCAAAGTATGAAAAGAAGTTGTAATTTTCATTATGTGATCTCCAATCCCATTCTCCTTCTTCATCAAACACAACTTCTCGACTAATTATTATCTTCCTCGTATCAGGATTGTAGAGCTTATATCCTTTAGAGTTTGTGTCATAACCGATGAAAATATACTTCTCACTTTTGTCATCCAATTTGCTTCGCTTCTCGTCTGGTAAATATACATAAGCTATGCTTCCAAAGACTCTTAGATGGGAAATACCAGGCTTCCTTCCACTCCATGTTTCTTGTGGTATCTTTCCCCACACACTTCTTATTGGAGATCGGTCTGATAGATAAACCACACATGCCACAACTTTCATCCAAAATTCCTTTGGCAACCTCTTACTTTTGAGCATGCTCCTTTCCATTTCAAGAATTGTCCTACTCTTCCTTTTTGCTACTCCATTTTGCTGGGGGATCTAGGAACTGTCAGTTGTCGTCTGATTCCATTATTTTCACAGTACTTTTGGAATTCTTTTGATGTGAACTCTCCTCCACGGTCAGATCTCATGGCTTTAATCATAAGGTCACTTTCCTTCTCAACATGGGCCTTGAACTTCTTGAAGTTCTCAAAAATCTCTGATTTCTCTTTTAAAAAATAAACCTATGTTTTTTTTTAAAAATCATCGATGAAAAGAAGAAAATATTTACTCTTACCAAGTGAACTTTGCTTGATCGGACCATACACATCCGTACGTATGAGTTCCAATGGCTTTTTAGTACTTGAGTATGACTCCTTTGGAAAGCCCATTTTAAATTATTTTTCAAGTAAACATCCTTCGCACACTTGATTTGGAGGGCTTATGCATGGTAATCCTCTTACCATTTCCTTCTTGGATAGCAACTCTAGTCCTCCTAAGTTAAGATGTCCAAAATTAAGATGCCAAAGCCAAGCAGTATCTTTATAGCACACCTTAAGGCATTGTGCGATATCACTTTGAATGTTGAGCACAAACATTCTATTTCTTGATATTGGTACATTTGCAATGAAGTTACTTGCAACATCTCTTATAGAAAGATTATTATCTTTTAATCGAATATCATAACCTTTCTCTAAGAGTTGTCCTAAGTTCAAAATGTTACTCTTCATGTTTGGCACATAGTAAACATTGGAAATGAATTGGTGCTCCCCATTCTTTAATCGGATAAGAACCTTTCTTTTACCTTTCACTGCTATCTTTGATTCATCTCCAAATGTCACATTGACCTTCACTGATTCATCAAGCTCCACAAACATATTTTTTCTTCCACACATATGGTTGCTTGCACCACTATCTAGGTACCATTGGTTTTTCTCTCTTTTTTCATTTTCTTTGTAAGCCAGTAATAATGTACCATCCTCTTGGTTTTTCTCTTCTACGTAATTGGTCTTCTCTTCAACTTTATTATGCTTTGAAGCTCTACATTCAGAAGCATAATGTCCAAATTTCTCACAGTTGTAGCATTTAATACGTGACTTGTCATACCTTGAATTTTCCCTCCCACGACCTCTTGTTGAGCTTTCTCCTCTTTTATTATTGTTGATGTTGTTGTTTTCAAAGTTGGGCTTCCAACCTCGTCAATGTCCATATGCACGACCTCTTCCTCTTTCTTGGCCACCACCCCATCTTTGTTGGCTTTGATTATTTTCTTCCTTTTTTGAATCAATCCGTGTCTTAAGGACTTACTCCACGGTCTCTTCCTTCTTCCTTTTCTTTTCTTCATAGGCTTGCAATGAGCCTATAAGTTCCACTATTGACATGGTCTTAAAGTTTTTTGTTTCTTCAATGATGGCGATAATATGTTCGAACTTTGGATCTAATGATCTAAGAATCTTCTCCATAATTCTTACATCATATAACTTATCACCATTTCTTTTAAGATTATTACTAACCACTAGAACTCTTGAGAAGTAATCAAAAACAAGTTTACCTTCTTTCATATGCAAAGTTTCAAACTCTCCTCTTAAAGTTTGAACACGTACCTTTTTGACTTTATCAGCTCCCTTGTAAGACGTTCGAAGCTTCTCCCATGCTTCTTTGGCCGACTTTCATCCAGAAATTTTTTCAAAGGTATCATCATTCAATGCTTAATAAATTAGACAAAGAGTCTTCTTGTCCCTTTTCTTTGATTTTTTCAAACCATCTCTTTGAATTAGAGATAAACCATCTTCATTCTCATGTTCAGTATAGTCATTTTCAACTATCTCCCACACGTCGTGTGCTCCAAGGAGAGTCATCATCCTTAAACTCCAATTATCATAATTGTTCTTAGTGAGCATTGAAACTTGTTGGGGAACGCCATTATACGCCATCTCTATCTTTTTTTTAATTCTCGCTTTGATACCACTTTGTTGAATATTTTTGGAGAAAGAGGGGGAGAATATAAGAAAGAAGATTTTTTTAATTTATTTAACTTTATTGTAGAAAACTTTTCTTTATTGATGATTTATTTCTTGCTTGATTGATACAAATAAGGGGAGAGCTCCTCTATTTATATGACTCGATAGAACATTCTAGATATAGAATATTCGAGAAACATGACTCATTTGACAACTCTAGAAATGACTCTTTAGGCAACTCAAGAAACATAACTATTAAATAATTCTTATTTCTAGCAACTAATATAAAATTCTAGAGCTCTCACCAAATTCTATCAAATACAAGAAGACTCTAGAAACTTTAATAATGAGAACTTCTAGAAATTAACAAATCAAGTTTAATATTTCAACATGCTTATCATTCTTGCTTTCAAATAGAATTTGAAGATGAATGATTTATTGAGATTTTTTATTTACAAAATGATTCGAAAGTTTTGTTACACGTTCTCAAGTCCGAACATATATAGTGTATTGTAATAATTGGTAAGTGTGCTTGAATAATAGCCAAATATTTACATTTCAAAGAATGATGCTACGTCATATCAATTTGTATACCGCTTTCTCTTATTTCCTTCGATAACCCCCCTTAAACTTAACTAGGGTTAGGGTTTGCAATTTACCCTCAATCGCTGTCGACTCTATCAATCTTCAAACATTAGTGCTTTAATCTTGCAAAATCTTGCTCCAGTGATGGATTTGGAGATTTGTTTGCTCTTTGATGAAACATTGAAGTACATTTAGGGGATTGTGAGCTGTTTTGAGTTGCGACCAACCTGATTAATTTCATGTATGCTTCAATGCTGCAAAATCTTGCTTTAGCAATGGCTTTATAGGAGTGTTTGCTCCTACAATGAACAAGTGAAGTAGGATCCGGGGTTTGCAAGTTGTCTCTTGGCTGCATTCGGTTTCATCAGCTCTTAATTCATGTTTCAACCCAATGAAACTTTGCTTTGACAATGGCTTTGTGAGTACGTCGGCTTTCTGGTAAGCTATAGGTGTATGATTTACGATTAATTTTCCTTTCATGACTTGTTCTCTTACAGAATAAAGATCTAATTCCATATGCTTTGTTTGGAATATAACACTGGATTTGTTGTAAGTGAAACCGCACTGAAATTATCGCACCATATTGTTGCTTTACTGTTAGTTTTGACTTGTAGTTCTCTTAATAATGACTCAATCCATTTGTTTATGCATGCTTTATGAAATGCACAGCAACAATTCCCAGGCTCTCTTAATTCATCTCTTGCTTCCATCCAATTCAAACATGTTATACATCTCGTCTCCCCTAATTCCTTCTCATATAACTTCATGAATTCCACAGCCGAAAGATTGTTTTTTATGTAATCCTTAAGATCAATGTTTTTTATGTAATCCTAAGGATCAATGGCGGCTTCAGAAGAAGGAATGTTGAATGTTTGGTCCTAAAAGATATCAAGATGCATTGCAGGATGATAAAATATGCCTAGATTATAGAGGAATAAAGAAATTATGAAGTTTACCTCCAAGATGAAATGAGCTAGATTGTATTGTGCGAAATTTTAATTAATTTGCACTAACTCCAAAACTGTAACGGAATACTAAGGCGTAGAAGCAACCAAAAGAAGAATCTAGCTTGTCAATTAATTATGAACCACCAATTCAATAAAAAATAGTCACCAAACAAAGAACAAAATGAGTGGAGAACACAAAGATCTAACGTGGTTCGGCCAAATTGCCTACGTCCACGAACCCAACAACTATTCTTTATTTCACTGAAAAAAGAAAGTACAAAAGAGAAAGATTACAAAATTATAGGTAGTAAAGTGGAGAGACTAACATATAATTACAAATTGAAAAATCAATTACTCCGAAAACTTGTTTTCGCACAAAACCCCTAATTGATTTGACTATAGAAATTAGGATGTACTAAAGAAAAAGATAATGGTTGATGCTCTCTCACATATTCATATGAAGATGAACTTCCATCACTTAAATAGGCTTGATGAAGGAGTTACTTAGAGACTAAAAAAATAAATTGTCCAATTATATGTAAATTCTTTCAAAATATCCATGAATTGATTTCTATGCAAATGGATACTGCACTACTAGAAAAGGCTGGAACACCAACAGCTTGTGGCGACAGCTTCCGATGGCTTCCGATGTGTTGTGGGTAGCCATCAGAAGCCGTCGCAAATTCGCTATTATCAGGTCAGGCCGAAGCATTTCTTCCTCATTTGTAGAACAGAAGAAACAAAATCAAAATCCCTAAACCCCCGATTTCAAGCTTCCATTCTCTAATTCAAGCTTCTGGATCCTTCATAGTTGCCTAATCGCACTCCATTACTTTCAATCTCGAGTATAATCTCTCATTTTCGCAAAAAATCTAATTTTTACTCTAATCTAGATTTGCATAATTTCGTCATTATTTTTCTTTTTTTTGTATGTACACACATTTGTGTACAATGTAGGAAACAAATGGAAAGTGTTGCCGAAATTTTGTTGAATCCTTTAAAAAGAAATAATGTATAAAATATAAGTGTTTACTGTGTTGTAATGGAAAATAGGATGATTGGCTAGAAAAAAGATAACCATAAACCAACATTTCTATATTGTATTCTTAAGTGGGGTAAAATTGACGCGTATAAGTTTTGTATCGATACACTAAAAAATAAAATGTGAATCATAAAATGACCAATATTTATTTTTGAATTTGTGACATATTTTTTCAAATAGGAAAAATAATCGATTATTTTGTTGGTCGGAGGAGATAGATGTATCAAAGAAGAGGATTGAGTGGCTCAATAAAAGAAATTTTTTATAATGGATAAAAGTATTTGTTGAATTTGCTTTAAGTAATTACCGAAACAATGTAGAAATTCGTTTTCCATGTAGTAGATGTAAACATTAGAAGTATTTATTACCCGATATTGTGAAAGTCCATTTGTGCAAAAACAGTTTCGTGTCGGAGTATTATGTTTAGGATCGTCATGGAGAATTTGTAGCACATACATGTGTAGAGTCTAAATTAGAGATTTGCTGGTAATGAAATTGTTATGACGAACCGTACAGAAAATTTGGTTGAAAATGTAGCACGATTAATGTTCCCTATGGTTGAAGTTGACGACGATGATGTAAATATTGAAGAACCGAATATTGAAGCAAATTTTTTTTATGAGTTACTCGATGGTGCAAATAAACCTCTTTGGGATAGTTGTAAAAGTGGCTTCCAGCTATCAGTAATCGCAAAATACATTGCGATGAAGTCAAAATACAACATCACCAAAGTCGGATTTACAAACATTGTACAAGCTGCAAAAAAGCATATGTTGCCCGATAATTTAATGTGTGAAAATCACTATAAAATTAAAAAACTTATGTCGGCTTTTGGTTTATCTTATCTAAAAATAGATACATGTTTAAATGGCTGCATACTGTTTTGGAAAGAGAACATCGCTCTTAGGAAGTGCAGAATATGTAACAAAGAAAGGTACAAACCAAGAAAAAAGAAGGGAAAGAAGTTTCATACAAACGTATGCATTATTTAACCATCACTCCTAGGCTTCAAAGATTATACGCATCTTCTGTAACTACATCTCATATGAGATGGTATAGTGTGAGAACAAAGGAAGAAAGTACGTTAACGCATCTAGTTGATGGAGAAGCATGGAAGCATTTCGACAAAACTTATTCCAATTTTTCAGTGGAGAGTCGTAATGTTATACTTGGATTATGTACGGATGGTTTTTTACCAATCTCTCAATTTGGTGCTAAATACTCATCTTGACCCATTATCATCACACCTTATAATTTATCTCCATGGATGTATATGAAAACGCATTATATGTTTCTTACTGTTTTCGTTCCTGGCCCCGACGATCCGACACAAGGAATCGATGTTTATTTACAACCATTGATTGAGGAGTTAAAAACACTATGGAACGAAGGAGTAGAAACATACGACGTTTCAAGAAAAAAAATTCGTATGTTTGCTTCTCGGTTGTGGTCTATAAGTGATTTTCCAACCTGTGCATTGCTTTCGGGATGGAGTGCATCCGGTCGTCTAATTTGTCCTTATTGCATGAAATAAACACGGGTATTTTCTTTACCGAATGGTAAGAAAATTTCATGATTTGACTGCCATTGATGTTTTCTCCATGTCAATCATCCCTTCAGAGGAGACAAAAAAACTTTTTAGCTAATAGAGTAGAAACCAGACAACCACCGATGATATGGTCAAGCGAAGACATCTACGAACTTGTAAGGGACTATACAAAGATATATGAAAATGGAGTGCAAACAGAAATTGCAGGAAAATTGACTATTCATAATTGGTGCAAACAAAGTATATTTTGGGAGTTGCCTTATTGGAAAGATCTTCTGCTTCATCATAATATTGATGTGCTGCACAATGAGAAAAATGTCTTTGATAATGTTTTTAACACAATTTTGAATGTCAAGGGGAAGATTAAAGATGTTTGAAATCAGTACGCAATATACAAGAATTATGCGAACATCCTGAGGTTCATATGAAACCAAACGACAGTAAAAAAATGCAATGCATGTTACGAGTTAGATAATAATCAAGTTAAAGTTGTGTTAAAATGGGTGGAATGATTAATATTTCCTGATGAGATTTCATCAAATCATCGTAGATATGTTGATTTCAAAAAGGGTAGATTGAGCGGAATGAAAAGCCACGACTGTCACATAATGCTGGAAAATTTATTACCTGTTCCATTCAAAGAACTATTACCCTTAAAAGTTTGGAAGGTAATAACGGAGCTTAGTCTGTTTTACAAAGAAATTTGCTCGACTACTTTAAAAGTGCAACGTTTACATAAACTTGAAGAAGATATTACTATATTGCTTTGCAAATTGGAGAAAACATTTCTGCTGGATTTTTTAATGTAATGGAATATTTACCTGTTCATCTCCCATCTGAAGCACGACTTCGAGGTCATATGCAATATGAATGGATGTATCCATTTAAGAGGTACGAAATATATTTCCTATTAATTTAATTACACTCGGAAGTTAAAGTTAATAAAAATTAATTTTGCACAGATACTTCAATCATATGAAGAAAAAAGTGAGGCAAAAAGCATGAGTTGAAGGTTCGATGTGTAAATCATACATCGAAGAAGAAGCTTCGTTCTTTCTTTCACTATTTCAATGACCATTTGAACATATCATTTAAAAGTGTTCCTCATAATGATGAAGGCGATGAACAAGAGTCCTCTTAAACAATGTTATCTATTTTCAAACAACATAGTCAATCTTTTGAAAAATGTGTAGAAGTATGATTAGACGATAGAGATTTTCATGTAACACACACTTATATTCGTCTTAATTGTGCTGAGGTTGCACCATTTTTCAGGTAATCTAAAATAATAATTTATGATGTATTCATTTCCATAATGCATGCGCATGTAGAATTCAATGCAATATTTTATACATATATGTAGTATTTATGAAAGTGAACATCGTACGGAGATCTCAGTAAAGAATTTTCTGATTAGTTTTCAAAGTACGTTTATGAACCAAGAACTTATTTAGTTAATGAAGGGTTGAAACATCTTGCGTTTGGACTAAAAAGAAATGTCAAGACATATCCAATATATTTCATCAATGGATATAAATTTAACACCAAAGAACATGGTGTAGAAAAATTAACAAATAATACGGGTGTGTTTGTTAAAGGTAGTGATGATCCAGAAAAACACATAAATGATTTTTATGGCATTTTAACTTTAATTTTGCGATTGAGATATTTCTCAGAACCCGTGGAAGAGGTGTTTCTGTTTAGATGCAATTGGTTTAATAATGTTTCAAGTTCTGGAATTAGTGTGCACAAATATTATAATCTTATCGAAATAAAGCACACATCACATTATCACAAGTACGATTCTTTTGTACTAGCCAAACAAGCATTGCAAGTTTATTACGCTCCTTATCCGTCTCTAAAAAGAGATAAAGCAGATTGGTCGGAAGTTTTTAAAACAAAGTCAAGGTTTACGTTTGATGGAAAGAATATTTTAAACGAACAAGCTTATCAGGCAGATCTTGAGCAAAGCAACGAAATAATAATAATAGACGGTCATATTGATTTTGGACCTGTTAACGATGAATCAAACGTTTTGTAGAAGCATTCGAGAGTAGAGAGGAAAATAACATTGAATATAAGACCGAATCTGAACCAGAAGATGATGAGGATCGATATAAATATTATGTTAAATTCTTACGTGTTATGAAATTTATGTAATTGATGATATTTATTTTTCACCATTTATGTCATAACATCATTTATGTCATTACATCATTTACATCATCTATTCATTACCATTTCTGTCATTTATTTAGCAATTTATGTTAAAAATGCAATGTATTCTGCTTATCATCGGAATATGAGACCCAATCTGAATCAGGTATACTTTGCACTTTATGTACTTTCTCTCATTTATGTCATTTAACTATAAAATATATTTCATTATTATGTTATTGTTCTCTTTTAAAATGATGTGTCTGTGACAGGTATCATGTCGTCCAAAAGGATGAGTTTTTTCCATTCTTCAAGAGGCGATGGCAGCGGTCCATCGCAGCTGCCACAGTGACCCACTGTGTATCTAGTACCTAGAGAGGAGGGATAAATATTAAACTTTTTTCATCATCTTAAATATTTTATGTACGATATACTAATCTGTATCATATTTAACATAGGATGTTTGACCTACAATCGTCAGCTGTAGTTCTATCAGTTTCGAGTGATTCGTACAAGAGTAGGATGACGGCTTGTTGGCCGAAGTGGGATAATATCCCTTCCCATATCGTGAATTGTATATGGCAGGATTTCATTGTATGTATAATCTTATACTTTCCGTTCTTAATTTTTTTGTCACTTATTTGTTGTTCACCTTTTATTGTTTAATTTTTGGTCGCTTGTTTATCATAAAATGCAGGCCGTAGTTGACGTACAGTCAGATGACCTGCAGCTGGTATGACACTACTGGATGCAGAAGATGAGGAAAAATTACAAGGATTCTATGTCGACCGTGAAGCATAAAGGGAAGAAGCCGAACTGGATAGGGCCGAGTGTGTAGGAAGGGTGGCTGGCATATTAGGATAGTGACGAGGCGAAGGTAAGTGTACTAAACTTTTATTAATTATTTGATTGATATGTAAATGTCAAAAAATATTTAGTAAGTAAATAATGTATTAAATTTAAATGTACAACAGAGTCGGAAAGAAACTCTGCAAATAGGAACAAAAATCCCGTCACTCATCGACGAAGGTTAAAATCGTTCCACAATATCGCCAAGGGTATTAAATTTAGTAAATGTGAATTTTAAATAATGTTGTGCTATATAATTTTGAATATACAACAATAGTACATAATAATTAATTTCAGGAAGCCGATCCACAGGGTCTCGTATCGTACGTGGATGTATTTACCTATACGCATGTCGTCGAGCATGTAAATCCAGACGGGACAATTTCATATACATGGCCTGACGATAATTTGAGGAAGATCCATGTAAGCATATTTTAGTTTATATACTATTAGTGACTATTTTAATTATTAGAGTATAATGAATTAAGACATCATGGTGTTAATTTTAACTGTATTTTTGTTTGTTCATGCAGGCAAGGTTTATGAAACAACGATAGAAACTCCTAGAGGAAACCGATCGAGAGCAGCTGACAACGGATGAGGATGACATCATTTTTGAGTCAGTCATGGATCCACCTTCAGGGAACAGGCGCTACGGCTTTGGCAATCAAATAGCAATGAATAATATAGTAAGATATAACAATTTAGTAATCTTTTAGTTCTAAAGAACTTCACATCACTTTGTTTTCAGTAATAAGTTTATAGTATAACAATTAACACATTATGTTGTATCTTTGATATTAAGATTATAGACCAAATTAAATAAGTATTGCAGGCCAGCAGATAAAGAAGAGACAACAAACGTCAGAGCTGAGATCGATATAGGAGAGATCGAAGAGTTGAGAGCTAGAGTAGCATAGCTGGAAGAGCAAAATCATCGTCAGGCCATTGAGATGACACAACTACTGCACCAACGTATTATTGAGCACATGCAGCAGTATGGTGGCCGCTTTCCATCTTCAGCTGGTTCAGGAGGTTCTGGAGGTGATCGACCGGAGTGATAGGTATTTTTTTTTGCGTCATTGTTTAGTAAGTTTTGATGGTACATTGAGTTTGTGGAGCTGGATTTGAAATGTTGTGTATATTGTTTGATGATACATTTTGTGGTAGTAATTTTAACATTTGGGAGTTGATGGTAAGGAGTTGATAAAGGACTAATGTATATATTGTACAATGAGATGTATGTAAATTATGGTAGCGAAGTGTTGGTTTGATATTATATGAATTATGCTTGATTTTTTTTTTATGTGACTTGATTATGTTTATATGGTTTGATTTCATATTGAATATCTGAATTGGATATATGCTTGTGTGGTGGAATATATTTTATTTATGGATTGTGGATGGAAGGCAAAAATGCAGTAGAAAAACAAAAAACAGGTTCAGGAATTCCAACGGCTTCTTACAGCCTGTAGGCCAAAAATTTCCGACGATAAGCGATGGTCGAAGAACAATGGCTGCCGACGAATTTAGGCACCCACGGTGATCGTCCATGTGTCTTTCGATGGCCGTCGGGGGCCGTTGGCTGGTTGTTCGTAGCCGTCGAAAAAGCGGCGACGGGATTTGTCGGAAGCCGTCAGAAATCCTGTTCTATGATGGAATTTTTTGCGTCGGTTATTTCCGACGGCCGCCGATGGTTTTGAGCCGTTGGAAATTGTCCTGTTTCTTATAGTGATCTTGATTTCTTTAATTTTTCTTGCTTAAGTCAATCTCCATTGGCAATCATTTCTTTCTTAATATAACAAATCTTTTGACTAATTAATTGATTGACTAATTAATTAGTTCTTTTCTTCAAAAGCAATCACACATAACTTTTCTTTTTTTCTTTTCACCTATAACTTAATTAATTGATAAGATCAATTAACTAAATTCTTTTCTTCATTGACAAATATTTGAATCATCTAAATTTAACACTCCACCTTGATTCAAATATAATAATCTCTCTTCATCACCATATCTTAACAAATTGTTGGGTCTACGCCACATGGCGTCAAACTCAAGATGAACAAGTTTGGGCATTATTGTCCAAACAGAACTTTCAAATCTTTTCCAAGCATGAGAAAGATAGTATGCACATCAAAAAAAAATGCATATGAGAAAATACCAAAATTCTTCAACAAATCTGATGTTGGAGATGTACATGTAGATACTAAGCTTCGAGAGATCAATGGAGACTTAACAGCACGGTGGACCTTCTCCATTCCAAATTGAGTAAGGATGTACTCAACATTATCTGCTCCAATCTACTCTCTAAGAATTTTGCTAGACTTTCCTAAGTCAACATCAACAGACTTACCAACAAGCTCTGCAACATTCAAAGCATAAGATAAAGAATCATCGCTTCAAATATGCTTACAACTAGAACCAACTGAACCAAAAGGCATTTCCTGCAACTGAGCTCCACCTAGAGTCTGAGCGTCTATAATCTTCTCATCAACCATGATATCATCGGAAATACCAATATCTCTTCGAATATGAAAATAATTTGATGACTTTAAATGTGTTAGGCAATTATATGTCCTTCCAATGTCATCATTTGATGGAGGCTCTACCTTTAACCAGGACCTCTCATCAAATTTCGCATGCATGTTAGTCACAATTTGAAGACCCGTGAATTTACCACTTTGGAATTGAATATTTAATTTATTTAAATATTCAAATGTAGAATTTTCAAACTTAAACAATCATGTTTTATATGATAAATAATAATGCAAACTTATTTTTGTGTTAAATAAAGATTTTGTATTTCTATTGTAAAATTGACAAAAGTCGGATTCCAATAAAGTAGGATAAATATTCATAAAATTGTTTAAAGGATAAACAATTATTTTTAAATATGTATATATATAATCTATATCGAACTCATTTGATAATAATAAGAAATTAATTTATAATGGTTCGATAAATATATAAAACTTGTTTTATAAAAGTTGACAAATTTTGTCGCATAACGATACATCGATGTCGTATTTTTACAAATAGATTTGGATATTATTTTATATTATTTTATAAGTCAAATATACTTGTTTTAATTATTTAAATATAATAACAAATCAATTTTGAAGTTTTGTTTAGACGAATAAATAGTTTAACAAAACGTCAAAATGTGACCGTAAAATGTTTTTTCGAAAATCAACGTTTTGTTCAAAATAAGTTGCCGCAACGTTATCGCACCTTTGTTAACATGTTTTATCATATATATTACACATTTTAATAACTAAACATGCTTAATTTTACTAAATAAGATTCGAAAACTTGTAGAAGTCATTAGTAAAAGTAAGAATTAACAAAAGTAAGAAAAAGTAAACATCAAATCACATCAAATCAAAGTCAACATAATTATGATACTCTTTACTTAATCATTAAGTGACTAAGATATAAAGTAAGGTTGCGAAAGATGATGTTAAGTATTGAAAAGGTGGAGATTACTTTAGTCTGAAGTAAGGTTAGTTTGATAATTTGGTAAGAGGTTATTATGGTATATTTACAACTTATTTCTTTTTCTATAAATACCCACTCCCTCTTCACTTTCATTCATATTTCTTCTTCTTCTTCTTTTCTTAAGCTTCTTCATCTTCTTCCTCTTCTCTTTAATGGCTTCTAAGCCACAGAAAAAATTAGAAAGAAATAATGTCAAAATATTTATAAAATATTCAAAAGAAATCAATGTTCATGCTCTTTAAATCAAACTTCTCTTTTCTCCATATTTTTCCTCTTCTTATCTCGTCCATAACTTCAGAAAAATAGAACCAAAATGTAAATTTTTTTTTCAAATCATGTATTTTCCAGTGGCTACAACTTTCATGTTGACCACTTTGTCTCATTCTAAAATTAACTATGTCAAAAATCCACTTCTTTCTAGTGCATTCTCCGGCCCAGTTTTTAAGCCAGAGAATATGCCATTTTGTTTTTATCATAACAGATCCAATTTAAAAAATTAATTTTTTTAAACCATTTAAAATTCCAGTGGCTACAACTTTTATGTTGATCGCATTTTCCTGCTTTGAGGTTTGCTATACCTTAAACTCAATTCTTTGAGGTACATTTTCAGGGTTTATATTTGTGAATCCGAGAATAGCTCCTTTTCTTTTGACCATATCTTTCTCAAAACTAAACAAAATTAAGTGATTATTTTTTTAAATTCAATAGAAAATAATTTGCAACAGCTTTTCAACAAGTTTTTCAAATTTTGAGAGTAAGAGAGTCAAAACAAGAGAGAAGATGACATACTTTTCGGCTCTAATTTTGAGAATTCAAGGTCAAAGCTTTACCACTTCTTCTCTATACTTTTGGCCCACCTTCATGTCAAGGCTTGGCCAAGCATTTCTAAGGAAGGAAAAGTTGTTTCCTAATGTTTAAATGGAGTATGGATTAATTAATGAAGTGTTAGTAGATTAGAATGTTGGTAGGAATTTAATTGCTTTAGTTTATGGTGAGAAACTCTATTTGACATCTCTATTTGTATATACATGTTTGATGGTGTGTTATGATTGCTATGGATGCTTATATATGCTTTGATCATCAAGTATTGAATTTTTGATATGATTATTAAATTATTTTACCAAGTCACAATATTACACGTCGATAAGCACAAAGCAAATCACTTTCATTTTGAAAATGAAATAGTGTATATGGAATGCATAAACCTTTTGAAAATAGTTTTAAAATGAGTTAGAAATGTGTTATAAACATTTAACATGTTTAAAGGAATAAAGATAGAAAATAATATTTCATCTTGTATATTTTAAAATATGTCCAAATCAATTTTCTAGAAAATCATGTTTTTTGTAGTAAAGTGAAGAAAGTTTAAAATTGATATTTTAAATATTTTAAAAATATGAAATAAATTTTAAAAATCTTTTAAAATGTTTTAAAATTAATTTAAGTTGAAAATATGGATGCCTAAATGATATAAAAGTCGTTTTGAAGAATATAGCTTTTAAAAAACTATTTGCAACACTTTTCGCAGCAGTTTTTAATAACTTTTGAAATATAGTTTAAAACTTAACAATTCTTTCCTATATATTTTATGAATGATTTTAAAAGAATAATTAAGTCATTTAAAAATGATTTGGGATTTTTAATGGGAGTTTGAATAAATGGGTAAGAGGAATTGTTTATACCACTTAAACAGAAAGTGAAGAATATTGAATATAATAAAAAAATGAGTAATGCGGAAATGACTAGTACATTAGTCTCGTTTGTAAGATCTGGAAAGATAAAACAAGGTGTTTAACTAAGGTTAGGGATGGAGTAATAAGTGTCTTAAACTTACATGGCCTATGTTTTCTTTTTTAGGCGAGGGGTGGAACAGATCGAAAGGAAAGTCTGGATGCTCTAAGATAAAAAGATTAAGTTTTTCCAATATAAAATAAGTTCAGTATTATCCAAAAATTTAAGCAATCTCCAAAATGAATGATTTCTATGATCCTACGTTGCTAAGATTGATTTTAGGGTTTATCGTAAACGATGCATAAATAACATTGTTTTTAACCCGCCTAAAAGTTAAGGAATTTGGATCGAGAGTTAAGTGAGAGAAATTGAAATATTATCCAAAGAAAAAGAATGAATTACTTAGAATTACTCTAAGACAAAGATCGTTTAAGACAAAGATATTCGTGATGTAATATTACTTGCCATTAGTCTCTGGAGGTGAAATTTACCATATTTAAAGTGGCAGTAGTACTCTGTTATGAAAATCTTCGATTTGCAAGAATATGATTTGAAGTTAAGAAAGAAATCTTTTATTAAGATTTAACAAATGATTTGGGAATATTTTCCCTAAGTTAAAAGCTATAGCTTGAATATAAGAAATCTTTGATTAAGATTTAATGAATGATTTGGAAAGTTTTTCCTAAGTAAAAGAGAAAATGATTTAGAATTATTCTAGGATTTAAGAAAGGTTTAAATAAACCAAATGAGTTGATAAATGAGGCTTAATGATTCCATATACTCTTGAAAAGAAAATGGAATAAATTGGAAAGAATATTTCTAAGAAAGATATTTTATAAAAGATGAAGTAATTGATTGATGATTGATATCCACATATGAACTTAACATCTTTTAAATCGATAATTGGATTTCGAAGGAACTGGGGTCGGATTTGCGTAATTCCTATCCGAAAACCACTTCAAACCAATGTATACGTTCCAATGTGAAGAAATGTTGAAGATGATAATTATTGAAGACCGTGGATCTTTATAGCATGAGGACTGCTTGTTGACATGCTTTGGGTAGCTCCCATTATAGAGTTTTTATAGCAGTGGTCTCCTCGTTGTGGAGATTTTTTGGATTGTAAGGATTACTCGCTACTAGTGGTAGTTGGAGAGTGTCTCCAGTTTGTACTGTTCCTGGACAACTTGTATGGACGTTTGTCCAACATTTCATTTCTAAAGATTATGCACATTGGTTTTAAAAAGTACATCGGTAGTGGCGGAGAAGGTAACTTGTCTTAGCTTAACACCATCCTTGAGATGTACTAGCTCAAGGGTTGTATTTTTGTGGAAGGAAATTAGTAGTCAACGGAAATGGCAATATGGCATTCAGAGATGTGATATATGATATGTGAAAAGGTAATCGTTGCCTCAAGCCTCACAACCGGAAATGACCGAAACATAGTCAAATCCGAGTAGTTCCAGGTTTAGTCGAAGCGGATTGAAGTTTCCAAAGAAGAGCTAAAGATATTCGTTTATGTATTTTATTATCCGCTGCTGGTTGTTTAGTTTGATGTTTGTCAGCAATTGTAAGGACAGATGTTTATAACAGTCCAAGATAAATTTAGGTTAGACTCTGGTATATGTATTTAAAAGTTTTCCGTTGTAAAGATATTTATTCAATATTATATGTTATTCCATTCATGTGAGATTCTGTTCTGTCTTATTTTCTTTATTAGCCTTGATCATTAATACTTTTGTGCAACTTGGGTCGGACATGAGTGGTTTATTGTCGACTCAAAGGGTACGGAATTGTGCATCGTCACATTTGGTATCGGAGCTGAAGGTTAAGCGAGAACCTTGGCTTTTGCGGGATAAAGACTCATCAGAGATAGGGTTAGTAATATCCTAGGATGAGTAACTCATTATAGATAAGTTTAGTAACACCCTAGAATGAGTTGAGAATATTATATATGAGCGCGTATTTGATAATGTTATTTATAAAGGTTTTATTTTGAAAAATTGGTAAATGAAATAATTTTACCTAGGATTATATTTTGATTACAAAGTATATATTTTAAAGTTATATAGTTAGAAATTAAGATTAATGAAATTTAAATATGAACATCTTGTGAATAAAATTTCACAGTTTGACTATAAGATGTTTCATAAAGATAATCGATAAGTAAGAAATCTGATAAGGTAATTAAAATCTTTAATACTTATTTCAAAATTATAAATTAAGAAATGATAATGTTAAGCTACTACCATAAATCGATCAATTGTTTAATTTAAAAGTTAAAGTACAAATATCTTGTGAATTAAGTTTCACGATTTGACTATAAGGTGTTTGATAATACGACTGGTTTAAGGAATGGAAATATAAGATAAAAATATAATATAAAATGATTACATAAAAGGAAAATATAAAAGGAATGAAAGTTTAAAATTCAAGTAATTTAAAAGAATTATGGTAATTTAAATGAAGTTAATTAATATAAGATGAATTTATAAAAAGAATTTATAAAATTGGTTTTATAAACAAAAATAATCTCTAAAGGATTTTGAAAAGGGTACTATTTCAAATAAAAAGAGATATTTTATGATAACTAGTTCAAATGGCTCAAAAGAAATAAACTAAAATTGGGCAGGAAATGTATTCGGATGGTAAACACTTCTCTTAATTATTACTCTTCTTGTTAAGAGAATATATAATACTATTGGTAGTATCCGCTTCCTTGGTATTATTTAGGAGTTACTCGATCTATATAATTTTCTTAAGTTAAAGAGATAATGTGAATTATTAATTGATAAATTGATTAGTAATATTCATAAAAGTGTTTAAAGAAAAGATAAATTTTGTAATTATGAATTTGAAATGATAGCAACCTACAAATTCACCCAGATATAAAACCGATCGGGAATTTGGGATGTGTATATATATACTGTTAGGACGTAAAAAGGTATTATACAAAAATAGATTTAAGTCATGAACTATTTATACACTTAAGTAAAATCATGACTCTTTAAAATGTAATTGTAACCTGGAAAAAGTTCTATTTATGAATTCTACCATTAATTAAGGATCTGGACTTAATTTTTAAAAGTGATGGATTTACATAGTTGTGTCATAAGATATAATAAACTTAAGTAATAATTTTACGATATGATTCATAAACAATATCAGTATTAAAGAATATATACTAAAAAATGAATGAAAAAAATAAAGGATGTGAATAAAGAGAATTTGGTATAATTGAGAAAAACCAATAAGAATAAATATGTAGTTTATAGGTAAGTCATTTTATCGCACCAATTTCGATCTAATACCCCAGTACGGAACTTTGAGGTGTTTACACTGATCCGAAAAATAATTTATCACTCGATTTCTTAACGGCGAGCATTGATGATGTTTTGTGGTTAGCTACTTGAGTTTTCTATCATAGTTGGGAGCTATACAAGGAAATCAAGTGTATCTAATCTAGAAGCTTGATCAGAGTCTACACTAGAAGATCAGAAGATTGATACTAGTTCGGAAATAAAGTTATGGTTTCGAATAAAAGATCAAATCAGATATTATATATGGATGATTTGGGTACATCTTATGGGTTTAAGTTTGTGAATTAATGATTTAGGTAAAATATTGTGGGTTTAGGTACAGGGTAATTTCGGGGACGAAATTCTTTTAAATATGAGAGAATGTAATGACCCGTAAATTTACCACTTTGAAATGGAATATTTAATTTATTTAAATCTTCAAACGTATAATTTTGAAACTTAAACAATCATGTTTTATATGATAAATAATAATGACAAACTTGTTGTTGATGTTAAATAAAGATTTTGGATTTCCATTGTAAAATTGACAAAAGTCGAATTCCAAAAAATAGGATAAACATTCGAGAAATTTGTTTAAAGGATAAGTAATTCCTTTTAAATATATATATAATCGATATCAAACTCATTTGATAATAATAGTAAATTAATTTATAATGGTTCGATAAATATATAAAACTTGTTCTGTAAAAGTTAACCAATTTCATCGCATAATGATAAATCGATGTCGTATTTTTACAAACAGATTTGGATATTATTTTATAAGTCAAATATACTTGTTTTAATTATTTAAATATGAACAAATCAATTTTTAAGTTTGGTATACATGAATAAATAGTTTAACAAAAACATCAAAATGTGACCGTAAAACGTTTTATCGAAAATCAACGTTTTGTTCAAAATAAGCTGCCACAACGTTATCGCACCTTTGTTAACATGTTTTAACATATATATTACACATTTTAATAACTATACATGTTTAATTTTACTAAACAAGATTATAAAACTTTTAGTAGTCATTAGTAAAAGTAAGTAAGAATTAACAAAAGTAAGAAAAAGTAAACATCAAATCACATCAAGTAAGAAAAAGTAATTATGATATTCTTTACTTAATTTTTAAGTGACTAAGACATAAAGTAAGGACGTGAAAGATGATGTTAAGTATTGAAAATATGAAGACTACTTTAGTTTGAAGTAAGGTTAGTTTGGTAATTGGGTAAGAGATTATTTTGGTATATTTACCACTTATTTCTTTTTCTATAAATACCCACCTCCCTCTTCACTTTCATTCATATTTTTTTTCTTCTTTTCTCAAGCTTCTTCATCTTCTTCGTCTTCTCTTTAATGGCTTTCAAGCCATTGAAAAAAATTAGAAAAGAATAATGTCAAAATATTTACAAAATATTCAAAAGAAATCAATGTTCATGCTCTTCAAATCAAACTCCTCTTTTCTCCATATTTTACCTCTTCTTCTCTCGGCCATAACTTCTACAAAATAGAACCAAAATGCAAAAATATATTTTTAAAATCATTTATCTTTTCAGTGTCTACAACTTTCATGTTGACTACTTTGTCTCTTTCTAAAATTAACCATGTCAAAAATCCACTTCTTTCTAGTGCATTCTCCAGCCCAGTTTTTAAGCCAGAGAATATGCCATTTTGTTTTTATCATAACTTGATCATAATAGATGCAACTTAAAAAATACTTTTTTAAACCATATGAAATTCCAGCGGCTATGACTTTTATGTTGATCACGTTTTTCAGTTTTGAGGTTTGCTATACCTAAAACTCAATTCTTTGAGGTATATTTTCAGTCTTTATATTTGTGAATCCGAGAATAGCTCTTTTTCTTTTGACCATATCTTCCTCAAAAGTAAAAAAAATTAAGTGATTATTTTTTAAATTCAAGAGAAAAGAATTTGCAATAACTTTTCAACAAGTTTTTCAAATTTTGAGAGTAAGAGAGTCAAAAACAAGAGAGAAGATGACCTATTTTTGGGGTCTAATTTTGAGAATTCAAGGTTAAAGCTTTACCACTTCTTCTCTATACTTTCGGCCCACCTCCGTCTCAATCCTTGGCCGAGCACTTCGAAGGAAGGAAAATTTGTTTCCTATTGTTTAAATGGAGTATGGATTAATTAGTGAAGTGTTTCTTGATTAGAATGTTGGTAGGAAGTTAATAGCTTTGGTTTATGGTAAGAAACTCTATTTAACATCTCTATTTTATATATATATATATACACACACACACACACACACACATACATACATACATGTTTAATGATGTGTTATGATTGCTATGGATGCTTATATATGCTTTTATCTTCAAGTATTGATTGTTTGTTATGGTTGTTAAATTGTTTTACCAAGTCACATTAATGCACGTCGATAAGCACAAAGGAAATCACTTTCCTTTTGGAAATGAAATAGTGTATGGAATGCTTAAACCTGTTGAAAATAGTTTTAAAATTAGTTAGAAATGTTTTATAAACCTTTAATATGTTTAAAGGAATAAAGAAAGAAAATCAAGATTTCATCTTACATATTTTAAAATATGTCCAAATCAATTTTCCAAAAATATCGCGCTTCCTGTAGTAAAGTGACTAAAGTTTAAAATTGATACTTTAAATGTTTTAAAAATATGAAATAAATTCTAAAAATATTTTAAAATTTTAATTTAAGTTGGAAATATGGATATTTAAATGATATAAAAGTCGTTTTGAAGAATATAGCTTTTAAAAAAAAATTCGCAACGCTTTTCACAGCAGTTTTTAATAACTTTTGAAACGTAGTTTTAAACTTAACAATTCTTTCCTACATATTTTATGAATGATTTTTAAAGAATAATTAAGTCGTTTAAAGATGATTTGGAAGTTTTAATGGGAGTTTGAATAAATGAGTAAGAGGAATTGGTTATATCACTTAAACAAAAAGAGAAGAAGATTAAATATAATGAAAAATTGAGTAATACAGAAACGACTAGTACATTTGTCCCGCTTGTGAGATTTGAGAAGATGAAACAAGGTGTTTAACTGAGGCTAGAGATGGAGTAACCAGTGCCCTAAACTTACATGGCCTATGTTTTCTTTTTTAGGCGAGGAGTGAAACAGATCGAAAGGAAAGCCCGGATACTCTAAGATAAAAAGATTAAGTTTTTCCAAAATAAAAAAAGTTCAGTATTATCCAAAAATTTAAGCAATCTCCAAAATGAATGGTTTCTATGGTCCTATTAACTCAAAAATGTTTGCTAAGATTGATTTTAGGGTTTATCATAAATGATGTCTTAAATACCATTGTTTTTTACCCGCCTAAAAGTTAAGGAATTTGGATCGAGAGTTAAGTGAGGGAAATTGAAATATTATCCAAAGAAAAAGAATGAATTTCTTAGAATTACTCTAAGACAAATATCATTGAAGACAAAGATGTTCATGATGTAGAATTACTTGCCATTAGTCTTTGAAGGTGAACTTTACCATATTTAAAGTGGCAGTAGTAATCTGGTATGACAATCTTCGATTTGCAAGAATATGATTTGAAGTTAAGAAAGAAATCTTTTATTAAGATTTAACAAATGATTTGGGAATATTTTTCCTAAGTTAAAAGCTATAGCTTGAATGTAAGAAATCTTTGATTAAGATTTAATGAATGATTTGGAAAGGTTTTCCTAAGTAAAAGAGAAAATGATTTAGAATTATTCAAGGATTTAAGAAAGGTTTAAATAAACCAAATGATTTGATAAATGAGGCTTAATGATTCCATATACTCTTGAAAAGAAAATGGAATAAATTGAAAATAATATATCTAAGAAAGATATTTTATAAAAGATGAAGTAATTTATTGGTGATTGATATCCACATATGAACTTAACATCTTTTAAATCGATAATCGGATTTCGAAGGAACCAGGGTCGGATTTGGGTAATTCCTATCCGAAAACCACTTCAAACCAATGTATACGTTCGAATGTGAAGAAACGTTGAAGATGATGATTATTGAAGACCGTGCATCTTTATAGCATGAGGACTGCTTGTTGACATGCTCTGGGTAGCTCCCATTATAGAGTTATTTATGGCAGCGGTCTCCTCGTTGAGGAGATCTTTTGGATTGCAAGGACTACTCGCTACTAGTGGTAGTTGAAGAGTGTCTTCGGTTTGTCCTGTTCCTGGACAACTTGTATGGATGTTTGTCTGACATTTCATTTCTAAAGATTACGTACATTGGTCTTTACAAACGTACATCAGTGGTGGCGGAGAAGGCAACTTCTCTTAGCTTAACACCCTCCTTGAGATGTACGAGCTCAAGGGTTGTATTTTGGTGGAAGGCAATTAGTAGTCAACGGAAATGACAATGTGGCATTCAGAGATGTGATATGTGATATGTGAAATGATGATCATTGCCTCAAGTCTCACAACTGGAAATGACCGAAACATGATCAGTTCCGAGTAGTTTCAGATTTAGTCGAAGAAGGTTGAAGTTTCCATAGGAGAGCTGGAGGTATTCTTCTACGTATTATATTATCTGCTGCTGGTTGTTTATTTTGATATTTGTCAGCAATTGTAAGGATATATGTTTATAACTGTTCAAGCTGAATTTAAGCTAAATTCTGATATATGTATTTGAAAGTTTTCCGCTGTAAAGATATTTATTCAATATTATATATTATTTCTTTCGTGTGACATTCTATTCTGTCTTATTTTCTTTATTACCCTTGATCATCCATACTTTTGAGCACCTTGGGTTGGACATGAGTGGTTTATTGTCGACTCAAATGGTACGGAATTGTGGGTCGTCACATAATTCTCCTAGTTTTTTACACATAATCTATACCTCTTCATTCCTTCTTTATAGGCAAACAAAATGCGTTTGCTTTCCCTATGCTTCGACTTATCATGTTCTCTCATCTTCTAAATAAGCTGAATAACCAAACACTTTAAGGAATGAATAATCGACAGACTCTCTTTTCCATATCTCTTCTAGGACTTCATATTTATGGCAATAGAAGGTGTATGATTGATGAGAAATACTGTCATACCTATCGCTTCTGCCGACAATCCCTCTTCTAAACCAGCGGTCATGCTCAAGCTCATAGCTCTCTCCCATAACATCCCACCATGCTCTCCGCCACTCCGTAAAAAGGCGACTTAACAGAAATATAAAAATCTCTAACTACATGCTTGGACACACAATAGTTAGTGAATTCTTATGAAAAAATTCATTACTATTTCGAACATTGACAACCTTGAAACGCATTCCGACTAGTTCTCTGCCAAGGTCTTCCACTTACAAAACCGGAAAAATATTTTGACCTTTAAGAAATAAACCAAACCTTACGTGAGAAATCATTCACAAATAAGATGAAGTAACTGAATCCACCAAAAGATGCAACTTAGGTGGGTCCCTGCACATTTGAATGAACATACTCTAGAAACTCTATAGTTCTAGGTCTCCAAACATCAAATGCGACACACTTCTTCTTTCCAAAAAAACCATCTTCACATGATCTAGGCTTCGACGGATAATCAACCTCCGCTTCTTTAATACTTCAAGACTCTCCTCATCAACATGATCTAAACGAAGGTGCCATAACTGAGTAAAATCTGGAACACAAGAATCGATAAAAACTACTGAATTTCCTAAGATAGTCTCTCTATGAAGCATATAAATATCATCAACTCGCACTCTTTCATCACTACTATGGAACCCTTCGTCACTCTCAAATTTTCTCCATCTATTATTATCCTCATACCAAGTCTACTCAAAGTTCCAATTGACAATACACTTCTGGCACCCACAACACGACAAGATGTGACATTCGCCATATGATCTGCTTTGTCATCAATCTTCTTGTAACTGATAAAATAGCTCCTATTTGGCGTCATATGACAAGAGGCTTCAGAATCAATCATTCAACCTTAAGGTGAAATACCGGCTGAAACTAATGATGTATCATTATCGCTTCTACCTACATCTGATCTAACTGCTGCCGAAACCGAAGCTTTCTCCTTCTTCTTTTTTTTTTTCTAGGAGCTGGACAATCTCGTATGAAATGCCCCTTCTTCTTATAATAATAGCAAACACCTCTTCTAGGACCCATGAAATGAGACCTATGCATATCTCTTCTACCTTCAAGGTGCTTTTGGCTTTTATCACTTCCTCTAAATGAACGAAGTTATTGCTGAAGAACACCATCATTAGTCTTCACCTTCCATGTCCCAAAAACTCCTTTTCTAACAAATTTGATGACGCTATAATTTTTCGTACCACTACTAAAAGAATTAACCATTGGTAAGTAATCTAAAACAAGATACATGACTTTGATACCAATCTGTTGTGCGAAATTTTAATTATTTTCACTAACTCCAAAACTGTAACAGAATACTAAGACGCAAAAGCAACCAAAATAAGAATCTAGCTTGTCAATTAATTATCAACCACCAATTCAATAAAAAAATAATCACCAAACAAAGAAAATGAAAAGAGTGGAGAACACAAAGATTTAACGTGGTTCGGTCAAATTGCCTACGCCCACGGACCCAACAACTATTCTTTAGTTTGCTGAAGAAAGAGAGTACAAAAGAGAGAGATTACAAAATTATAGGTAGTACAGTGGAAACACTAACCTATAATTAGAAATTGAATAATCAATTCCTCCAAAGACTTGTTTGCCTCAAAATCCCTAATTGAATTGACTACAGAAATTAGGATTTACAGAAGAAGAGGATAATGGTGGATACTCTCACACACATTCATATGAAGATAAACCTCCTTCAATTAAATAGACTTGATGAAGAAGTTACTTGGAAATTAAGAAAATTAATTGTCCAATTATCTTGAAATCTTTCCAAATATCCATGATTTGATTTCTAGCAATTAGAAAATGGTTATCTTGATTTCTATAATTTTCCTTGCTTGAATCAATCTCCATTAGTAATCTTTTCTTTCTTCATATAATAAATCTTTTGACTAATTAATTGATTGACTGATTAATTAGTTTCAATTCTTCAAAAGCAATCACATACAACTTTTCTCCTTTCTTTCCACCTATAACCTAATTTATTGATAGGATCAATTGGCTAAATTCTTTTCTTCATTGACAAATATTTGAATCACCTAAATTTAACATATTGTGGATTGGCTTTGGAAGAAGAATTTGATTGTCTCTACAAGTATACAACGATAACCCATTTTTAAATTAAGTTTTCTGTTAGAAGAACCTATAAATTCTATTCTTAATACCATAAATATTTTAATAGAAATTAATAAAATTATATACTTCATAAATTTAGTTTTTCACTAATCTCCACATCATCAAACTCCATATTTCAACTTACTTCCTAAATTCATCTCTGTATATTTTCATCGACTACCAAAGTTTCATTCCTAAATTCATAATAACCAAAATCACCTCGAATCCTAATCAAAACCTAACATAATCATTATCATATACCAACCAAAATTTACTTCAGCACAAATATTTAAATTAGATACAACCAAAATTTATCTCATCTCTTGATTTAGGATTAAGAGTTTTTAAGAGTCTTTCCTGCACCACAATGTTGGTGCTCTTCTGATTGATTTTGGATGATTTTCTCATCTCTTGATTTGAATTTTTTTTTTTTTTTTTTTTTTTGAGAAATTGTAGTCTTTAAATTTAAGTTAAGCAATAAAATGAATGAGACGCGATGATGATAGCCTTTTAGGAGAGGATGATATCGATAAGTGAATGTGACGTTAAGTTGTGTTATGTTTTAGCGTTGCTACTAAAAGGAAGATGGACGTTTTTAGCAGCATACTAAATCAATGCTATTAGTACGTGGAAAGAAGGATTATACGTATAGAGAGTCAAGTAGAAGGAAGGATTTGAGATTAGGAAGGCTATAGAAAAAAAGCAAGAAGATATGATATATTTTACTTTGTCCTTTTTGCTATTCCAATTTGACGTCTCAGCGTGTTTATCTTATCTGATTATATTGTGGAAGAATCAAGCAGTTTCACACGACTGTATGTATAATCCTGAATAAGACTAATCAGATAGAGTAGTTGAATTTTCTGATTAATGTAACAAGTTAAAATCACTATCAAGCATGGGTTTGCATACTTGGTCCATTTAATAATCGATATGGTGCAGCCATTCTTATGTTTATAGCACAGAGGTGCTTTGAATATGAATATGGTATAGAACAATTGCATTGAATTGATGTATGATCTTGACAAATAGTTTTAGTCTTTTAAATATACAAAATAATAGTCGCTATATGCTCAAATACAAAAGCAGTCACATGATTACTGTTTTGACCACGATATTCCATTAGACTTTGGAGCCCAAGTTGTAGCATTCGAGCCCAAAAGGCTGATTATTAGGACCAAATTTGCGACTGGAAAGGAAGAAAGTAAAGTCCAAGTGACAAATGAAGAAGCAATTCAAAGTTGACTCTCTTGACCAAAGCAGCTCATGAGGTATATGAATTTGACGAAATATACATCTGGGCATGAAGCAAACTGTAAATATAAATAAATAAAAAAGAGTTGAAGCTTTTGACTATATGACAAATGAGTATGATGTTCATTCAAGTTCTGCTTTATTTCTTTACATTGCATAGTACGTACTTTTCATCATTTTATAAATTTATATTTTTCTCCGACAAATTAATATTTAACTAGCATTTTTTTATGTTCTTACCCATTTTTGTAAATTTCCGTTCGGCCCAATTTGATGCCAGGCCGAGCCCTATTACTGATTGGATATTGGATCTTTGGATCTTATTTTAGCTTTATGATCGGTCAAAGTTTTGTTTTCAACTTTAGGCTCAGCTTGGGAGTTTTCCGGTACGGTTACGAGTGGTTCTAAATGGATCGGTTTTGATCATCAATGATCGTAGCGGTTTTTACTGTTTTACATAAAATTCTGTTATGACCGATCAATGCATGATTGAGAGTTTAATATACATTGGTATTGAGAATTTTCCTCTAAAATAACATTGCATATACATTCTTATATTTTGTGAAGATTAATTATACAATATAATTAGTGAAGACATATTTGAAAGAAAAAATTATAATCCTTCAAACATACCAATTTGATGAGTAGAAAATTGCTATGAAAATTACACTACAGCGGTTATCACCGGTTTTATAACCAACAACAACGGTATAAAAAAAACTTACAAGCAAAGGTTATAACATTCGAAATATAGAGTTATCCAAAACTAGTTAAAACAGGTAGAAAATAAATTCCCAAGCGGAGCATTAGGGGTTGTACTGGTTTTCACCATGGATTTTTTGAATGATTCAAACCATAGCTTAAAACCCTTTTTTTAAAAAATTATTGATTGAATAAATACCCATTTTTTAAATTTCATTTGGCCCGACATGTGTTGTATAATTTCGAGAAAAGAATTTAGTTACACACAGCATAATACCATATTGGCTAAAAAAACAGAATAAAGTATAAATAAAAATTAAATGTAAAATAGAGAACAATCAATTACAGGCTGAGAGTACTCAAGAACAATCAATTACAGGTTGAAACAAATGCAAAATGACATTTATGTTGGTCATGATGCAGTTATGAAGCAAGAGAACAACTTTTCGGTTATTGAATCCAAGCTTTTCATTACCAAGATGGAGCACCTTATAAATTTATAATATTATATTGATTGGTTCCATATAGAATAAAACAAATTACGTTATTAAGAAGAAAAGGGATACTTTGGCATAAACAATCGATAATATGCACAAATGAGAAGTTATCCGTCTGCCCTTAGTGAGAAAATTAAACTTGTTTTGGTTGAATGATTACAATGATAACAAAATACTCCATCTGTAAAGAAATGTAATAAATAGATAATAATGCTGAAAATATTTTTTTGCATATGTCAAAATTTTGCTACAAAATTTATATCTAATCAATTTTTATAAATAAAGTATTTCGGGATCGTAGTTCAAATAGAAAATTTATTAACGTTTGAAGTTCCAAAAATAATTATACATGTAAATATGATAATAAAATCAATTAACGTTAATTAGTAATGTTAATGGAAACGTATGACTCTAAGAATTATTAATTTTTAAATTTAATCTATATATATATATATATATAAACAAATTATTGCAATCAGCGTTAAATAGGAAAGAAACAAACGATTGGATAAACAATTAGTGTAAAATTTAACAAATCAAATCAACGTAATGATTAACCTTGTTTACACAGCTCAGGCCAACCCAGGAAGCGCCTAGTCTACGGGTAACGATCCACTCGGGGTAACAAGCGATCGACCCATGTTGTGTAAACAATGACAGTAAATCTAGGCCTAAACGGTCCAGATTTAAATTTTTGAACCGAACGGTTAACAGTGGTTTGAACCTCTATAAATATAGACTTAAATCCTCGCTTCCATTTTATAATTTTCTAAGGGCGCAGAAGCTTTGTCAATTTATCTTCTCTTCTAAAACTCTAAATTTATAGAAATAGTGTAGTTTACATGTATGCACCACTGGAGGATTGTGGAAGATGATAAAGATATAGAGTAGGTTCAAATCAAGTCGGTACAACCAAGGTAAGCTGTAAATCCGGATTTGAAATTGTAATCAACATAAATCTCTCATTTCTAAATCAATAATTCTAATAGATCTTTATATGTATATTAAAGGTGAATCTAAATAGGGAGTTAAAATGGAAACACAGATAGCAGGAATTAGATCCAGAGATTGGAGAACGCTTAAAGAGGTAAATGAGAAAATTGCATGTTTTATAATAAAATTAGATTTATTTCGTTGTAATCTATCTCGATTATGCACGTTTATAATCGATTTGGATATAAATATATAGATGCACAATAAATAGACATAAATATGTAAATGGGTAATGACTAGACATAAATCTATAACTGCGTATGATTAGATATAAATTTATTGTTTACGCGCAATTGATTTAATAAAATTTGAAAACTTACTCACATATGTTGTCTCAATAACTTATTATGAAAATGAAAATAATGAACTAGTATTTATGCAACGGATATGAATTGGATAAATTTTAGTGTGTCATGTAATGATTAGAAATTGATATGTCTGGAACGGATATGATTTGAATTAAAGAAAAGCTTATTTAGATTTGAGGGGTTTTAGTGATATTGTAGTTCATTGGAATCTGGATTGTTGCAAGTAGATTTCTATATATTATCAAGTTTAAATAATTGAAATATGATGTTCGAAATGACAAGAATGCACCTAAAAAGAAAGAGATGTACAAAATATGGATAATTACCATATTTTGCACCATCTATTTCAAGAAATAAAAATATAGTTTCTTGTAATAAAAAACACTGCACGAATATCTTCTCTTTTAGATAAGATATGAAAATTTACCATGTTAACATTTCTATGATAGAAACGTAGTTCTAACGCATTAAAATGCAATAAACTGGAAAGTTAAACGGTAAGACGTATATGAAATAGAAAGATCTTAACAAGTTAAGATGAAAAGTACCAATAGAATTTGGAAGTAAATGAAAAGAAAATGAAAGAGATAGACAAGAAGAAATAAAAAGATAATATGGGGATAGAAATAGGAAATGAAAAATGGATAAAAAAAGATGGGCAATGATATTATGAACTTGATAAGGGGAAAGCTGTAAATAAATTTTAAAGAAAAGAAGAAACACATAATGAAATAAAGACCTAAGGTCAACAGTAAATTGTAGAGGAATGTTAATTAAGTATTGATACATATGCATTTGATGCATATGCATATGCATATAATGCATATGCATATGCATATACATATACATATACATACATACATACATACATATACATACACATATATATATAAGTAGTCCCGAATATATGTTTATAACGGGTGTGAACTATTATGATTAAAAGAATAATAAGACATTTAGTCATCATAGTAGCTTGGAATGCGAAGTTAGTAGCATTGCATAATAGAAACTGCTCATCGCAAGGGGCTACCAACAGTTATGTAGCATTATACTGATGTAAGACATATCCGACTATAGGACCCTTGGAGTGTATATGTTTGGTTATAGATTAAGGAATACCCCAATAGATAGAGTAGTTTGCTTCCAATATAGTTCTAGGGGTATTTCCTTGATTGAATCAGGCAATCTAAATATGATAATGAGTAGGATCGAGCACTATGCAGCAACAGTTGACACTAAAATTCAGGGATAGGGCTACATAGGACGAGAATGGTATCAGTCCTTAGCGATTAACACACAGGTTTACATCTAACTGGTCTTCGCCGCTTACCAGGGTTGGCTATGTTGGTTTGTAAATTGTCACGATTGTTTGTTAGTTTGTTAGGGCAAGACTTGTTAACCCAAAATTGAGTTCTTTCAAATGTTTGAGATGGTCCGTGGACCCGGGTCCACAATAGGAAGCGGATGAAGTAGTAAATCCCCAAAGCGAGATAGAGTACGGCAAAATGTATGAAATGTCGTTATTAGGCACAACGGAGTCCCTTGATATGCGTAACAATGAGACAATGATACAAGAGAGCAAGCGATTCCAATGAGGTACTAATAGAGAGATACTAGCGAAGGTAGTATCTAGGTCCAATTGAGGGACCATGTGATATATATTTATTTATATATACATAGCTATTATTCTACAGAGGGTAGATAGGAACAGATCATACGTGGACGTGGAGTCGACACGACTAATGAAAAATGTAAACAGACATAACATGAGACAGAAGATAACCGACATAAACTAGTGCTATGTACAAAATGTATAAGTTTTCTAATCATCAGAACGTTGTTCTAACCCCATCTTCATTACAACCTACATGACAGTTAGAAGGACATGTACTGCTGCTTGGCATGTTCGGTGTGACAATGATACTTGAATTTGGAAGTGTGAAACATTGATCAGTAATTATATGATCTATTATATTTTATTATTCCGCTGTAGGTTATTTCTTTAAAGCTCTGATGTGCATTCTTTTGTTTTATTTGCAGGATACAAAATCAACGATACATAATTTGGTGGACTTGGGTTTTCGATTTAGCGAAAGTTTAGGCCCCCTGGGGTGCGGGTTTTAGCATTTGGTATCGGAGCATAGGTTAGTCGGTCTTAAAAAAGTCGGAAACGTTGAGTAAGCGTATTTTTATTTTGCCTATAAATATAATATACGTTAAATACTAAGAATTCCAACAATAGAGTAGTTGCATATGGAAGGTTCCTGAAAGTGGATGGTACATGACTCCCTAGTCGGGCCTTGATAGCTCAATGACTGTAGATCTCCATATGATTACTGATTGATGATGTACAGTAAGTCCAGATAAGGGGAAAGAATCCATATGTTATGATATCCCGAAGCAATTGATTTCCCAAAGATGGTGTCAAGCAGTCACTCTAATTTAATAGCCGGAATTCTAATATTAGAAGTAGAAATTTTATAGAAAGAACAAGTAAAAAAATCCATTTGGAGTCCAACCCAATAGAAAATAGTTTTTAAAGTTGATAAAAATATATAATTGATATATTTGAAAAAGTGAGCAACTATTGGATTTTAAATTTAATATATGAATATAAATATTATGCTAGATTGAAATTTTCGGGAATGGGTTTTATAAAAATCTAATGGTTGAAAAATTTATAAAGCGCATATAGCTCGCTAGTTTTTTTTGTAAAGAAAGAAAAATGTGAATATAAAGTTGTAATAGAAATTAAAATTTATTAAAATCTAAAATTTCAGCAGAGGAAATTTTGTAGAAAGTTACTTTCTTTTGAGAAGAAATGGTAGAGCAATATAGCTCGAGAATTTTTCTATATCATGAAAATTTTTAGGCAGTAAAAACGTTTTAGGAGTGGAAAATAGAAAGTGGTGAAAGTTTGTAATAGGATAAATAGTACACAAAGAAAGATTTAGAACCCTAGAATAAAGCTGTTAGTGAATACACTACAATGGTTCAAGTAAGAAGATGGTAAATTAAGAGAAAAATGATTGAAATTAGTGCACTTTAGATAAAATAAAGTTAAATAGTAACAACATTGTAAAATGTAAAAGTAATATCAGAAATTTATATTACATAATGTTAGTAATTAGAAATAATGTTTGCAGAATATATTAAAGATAAAGTTAGTAATCCAACTAGAAGCAATGTATGGAAATTAAAAGCAAAAAAAGGAATGGACATTTTCCATTATTATGTGCATTTATCTTAAGTATCTTCTAAAAGTCCCTCTTACATGATGTTAGAGACTCTGGTAAGGATTGGAAATGGAGATAGTATGAGTGGTGAGAAAATATTGGAATGAGAGTTGTCCTTGTCTACTCCAATTTTGCTGTTTAAGATTATAAAAGGATGTTTTAAAAACATTGTAAAGTATATTTTACAAAGAAATGATTTGGTGTAACAAATAATTTTTTGACAGAAAAACTTAATAAATATTTTGAACAAAAAAAATCCCAATTTTTATGAAGAAAAAGTGTAACGACCCGTATTTTTACGGATCGAAGAATCATAGAACTGTTGGCATTAGGTTGTTAGTGTTGTTAAGTCGTTTGGAGCTTAAGTCGTCCAGAGATGAGTCGTCCAGGGTTGGTCGTGTTGTAGCATGAGCCGGTGGAGCGACTTAGGAGTTGGACCGACCTATAGTAGTGACCGATCTATAGAAGTAAGCGACTTAAGAGATTTGAACGACTTAAGGGATAACGGTTTAAGGGATAGCAACTTAAGGATTGGGACGGCTTAAGGATAGTAGCGGCTTAAGGTAGTTAGCGGCTTAGGAGTTAACGGCTTAAGCGGGTTAACGACCTCAGGGAGGTAGGACGTTCGAGCGGCTTAAGGAAGATGGCTTAGGTCGTGGACGAGATAAGGCTTAGGTCGTAGGTCGCATGAAGGCAAGGGTGTTAGGTCGCTAGGTCGTTGAGTCGTTAAGTCATTGAGTCGTCCAAACGACTTAGGACTTAGGTAGAAATGCGGCAGTGTGTTAGGTCGCGTAACGGGTTAAGTCGTAAGTCACGCATTAGTGTTAAGGCTTGGGTCGTTGAGCCGTTGTGTGTGTTAAGTCGCTATAGTAGTTAGGTCGCGACTTTTGTTAAGTCGTTAAGTCGTCCAAACGGCTTAGGTAGGAACGTGCGTATGTGTTGAGTCGGCTTCATGGTTAGGTCGTAGGTCGTGGGGAGTTTTAGGTCGTTGGGTCGGCAATGTTGTTAAGTCGTGAGTCGCATGAGGCTTGAGTCGGTAGGCCGTGGGGTTGATGAGTCGTAAGTCGTGGGGCCTTGTTAAGTCGTGACCGACTTAAGGAGGCGAACGACTTAAGGGTTTGGCCTATAAATACACGGCCTTATCTCACTTTTTGGGATCCGGATTTTGAAGCGACGAAGTGCTGCTATTTTGAGAGCTCTTGTACTACACTTCTTCACTTCTTTTCTCCACTTTAATCTTGTGCTTCCATACATCTAAATCGAAGGTCCAAGAGCTTAGATTGAAGATCTCCATCCATTGAAGAGAGATTTCATCGTTTGAAGCGGAGTTTTGGCGGATCGAGCTAGATCCTTTGCTGTCCAGATCTGAAGTTAGTTGCTTTTGAGGTGTTTAAGTGATTCGGTGAGTGGTGGTTATCTCTCACACGGACCCAAAGGAGTATATTGGATCGGTGGCTTGTTTGTGTGTTAAAGATAGTGATTTCATGCATTTTCCTTAAATCTACATGTAGATCCATCGTTCATAAAGTTTTGATATCCACTTTACTACATGTTAACCTATGCTAGTTCATTCATCGGGATAATACTTATGATTCATGCTTGTTAGATTTGGACACTTTATTTACAAGATTGCCATTTTAGTTATAATTGCTTTAGATCATGTTTGAATGCTTAATTACTTGGACTAATGATTGTCTTGGTTGATTATTATAAATTAGTTGATTGATGATTTGAATTTGGACAAGTTGGTCGAAGATGATTCAAAAGCTAAGTGGAAAGGCTCTTGAATAAGGAAAGCTGCTCGTAGCATATGTGGCGGATGTTGAAGCTCATATGGATAGATTTGATGATGATGTTGAGAGGGGACTTTGCTATGATGCGATGAGGCAAAACATGATGTTGAGATGGAACTTTGCTATGATGCGATGAAGCAAAGCATGATATGAGATATCCTTGGTTTAATCAAGACGGGATCATCCCAAGCATGTTGATAACTTGGTGATATGGTTCGAGTTTGTGGATAATGGTTGGCTTGAGAGGCGCTTGAGCTAGTATGGAAATAGTCGTCGAGGAGGATGACTAAAAGGCTGAGATCTCATCGTTGTTGAAGATTCTAGCATGCTCAAAGCAAGAGTATGCTGGGCAGATTTGATAGTCCCAAGACCAATAGTTAATGGTCTAGTACTCTGGGCAGATTCGATAGTCCTAGGCACGGCTTACGATGATGTGCGGAGTTATGTCTAGAACCGGGGTTACCATTAGCCCTTGACGGACGGATGAAAGAATGAGCCGGTCATTCAATTAACGGTGATATCGAGGCAATGATAACAGTGATAGCCAGAGTCATGGATGTTTGGATGTTTGGTTGTATCGTCACTCGGTCTCAAGAGCGATGTTTTGTGGGTGCTTATCTGATCTTGGTTTAGGCCTTGGGGGTTTGTACTTGGAAAACATCGACCTTGACTCGAGTGATAATTGCTTTACTTTAATTGTCTGCTTTGCTATGTTTGTTTCTGCTTAGTGTGTCTGGGGGCTATCACTGTAGAAAGAGGTGGAGTGGGATGGTTGGGTTCCTATTCCTTTTTACCCTTTATGCTCTTTTGGTATGTTTGATAGTTAATTTACCGCTCACTAGGACTTTTGTCTGACTCAAGGTTTTATGTTCAACTCTTATTACCTTGGGCTGTTCATCCGTTTTGGGATGGGCAGACTAGGTAGCAGGTGACAGGTGCTGTTCTTAGTGACCAACGATGCTGATGACGAAGACGAGCTGGAGGCTTTTGCATATTGTTTTTCTTACTATATGTACTGGATGTTCCGCTGTTTGTATGATTCTCTGAGTGATATGTAGTGAGGCTTGCTGTATTGACTTTTTAGATTGTTGTACCAAACTATTATGAGTTTATATGATGAGATTCTGTTCTATGGAGCTTCACTATGTATACTTTTCTATTGTATTTTATCCATGCGCTGTGAGTAATACGATAGACTCCGCTGTTTTTACCTTATCCTGATGATCGTCCATGGCGGCCTGGCACACTTTACAGCGCACTATTTCCTTGTTTTGTGCAGGAGTCATGGACGGTCGTCACATTTGGTATCAGAGCTTTGGTTAATCGATTTTAGCCAATGCTCGCTGACGTAACTACGTATGAGCGACGTAATTGAATTTTGATGGATGATTGCTATATATAATATAGTAGCTTAGAAGGATTTGAACTCCTTATGCAGTTGTTTCTCAGGGTATATTAATCATTTTCTTGTAGATATTAGGAATGAGTCGAAGGGGGAAACCAGCTGCTAGGGAAGGTCGTACTGTTGAGGGGGCTGCTGATTATACTTCTATGTTCGAGGCCATGATGACTTCGATCATGAGAAGGATGCCAGCTCCGGGGCCAAAGGTAGATGTTGGAGTTCAGGTTCAAGCTCCAAAACCAGTGGGTTTTGCTAAGTTGTGCAAAGACTATACTGCTCTTGGAGGAAAGGTTTTCTTGGGGACAGAGTCAACCATTGAAGTGCAGAGGTGGATAGATGCTTGTAGAAGGATCTTTGGTGATTTGGGAATTGAGGATGCAACTAAGAGGAAGCTTGCATCAAGACAGCTTCAAGGGAGAGCTTCTGATTGGTGGAACTCTATCACCATTGACACTCCAGAGGAAGAAATTACTTGGGAGCAATTCCAAGCTAGATTTGAGGCTAAGTTCATTTCTACAGCTCAGAAACCTGTTCTGTTCAAGAAGTTTGTGGAGCTCAAGCAAGGTGGAAGACCAGTTTTGAGTATGTTTCTGAGTTTGAAGCCTTGTCCAAGTATGCTCGGTCATATATTGAATCCCCATATCAGAAGAATGAGAAGTTTGTGACAGTTTTGGACACTTATCTTGGGAGACAGTTGGTGGATCATCTGGACGATCCATTTGAGAAGCTTGTGGAGAATGCTCTCAGGCACGAGAATCTGTTTCCTAAGGAAGGATCTGTTGTTGCTGTGACTAAGGAGGAATCTAAACCACAGCAGGGTGGAAACAAGAAGAGAAAGCGGCAGCAGCAGAAGGGTAAGGATGGCCAGAAGAAGCCGAAGGGTGAAGTGACCTGCTACAATTGTCAGCAGAAGGGCCATTTGTCTAGAGATTGTAAGAATCCGAGAGTGCCGGTGAAGTGCCACAACTGTGACAAGCTTGGGCATATCAGGAGGAATTGTCCGGAACCGAGGAAGGGCAAACAGAATGTGCAAGCTTATGCTTTGGGGGCTGTGCCATTGTCTACGAAATCTCCTACTGCCGAAGAGAAAGGAAAGAGTGTGGTGGTTCAAGGTACCCTTTCCATTTGTGGTGTTCCATTTAGAGTGTTATTTGATACTGGGGCGTCGCACTCCTTTGTTTGTAGTGAACTTGTAGGCCGGTTGAGTTTGGAACCGGATATTGTTGATAGACCATTGGTTGTGACTAATCCAGTTGGGGGTTCGTCTTGTTTGTGTATGATATGCCGTGGTCTGGTTGTATCGAGTCATGATTGCTCTTTTGTTTGTGATTGTTTTATTCTGAACTTTGCGGGGTTCGGAATTATTTTGGGTATGGACTGGCTTAGGAAGTATGTGGCAAGGGTTGATTGTAAGAGGCTGGAGGTGACAGTCGAGAATGTGGAGGGGCGAAGGGTTGTGATACGATGTAAGCATGAAGAAGGCGTCTTCATGAGCTTCATGTATTCACTAGTTATTCCACGGGATGGACTGTCATCGGTGCCTATTGTGAATGGATTTGAGGATGTCTTTGACAAGGTCAAAGGGTTACCGCCGCATAGAGAGATCGAGTTTCGTATCGATCTAGTTGAAGGAGCCAGACCTGTTATGATGCCTCTTAGGCGGATGGCGCCTAGGGAATAGCAAGAGTTGAAGGTGCAAGTTGATGACCTTTTACAGAAAGGATTCATTCGGCGTAGTGTGTCCGAATGGGGTGCACCAGTTGTGTTTGCAACCAAAGCGGATGGATCGTTGAGGTTGTGTGTGGATTATCGTGAGCTGAATAAAGTGACTAAGAAGAACAAGTATCCATTGCCGAGAATAGATGACTTGTTTGATCAGCTTCACGAAGCTAAGATGTTTTCTAAGATGGATTTGGCAACGGGATTTCACCAGTTGAGAGTGGCAAAGGATAGTGTGCCTAAGACTTCTTTTAGGACACCATCCGGTTTCTATGAGTGGCTGGTAATGCCGTTTGGATTGACCAATGCACCAGCATATTTTGTGGATCTTATGAATAGTGTGTTCAGAGATCAGTTGAACAAGTTCGTACTTGTGTTCGTGGATGATATTTTGATTTATTCCAGAACTGAAGAAGAGCACAAGACGCACTTGCGTATTGTTTTGGAAATCTTGCGAAAACAACAGCTGAGGGCTAAGTTTTCGAAGTGTCACTTCTGGAAGAGTGAAGTGAGGTTCTTAGGCCATATTATCTCTGGAAATGGAATAGCGGTTGATCCCGCCAAGGTGGCAGCAATCCAGGATTGGGTTAGACCTAAGAAAGCATCTGATGTGAGAAGTTTTCTTGGATTAGCAGGATACTATCGTCGACTTATCAAAGACTTTTCCAAGATAGCTGCACCATTAACAGGATTGACGAAAAAGAACCAAGTGTTCAGATGGGATGCTAAGTGTGAACAAGCTTTCGGAATCCTGAAAGAGCGATTAACAAGTGCTTCTGTTTTGACTATCCCAAGTGGAAATGATGAGATGGTGGTTTACACCGATGCATGTGGTACTGGACTTAGGGCAGTGCTAATGCAGAAGGATAAAGTTGTTGCATATGCAAGTCTACAACTGAAGCCGCATGAAAGGAATTATCCGACTCATGATTTGGAGTTAGCGGCGATTGTTTTTGCTCTAAAGATGTGGAGACATTACCTATTGGGAGTTCGGTTCGAGTTGTTTACATATCATAAGTCATTGAAGTATCTTTTCTCCCAAAAGGATTTGAATCTTCGACAGCAACGATGGCTAGAGTTTTTAGCATCGTATGATTTTGGTATAGCCTATACTCTGGGAAAAGGTAACACAGTGGCAGATGCGTTAAGTCGAAGACATGCAGGATTGGGAGCCATGTTTTCGGAATGGAAGAGTCTCGAGTATTTGGCTGGATTTGACTTCAGGTCCAGATGTGAATTGGAACCTGAGATGTTGGCAAACTTATCAATAAGACCTACTCTGGTGGAAAGAATTGGCGAGAGCTAAAAGGGGGACGATAAGCTTGTCAAGATTATCCGTGATTTGGAATCTGGATTGGATCCAGAGAAGGATAAAGGATTCGAGGTCGATCGAGAGGGTTGGCTTCGGAAACAAGGACGACTAGTTGTTTCCGATATAGATGAATTGAGTGATGAAGTTTTAAGGGAGAGTCATCACTCGAAGCTGACAATTCATCCAGGTGGAAATAAGATGTATCGGGATATGAAGAGAACCTATTACTGGGAAGGTATGAAGAAGGATGCTGGAAATTTTATTTCCAAATGCATGAACTGCCAGTTGGTAAAAGCCGAGCAGAAGAAGCCCAGTGGATTGCTTCAGCCATTAGAAGTTCCTACATGGAAGTGGGAGCAAATATCGATGGATTTTATCGATGGACACCTAGAACCAGGGCGGGAAATAAAGGGATTTGGGTCATCGTAGATCGATTGACTAAGAGTGCAAGATTCATTCCTATTCGATCAACTAGGACTGCATCGAAATTGGCTGAGTTATATGTTAAGTGGATAGTTCGATTCCATGGTATTACGAAGAGTATAGTGAGCGATCGAGACCCATTGTTCACTAGTGGATTTTGGAAGAGCTTCCTGGAAGTTTTGGGAACCGAGTTGTGTTTGAGTACAGCTTATCACCCTCAAACAGATGGTCAGACCGAGAGAGTCAACCGAGTTTTGGAGGATCTCCTCAGAGCATGTGTTTTGGACTTTGGAGGATCATGGGAAGATTATCTTCATTTGGTGGAATTCTCGTATAATAATAGTTACCAGTCAAGTATTGGTATGGCACCATATGAGGCATTGTATGGAAGACCGTGTAACTCTCCGACATGTTGGTTGGAAACAGGAGAAAAGTTGATACTTGGGCCAGAAATGATTCGACAGACTACGGATTGCGTAGAGATCATTCGGCAACGAATGAAGGCAGCCCAGGACCGTCAGAAAAGTTATGCCGATAAGCGTCGTAAGGATTTGGAATTCGATGTAGGTGATATGGTTTTTGTGAAGATTTCCCCCCTGAGGAATGGTATTCGATTCGGGGAGAAAGGAAAATTGACTCCGAGATTTGTTGGACCATTCCCGATCATCGAGCGAATTGGAAAGCTCGCTTATAAATTGGAATTACGAGAAAAGATATCGGGTGTGCACAATGTTTTTCATGTATCGTATCTACGGAAGTATGTGCACGACCCAAATACAGTGGTTACTGCTGATAGATGTGAAGATTTAGAAGTTGATCCAGTCGTTGAGAGACCTTGTAAGCCGCTTCGTGCTGTGGGAACTGACACGAAACAGCTTAGGAGGAAGGTAGTCAGGTTGCTCAAGGTACAATGGAGTGATGATGTTAACGACTGTACATGGGAGGAGGAAGAGAGGATGAAGGCAGCTCATCCTGAACTCTTCGAGGTATGGCCCTAAGATGTCGTGACATCTCATGAAATTGTAACTTGTTCTAGCTTTAGAATTCTGCATGCTAGGCTAGTAATTGGATGCATGGTTTGTTGATTGCTATGGATGGTAGACATGTAGAATAGTTTTGGTTGCTCTTGTTTGTTTGGAATTTCGGGGGCGAAATTCCTAAGGGGGAGAGAATGTAACGACCCGTATTTTTACGGATCGAAGAATCATAGAACTGTTGTCATTAGGTTGTTAGTGTTGTTAAGTCGTTTGGAGCTTAAGTCGTCCAGAGATGAGTCATCCAGGGTTGGGTCGTGTTGTAGCATGAGTCGGTGGAGCGACTTAGGAGTTGGACCGACCTATAGTAGTGACCGATCTATAGAAGTAAGCGACTTAAGAGATTTGAACGACTTAAGGGATAATGGTTTAGGGGATAACGGTTTAAGGATTGGGACGGCTTAAGGATAGTAGCGGCTTAAGGTAGCTAGCGGCTTAGGAGTTAACGGATTAAGCGGGTTAACGACCTAAGGGAGGTAGGACGTTCGAGCGGCTTAAGGAAGATGGCTTAGGTCGTGGACGAGATAAGGCTTAGGTCGTAGGTCGCATGAAGGCAAGGGTGTTAGGTCGCTAGGTCATTGAGTCGTTGAGTCGTTGAGTCGTTGAGTCGTCCAAACGACTTAGGACTTAGGTAGAAATGCGGCAGTGTGTTAGGTCGCGTAACGGGTTAAGTCGTAAGTCGCGCATTAGTGTTAAGGCTTGGGTCGCTGGGTCGTTGAGCCGTTGTGTGTGTTAAGTCGCTATAGTAGTTAGGTCGTGACTTTTGTTAAGTCGTTAAGTCGTCCAAACGGCTTAGGTAGGAACGTGCGTATATGTTGGGTCGGCTTCATGGTTAGGTCGTAGGTCGTGGGGAGTTTTAGGTCGTTGGGTCGGCAATGTTGTTAAGTCGTGAGTCGCATGAGGCTTGAGTCGGTAGGCCGTGGGGTTGATGAGTCGTAAGTCGTGTGGCCTTGTTAAGTCGTGACCGACTTAGGGAGGCGAACGACTTAAGGGTTTGGCCTATAAATACACGGCCTTATCTCACATTTTGGGATCCGGATTTTGAAGTGACGAAGTGCTGCTATTTTGAGAGCTCGTGTACTACACTTCTTCACTTCTTTTCTCCACTTTAATCTTGTGCTTCCATCCATCTAAATCGAAGATCCAAGAGCTTAGATTGAAGGTCTCCATCCATTGAAGAGAGATTTCATCGTTTGAAGCGGAGTTTTGACGGATCGAGCTAGATCCTTTGCTGTCCAGATCTGAAGTTAGTTGCTTTTGAGGTGTTTAGGTGACTCGGTGAGTGGTGGTTATCTCTCACACGGACCCAAAGGAGTATATTGGATCGGTGGCTTGTTTGTGTGTGTTAAAGATAGTGATTTCATGCATTTTCCTTAAATCTACATGTAGATCCATCGTTCATAAAGTTTTGATATCCACTTTACTACATGTTAACCTATGCTAGTTCATTCATCGGGATAATACTTATGATTCATGCTTGTTAGATTTGGACTCTTTATTTACAAGATTGCCATTTTAGTTATAATTGCTTTTAGATCATGTTTGAATGCTTAATTACTTGGGATTAATGATTGTCTTGGTTGATTATTATAAATTAGTTGATTGATGATTTGAATTTGGACAAGTTGGTCGAAGATGATTCAAAAGCTAAGTGGAAAGGCTCTTGAATAAGGAAAGCTGCTCGTAGCATATGTGGCGGATGTAGAGGCTCATATGGATAGATTTGATGATGATGTTGAGAGGGGACTTTGCTATGATGCGATGAGGCAAAGCATGATGTTGAAATGGAACTTTGCTATGATGCGATGAAGCAAAGCATGATATGAGATAGCATTGGTTTAATCCAGACGGGATCATCCCAAGCATGTTGATAACTCGGTGATATGTTTCGAGTTTGTGGATAATGGTTGGCTTGAGAGGCGCTTGAGCTAGTATGGAAATAGTCGTCGAGGAGGATGACAAGAAGGCTGAGATCTCATCGTTGTTGAAGGTTCTAGCATGCTCAAAGCAAGAGTACGCTAGGCAGATTCGATAGTCCCAAGACTAATAGTTAATGGTCTAGTACTCTGGGCAGATTCGATAGTCCTAGGCACGGGTCACGATGACGTGCAGAGTTATATCTAGAACCGGGGTTACCATTAGCCCTTGACGGACAGATGAAAGAATGAGCCGGTCATTCAATTAACGGTGATATCGAGGCAATGATAACAGTGATAGCCAGAGTCATGGATGTTTGGATGTTTGGTTGTATCGTCACTCGGTCTCAAGAGCGATGTTTTGTGGGTGCTTATCTGATCTTGGTTTAGGCCTTGGGGGTTTGTACTTGGAAAACATCGACCTTGACTCGAGTGATAATTGCTTTACTTTAATTGTCTGCTTTGCTATGTTTGTTTCTGCTTAGTGTGTCTGGGGGCTATCACTGTAGAAAGAGGTGGAGTGGGATGGTTGGGTTCCTATTCCTTTTTACCCTTTATGCTCTTTTGGTATGTTTGATAGTTGATTTACCGCTCACTAGGACTTTTGTCTGACTCAAGGTTTTATGTTCAACTCTTATTACCTTGGGCTGTTCATCCGTTTTGGGATGGGCAGACTAGGTAGCAGGTGACAGGTGCTGTTCTTAGTGACCAACGATGCTGATGACGAAGACGAGCTGGAGGCTTTTGCATATTGTTTTTCTTACTATATGTACTGGATGTTCCGCTGTTTGTATGATTCTCTGAGTGATATGTAGTGTGGCTTGCTGTATTGACTTTTTAGATTGTTGTACCAAACTATTATGAGTTTATATGATGATATTTTGTTCTATGGAGCTTCACTATGTATACTTTTCTATTGTATTTTATCCATGCGCTGTGAGTAATACGATAGACTCCGTTGTTTTTACCTTACCCTGATGATCGTCCATGGCGGCCTGGCACACTTTCCAGTGCACTATTTCCTTATTTAGTGCAGGAGTCATAGGCGGTCGTCACAAAAAGTTTAAAAGGCCTTTAAAAGAAAAGGTTGATTTGTAAGGAAAAATGAGGAAATTTCTAACATTTTATTTAGACTCAATGAATAAATTAAACTCAAATTATAGTTTTAAAAGCTAAAAACACCAAGTATTTTTGAATTTAACCAAAAATTTCTAATTTGTACATTTTAAAAACAAAGGTTTTGGAATTGAGTATTTTAAAAAATTTAAAGTTTTTAATTTTTGAAAAAATGCTGAAGACTAAACCAAAATTTTAGATATGGGTATATAAGAATGAGTGCTTAGGTAAGACGGGATGAAAGGTAAGGCTATAAAGAAGACGATAATGATTATTAATGGATAGTAATAAGGAACCCCCGTTGAGTGTAACGAATAACGGTAAGAACCTAGGAATATTTAGTTAGACATGTGTGCAAGCCATATGAGGAGCGTGTAAAGGAATGATAAAAGCATGCTTCTAGAGTTCTGGAGTATGTTCGTACGAAGATTAAGGATAAAGGAAGTAAATACAAAGATCTGAGAATACCATCAAGGAATTTGGATTAAAAGAAGATGATTAAAAGGTGGCAAGCACAAATGGATGATATTAGCAAACTCAAAGTCAAATACGAAGTTTTCGAAAGGATGGCACGTAAGAAAGGCCCAGTCAAGTCAGAGATGATAGAGCCACAACATTATTAGCGTTATTAATTTTGAAGGGTGACTTCTAGGAGTTGTTCTTTTTAAGTTGGGTTGTAAGTATTAGTTATCTTTATTGGGGGTAAAAGTGCATACGATACTATATGAAATGTTCATTTTATGTTCTTTCTTTGTAGACCGTTATATTATGGGAAAGCAATAAAGATAAGGAAATTTCAGAAAATACAGTCGGCTAATGCAAAAGAAAAGAAAATGGTAGAGGTTGGAAGTTAAGAAATAAATTAAGAAAATTGATTTAATTGACTACTAAAACAGAAATTAAATAAGATTATAAGTCCTTAAAAATTCGAGAAATAAATTTTGAAAAGTGAATGACAGGGAAAGGTTATTGTATAGCCATGGGTCAGTGCCAGTGTACCTCAAATGCTAGAATTTATAATTGAACTTGGTTGTTGGTTTCTTGGTTTTTGAAACTTAAAATTTACCGCATAAATTAAAAGGTGTCAACTGTGAACATTGGACTGTTGACTAAACCTCGATTTCTTGAGATATGTAAAATTTTGTTTTGAAAACCTATACATATGCATACTTTTGAAAAATAACAAAATATCTCTGCAAAATGTTTTGCAAGATTTTTAAGCTTAAATTTTTTAAGGATGTTTTAGGAAGTAATATAAAATATTTTTGAATTGAAAATGAAGGAATTTTCAAATTTTGAAATGTCACATGTTTGATATGGGGGAATAGTCGACATGCTAGTTATTATAGGTTTTACTGTGCAGTAGAAGTGACAGTAAAATAAAATGCAGTTAGGGACAAGGGAAAAACTATTTTAGCTATGGAATCACTTCCTCCATACACTATTGTTGACGCAAAAAATGGACATCAACACCTAATAGAATCTAGCAGAGATTAAATGAAGAACGAAATCAAAACAGAGCAAATATCAAAAATGAATACACAAATTTTTATAATGCTTCGACAATCTTGGCTTACATCCACTTCATATTTTTAATAATCTTGCACTTGATTATGATTGCAAGAATGTTTAAGTTAGCTAGGATCCATTTGTACCAGAATGAAGAATAAAAGTTGAAGAGCCTTTTCAGCAAAAAGAAGGATCCTTTTACTGATGCCATGCCTGAGGTATTTATAGGGGAAGACGTGCATGGATCGGACTAAAATTTCGGCAGAAGGTTCGAGGGACCAAAACGAGACCACCTAAAAATTTCCAAGCCCATCGGGGCCCACAATATGAATCGGCACCAATCCCTATTAGTGTGTCCAAATGGCCGGCGATCACTATGAGGGATGCCCCATGATGTTTTCCCAAATTACGTGTAATTTTGACATACAGATTGTGAGGTATCGCATTTTTCGTGAAGTAGTGTTACTTGAATTCTTATTTTTGCCGATTCCTCCAATGGGAGTTATACAAATCCCTCTAACATCGTCCAATTGGAATAATATCCCTGGGGGTTGTTCTGCATATTGTAGTAAGCATGTACTCCTAGTTTCATGTTGATAGCATCTACATATTTTGAGTTATTGACCGATCATCGCTGTAAAATTGAGTTTAGCTAATCCTGTTTATACCGATCCCTTTCTTCGGTGAAGTAATTTGCCCATAACTTGAGCATACAAACTCTAAACGACTTAAGATTTGAAATATAGCCTCGTGGAACCTTCCTTGTCACTCTTTATCGATCTCACCCAACTTGGAACAAAAACTAAGGATACGTACCAATCCCTAAGGGGAAGAGATAGGCACCGATCCCCTATCTGGAGAGATACTAATCTGTACTTAGAATATTCTGGAGATCCTATCTCTTGGTCTCGTTTGATTAGCGGTTCATATCATTGTCCGCACTTGATTTTAGGAGTTCATAATTATAGCTTTGCGCTACCGGCCTTGATGACAGTCGAGTCTAACTTGTCCAATCAGTTCAGATATAGCCGGGTCAAAATGCCGGATAACACTTGCCTCCCAAAGTACATCTTGTTTCATACATGACATGCTTTGGATTGATGTCAAGTTAAGATCGCCGGAAAGAAATCCATTCAGTTTTCTGAGTAGTCGCTATGCTGCTATTGAATTATTGTCCCAAAGTGTTGTATCTCTCTTTGACCATCACGATGCTTGGTCGATTTTCAATAGCATAAATTTAGGACTGTATTCCATCAGTTGCCGTCTGTGTCCGATTCTTTGGGACTAATAAGCTTTGGCTATCCGATTCAGTTTCATTTTTGAAAGCTTTAGGTCAGAATTCAATTTTTATCAATTTCAAAAATTGATTTTTTAGAATATACACATGCACGTTAAGGTACATGTCCTTATTGTTTGCTCTCGAATGCGTTTGTACGCTAGCGGGTCGTTGCCAATTCCTTATAGTTTAATTGTAATTCCTTGTTTATACATTTTTATTTTTTATAATGAAAAAGGGGTAGTGATAAGTTACTCGATGAGAAAGGATTTCAACTTCTATAGGGATGACATCCTCGGAGCCGTAAACAAGGGCGAATGGAGCATGGCCAGTAGAAAACTTGTGGGTAGTTCTGTAAACCCATAATGTTGTTGAGAGTTCATCCACGCACTTGCCTCTAGCCTTTTCCAAACATTTCTTAGGAATGGATTTTACGCTTTTGTTCACACCTTTAACTTGTTCATTTACTCAAAGATGAGCAACTGCTGTAAATCACTTTTTAATATGATGTCATCGGTAGAAGTTTTTGGATTCAACGCTGTAGAATTAGGTTTCATTATCAGTTACAATGATTCACGGAAGGCCAAAAATACATATGATTTTTCATATAATGAAGTTGATTATTATTTTTCATTGTTATCACAGTTAAAGGTTCAGCTTCATCCTATTTTATAATGTAATCCACTGCTATGATGGCGTATTTCGCACCATCTTTAGAAATTGGCAAGAAGCAGATGATTCAATACCCCAAGTGGCAAATGGTTATGGATTGACCATTTGAGTAATTTTCATCGGCGAGGCTCTCAGAATTTTTGTAAATATCTAGCACATGTCGCATTGTCTAGTGTAATCAACTGCATCTCGATTGACAGTTGGCCAGTAATACCCATAGCGGAGTATTTTCTTTGTCAAGGTTTGCTCTTAGTGTGATCGCTGCATTCTTCTTTTGGACTTCTCCTAATATTCGTTTGATTTCACCATGGGTGATACACCGAAGTACGGGAATAGAGAAAGCCCTTTCTATAATGACTCCTTCTTAGATAATGCATTATGAAGCTTTGGGAAGGATCTATCAATTTTCATTCCTCCGTTCATAAAGAATTCCCCATTGTAGAAAGTCTTTGATAGGAGTCATCCATGCCTCCTTTTCTAGCTCTGTGTCCAAGATCTAGTCAATCTCCATTTATCAATGCATGGAATGTTAAGTACATCAACCATGACAAGTTGATTTGTTGTGCATCCCTAGAACTGGCCAGCTTGGCTAGTGACTCGGCTTTTTCATTTTGTTTTCTGAGGAAGTATGTAATGGTGTAATACTCGAAGTCAGCCGGTAGCTCATGGACACAGCCGAGATAAGGAGCAAGACGTTGCCCCCTAGCAAGTTAATCTTCCCTGACTTGGCATACCACTAACTAGGAATCACAAAAGATATGTAAAGTTTCCACTCCCAGTTCTCCAGCAAGTTTGAGCCTGGCGACCAAGGCTTCATACTTAGCTTCGTTATTTATTGCAGGAAAGTCGAGTTTCAAGGCGCAATGGATAAATTGTTCCTCATGAGTCATTAACACAACTCCGGTGCCAGAACACCAATCATTAGATGCTCCATCAGTGTACAATTTTCATTGGTTGGTCATTGCTCTTCGGATCGCCATCTGATGCTGTGAATTCAGAGATGAAGTCTGCTAATGTCTGTCCCTGGATAGCTCTTTGGGGGAGATAAGTGATATTGAATTAGCTTAGTTCGATATTCTATTTGAGCAACCTTCCAAACGTCTAAGGTTGCTGTAGAACCTACCATAACGGCTGGTCGTGTAGATGTTAATGGGGTGAGCTTGGATGTAATGCCGAAGCTTTCATGATGCAATCAATAGGCAGCACGCAAGCTTTTCCAACTTTGAGTAGTTTCTCTCAGCATCTGCCAATCACTTGCTAACATAATATACTGGCCTCTAAATTTGATTCTCTTCACATAACAGTGTGGCACTTATGGCGTGTACCAACACCGTTAAACAGATGTATAAGTCTTCACAATCCAGTGGCTTGGATAAGATGGAAGGTCTCTCTAACTGATCTACCAGAGCTTGAAACACATCCGTGTAATCCTTATCCATTCAAAGTTCGTCTTTCCTCTCCTGATCAAGCCGAAGAAAGGAATACACTTATCAGTAGCTCTGAAGATTAAGCGCCTTAAGGCGGCAACCTTCTCATTTAAGCTCTATACCTGCTTCATCGTCTTCGGTTCCTAGATGTTTCGAATTTCTTGAATCTTCTTGGGAACGGCTTTGATTCCATGAGAGTTGATGATGAAACACTGAAATTTCCCTAACGTAACATCGAAAGAGTGTTTCAAGGGAATTAGTTTTGTTTCATATTTTTGTAGAATACTAAACATCTCTGCTATGTCATTGATGTGGTCGTCTGATCGCCATGACTTCACAAGCATATCATTTACACATACTTCCATCGATTGCCTGATATGGTCTTTGAACATCATGTTGACTAGTCTATGGTAAGTAGTTTCAGAATTATTTAGTTCAAACGGCATCACAACATAACGATATAGCCTTAGATTGGTAATGAAGTTGGTGTGGTCATGGTCGAGGATGTGCATTAGGATCTGGTTGTATCAGGAGTACATCCATAAATGAAAGCACTTATATCCAGCAGTTGAGTCTATCTGTTGGTCGATCCTCGAAAGTGGAAAGCTTTCTTTCCGGCATGCTCTGTTCAGGTAAGAGTAGTCAACGCATGTCTGCTACTTTCCATTGGCTATTCTCATAAGAACTGGATTGGGTACCTTTTTCGGGTGGAGGGTGTCATGGGTAAACCTATTGTTTTTGAGTTTATCCACTTCCACTTTAAGTGCAGCAGATCTCTTTGGATCCATTACACGTTGCTTTTGTTTCATCGGGACATGCCTTGTGTCGCTCAGAGAAAAACATCTAATTCCTTCATCATCGTTGCACTGAGCTACAAACCGATCTTCTCTACCCGTTATGGGTCGTCATGGCTGACATACGTCAATCATTAGCTCCACGTTGCTGCCTTAGATTCTTTAGGCTCCTCTTTGTAACAGCCCACAAATCCGCACCCCTTGAGTTAACACTATTCTACAACAATCAACTCAAGTTGCACAGAAATACGAACCATTAGGTTAAAGAAGAAGAGGTAGAAGGAGAGAAAACAGAAAACAACATCAGAATCTAACCATCGCAGCGGAATAAAATATAATAGATAATAAATAATCTTTACTCAATTCAAATATATTTGTTTATATATTACAGCATCAGAGTACAACAATCACAGCTCAACATCAATACCATACAAATGGATACACAGCAATTCAACACAGCGGAATATATATATAAATAAGTACGAGAGTACGTGTCGTCATCCAGCTCGTCTCCTGAGCTCCATAGTATCATATCCTGTATCCTATAATACTCGGTCTGACCCGAGCATTACAGTTAAATAACACCCGAGTCAGTCTGGAAAACCAGCGTGAGAAAATCACAACCAATTGATTATTAAAGTTTTCTAAAATCCTTTGAAAATAAAATCATCTCATAAGACCATGCCACAAATAAACATGTCGGGTTTTTACCTTACGATAGCTAAAACAATTTTTATAGAAATCCTCTGATATTATAATAGGGTCTATATACAAATACTTATAAATTAGCCGAAATTGTTACATGATTAAATTCCAGCTACTAGCCCCAGAGTGGGTAATACAAACAAAACTCGTACAAGGCTCGTAGGGAGAATGGATTTCTAACTAATGACTAGGCACTGGGGTACCACCTGCCACAGTACGGGGCCTAGATCACCGTACCGAGGAGTACGCCCGCTCCCCTGCAACACAAGGCCGGGACTACCCCTTACTGGGTAATCCCGAGTGAGATCACCCCGCGGTTGGGATCAGCAACCGCCCACTAAGCCGAAATAAAAAGGGACATCTAGACTGGAATGACCTCACCCTGCTTGGGTGCTACCCACCTAGCCTTACTGCATAACCCCTGATTTTCAGTCATTCCCATTTGATGAGGCTTGAGGCTAAGCGTTACCTTTATAGAAAATATATCTTAGATTGCCCATCATCCACCTGACGATGTTTCGCAAGCATTCATCCATACAAGTCCGTCTCGGGTTCGAACGGAACCGAAGGCACTATTCCTACTGCATCCATTTTAGAAATATCCTCAGGATTAGTAGCGACTAGCCCTTGCACTTCACCGCTCCATCTTCGACTCCGAATCGTTTTCACGAAAACGTACAAACCGGATCGAAGTGGTTTTCGAGAAATAAATCTCGATCCCGGTCTCTTCGAAATGATCAACGCATTTGTCCAATATTGATAATCGGTGATTTAATTATCAATTAATATTCTCAAACAACCAACAACCAATAATTTTTTTTCCAAATTCTTTATTTATCTCAAAAATATCTTCACAAGATATATTTCTATTTTCAATCCTTTGAAAACAGTTTCAAAACCATCTTTCTTTTCAGAATAAACTTTCCCAAATATTTTCTATCTTCTCTGAAATCACCAAGCACAAAACTAGATTCCTAAAATAATTTAAAACCCTTTACTTTGAAATATACTTTAAAACATTTAGGATAAAACTACTTCAATAATTTGTTAAAAATACATACTATATGAATATTTGAAAATAAAGTTACCAAATAAAATATAAAACTAGATTTCTACCTTTAAAACAAAATACTAAGTTACTTTTTAATAATTACTACTAAATAGATTGAAAGAAAATACTTACTTAAGATTTTTAAATATTGGAAATAATAAATTTTACAAACTTGCTTTATTTAAAAAAAACAACTTTTAAACATTTAATTTATATTTAAAAATTTATCTTTAAAAACATGTACTTATCCAGAGAAAATTCCAACTTCAATCACATAAATCAATTTCCCAAATTAATTCCCAATTCATTTTATTCAAAATAAATTCTTTTACTTATCAGTTCATTCCCAAATTCAGTAGTTATGGACCTTATTATTTTATTTTATTTTTCCCAATCTCTTCTTTACTCTTTCAATAATTCAAATCTTAAATTCTAAATAAATGTTTGTTCTTTTAATTAATAATACTGCATTTTAAAATTCATTAACTTCCTGTTTATTCAATTTTTTTTCTTCCCATTCTCAGGATTCATTTATTAAATAATTTTTTTTAAAGTCACTTTATTTCTTTTCCCAGCCATTCTTAAATTTATTCTATACTTATTTTACTTGCAAATTTCGCTTCTTTTCTTTTCATACACGAAGTTATTTATTATTATTTTCATATTACTTCTACTTCTTTTCAAAATCCAATCTATAAAATCTTGGTAATTCATTATAACCAAATATATCCAATCATCCATAACATTCAATATTCCAATATAACTCATCATAGAATATCAATATTCACAGCAAAGAATATTAAATAATTTAAATAAATGTTAAGGGATCCAGTTGGATCCCTCCAACCTCTTTTCCCTGCATCCACAGATGTTAGCACAATAATATATAGATTTTAGAATATTCCATACCATATCACATCAATCAATTTCAACCATTCAAACAATTATTTAAATTTAAATTTAAATTAACTGAGTGAGATTAACTCACCTTTGCTTTATTTTGAAACCCGATCCAATCCGACTTGTATCCATTATCTATGACCTTGATAAATATTTTATAGTTTATTAACACTTGAATTGATCCAAAAATTAATTAATATTTACTTATTTATTTTAACCTATAATTTAATCTAACATCTTTAAACTAAAAATTGTATTTAATACATTATCCTTAGTAACCCAATAATCTAAATAAGTTAATTAAAATAGTTAAATTTATTTTCTTTATTTGAAACCATATGCATATTTATAAAACAATCCATATACCTTTTAAAATTCCTATTCCTAAGTCTAATATATATATATATACACATGGCTATTCATTTCTGTTTTCCTGAATAATTTTTTTTCCCTTTACTGTCAATAATTTCCCTTCTGGTTTTCTAACCTTATGTACATACATAAATCTACATGTATACCAAATTAAAAACAGAGTTATTTCATACTTTACTGAAATACAAAACTTCTGTAAACAACAATTTACTATTTGTTCATACGTACATTTATTAAATTAGTTTAAAAATTCGAAAATAATTTATTAATAGTACCTTACTGCCCATCTGGAATCACCGTCACAAACTCGCAGTCCTCAATCCAATCACGACAACCAAAATTCCCACAGCCTCTACGAACGCCACACCCCACGCACGCGGCGATCCATCTGTCTTTCCAAAGCCGAGCTATACCTAAATACCATCGAGTACAGATTCACTAACGCAACTGCATTAATCTCGAGTACGCAAGAGCGCCTTCAACAGTGCGCGCCACAATCTCATCGCCGATCGCTTTCTCTCGATGCTTTGTTGTGTACGCAGGCCTCGACTCACTCGCGATTCAAAATCACCAATAAATGGGGGTCGATTATACTAGGAACTGAGGGTGAAATTAGGGTTCGGTTAGAAATAAAAAGGGGGTAGCGGCCATTTTTATTTTCTTCGATTTAGGGAAAAAAATACTCGGCTGGAGGAATTCGCATACGATTTGATTTTATGTGAATTAAAGAGGAGGGGATTGCGACTTGGGGAATCAATTCGGCCATAATTTTTTTTCTTATTTTATTTTTCTTCGGTTGTGTATAAAAGAAGATGCAGGATGCGTTGTAAAGTTAATAGGCACGATCATAGGTTGCTGAAGATAAGATAGGGTTTGACTTAAAATTTCGGCTGATGGGAAAAGGGTTTGATAGATAAAAAGATGTGAGATATTTTAAATTAAACGATTAATAAATTTCTAGGCGTTTTTATCCCGTACGCTCACACTATGATTCCGAATGCTACAAAATTCGAAATCCGATAATAAATCACTATTACGGATCCAATGGAACTGGTTTCGTCGAAATCCGAGACTGTGCATCGGAAGGCTATTTTTTTAATTCAATTTAAACTATAAAATTCCAAAACTGAACAAATCACTGTTAATTTCAATTTTAACGCTTCTATTGTCTTCAGTATTATTAATATAAATTTTATAAGCCTTCAACATATATTTTAAATCAGCTTAAAATTCTCGATTCAATAATTTTTCCAACTTCAAATTATTTAATTCAATAATTAAATCATCAAATAAATTGTGATATTTGAATTCAAGTTAAAATTACTCTATTGAATATTTAAAATCAATTAAATATTCTGATTTTAAATGCTTGAAAATTCCGGGTCGTCACATTCCTCCCCCCTTAAAAGAATTTCATCCCCGAAATTACTAGTTAGGAAGAATGATCCATAACCCATTTACTATCTTTTCAAACCCAAATAGTTTTTTAACAACTTGCCAAAACAATCTTTTTATCAAAGACACCCCATTTCCTTTCTAACCTTTCAAACTTATCCATAAGTCCCACACAATATCACCTACTTATCAGTTCAAATTTAAACTTAAATTCAAATTTTAAGTTATCACAATTTTCTCAAAATTTTTCTAACTCCCTAAATTCCTGAAAAATTTCGCCAGCGTCTCCTTTGCGCGGCTGACTCGGTACAACTACAAAATGGCTCTACGGCCTCCCAAATCCAAAAAGAAAACAAAAAGCCAAGTGGCTCCATCCAAAATCCCAATCAAATTTCACACCAAATTTAAAATACATACCTTTTTTTCGGGCAATTCATATTTATCTTTTTGAAATCAAAATCAAATATCTTTTCCCTTTATATTGCCTTCATATCCTGCTAAGCACTAATATCCAATCACAATTTTCAAAAACATTTTATCGATTTTCTCACAAATTGCCAATATCTATTCATTCCAATTATTGACTTAATTTGTATTGGTAGTATCAATTTCCATTTAAGAATTCACCATTCCCTCTTAAGTTTAGTATATGCATTTTATATACTTCTTTATTTATTTTCATCTTACCATTTTAGTTTATATCTACTTCTATTCAAATCGATTTATCTCCATTTCGTATAAATTCAATTTATTTTTCAACTCTGCATATATAAATTTTATTTGTCATTTATTACAAATTCATGTCATTACTTTAATTAGTTTCATTTACTAACATATTTCAATTTCCAATTTAAACCGTTTTGTCGTTAACAAAATTTTCCAAAATTTTCAAAAAAAATTCTAACTCCCAAAATTTCTGAAAATTTATGGCAGAGTCCCCTTTGTACGGAGGAGCTTTTGCAATTTGACAAAAGAGATAAATATATATACATCGATCCACCCGGTCGGAAAAACCAAAAACAGTTCATATTTCCTATTTTTATTGCATAGGCGTACCTTATTTAGCATTTTAAGCAAGCGGCTTATTATTTTTAGCAAATAGCACAACCAAATCCTGCCTCACGGCTTCCAGGTACCTGTACTTACTCAATTTAAACATGTAAGTGCCAAATATATGAAGTTTAACAGCATATCACTTATTTGCAATAGTTAAAACATATGAATTCTAAAAGAAACTCATACCAAACATTTTCCGTAAGCAATTTATATAGTTCCCAAGCTAATTCAACTGTTTCAACTTATTTACAAACCATTTTCATTCAATTTGAATGGTTTTCAACCCATTCGTATACAACTTCATCAATTTGAATGGTTTAAAACTCAATCGCTTACATTTAATTTATTCTTAAGCAAACTGAACTCATATTTAATTCAATTGCTTTCAAAATCAATTTATTTTACTTATATCAACTCATAGAATTTTAATTACTTCCATTTACATCAAATAACAATTAATTCTATGCAATTTGACGAGATTTATGTGAATAAATAAGTATTTATGTTTATAACCAATTTAAATTGATTTCAACTCAATTTATACTTAATTCTATTCCATTTTCAATTTATTCACAACCCATATACTCTCATTTTCATTGCATATCAAATTTGAATACATTCACTTACATTTCATTTTATTAACCAACTAGTTCATTCAAAACCATTTACAACCTAGGTTCATCTTAATTGCCAATTAACTTTCCCTTTTATTTTAATCTATTCACAATCATTTATTTAGCTCGACACATTCCATTTAAATTTCATTTACAATCCATTTATTTACATTTCATTCCATATTTGTTCATCCCAAACCATTTTATTTAGCTCAAAGGCAATCTAAGCTATTTCATTCAATAACTATTTCAATTTTATTCACGATCTATTCAGTAGCGTTTCATTCCTTACCCGCATTCATTTAAATCCATTCTATTAACTTAAAAACATTCCATTTCCTTATTGTCTCTAATTATTTCAATTCCGTAACAATTTAAATGGTTTACAATTATTTATTTAAGAATTTTCTTTCCATTAAATATTATCGGCAACTCACCGAATTTTTATTTCGATTAAAAATTTACTTTCACTTGATTTAAAACCAATCCAATATTATTAAACTTTGTTTAAGTTGAATTCAATTCAACTCTCCTTCATTCATTTAGCTTAAGTCAATTTTCTTCAATTTATTCAAATTTTACACTTAAGCTCATTCTCATTTTGCAAACAAAGTCTCTTTTCAATTTAACTTGATTCTATTTTAATCCAATCCCATTTCAAACTACAAAATTATTTGATCAATTATTATACATTTTAACTTTCTAGATTAAGCTCATTCAATTTATTACCTGGCTATTTTCCAAGTTATCTTCACTTATTTGGATTTTATTTGCACATTCAAACCATTGCTATTTTAATCCATTTACGTTTTTATTTGATACATTCCCAATTATATTTAATTTGTTAACACTTCAAGTTTAATTTTAAATTTATAACTCAAATTTTGAATCCACTATTCATTTTCAACTTACCACCCAATTTATTAACCACAATTTAATTACATTTTCTTCACTATCGACCCAAGTCGAATTTGATTTATAACTTGAGTTTTATTTTCAATCTTCATTATTAGCTTACAATTCAGCTTCTATTTAACTACATTGAACTCCATTTACACATTTCATTAACTAATTTATTATCAATTAGTTCTTCCCTTATCTATAATCCAACTCTTGAATTTTAATCCCAAATATTACTACATTTAATTTTCTTAGTTCAATTTAGTTTATAATTCAAGTTTTGATTTTTATTTTATTCTCCAATTCATCAATAATATTTATTTTGGAGTTTTGTATCTCACTTTTCAAATTTAATAAGTCGCAACTTATTATTTACACAATTCCATTCCTCATAGGCTTGAATATATTATTCTTTTATTTTTAACTCAAGCCTTATGCTTATTTATAACCCAAGCATATTTTTATTCCTATGGATTTTTAATTTCTTTACAAGTTATTCTAATTTATTTACTTCAATCCAATCCTTAACCAATTTTAATTTCCATTTATCCAGGTAAGAATTTAATTCCATTCAATAATTCAATTGAATTCTTATTCCAACTCAATTTTATTTTAACTCAGTTTTATTTAACTCAATTCGATTTCAACTAAATTCAAAAAACTACTGGATATTATTTTTCAGCCTAATTAATTAATTAATTTCAATCCAGTTAAGTTTTTATTTTCCAATCCAAGTTAACCTCATTTTATCCTTTTAAATTTAAATTCCATTATTCAAAGCTTATATTTCCTTCATGATTTAAAATCATCTCAATTTATAAGCTTACTACTATCTCATCAGGATTTTTAAACACCCGGCTTTGGTTTAGAACCATCTTGAAATCTCCAACATCTCAAATCTCATTTCTCAAAAACTTTAAACCAATCCCGGCTTTTATTCCCAACAAATTTCCTTTGGAATTTCAAAAACAACTTGCTTTTCTAAACAAATCAATTTGGTAGCAATTCTTCACTTAGAAATTCGAAAATGAACATCGATGATGCTGCAGTCATCACCGAAGTTATTTTGCAGCTATTGAAGTGAATTCAATGCTATATCTCTTTCCAAAATTTATTTGAAACAATTTCCTTTCAGAAATACCCCAAAAACAACAATGCTACAATTTATCTTCAAAATACTTCCAAAATTTCCGGGGTTTTAAAGTTTCAAAGTCTATTTTAAATTCAAATTTAACTATAATGCATTTGTATAGTTTATGCTTATATAAATTTCCATTTGATTGTATTTTAAATTCATAAATTACATTTATAATTCATATTTATAAATTTCATTTTATAATGAATTTATTCTTTCAAACTTTGGTTATATTTTCAATTTCTAGTTAAATTTTCACTTAACAATGATAATACTTTAATATTATCATTTCTAACATCCAAACAACCATATATTAGCTAAATAGTTTACAAAACTTTCTTTATATCGAAAATATATTTTTGGGTAAAATTATTTCATTTACCCACATTTAAAACAATACCGCATCGATTGTTCTATTCAAGTGTTTAGAAACCCTTTCGATACAGTTGCGCAGACTGTGTCGACGAAGGTTCATATGCCACTCAATAAACCAATCAACACAATATTAAAAAAATTTATATTCACTAACAAATACGCGCTCATATTTATTTATACGCTCAAACTCATTATTGAGTACTACGGGTCTATTTTAAATGAGTAATTTCCCACCAGAGCCAAGGTTATCACCAACCTAAGCGCTGATACCAACTGTAACAGCCCACAAATCCGCACCCCTTGAGTTAACACTATTCTACAGCAGTCAACTCAAGTTGCACAGAAATACGAACCATTGGGTTAAAGAAGAAGAGGTAGAAGGAGAGAAAACAGAAAACAACATCAGAATCTAACCATCGCAGCGGAATAAAATATAATAGATAATAAATAATCTTTACTCAATTCAAATATATTTGTTTATATATTACAGCATCAGAGTACAACAATCACAGCTCAACATCAATACCATACAAATGGATACACAGCAATTCAACACAGCGGAATATATATATATATAAATAAGTACGAGAGTACGTGTCGTCATCCAGCTCGTCTCCTGAGCTTCATAGTATTATATCATGTATCCTATAATACTCGGTCTGACCCGAGCATTACAGTTAAATAACACCCGAGTCAGTCTGGAAAACCAGCGTGAGAAAATCACACCTAATTGATTATTAAAGTTTTCTAAAATCCTTTGAAAATAAAAGCATCTCGTAAGACCACGCCACAAATAAACATGTCGGGTTTTTACCTTACGATAGCTACAACAATTTTTATAGAAATCCTCCGATATTATAATAGGGTCTATATACAAATACTTATAAAATAGCCGAAATTGTTACATGATTAAATTCCAGCTACTAGCCAAAGAGTGGGTAATACAAACAAAACTCGTACAAGGCTCGTAGGGAGAACGGATTTCTAACTAATGACTAGGCACTGGGGTACCACCTGCCACAGTACGGGGCCTAGATCACCGTACCGAGGAGTACGCCCGCTCCCCTGAAACACAAGGCCGGGACTACCCCTTACTGGATAATCCCGAGTGAGATCACCCCGCGGTTGGGATCAGCAACCGCCCACTAAGCCGAAGTAAAAAGGGACATCTAGACTGGAATGACCTCACCCTGCTTGGGTGCTACCCACCTAGCCTTGCTGCATAACCCCTGATTTTCAGTCATTCCCATTTGATGAGGCATGAGGCTAAGCGTTACCTTTATAGAACATATATCTTAGAATGCCCATCGTCTACCTGACGATGTTTCTCAAGCATTCATCCATACAAGTCCGTCCCGGGTTCGAACGGAACCGAAGGCACTATTCCTACTACATCCATTTTGGAAATATCCTCAGGATTAGTAGCGACTAGCCCTTGCACTTAAGCGCTCCATCTTCGACTCCGAATCGTTTTCACGAAAACGTACAAACCGGATCGAAGTGGTTTTCGAGAAATAAATCTCGATCCCGGTCTCTTCGAAACGATCAACGCATTTGTCCAATATTGATAGTCGGTGATTTAACTATCAATTAATATTCTCAAACAACCAACAACCAATAAATTTTTTTCCAAATTCTTTATTTATATCAAAAATATCTTCACAAGATATATTTCTATTTTCAATCCTTTGAAAACACTTTCAAAGCCATCTTTCTTTTCAGAATAAACTTTCCCAAATATTTTCTATCTTCTCTGAAATCACCAAGAACAAAACTAGATTCCTAAAATAATTTAAAACCCTTTACTTTGAAATATACTTTAAAACATTTAGGATAAAACTACTTCAATAATTTGTTAAAAATACATACTATATGAATATTTGAAAATAAAGTTACCAAATAAAATATAAAACTAGATTTCTACCTTTAAAACAAAATACTAAGTTACTTCTTAATAATTACTACTAAATAGATTGAAAGAAAATACTTACTTAAGATTTTTAAATATTAGAAATAATAAATTTTACAAACTTGCTTTCTTTAAAAAAAACAACTTTTAAACATTTAATTTATATTTAAAAATTTATCTTTAAAAACATGTACTTGGCTATCCAGAGAAAATTCCAACTTCAATCACATAAATCAATTTCCCAAATTGATTCCCAATTCATTTTATTCAAAATAAATTCTTTTACTTATTAGTTCATTCCCAAATTCAGTAGTTATGGACCTTATTATTTTATTTTATTTTTCCCAATCTCTTCTTTACTCTTTCAATAATTCAAATCTTAAATTCTAAATAAATGTTTGTTCTTTTAATTAATAATACTGCATTTTAAAATTCATTAACTTCTTGTTTATTCAATTTTTTTCTTCCCATTCTCAGGATTCATTTATTAAATATTTTTTTTAAAGTCACTTTATTTCTTTTCCCAGCCATTCTTAAATTTATTCTATGCTTATTTTACTTGCAAATTTCACTTCTTTTCTTTTCATACTCGAAGTTATTTATTATTATTTTCATATTACTTCTACTTCTTTTCAAAATCCAATCTATAAAATCTTGGTAATTCATTATACCCAAATATATCCAATCATCCATAACATTCAATATTCCAATATAACTCATCATAGAATATCAATATTCACAGCAGAGAATATTAAATAATTTAAATAAATGTTGAGGGATCCAGTTGGATCCCTCCAACCTGTTTTCCCTGCATCCACAGATGTTAGCACAATAATATATCGATTTCAGAATATTCCATACCATATCACATCAATCAATTTCAACCATTCAAACAATTATTTAAATTTAATCATTTAAATTTAAATTTAAATTAACTGAGTGAGATTAACTCACCTTTGTTTTATTTTGCAACCCGATCCAATCCTGCTTGAATCCATTATCTATGACCTTGATAAACATTTTATAGTTTATTAACACTTGATTTGATCCAAAAATTAATTAATATTTACTCACTTATTTTAACCTATAATTTAATCTAATATCTTTAAACTAAAAATTGTATTTAACACATTATCCTTAGTAACCCAATAATCTAAATAAGTTAATTAAAATAGTTAAATTTATTTTCTTTTTTTGAAACCATATGCATATTTATAAAACAATCCATATACCTTTTAAAATTCCTATTCCTAAGTCTAATATATATATATATATATACACACATGGCTATTCATTTCTGTTTTCCTGAATAATTTTTTTTCCTTTACTGTCAATAATTTCCCTTTTGCTTTTCTAACCTTACGTACATACATAAATCTACATGTATACCAAATTAAAAACAGAGTTATTTCATACTTTACTGAAATACAAAACTTCTGTAAACAACAATTTACTATTTGTACATACGTACATTTATTAAATTAGTTTAAAAATTCGAAAATAATTTATTAATAAGTACCTTACTGCCCATCTGGAATCACCGTCACAAACTCGCAGTCCTCAATCCAATCACGACAACCGAAATTCCCACGGCCTCTCCGAACGCCACACCCCACGCACGCGGTGACCCATCTGTCTTTCCAAAGCCGAGCTATACCTAAATACCATCGAGTACAGATTCACTAACGCAACTGCATCGATCTCGAGTACGCAAGAGCGCCTTCAACAGTGCGCGCCACAATCTCATCACTGATCGCTATCTCTCGATGCTTTGTTGTGTACGCAGACCTCGACTCACTCGCGATTCAAAATCACCAATAAATGAGGGTCGATTATACTAGGAACTGAGGGTGAAATTAGGGTTCGGTTAGAAATAAAAAGGAGGTAGCGGCCATTTTTATTTTCTTCGATTTAGGGAAAAAAATACTTGGCTGGAGGAATTCGCATACGATTTGATTTTATGTGAATTGAAGAGGAGGGGATGCGACTTGGGGAATCAGTTCGGCCATAATTTTTTTTCTTATTTTTTTTCTTCGGTTGTGTATAAAAGAAGAAGCAAGATGCGTTGTAAAGTTAATAGGCACGATCATAGGTTGCTGAAGATAAGATAGGGTTTGACTTAAAATTTCGGCTGATGGGAAAAGGGTTTGATAGATAAAAAGATGTGAGATATTTTAAATTAAACAATTAACTATTTTCAAGACGTTTTTATCCCGTACGCTCACACGGTGATTCCGAATGCTACAAAATTCAAAATCCGATAATAAATCACTATTACGGATCTAATGGAACTGGTTTCCTCGAAATCTGAGACTGTGCCTCGGAAGGCTATTTTTTTAATTCAATTTAAGTTATAAAATTCCAAAACTGAACAAATCACTGTTAATTTCAATTTTAACGCTTCTATTGTCTTCGGTATTATTACTATAAATTTTATAAGCCTTCAACTTATTTTTTAAATCATCTTAAAATTCTCGATTCAATAATTTTTCCAACTTCAAATTATTTAATTCAATAATTAAATCATCAAATAAATTGTGATATTTGAATTCAAGTTAAAATTACTCTATTGAATATTTAAAATCAATTAAATATTCTGATTTTAAATGCTTGAAAATTCCGGGTCGTCACACTCTTCTTCGTCTTTAGTGGTCTATATCTTTATGGAACCGACTGTGTTGTTGTTGCTTGATATTGGCCTTATGTCGTGAGCTAAAAAAATTCTTAAATGGAATTGCCCAAGCAATGGGATTAGTTTCGCTCCCTTGTTTTAGTGGAACATAGTATTTTTTTATTTGACATGAACATATGAGACCATATGAACTTGAAATCAAACAATGGGGCATGCCATATATGACTTGCATGCTTGAACTAGCACGTGGCCTTGAACGAGATGTTTACCACTTTAGAATTGAATAAATTATCATATTTCTACTTGTACGGATTGTAACATGTGCCATGAGTGAATTTGAATATGAATGTCAGATTCCTATATGCCGATAGCCGATCTTTAAGCTCAAACTGTTAATAAGAAAACTTGTCAACACCCAAAAAGTCGATTGTAAGGAAAAGGCTGTCCTTTTCAATCTCTCTTGGTATAGTTAAGGAAGATAGGATGTGAGGATCCCTTTGATCCGACCTTTCGAATAGGTTTCTTTTGTGAATACCTTCTCTTTTTGAACTTTCGACCCAGTCGAAACATTTGAGTTTACTTCTTTTTGGTCTATCAAGCCGACTGGAATAATTTGATTATTCCTTCAAAACATTCCTTTTGAAACAATTGCGGTACACTATAGGATTACTTTAAGGATCAAGGGAAAGATTTGGCCAGGTGGGTTTCGACCTTGTCGAGAACTAGGTTAGTTAGCGACTTAGGATTGGTTTTGGAATCTAAGGTAAACCACTTTGGGTTAAGGCTTGGATTACTTAAAAAAAGCATAGGTTTCGGCTCACTTGGAAGGTGCCTTTCGATGAGCTCGATACCTAAAAAATATAGTTAAATCCAGTAAAAATACTTCAAACAACCATAAAATTAGAAATATTGAGATCTTCCCTTTATTAATCCAATAATGACCGTGCTGAACAATTTTTTCCTAATTTGATTTACAAACGCTACAATTTTGCAATATTGAGAAAATACAATTATGAAATGAATGAATTCGGATCCCCTAAAACAGACCCTTTGGGTCTTATTTATAGATGTGGATTGGCACCTTTCGACCCAAAGCTTTCGACTTGGTCGACAAGTGGCTTCAGATACCTTCCGACTCCTTCAACACTTGCACACCCCTCTGTAATGCTTTTGAATGGGTTCAAATGCCTCCGTCGTTGTCGAAAGGAGTGGTTGTGTCTTTGCTTCTTTATGTTGCTTTGTTGTCACAAGGTATGAAGGTAGGAGCTTTCGTCTCTATCGATAGGAAGTTTTCAGGCGTTTCGACGGTGTTGAGATGCTAATGGTTTCGATGCCGTTAGTAGCTTCCGAACGTATGCTTGTGAACTTACGTGGGACCTTCCTTGGTTGTTAAGGGCTTCGACTGGTTTGAAAGGCTTGCTTTTGCTTTCGAAACGGTTGTTCCAACCAAAGCGTGTTTCTAAGTGGTTTGAGTGAAGGCGTAACCTTTGGTTTCGAAAGGTTTGACGCGCATATGTAGGGTTGTCATTCGTTGTCTTCGAAATGTGTTGCTTTAACTCAGTCGAAAGGTCTTCATGTATGCAGAAGCACCTTCTTCGAAAAGGGATCTCTTGAAGCGGAAAGGTGCTTTCAACCCTTTCGACCCCTTCGAAAGGTTATGATATTTCTAAACTTTGGCTGTGCATCCCTTCGACTCCTTCGAAAGGTCTTGCTAGTGCTTCTTTCTCTTGTTCTTCTTTGTCTTCTATTCAATAGGGTTTCGACAAGGTCGAAAGGATATTTGGTAGCAAAATTTTCCCTCCTCCCCCCGTGAAGGGATGCCTTTGACTTTTCAAATCAATCGTCTCGAAACCTTCAATGTTTCTCGCCTTTTCGTATTCCCATGTGAATTTGGGCCATACATTTAAATTTAATCGAGCGGTCTTCTATCTTTATTGAATTTTCTTATAAATCACTTTCTTCTCTTCTTCTCTTTCATTTATCTGCATTCAAAGTTAACTTCGAGCAAAATCAAAGTTATCAAACTCTCTCAAATAGTTTTTACCTCAAATAAGAATTCGAATTTATAGCAAGCCTCTTTTATTTCTTTTTTCTTTCCAAATTTTTATCTTAAAGTGGATTTCGATCATTAAAACATTTTTAGCTCAGATTTGTATTATAGCTTTAGATTTAACGGATATCATTTAAGTTTCTATTCTCTTTGAAACAATCTGTAATTTTATTTCTTACCATGATTTTATTTGATTTTCTATTAATTTTCATTTTAATCTTTCTCGAAGAGATTTTACTATTATTGTTATTTTTAGAGAAATAATTTTTCACCTCAAATATTTCAAAATTTGAAATAGTCGATTCGCATTCAAATCCATTTGTTTATTAGCTTTTGGATTCTTGGGTTGAAATCAGGTTTGGGGAAGAAGGAATTTACTGTTTACTTCTATTTTACTTTTGTAACATCCCCTATTTGGAGGCCTGAAGCTAAACGCTACAGATGCTGTAGTTATTCATAGTCTTAATTCTCGATGACCGAATACGGTAATGTTAATGGTATCCATAATACCAGAAGCACTTGAATTTGAAATAAAATCATCACAAATTAATTTTTTCTTATTATATATTAGAAAAACATTTCATATCCAAGTTACATAATCCTAAATATTTCACGGTTTCAGGTCAAATATAATTATTACAAAATAATCCAAGAGCGGCATATGAAGATGCCTCCTTGGTTGACCAGAGTACTATATAGTCATAGCCGACTTAATACAACACAGCGGAATCAAACAAAATAAAACAACAACTCCTAAATAGCTATCCGTCAGCCACCTGCTTGTCTTCGAAAGCTTTATTCGCTAACCTACTAAAACCTACAAATTCTCAACCCTCGGCCTACTCAGATCAATTTTGAGCACCTAAAAGTTTAAGGGGAACACATAAACTTCGAGTCAGACATAAAGCCTGGTGTAAACAATACTATACATCTCGATAATTTGATATTAAGTGAGACCACACCACTTAGCAGAACGAATTTCCCTCACTAATATCCCTTTTACAACATATCTTTTGCAAATCATAATCCTACAATCAAAATTGGTTAAAGCTGTATAGAATTATCAGGTAAACATACATATTGAGTAACAAATGAACTCTTTTCAAACATTATAGTTCTGTTTGGCTAACTACTAAACTTTGGCTGACTCGGGCCTACCATACAATATAAACAAATAATCTAATATCTGTTAGATACTCCTCTTCTAGACGGTTTGTCCCTTACTTTCTGTAGGTCAACTGATCTTAATGGTTTTGCGGCTCACCAATAACCTACCTCTGTACATATATATATTCTGTTCTGTGTGTAACATCATTTTAGTCTTACCTGTGACAAAGCCCTACACATTGGAATTTTGAACTACATTAATTGGGGTTAATAGCTAATATATAGGGTGCAACTCTATACTAGTCCCATTTAGTATACAAATATCTAAGTTATTTTACTTAGGGTAATCTTCCCTTAAATTTTCCATGAAAATCTTTTCTTCTCAAAATGATTTAAACCTTTAGACAAGGAAAATATATACTCTATGCTTTACTCAAATCTCCTTGCCATGTTATGTATACTTTAATCAAATCTTTGTTGATAAAAACATTTAACATCTGAAAGTACCCCTTTCGAATCCATTGAAAGTACCCTTTTCGAAACCAAGAAAACCTTTTTTATAACCTAGACCGAAAGGCCAAAACACTCCTTTAGAAACCATTCATATAAACCTTTCGAAAACACTTGAAAAGCCTTTCCTTCGAAAGCTATAAAACCTTACACATCCTACACTTAAAACGTTTCAACATTGCCTTTCGAAAACATTAGAAAACCTTTCCTTTCAACCTTTCGAAACCATTGGGGAACCACCCCTTCGAAACCATTCTTCAAAACCCTTTGAAAGTATCTAAACCTTTATAACAAGAAAACCTTTCGAATGCATTTGGGTTCAACTTAAAACATGTGGAAGCACCTTTCGAAACCATTTAAAATTAACTCCTTCAAAGCCGTTAGGTTCTACCTTCAACATAGTGAAAGGGCCATAAAAAATCTGAGTCGAAAGCACTCTTTCGAAAGCTATTCCTAAGTGAAGAAGTGATGGTGTCGAAACTAACCCTTCCGAAAGCAATGAAGAAGTGGTTTGGGTTTTGAAAAAAGTATACCTTCCGAAACCATTGTCTTTAAAAGGTAGAAAAGTACCAGCTATGGGTTTCGACCCATTCGACAGCATTATACTTAAAAAAAAGACGCAACCTATTCGAAACCTTTCCTTTAAGATATTTTGACCCAACCGAAATCCAACCAGGTCGAAAGCACTTCCTACGAAAGCAAAGGAGGATCATTTTCAATTTAAAACAAAGTCATGCTTCAACCCCATCAGAACCTATGGTCTCGACCCAGTTCCTTCCACCTTTGTCCAGTTCACTATATACCGAGTTATTGATACTATGTGCATTGGTTTCGATGGCAATGGAGGCAGAAGCTCTCAATGGAAACCCCTGTGCCGAAAGAGGCGAAACATGCCCAAAGCATGTATAAACTGATATTTACTTTAAAAAGAAATACTTTTCAACTAACCGATCTTATTTGTCAAAATATTATTGGATGCTAATTTTCTTGTTTAAAAGTGCTGCCAAAATTTCAGAAACAATTAGTTTAAATAATTCACAAAATACCCCTTCTCCTTTTGTAAATATATAAAACATTTAAGTCTCATACCTTAAATTATTTTATATATTTATAAAAATACTTAGGAAAATTCTACAACAATTCTAGAAAATCATTTTTAATATTTTTTCTAACATATATTAATTTCAAACCCAAAAAATAAATAATTTAGCTATAAATTATTTTATAGCCAAATAACCATTTTCTTCACTAGAAAATTAATATTAAATCCATATAAATTCAGATAATTAGGAAAATTGAAACCCATCTCTTAAATATCATTTCTGGTCTAAATCAAAAATTGCAAAGCATTTGGATTCATTTGATTCATTTAATAGGGTTTTCATATTAAAACATATCATAAAACCTGTATGAATAAGCATAAATCATCAATAAGCATATATAAACAATTAATCATTCAAAAACATGACATAACCTTGCAAGATAAATCTGGTTTAACCTTAAAACCGAAAATCATTAGTAAACATGAGATGTAGTCATTATTAACTTTAGCGTTGAGATTAAGGTTTGAGTTTGATCTTGATTAAGTTGCTTTAGCTTTTCGTTTGAAATCTTGCTTATCTTCTCTTTTCTTCACTTAATGGTGCCGGCCTCAAGTTTGCTTTTCTTTTGTGAATATGTAAATGAATGTGTGAATGATGGGGTTATGGGTTTAGGGTATATGGATGTGTTCTATTCCTATATTGCCCCTTATCTATTTTCCTTAACATTTTAATTATTTGGTTCATTTATACATGGCATGACTACCCATTAGTTTAATCACAAATCTCAATCCTCTAATCATCACATTATTTTATTTAATTTAGCTAATTAAATATCCTAAATGATATTACTAAAATTAGGGTCGTTACAGCTTTCTTAGCCTCTTTCGATGGGGTCGAAAGATAACATAGCGCTTCTTTGACTGACATCGTCGAAAGGTTATATAATATAGTTAGCATGTAGTCAACCTTTTCAAAGAAATTTGGTATTTTAACGTATTCAAACACCTTTTGAAGAAGTTGGCTATTGTATCTTACAAGATAATTACTTAATTCACTCTTTCGAAAGCATATAATTTGTTTTATAGGTTTCGTAACTTTAAGAATAAATTTAATTTCAATTTGTTTAAGTTAGAGATAGATATATTTTATAAATTGGATTTAAGAAATCATGCTTTATATAAGTTGTAAATTAAGTTAAACGTTTCGACTTAGTCAAAATCTATTGGTTTAGTTGAAATTCAGTTGTTGGTATGCTTTCAAAATCATGCACTCCTTTTGATTGTATCGAAACCCTTTGTAACCAATGAGTCGAAACCTTTTGTAACTGACTGAGATTTGATCGTTGTCTTTTTTCAATATCGTCAAAGTGTTTCAAGCCCCTTTTTATTCTTATTAATATGACTCCAACTCAAAACCTTTCGACTGAGCTGGTACATAAGGTTTTGACAACATTTCTATTCCCTTGTATAAACTAAGACTATAAGTTCGACAGTGTCGAAGGATCCTTTTTCCTTATTTATTGAACACTGATAACGTATACTTTGTTCAAATTGATTATGAAAGTTTTAACTACTTTCCTTTTAATAGCAAAACTTCTATTGAGCTTTTGACATTGTTAAAATGTTTTTATTGTATGTGTGCTTCTATTTTTCCTTTCGACTTTTTCGAAAGCTCGGTAGATTCTATTATTAGGATTTCGGCGGTGTTGAAGGGTGCTGATTTTATTTTCTCTTTCAACTCTATTGAAAGATGAGTAGATTTTATTTTCCTAACTTTAACATTATTTCAAGAATACGAAATTTCATGTTTTGCTTGTTTGATATTCTAATTATTGTGATAGGTTTTCAATATCCTTGAAAGAATGTTAGTTTTATAACATTCTATAATTTCTAACTAACATTATTTCACCTGGCAGAATCATGAGTTCACCCAAGAAAAATTAAAGCTATCTCTAAACAATCCTTGATATCCACTCAAGATGAAGTGGATGCAATCTTGAATGACTTTGGAATTACTGGGGTAGAAGCCATCCCCCTTCGAAAAACAACACCATCCCCAAACCACCTGAAGGATTCTTTGCCTACATAGTAGTTCATATTTGGCATGGAGGATCCCTTCCTTTTCTTGACTTCTTATCCCAGTTCTTGGCCTATCCGAGGATTACTCCAATTCAACTCTCACCTAATGTTTACACATATCTCCTCTTTCTAGAACTCATGGTATTGGAATACAGAATTCCTTCGCTCAATCCTGAAGTCTTGAACTATCTGGTTCGGTTGGTCAAGCTTGTCAATCTGAACAATCAGACCTTCAGAGCCAACCCTCCCAAAAAGCTGATTTATGAGGGAGCAAATAAGTTCAGAGACTGAAAAACACAATTTTTCTGCGTTAGATGTTTCCCCAACATTAGTGAGACTTTCTCTTCTCCACGTAAGTTAATCTCAGATTTTATTTTCCCATTCAGTTATTTCCCTTTGCCGACCTTTGCTTTTTGTCAAGTGCCTCTACTGAAGAGCTGCATGAAGAAGATTAGAAGACAGTAAAGTTGCCGATCGCAGCTTCAGGCAAGATTGGAAATAGACTTTTGCTGTCGAATAATGTAAATTTACTAAAGCACTCTCTCTTGCCTATGGGTCGAAGGATACTTGGGCAACCTCCTTTGGTCCAACATACATCCCGCAGCAGATGCTTTCTCTCTTTGGGAGATCCTGAAAAATTCTCCTTAATGTCACTTATATGCCCTAATCACTCCGGTAAGTTCAAATGTTGTACTTATTGTTTATTGCCACATTGTTTCTCAAATTACTTTACTGACTTATAATTTGTTTGAATTTTCTACAGCTGCCCCTCAAGTAGAAAAAATCACTACTGATCTGGCTCTCGCCTCTTCAACTGCTCGTGTGCCATCTTTTTCTTAGGCCATTGCTAGGTTAAAATGGTCATAAAAAGGAAATTGGTCAAAACAACTGTGGTGGAACCACCCCCAAAGAGAGCCAAAGTAGTTGAAGTTCCTGATTCTCCACGACTAGAGGAGGGGGAGTTTTTGGATATTAAAAAAGCTTCGGAGAGTCCATCTATTGAAGCTCCTCTCGATCAACCCAGAAAGATTCCTACAGCGGTTGATCCACTTTCCCGCATTGTTGTCTCGAGCTCTCCTAGCGTGATTGAGCAGATGTAGAAGTATTTTAGGATTCCGACCCCTTCTCAATAGCTCATTCCCTCAAGATCATCATCTCCTGTGAGCTCGGATAATTTTGAAAGATAGTCCAATCTATCTTGAATTCTTCATCTTTTGCGTCCATTCATCCGCCTTCTTCTGTTTCTGATTTGGCTAGTCACTATTGGTCTCTCATTGAATAACAGATCTTGGTATATTTCACTTTATTTGACTTTGTTATTTCTTTTTTCCTTAAGATTTTTTACTTATGCTGTATTTTTTCTTTCAGATTTCCAAGAGTTGGCTCTTGCTGCATGAGAATATGTCAAAGTCCTCCGTTGAATCATCCAAGTTACACGAGGAAATTTCTGAATTGAACAATCAAGTTTCCTTCTTATCTGCGGAGAAGAATGAGATTACAATTGAATTAGAGCGATTGAGAGCTTCAATCGCCCAGTCAGAGTATATTATTTTAGAGGAAAGGAAAGCTCACCAACTCCTCGCTGATGAAAACTTTACATTGACAATGACTCTAAAAGAGCACGAAGGGGAAAAGGCACGAATGGCAGCAAAACAATCCTCCTTGAAGGAAAAGCTGAAAAAGAATAAAGCTTCCTTAAAACTGGCTATCAACACAATTTCTGATGCAAAGCGGCGAGTGTCACAATTTCTTGTTTTTTCTCTTGAAGACATTATTATTAATTCTTTTGAGGACACTATGATGCTCGCATATGCTGATAACATTGAGAAATGCCCAGATTTGAGCTTCCGCTCACTCAACCCTGCTCTTGTCAACAAGGTCATGGATAAAATCAAAAAGATGGGGCTGGGGACTTAAATTGTTGAAAGGGAGGAAATCAAATCCTCAAAATTCCTACTTTAGAAATTCCTTCCTTCGAAGTTGAATCTGACTTTGAAGATGAAGGAAACAAAGATGAGGTTGCCGAAGAAGAATGCGACGACAATGATGATGGTAATGACGATGATAATGATGACACCGACGATGATAACATCAATGGAGGTCAAGGTTCAGGCGGTGATATAGGCGGTCAATCGGATGCTCCTGAGGAAAACAGGGATGATGACATGAGAACTTCTGAAAAGTGAAATCTCGACCCATCTTCTCATGAAGCAAGCCCACCTAAACCCCCTGTGCCTTCAAACCCTTAGAAGGAGCCTGCTTATATTAATGTTGAAGAATCAAGAGAGAAGAAGCAGGCCTCTCAAGCATCAATTTCTATTTCTCGGGTAAGAGATTCTCTGTTTAAACATCTTTCGCTTCGAAGATAGTAATAGTTTAAATCATTTATTTTGGATAAGAAGGAAATCCGTTCACCCCTATAAAACCAAGCTTGAAAGAAAATAAGCAAAGATAAATAGTTTATATAAGGAGTTAGAGAAACGATTGAGGGAGCATAACATTCTCTCTGATAAATATAATAGACTTAATAGAAGTGCGACAATGTTAGCATCCTTTAAACATCAAGAAGCTGTCCCACAACCGAGGAGGGCACGCCTTTGATATGATGGTCTTCTTAAAGAGAATCAGGAATTGATCACAATTTTTTGGATGTTGATCGAGGAAAGAAATATCGGGTGGATTTTCTGTATAAAGCCTGTTGTAGAAAACCAACCGTTGACTTCTCATACCTAGGTGATTTAAAAGGGGGTCTGTTTAGGCGTCTATACAAAAGATACTTGGACAAATTTGGATCTGACCCATACTCTGGAACATGTAGGAATTTCCCGCTAGTCAGATCAATTCTCCAAGACCTGCCATTTGATAAATTTAAATATTATAAGGACAAGTTTATTTCAGAATTATTTTCAAAGTCAATTTTGTATGAACCAGATGAATAATCATAATTTTGTAATAATATTGATTTGTGAATGTTTGTTTTAGTTTTCTTTTGTACTTAGCTACACTTTATTATGTGATTGCAGAGTGAATATCCTCCAGGCAATTTTGTCTCTAGAGATTATCTAAGCCAGTATGTTAAATTAAGAAGAGATCGTCTCGAAAAGGCATCAATTTTGAAATCTTCAAAACTTGGCAGATATTGTTTCCTTGGAGAATTACAAAAACTTTATATGGAACATCCTCATCTCCATTTTGATTTTCTTGGTGAAGAAAATGAAAAGCTATTCAAAGAGATCCAAACATATCATACCAAACTAATATGTAGTCATGATAGTCCACCTGCTGGGGAATGAGACTATAGTAAATATCCTTCGGTTATCACTCCAGAAGGACTTAATGTTCCTTTCGACTCGTCAATTATTCTTTCTGCTAATTCATTAAACAAAGTTAGAAATGCAATATCCCAACTTTAGATGTAAAGTAGAAGTCTAATTGTACTTTTTAGTTTCATTGTTACTTGAGTTGTAATCTTTTATTGCTTTCAATAAAGAGAAGATTACTTAAGTTTTGACTTTATCTTCTTTTTCTTTTTATTTAGATATGAATTACATCTATCTGCAATGCCTCTCTCATTAGATTCAGCATCACGCGTTATCAATATCAAAGATAGGTTGTTAGCGGATCTCAAAAAGAAAAAGCTTCTTGACGATACTTTATATGTTCATTTTCAAGATAACACGGAAGCTTCAAAATGGTATAGAAGATTTTTACTTCAGAGAAAAAATATCAGAAATCTCAACGATCAGATTGCCAATTTAGAAGTAGTTGTTAAGGGCAGAAGTGAAACGATTTTCTCATTGAAGCGTCAAGTCAAGCCAAATCCATCAACCGACTTTGACCATAAAATGTCGGAGCTTCTTCAATAAGTAAGCGATTTTAAGATTAAGTTGAAAGATAGCTAAGCTCAATGTAAATCGCTCGAATTCATTATGGGGAGTAAAATTTCAAACGTCGATTCATCCGCTTCTTCCATTATTCCTTCTACCGTAAAATTAACAAGATCTACTTCTCTTGCTATCCAAAATTCCCTATAATGACTAATACTCTTCCTGGTTTAGAGAAAAATGTTGTAGGAGAATGGTGTAGGAAAGTCAAATTCTAAATAATGAAGTATTTTGATAAGCAACAGAAGATGAGATACTCGCAACACATAAATGATTATGCTGCTAAAATTCCAAAGTTGAACGTGAGAGATATTTTCTTTAGAAGAGCATCGCTGACTTAGAAAGAGAAAATAAAACCCTTAAAGGTGCAAACAAGGCCTCTAGCCATGCATTAAAGACAAACATCGAGGCTATTAATAATGAAGACAAGATGAGAAAGAAAGAGAAGAAACTTAAAGAAGTTCTTCACATAGCCATTCATCACACTGTAGATCCTTTAATCGCTGAGAATTTGAACAAAACCATCCAAAATTTATGAACCATGAAATGTATACATTTGTTTTTGTATATTTATAAATAATTTCAGAAATTATGTAAACTGTGAAAATTTCTAAATATCACATGGATTGTAGTCTTTTCCTGTAATGTTATTTCTATAATATCTTATTGATAGCTTGTACCATAATCTCTGTATATTTTGGATCTTTCAATCCTTTTTACTATTCTGCTTTACCTGAAAAAACACAAAATGAATAGTAATTATTATTGTTAACTTGTAATCTGTATATAAATTTATCCGTTTCATTTGCGGATATTAATAGATTATTATGTCAACATTTAACAATAAATGAAAAGTAATCGCTTTTGATGAAATGTTTTAATCTCATTTTCGGTAATGATAAGAAATAACTAAGAAGTCAACTTTAAACATATCGTTGGAATATCGGAAGTTTGATGTTAAACATCCATTGTTTCAACCAATGACAAATGTTTTTAGTAAGTCATCTTCTAAAGGTGCTAATAGAAAGTTAATAACGACTATGTAATAGAAGTCCAGAGATCATTATCTGAACAGTTTTGGTAGAAATCCATTGCCCCCTATTCGGGCGTTAATAAATGAAATTCAAAAGTTAAGAAGTTTGGACCTCAAATTAAAGTATTAGCAGATAATTATTCAAAAATCTGTGATAATGCCTTCAATAGAAGTCTTGGACCCAGATTCAGGCATTAATAAGTGAAATTAAGTAATAGCCTCAAATCCCAGATTTTGATGAAGTTAAGTAATAATCTCAAAACCCAGATTTAGGTGTTAGAAGTAGATAATCATAAATCCATAATAATTATCTTCATATATAAATTTCAATCCCAGATTAGAGCATTACTAAGTGGAGTCTGATAATAGTTTTGAAACCTAGATTCAGGATTTAAAGATTGAAGTCCAAAAATAGGAAACCCAAAACCCAAATTCGAGTATTAATAAGTGGAGTTCCATTCTATTCCTTAGATTTTGTCTTCTTCGACATGTGAAATCCTTTAGGTCTTGTATGTAGTTGTAGTTTGATTGGTTGCTTCTTGAACTTGGACGTCTTAGTCCATTATTTGATATGCCACTTCTTGGGCTCGGACGTCTTAGTTATTGTCTGATATGCCGCTTATTATGCTTGGCCATCTTAGTCCATCGTTTGATGAGCCACTTATTGGGCTTGCACATATTAGTCCTTTGTTTGACGAGCCTCTTTTTGGGCTTGGACATCTTAGTCCGTTGTTTTCTGGTGCTCTTAGTTAGCTCATTCTCAGGCTGGAACCATGGAATTACCCTACATCCCTTCAGGAGGTGCCTTAACATGACCAGAGGCGTGGCCAAGAGATTGTCGATGCTTTATCTTGGCCATAGCATGGTGCAGATAAAGGCTTACACTCCTTTCTCCAGGAGGTACCCAGCCCTGATCATAGCATGGCGCGGACAGGGGCTTACTGATGCTTTAACCTGACCATAGCATGGCGTGGATAAAGGCTTACACTCCTCCCTTCAGGAGGTGCCCTGCTTGGCCATAGCATGGTGCGGACTGGGGCTTGTTGTTTCTTAAACCTGGCTATAATGTGGCATGGATAAAGGCTTACACTGCCCCCTCTAGAGGTGCTCTATTCTAGCCAACTCGGCGTAGACAGAGGCTTGGACCGTTAAAGGTAGTGTGCAAATGAAAGGAGTATTTCTCTCCCAACCATGTAGATCTTTCTTAGTAAAGTAATTCTTTATTAACTTCATTCATGATCTCTTTACAAATTCATTGGTTTTGGCTTGACAAATTTTTTGATTATCATCCCTTCCGAGGCTCTGCAGTGGTTAGTTTCATGTCCATTTATATGGAAATGGTAGTAGGATCCCCCAGAATTCCTTTCACATTTCAATTTCTTTTTCTGTAATGGCCAATAATTGAGCTCATCCTTGGTTAGCAAAGTAGACATTCTCTATGGATGTTGTTAGGTTGCATTCTTTAGGAAGTCTTGAATTGAAACTTGTTTCTTTAGGATGACTTTCCCATTTCTTATTATTTGGCCATGTAGTTTCGCCTTCATCGATTTCTTTTCTTTTTGACACCATTTTGGGCTCCCATGTTGGAAGTGTTCCAGTTGCAGTTTGTTGCCATTTATGTACAAAGGCGTTATAGTATGTCATTATCTCTTTTTCAAAGATTATGCCTTTGGCATAGTGTTGAATCATCTTCCTTATTTGATTAGACAAGTTGTCATTTCCTTTTTTCCTTTCTCATATGGAAAAAATAGGGGTTGGGCCAGTATGAAAGGGATTTAAGCTCCATTTGTCTGGATCATATGATTTTGCTCTTTCCTTATTTATAATTCTTAGAGCTTCCAATCTTAGAAATTGTTCTTCGTATAGTTTGGAACCTTGAGTTGTTTATAGGGAGAATCCTATCAAGTGTAGTTCCAAGGATCCTTGCTTGGATCTTTTGATTCTGCTAGCCACAATGAAGCAAGGCCTAGAGTGGGCAAGCTTGGAATAGGATTTGGTCAAAGGTAAGAAGTGTTGAATGTTCAACAGAGCTGGAGGTTTGAGCTATCTTTCTAGTGCCAAAATGTTAATAAGAAAACTTGTCAACACCCCAAAGCCGATTTTAAGGAAAATGTTATCTTTTTCAATCTCTCTTGATTAAGTTGAGGAAGATAGGATGTGAGTATTCCCTTTGATCCAACCTTTCGAATAGGTTTCTGTTATGAAAACTTTTTCTTATTAATCTTTCGACCAAGTCGAAACACTTCAGTCTCCTTCTTTTTGGTCCATCAAGCCGATTGGAATAATTTTATATTCCTTCAAAACCTTCCTTTCAAAATAGTAGCGGTACATAATAAGATTACATTAAGGATCAAGTGAAAGGTTTGGCCAGGTAGGTTTCGACCTTGTCGAGAACTAAGTCAGTGAGGGACCGTATTGGTTCTGGAATCTAAGGTAAACCAGCTTGGGTTAAGGACTTGGATTACTTGAAATGCAGGGGTTTTGATTCACTCGGAAGGTTCCTTTTGATGACATCGATATCTGAAAGATATAGATATATCCAGTAAAAAACCTTCAAACAACTATATAATCAGAAATATTGAGATCTTCTCTTTAGTGATGCAATAATGATTGTGCTAAAAAATTTACCCCCAATTGATTTACAAATTAGAGTTTGCAACTTTTCGATATTGAGAAAATATAAGTATGGAATGAATAAATTCAAACCCCTAAAACAAACCCCTTGGGTCTTATTTGTAGATGTGGGTTGGCTCCCTTCGACCCTATGCTTTTGGCTTGGTCGAGAGGTGGCTTTGGATACCTTCCGACTCCTTCGACCTTGCGAACCCATCTACAATGCTTTTGAATGGGTTTAAATGCCTCTGTCTTCGTCGAAATGGTTGGTTGCGCCTTTTCTTATTTATGTTGCTTTGTTGTCACAAGGAATAAAGGTAAGAGCTTTTGACTCTGTCAATCAATAGGCCGTTTCTACTTGTTTAGAAGGTGTTGAAATGCTGACAGTTTTGACTCCATTAGTAGCTTCCAAACTTATGCTTGTGAACTATTGTGGAACCTTCCTTGGATGTTAAGGGCTTCGGTCGGTTCGAAATGCTTGCTTTTGCTTTCGAAAGGGTTGCTCCAACCAAGATGTTTTTCTGAGTGGTTTGTGTGAAGGCGAAACCTTTAGTTTCGAATGGTTTGGCATGCATACGAAGGGTTGTGATTCCTTGTCTTTGAAAGATGTTGCTTTAACTTAATCGAAAGGTCTTAATGCATGCGGAAGCACCTACTTTGAAAGAGGATATATTGAAATGGAAAGGTTCTTTCAACCCTTTCGACCCCTTCGAAAGGTTGTGATATTTCTGGTCTTTAGCTGTGCATCCCTTCGACTCTTTCGAAAGGTCTTACTGGAGCTTCTTTCTCTTGTTCCTCTTTGTCTTCTATTTAATAGGGTTTTGACAAGGTCGACATGACATTTGGTAGTAAAAAACGTAATTGTTTCGTGTAACAATCAATGTGAAATCCAATTGGGAAGGTCAACAACGGCGGTCACTCCGGTCAAATCCTAGAATCTTATCATGAACTGCTGAGTCTGATAGTGATGGGTTTTAGATGCTTTTAGCGATTATCTACGATGGTTAAAGATCAAGTTCAAAGGGGCGTTGAATTAAAAACCAAGTATAGTTTAGTCTCTTGTATTCGAGTAATGAGCTATCCACACAATGTACTCACGATCTGTTACTAGTTGTTCAGGTTGGAGTGATGGTCAGTTGCCAATGTGCTTGGGCATCGATTTGAAAATTCTATCTGTAGGCATCCTTTCCGTCATAGCCATGAGTCATCGTAGTCACTGGGTATGAGTCACAGTATTGAGCTATCACAGTCAATCTTTGGATTATCACACTTCTACCCATGGTCTCAAGTTGATAAATGTACTGCATAGACGGTTGAGACTCATCCTAGTCATGTTTATACTCCCATCTAACCACCAAGGACTAAGATTTGATCAATGAATGGTCAGTTCACATTCATCTTGTTTCTCGCTCGTGCCTCCAAGTCTGGGGCATACGTTGATAAGTATGAAGGCAAGTCATGTCCAATCAGTGATTAATGTTCTCCCTGTCGGATCAAGGGAAAGGATCAGTGTTCGGACAGTTGAGTCGCGTCCATTTCGTATTGCTCTTCTAATTGGATCATGGTAAGATTCAACGAATGAACGGTTGCCTCGCATTTATTCGGAGTTGGACTATCAGTTACATCCATTTTGATTCATATTCTCCCATCAGATCTAGGGATAGAGTTGGCTTAGGTGCAGTCAGGTCATACTCATCTGATTTCATACTCCTCCTGACGGATCAATGGAGGGTGCTGGAGAATTAAAGATCCAGTCACACTCATTCGTGTTTATTCTCCTATCCGCACTTTTGGTGAGTGAAATTTTCCAAAGGACATCTGGGTCACAGCTATTTGCGTTTGGTGTGGACCGACATTGACCGTCAACCCTATGGGGAACAATATGGAAAGCTTGGATCGACATTTCCTATCAACCTAGTGGTACAATATAGTCAGTCGCTTGTAACTTCAGATGTCATTGCAATTGGTTTTGTATTGAGGCCTTCTTATAATCGTTGCCTTAAGTTGTAAAGATCACCTAGCTAGAGCTATAATAAGATTTCGTATTCGACTTGTAGTAGTTTATACTCTAGTTCCCATTCTTGGGTTAGCATAATTAGTTTGTGGATGGTCAAATTCCATTCGTGGTGAGTTTATACTCCTCTTGTTGAGTTCAGGTCGGAGTTTATGGAATATTGAGTAGTTGAACTACACTCATCTATTTGCTTACACATATATCCGCACTCTAGGGATAAGACTTTGTTGGATGATGGTCTAACTGCACCTAATTTGTGTTCATACTGCAATCTACACTAGGAGACCAGACTTATTTGCTGGACAGTCGAACCATATCCATGTCTTGGTTTGGATTTTCGGCTTGCTAATGTCCGAGTAAGGCTAGGATAGTTTGTCGTACCTCAGGTGCAAATAAATTCAAGGACGAACGTATCACATCTACTTTGGATTGGACGGTCGAACCATGTCCAATTTAGGCTTCGGCTCTTAAACAGACCCTTGCATCCAGGGCATGAGTCGATGCGTGGACGGTCGTACAATGTCCACTTCCATTTGGATCCATTTTCTGCCAAGCCTTGGGAGTAAGATGAGTGATTTCAAGAACTTTGAGCTCGAGCAGGAGAGGAGATGGTAAGACCGCATCCACTTTGAGTCGCGTGATTGCCTCTAAGTAAAAGGCAAGGTTTGAGTAGCTGACAGTCGAACTAGATCCAATTTTTGTGTTTATACTCTGGTCCATGCTCTGGGGCCAAAGTTTTATGATAGGCGGTCAGTCACACCCATTCGATGTTTATACTTTGATCTGTTCTCTGAGAACCAAAGTTGATCGATGGACGATCAAATTCTATCCATATTTTTATGTTTATCCTTCGATCCGCACTCGGGTGACTAGATTTCTGTGATGGGTGGTCAGTCCCACATGTCTGATATTCATACTCCGATCCGAGATCTGGGAACTAGAATTGATCGATGGACGGTCGAACTGCATCCATCGTTTTGTGTTTATCCTCCAGTCCACACTCTGGGGACCGGAGTTCTAAGATGGGTGGTCAGTAACACCCGTTTGATGTTTATACTCTAGTCCACGCTCTGGGAACTTGAGTTAATTGTTGGACGGTCAAACCGCGTCCATCCTTTTGTGTTTATTCTCCTGTCCACACTATGGGAACCATAATTTTATGATGGGTGGTCATTCACATCTGTTTGATGTTTATAATCCAGTCCGAGCTCTGAGGACCAAAGTTGGTCGATGGGTGGTTAGTCACATCCATTTGGTGTTTATACTCCAGTTCGTGCTTTGGGACCAGAGTTGGTCGATGGACAGTCGAACCACGTCCATCCTTTTGTGTTTATACTCCGATCCATGCTCTGGGGACCAAAGTTTTATGATGGATGGTTGAACCATGTCCAATTTTCTTCGTACTCCTCCCGGTAGGTCAAGATAGAGAGTAGTTGGGTGGATGGTTAAGTCAAATTCACCTCACGTTTCTGTCGTGTCATCGTGTCGAGGGTGATGGTTTATGAGTAGAAGGTCAATCGTGCCTACTTTAAGTCAAGCTTCTAGACGGTTTCCTATTTTCAGGGTAAGAGTTAATGTGTGGACGGTCAAATCACGTCCACTTTAATTGGACCTTAGTCGTGTTGAGCTTCGGGAGAGGCACAAGTATTTTGGCGAACTCCAAGTATGAGCTGGAAGTGGATGGTCAGGTTGCAATCACTCCAAGTTTTTCTTCGATATTCAAGTCACGCATTGAGGTTGATGAATGAAAAGTCAATCGTATCCGTTTTATATTAGATTCTAACCTTGTCGGGCTCTGAATGAGGCATAGATGTTTTGTTAGAATTGAAGCACGGAGTAAAAAGTGGATGGTCGAGTCATACCCATTTTCCATTTCAAGTCCTTGCCTCCAAGTTAGGGGCATATGGTAGCTGATGATCAGTTAAATTACACTTGCCTTGATGATCTTCCAACGGTCCGATCGTGGTTCATGGAGGTGGTTGGGACCCAAATCTAATTACTTTGTCACCTGCATCGTTTGGAAGTAGTTTGGCTCAAGTTAGTCATAGTTCACAACATAATTAAAACTGAAATAAATTTTATTGATAAGTAAAGGAGAGTAAAATGCTCGCTATTCCACTTTGCCCCAGCCTTCCCTGGTTAGAAATCGACCGTAGTTGGTCCAATTGATAATCAACGATCATTATGTTGATTCATGGGTTTTGATTCATGACACAAGCTTCAGAGATCATAAGACGAACTACAAGGAGAATACTATACAAAGGCGACAAAAAGAGAATAAAAGTAAATTGTGCACTACAAAGGAGACAAGACTACAATCCAGAGATTAGTATTAATATTTTATTATATTGAGTCTTAGAATATTGTTAAAATCATTCCTCAAGAATCATCATTCACATTCAAATAAACTTGCTTGCATATTTTAATCAAAATCAAGTTTGCAAAAAATGCATGGAGCGGGGATCGAACCCAGGTCACTAGTTTGGAAGGCAAGTACTCTAACCAAATGAGCTACTACTGTTTTTGTTTAACAACAGGTCGGCTGACCGACCAGTATCTTCGGTCGACCGACCCTGTAGTCAGTGCACAGGTACTCTCTGTTTTTGTACACGATTTCAAACTCAGCTGACCGGCCAGTTTTTCCGGTCGACCGACCTGCATACAAACGGCTAGTTTTCTGAAGAGTTGCGACTGTTTCATGAAGAATACGTCCCTCAATTCAAGAGATACGGACACAACTTTTGATTGAAACTCTTCATGAAAGATTGTAACTATTCTACAACTATATAAACATGATCAAATCACTTCTACAATCACCGATTCTTGTTTATAATTCTGAAATCTATTCTCTATTTATTTCTGCAAATAAAAGCATTCATTCTTATTTAATATCACTAGAATCCTTGATTTAAATCATAAACTTCGATTCTACATGATTATCTTCCTTCTAAATCTTCACACACATATATACTCTTGAGGATTTGAGTATAGGAAAGTTGTACTATCAAAAGGCAATCAGTGTTATTCAGAACACATTCGTCAACAAACTATTTGTATTGAAGTTAAAGTCCTCTTCGGCCGTTGAGGCGGAAAAATTCCTGTTCGGCTGCTCAGGTGTCGTATACCTATTCCTCCGGGTGAAGTGAGGGGTTTAGTTTAAATCCAGAGGGTATTCTGGGACTGGACGTAGAACGGGAAGTTCGAACCAGTATAAAAATTCCTGGTGTGCTTACTTTAATTTTTATTTTACTGCTATTATCAGTTTCCGCATTTATATACCATATTACACGATCCTTAGTACTACATGTACACTTTCATTTGGTATCGGAGCAAGGTCATCCTATAACCGTCACAAAGTTATTTGATATTTATTTCTAGTAATATGGCAACGACACAAACTAACGATTTTGGCACTAACACTAATAATAATTTCACAGAGGGTCAATCAACTTCACGACCTCCATTTTTTAATGGTATAAATTATAATTATTGGTCAACTAGAATGAGAATCTATATACAATCTAGTGGATTTGATATCTGGAATATTATACAAAGAGAGTACATAACTCCTACTGGAGAATACTCAACTTGGAGTAACACACAAAAACTAGATGCTACATCAAATGCAAAGGCTATGAATATTTTATTTTGTGCATTAGATAGAAATGAATTCAATAGAGTTAGCATGTGCACTTCAGGTTATGAAATTTGGAGAACACTTAAGATAACACATGAAGGTACAAACAAAGTTAAATTAAGCAAAATCTCTATGTTGAAAAATCAATTTGAAAATTTCAAAATGAGGCCAAATGAATCTATAAATGACATGTACTCTAGATTTCAGGATATTTATCATGATTTATTATCACTAGAACAAAAGTTTACTGATTTTGATGTTGTTACAAAAATCTTGAATTCTTTAACGGACGAATGGGAAAGAAAAGTCTTAGCCATTGAAGAAGCAAGTGATTTGTCAACATTAAAACCATAAGAATTGATAGGTAATCTAATGTCCTACGAAGTAAATTTGCAGGCAAAAAGAAATGGAGCACAAGAAAAGAAAAATGTGGCTTTTCAAGCAGAAAAAGATGATTCCGACTCAGATAATGAAGATATAGCAATGATTGCTAAAAATTTCAAAAAGTTTTTGAAATTCAACAGAAATAAATTCAAGGGAAACAAAAATAATTCCAACAACATTTCTAATAGCAGCAAACCATCATCTTCAGCAATGGAATGTTATGAATGTCACAAGAAAGGTCATATGAAGAAGGATTGTCCAGAACGCAAAAAGAGCAATTTTAAGAAGGACAAAACCAAACGAAGAGCTTTTTCTGTCACTTGGGACGACACTGACTCATCATCCTCTTCAGAGAGTGAAAGTGATAATGAACAAGCAAATGTATGCTTCATGGCATCGTTAGATGATGTAAGTGATTTTACCTTTGAAGATTTAATTGAAATAAATTCTGAATTAGTAAATGTAACAAAGCAACTTATAAAGAAAAATAAGGAGTTGCAAAGAAAATTAGATAGAACAGTCTTAGAAGTAGATATGCTGAAAGATGAGAAGAAACTATTAGAAGAAGAACTTGAAAGTTCTCAACAATCAAATTCTAACTTATCCTCTCAAATTTCGTCAATATCTGAAGAACTAGAAATTCAAAAGTATAAAAATGATGATTTACTTTTCAAAAATAATAGTTTAAACTCTAAGATTAAGGATTTAGAGTTAGAAAAATCTAGTCTTAAAATAAAATTTGATGATATATCTAAAAATGTATCTAATTTTAATAAAGGGAGAGAAAATTTATCCAGGATTATTGAAAATTCTCAACCCACTTCAAATAAGAAGGGATTAGGTTATGTTAAGAATTCAAAAGCTCACAATGATAAAAGTGGTTTATGATATAATAAAACCGATCGTAGAAATAGCACTAGATATGCTTTCATGTATAGTAAAAATGATATTGCTAGTACTAAATTTCGAGTAAAGCCTAAATCCAATTTTTATAGAAATTCAAATACTACTATGACCTATGATGTTGATAATTTCTTTAAAAGTACAAAATCATTAACAGGAAATATGAATAAAAATTATCTAAGTATATGGGTTCCTGTTAATTGGAAAAGTAGAGAAAAATACATTGATGATTATTTTGATATAGTAGTCAATAATGAAAATTATATTTATAAAGATTCAACCACACCCAAATGGGTATGGTTTCCTAAAATTTAGGAAATTATAAGAAGCCTGGGTATCGCATGCTTTAAATGTTAATTTTTCTGATACCTTACATTATAAGTAGAAGTTATTTTGTTTTATATTGTTCTATGTTAACACTTATGTGAAATATAATTTATATCATCAGTTAAACTCTCCTTTTTGTCGATGACAAAGGGGGAGAAATATATAAAAGCTAACAAGTTTTTGCAGAAAAGTCACCATATATTCAGGGGGAGAATTACAATATATACTACTTCGTCACATAAGTATTGTCATCAATCAAAAAGGGGGAGAATGTTGATTCATGGGTTTTGATTCATGACACAAGCTTCAGAGATCATAAGACGAACTACAAAGAGAATACTATACAAAGGCGACAAAAAGAGAATAAAAGTAAATTGTGCACTACAAAGGAGACAAGACTACAATCCAGAGATTAGTATTAATATTTTATTATATTGAGTCTTAAAATATTGTTAAAATCATTCCTCAAGAATCATCATTCACATTCAAATAAACTTGCTTGCATATTTTAATCAAAATCAAGTTTACAAAAAATGCATGGAGCGGGGATCGAACCCAGGTCACTAGTTTGGAAGGCAAGTACTCTAACCAAATGAGCTACTACTGTTTTTGTTTAACAACAGGTCGGCTGACCGACCAGTATCTTCGGTCGACCGACCCTGTAGTCAGTGCACAGGTACTCTCTGTTTTTGTACACGATTTCAAACTCAGCTGACCGGCCAGTTTTTCCCGTCGACCGACCTGCATACAAACGGCTATTTTTCTTAAGAGTTGCGTCTGTTTCATGAAGAGATACGTCCCTCAATTCAAGAGATACGGACACAACTTTTGATTGAAACTCTTCATGAAAGATTGTAACTATTCTACAACTATATAAACATGATCAAATCATTTCTACAATCACCGATTCTTGTTTATAATTCTGAAATCTATTCTCTATTTATTTCTGCAAATAAAAGCATTCATTCTTATTTAATATCACTAGAATCCTTGATTTAAATCATAAACTTCGATTCTACGTGATTATCTTCCTTCTAAATCTTCACACACATACATACTCTTGAGGATTTGATTATAGGAATGTTGTACTATCAAAAGGCAATCAGTGTTATTCAGAACACATTCGTCAACAAACTATTTGTGTTGAAGTTAAAGTCCTCTTCGGCTATTGAGGCGGAAAAATTCCTGTTCGGCTGCTCAGGTGTCGTATACCTATTCCTCCGGGTGAAGTGAGGGGTTTAGTTTAAATCCAGAGGGTATTCTGGGACTGGACGTAGAACGGGAAGTTCGAACCAGTATAAAAATTCCTGGTGTGCTTACTTTAATTTTTATTTTACTGCTATTATCAGTTTCCGCATTTATATACCATATTACACGATCCTTAGTAATACACGTACACTTTCACATTATTGGTAAGTGTCAGATGTTCTCTGCCCGCCATTCTGTGGGGATTGCATATATTGTTAAAGCTTTCCATTCTAGATTCCGATCACATCTCGGAAGTGTCTGCAATCTCTGGTGTTTTGACCAAGTGTATCTTGAAATATATAACATTTCTCGGATTTATTCTAGGTTTCAGTGGACTCTCTCGAGGTTGGGTTCCAATATTGCTTCAAGTCATGATTCTCCAAGTAGATGTTTTTTGACTAAATCATTCAAAAGAGTATATGAGTCAGATTTTGGGATTCTGGGTCATCTCCTAGAATCTAAGTCCTTATCTAAGACCTCAATGCTGCCCTTGTTTTGACTTCCTTCAACTAACGGGCCTACTTCGTTCTTTCTCCTCTACTATACCTCCTCCTTGCTTAGGTTCTGGTTCACTTTGTAACATAAATGATTCAAGATCATATGAGGCTCTCTAGCTAACCAATCGCCGAAGTGTATCTTAGGGTCGATTCCCCTTATCAATGTCATCAGTATGATGTCTCGTTGGGATTGTTCACTTAACAACGGTTCACCTGGCACTTGGGATAATTTGGAGAAACTCCTTAGCCAGTTGATTAAATGGGGAGATGGACCGGGGCCGTGATCGCGTAAATCACATGATCGATCACTACTCCAATGAGGTATATGGGAAGGAACCAGCATTTAATTGCGTTCGTTGCTCTGGTAGAATTCATGTGCCTTTCATTTTTATGATGCATTTGGAGGTCTATGTTTCCAGAATGCGTCGAGATAAGTGGCATATTGAATCTCTTGGGATATTCTGCATATTGAATGGCTTCAATGAATGGGCTTCGATTGGGGGAAATGCTCCAATCGTCGTTAGTCTAGTCTGTTTTCAAGTTACGACTGTTTGTAATGCTTATGAATGTTGTATGCATGATTGTCCAACATGTGGTAATTTACTTGGAGTCCAATCAAAGAAAATTTGCTATTTGTTTGGAGAAAATTTTGGGTTTACCCAAGTTCAACCTTGGACCAGACTTCCTAGGTTTGCTTCAAGTTGAATGGGTGACTACTTCAGGATCGACTTTGATGATGGACTGCTATACTTTGGGATAGCATAATAAGCGGTGTAAGACAGTCATCACACAAGTCCTCGTATCATAGCTGGAAAGTCAGGCATTTGGAAGCTGGTCAGTTGTGAGTAATCATAATCTCCCTAGAAGCCTGATCTAATAGCTGATTTCAGTTCGTGTCATTTCATCTTGGTTCTCCAGCTTTTGGTATATTGTTTGAGTAGCAGTTCCTCGTCCATTCCTTGGCTACAATTCAGCAGCTGCCACTTGATCCCTTATGCCTCAGTCAGTCACAGGATGTAAGGGAAGCAGATAGAATGCACCATCTTTAAGTCGAGTTTCGAATCCAAAATGCGAGGGCACTTGTAACGACTTGTCGTTTTGGACGTTTTAAGAAAACACACATGTCAAACTTAAACCATACAAAGAGGAAGATTGTGATTGGGGTAAATAAGAAAAAAAACAGAGAAAGCAAAAAACAAATACAGATTCTCGTAGTAGAATGACAAAATATAATAATCAAATAACAGTTCATGAAGCTGTTTTACAAATATTTTTTATTATACTTCTACAATACAGAATCAGAGTTATAGATAACAAAAATAAATAAATATAGCAGAGCAACTTGGTGTAGTGGAATAAATATATCAAAAATAATAGTACAAATCTTCGTCGTCGTCCTCCAGAAATAAGAACTTCAACCCTGAAATGCTTAAGCTGACCCGAGCAAATTGAAAAGACAAAACACTCGAGTCAGAACTAAAGATCTTATATGAGTTAAATCAACGGTAACTATGAGTGCGACGGCGTCAGAATGTTTACGGGGTTTGAAATCTCCTATTTAGTGTCCACCGTAAGTGCCGTAACTTAATAGATGTTTGGGATTCACATCCCTTAAGAATCCGTTAAACCATCTAATATGTAGTACAATACGATATTATAATAGTGTGTACAGTAAAGTAAAGTATTAAAATAGCATTAAGGCGTTACCCATATCCCCCTTAACACATTTTGTACGTTCACATAATCTACACAGAACCGTATTTCCTCCATAAACTGAAGGGTTTATTAGAGGGCACTCCATAGGTATGATACAAACTAAACTCGTAGAATGCACGATAGGGAATGCGCCATGATACACAAGGAAATGCCAGAGTAAATATACCATTTGCAGATCCAAACTGATGGTAATGCATAGCAGCTACTACCGCCCACCTCGAAAGACACTCCCAATTCAAAATCAAGGGTGGCCGCCAATCAAATCACAAAGTCAGAATATAGTATCGAAGAAGTGTAACCAATCGGAGGAATGACCTCACTTGGCCCGGCATGGCTCCTGATTTTAGCCGCATCAAGCCGACTCACGGGAGTCATGGTCACGTAATACCTCATACAGAAATCGTTCACGGACATTTTGACGCTTGTTTGGATGAATTCTGAGACCTTTTGAATTTTGGTTTAAATTGGATTTAAATTCAATTTAAATTCAAAAGTTGAGTGTTTTAACCCACTCACAACTTCTAAAATTTCTTATGTTTGTTAAATTGATGTATGATGTGATTATAAATTTATGTATGACTATTTGGCATATTTTGTAATCATCATCTCAGTTAATTGCATTTATTTAAATTAAATAATTATTTAGTTATTATTGAATATAACTGCCAGTTAAATACCTGTAATCTATTATCAGTTATATATTGATATTGATTGATTGTTTTGGATGATGATTGTAATGGATGTGTGATTTTAATGATGGATGAATGGATGTTTTATTTTATACCATTATAATATGCAAGTTTGTTATGGATTTATTTTCATCAATTCAGGATTGCGGTTTGAAATGATATATAACCGTATTTTTTGTTTTAAATTAGGAATTGAAATGATAAATATCCGTATCACTTGACCATAGGATAGAACATTATATACAGACACCGTTGGTCTATATATATAAAAATATTTTGAAATGATTTCTATGGTTTTGTGAAGAAATATTTGGTTTTAGATCAATATTGATTTTAGATATTATATAAATGTTATTTTATCCTTGATTTCAAGCTATGTATAATTTGTTTTAATATAGAATATGCTTAATAATAAGTTGATTTTATTATAGATAATATGGTTAAGTATTTAAAAATTATATTTTGATATAGAGTTTATAATGATTTAAATAAATTAAGGTTGGAAGATAAATTTGAGATTTATTCGAAATTGAATTATTAAAGAATTAAACTCAAATAAGTTTGATGTGAAATTTATTAAGATTAAAATTTTAGAAGGTATGATTTTTATAACTTGATTTTGGTTTAAGTTGAATTAAATGAATATTTCAAGTAAATAAATTAAAGGAAATATTTAGTTATTTGTGAATTGAGTTTTATTTAAATGATAATGGATTTATTATGTAAAATACTTCAAAACTAAATAATAGAAAATTGGATTGTTGAATCGTAATTGCCAAACTTAGTTTTGAAATTTTTGAATACTTAAAGTTTGAAATATATTGAATTCGAAATGATAATCTATGGATCAAATCTGTTTTGAAATCTGTATAATTTGGAATAGTTATTTAGAAACGGAAACATATTGAAATTTATGATTTGGGGATTTGGTTAAATTTAAATTTTAGAAATTGGAGTTGTTTTGGAATAGATTTGTGAAATTGAAGAAGCTAGTTTATTTTATATTTATTTTATAAATTATTTTAATACTTAAACCACGTAAGGGGTGGAAGTTATGTTTTAAAGTTATTAACTTCAAAGTATTACTTTTTGGAAGTGTTATAGTTTTAAGTCTTTGGTTTCGAAATTTTTTAACTTTGAAAATACTATGATTTTTGAAATAATATCTTATTTGGTTTTGAAATGGAAATGATATAGTATTGATATGGTTTTGAAATGGCAATGATATTTTGGTTTGAAGTATAAACTATTTTGAAATGACCGTGGTGTTATAATAACGTTTGGTTGTTAAAGAGACGGGATCAGAAGTTGTCATACTCTCTGCCAACTCCGAAAACCACTTTAACAACCGTGTACACGATGGAGATTCCAGAATGAAGTAGGATGGCGGCGACGTTTTCTTTGAGGTAAATACTTGGACCAGACTCCCGTGAGTTGGCATAAGGTGGCTAAAATAGGAGCGATTGACGGGCTAACAAGGTAGCACCTTTTATCGGACACACTCCTTCGATACCATTCTATTAATTTGTGATTGATGTTGGCCCTTTTGATTTTGGAAGTGTGGCTCGAGGTGGGCGGTAGTAGCTGCTACGCGTTACCACCAGTCCGAAAGCGCAATCGGTATATCTACCTTGGCATTGCCTGTTGAGTCACAAGTTCTATGAAGGTTTTGATTTCTGACAAAGAAATAAAGGCGATCGACAAAACAAGGTCATTATGGCTATAAAGAGCTACATATGGTACTCTAGATTATAGGTTGATTATTTGATATTGTAATAGTGATAAACTTGTTAAAATCTATCCTCAAATAATCATGCATTTCAAGGAAATCAATATATATACGACTAAATTGCAGTTGCACATTTAGTGTGCAACTTTACAGGGACCGGTCGACCGGTCATAAAATAGGTGGTCGACCGTTCCTGTATAATTTGCACACTGAACGTGCACACATGCACATAACGACTATATAATTGAATTCCTGTCTACTGGTCATTTTTTGACCTGTAGACCGTTTTTAAACAGAAAGCAACTTTTCCAAAAGACACTTCTTTCTCCAAAAGGTTGCATCTCTTACCTTTCATCAAAGATCATATCTTTTAATGGCAACTGATCAAAAGAGTTACAACCATTTTTCTCTATATAAACTCATCTAAATCATTGATTAAAAAAAACATGATTGTATATGCTTTTTACTCTAATCTCTGATCTTACTTTCTACATACTCCTGCATTCTAAAAGCTCTCAATTATTTTAATTGCTTATTGAATCATTGAAACTATTTCATATCTTTTGATTCAATAAGTAATATACTTTCCTTAATCTTCACAAAATATCATTCGCATATCTTGAGGATAAGATTATAGGAAATTTGTACTACAAGTGACAAAACTGTGTTAACAAGAACACATACCGTCAACAAACAATTATATTCATCGTTGTTGAAGTCCTCTGTGTTGTAAGAGGCAAGTGTTGAAGTCCTCGGTGTTGTAAGAGGCAAGTGTTGAAGTCCTCAGTGTATTAGAGGTGTGAAATCCCGTTCGTTTGCTCGGGTGTTGTAAGCCTGTTCCTCCGGGTGAAGCGAGGTAGTTAATAGTGAAAATCCAGATAGAAGTATGGGACTGGACGTAGGACGGTGCTCCGAACCAGTATAAAAATCTCTGGTGTGATTTTTCTATTTTTATTTACTATGCTATTATCATCTATTTCCGCATTTATATCATAAGTCCATATTACACGATCCGTGTGTACTATACTAGCACGTTCACGATCACACACTTTTCATTTGGTATCAGAGCAAGGTTATCACATAACCGTAACACAGTTATTTGATATATTCTTGTAATATGGCAAATAACGCAAGTACTAGCACTCAGAACACCACGTACATGGAAGGTCAATCGACACAAAGACCTCCATTTTTCAATGGTCTTAACTATAGTTATTGGGCAACACGTATGTCATTCTTTATGCAATCAAATAGCTATGATGCTTGGAATGCCACTCAAAGAGAAATAGTGAATCCAACAACTGATTATTCAGAATGGACTGCGGCTGAGAAAACGGCAGCAGCCGTAAATGCAAGAGCAATAAATATGTTGTTCTGTGCATTAGACCAAAATGAATATAACCGTGTTAGTATCTGCACTACTGCATATCAAATTTGGCAAACGCTAAAAACCACTCATGAAGGTACTAACAAGGTTAAACAAGCCAAAATAGCCATGCTGAAAAGTCAATTTCAAAATTTCAAAATGATACCAAATGAGACAATCAATGATATGTATTCACGATTTCAAACTATCCACCATGCACTTATTGGCTTAGGACAAAAATATTCTGATTTTGATGTTGTTTCAACAGTCCTACATTCTCTGACTAGTTAATGGGAAGGAAAAGTATTAGCAATTGAAGAAGCTAATGACCTTTCCGTCATGAAGCCAGATGAATTGATAGGAAATTTAATGTCCTATGAAGCAAATTTGCAGGCTAGAAAAGAACAGAAAGAAGAAAAGAAAAATGTAGCATTTCATGTTGAGAAAGATGAAAATGAATCAGATTCTGAAGACGAAGATTTGGCATTTATTGCGAAAGGATTCAAAAAATTCCTAAAATATCGAAAAGCCAGTCGTTACAATAAAAGGAAACCTGGATCAAATAAACCATCTTCATTTGCTATAGAATGTTTTAACTACCACAAAAAGGGACACATGCAGAAGGATTGTCCAGAACAAAAGAAGAAGTCAGAAAATGACAAATTCAAATATAAGAAGGACAAATCAAAGAAACGAGCCTTCTCAGTAACATGGGATGATTCAGAGTCATCTTCATCAGAAAGTGAAAGTGATTCGGAGAATGAACAAGCTAATGTTTGTTTTATGGCAACAGAAGATGAGGTACAAATTCCTACATTTGATGAATTACTTGATATTAATGCTGAATTGATAGTCAAATATAAAGACATAAAACGTCAATTAAAATTAGTCAAAGCAGATTTAAGTAGAGTAGAGTTTGAATGAGATATGTTAAAAAATGAGAAGAAAATATTAGAAGTGGAACTTGAAAAAATTCAAGAATCATCATCTAATGTTGACTCTCAACTATCTCTTTTGAGTCAAGAAATAGAAGCTCAAAAAGAGAAAAATAATGCTCTCACTACTGAAAATCATGAGCTTAAGGCAAAAGTCAAAATTCTAGACCTAGAAAAAGCTAGTTTACAAACAAAGTTTGATGACATTACTCAAAATGTATCTAACTTTAACAAAGGTCGAGAAAATTTGACAAAAATCATTGAAAACTCATAATCTGCATCAAATAAACAAGGTCTGGGATATAAGAAACAAGAGATCAAGGGTAATAAAAGAAAGAAGAAGGTACAAAAGATTGAAGTTAAGAAAAATCTTAGTTTATTATATTCCAAACCAAAGCCAGTTGTGAAATTTCAAAAGAAAAATACAAAGACTATCAAAATATGGGTTCCTAAAACAAATAACAATTTGATTAGGAACAAATACATTCAGCAATTCATGAATACTGTGCATCTTAATAATAATTATATATATAAAGGGGATACCGGACCCATATGGGTTTGGACTCCTAAGACCTAACTCTTAGGACCCTATAAAAAGTGGGTACCATGGACTTAATCCTATTTTTGCAGGTCCCACTTAAGAAAAGAGGAAAGTGGATATTGGACAGTGGTTGCTCGAAGCACATGACGGGAGACAAGAGCTTATTAACAAATATTACATACTCAGATGGTGGCTCCGTCACTTTTGGAGACAATTCAAAAGGCTATATCATCGGCAAAGGCAATGTGAGCAATTGCGGTACATCTAACTTACCTCTTATTACAAATGTCATGCTAGTTAAAAATTTAAAACACAATTTACTTAGTATTAGTCAGTTATGTGACAAACGTTTTATAATCTCTTTTTCGAATAATAAATGTAGTATCTTAGATAGAGACCACAATTTAGTTTTCGAAGGTTATAGAGACAGAAATATATATATTCTGAATATGAATATTAATCATAATTCAGATATGTGTCTTGTGGCTAATGATAATTATCCATGGCTATGGCACAAACGCTTCTGTCATATAAACTTCAGAACTATTGACAAGCTGGCCAAAAACAATCTAGTTAGAGATCTACCCAAAATTAGTTATAAAAACAATAGTTTTTGTGATGCCTGTCAGTTAGGAAAATTGACAAAATCATCATTCAAGTCAAAAAGGGTCATATCAACATTACAGCCACTTGAACTACTACATATGGATTTATTCGGACCAACACAAGTTCAGTCAATAAACCATAATCGATATGTATTTGTAATTGTTGATGACTATTCTCGTTATACATGGACTATTTTTCTGAAAAACAAGAGTGACACTTTTGACCATTTCAAATCTTTCGTCAAAAGAATTCAAAAATCAAAAGGGCTAAAAGTTAAAAACATAAGAAGTGATCATGGTGGTGAATTTGAAAATAACGAATTTGAACATTTTTGTACAAAAAAAGGTATTAACCATAATTTTTCGTTTCCTAGAACTCCACAACAAAACGGAGTTGTAGAACAGAAAAATCGAACATTACAAGAATGTGCAAGAACGTTATTAAATGGATCCACTTTACCAAAACATTTCTGGGCAGAAGCCGTCGCTACTGCGTGTTATGTTTTAAATCGTGTGTCTATTCGACCACTTACCAAAAGCACGTCTTATGAATTATTTAACGAAAGGAAGCCAAATATATCTTACTTCAAAGTATTTGGTTCAAAATGTTTTATTTTAAATACAAAAGACCATCTCGGAAAGTTCGATCCGAAAGCTGATGAAGGTATATTTGTCGGTTATTCGGAAAGAAGCAAAGCGTATCGTATTTTCAATAAACGAACCAAAACTATTGAAGAATCTCTTCATGTTTCTTTCGATGAATTCTTTAAACCTTCTCAGTCAAAACCAGATAATGTCGAAACTATATTTACTAACACTTCTCTCACCACAAATTATGACTTTGACTCTGAAAATCTTATTGACAATATTTCCCAACAACAACCAGTTTGTGAGATACGTTCCCCTCCAAGAATATTGAGACACCATCCAGTTCAAAATATAATTGGCGAGGTTAACTCACAAGTAAGAACTAGGAATCAATTACATCAAATGGGTCATGTTGCGTTTCTATCAAATATCGAACCTAAGAATCCAAAAGAAGCTGCTACAGACGATTACTGGATCATTGCCATGCAGGAAGAACTAAATCAGTTCGAGCGCAGTGACGTTTGGGAACTTGTTCCAAGGCCAACTGATCAGTCAGTTATTGGTACTAAATGGGTTTATAAAAATAAGTCCGACGAACAAGGAAATATCATCAAAAACAAAGCAAGATTAGTAGCACAAGGATATAATCAGGAAGAAGGTATCGATTATGAAGAAACTTTTGCACCAGTTGCTCGACTAGAAGCTATTAGAATTCTATTATCTTTTGCTTGTCACCATAATTTCAAACTCTATCAGATGGATGTCAAAAGTGCTTTTCTCAATGGATTTATCAAAGAGAATGTCTATGTCGAACAACCTCCTTTGTTCCTACATGAAAAATATCCTGACCATGTGTTCAAACTTAAGAAAGCTCTGTATGGTTTAAAACAGGCACCTCGTGCTTGGTATGAACGATTACATAGCTATCTTATTAACTCAGGATTTCAAATAGGCAAAGTCGATCAAACTTTGTTTATTAAACATTCTCAAAAGGATATTCTAGTTATCCAGATATATGTAGATGACATCATCTTTGGTTCAACAAACGATAAACTCTGCAAAGAATTTGCAAGTATTATGACCAAAGAGTTCGAAATGTCTCATATGGGAGAACTATCATATTTTCTTGGACTTCAAATCAAGCAACTTCCGAATGGTATCTTTATCAATCAAGGAAAATATTGCAGAAATCTTATCAAACGCTTCGGATTAGAAAATACATCTGGTAAACCAACTCCTATAAGTACAACTACACATCTTGAAAAAGATGAAAATGATAAGAGTATTGACCAGAAATTATATCGAAGCATGATTGGTTCACTTCTTTATCTTATAGCTAGTCGTCCAGATATAATGATGAGTGTCTGTCTATGTGCACGCTTTCAAGCAGATCCAAAAGAATCACATCTACGAGCAGTGAAACGTATAATTCGTTATCTTAATAATACCAAAGATTTCGGTCATTTTTATCCAAAGGAATGTCCATTTGAATTAGTATCATATAGTGATGCTGATTTTGGCGGATCACGAACGGATAGAAAAAGTACAAGTGGTACGTGCCATTTTATTGGAAAATCACTTGTCTCTTGGTTTAGTAAGAAACAGAATTGTGTTTCACTATCAACATGTGAAGCCGAATATATATCAGCGGCTCTCGCTTGTACTCAAGTGCTATACATGCAACAAACTCTTCAAGATTTTGATATTCATTTATCAAATTCAATTATATACTGTGATAACACAAGTGCTATAAATCTCTCTAAGAATCCGGTGAATCATTCTAGAACCAAACACATTGATATCCGTCATCATTTCCTTCGAGATAATATTGAAAAAGGAAATATATGTCTTGAATATGTCCAAACTGACAATCAATTAGCAGACATCTTTACTAAACCTCTGCTCGAATCTAGCTTTATTAGATTACGAAGGGAGCTTGGTTTAATCTCAAGAAATGATTTCAACTAATAAATACTAACGATCATCCTTTCTTTTAATGATCGTCTTTTCCTTTCCTATTTTATAACTTCAGAGAGCTATTTTTCGAGTTAAAATAAGCCTCTGCTTGTTTTCATGGTCAATATTTTCTGTTCACTCACATCCATAGGTTTATACATAAGAAACTTGTATATAAGCTTGTCCAAATTTTTTATTTTATTCATCTTTTTTTATCCGACCATAAGATTCTATACAGAATTCTCTATGGCTCACATTTGTGATAAATGTGCTCAAGAATCACACATTTCCATTACGAGTTCTGAGTCGGAGGAATATTATTCTCCCAAAACACCAAAACAAAAACCAAGTTATCATCATCAATGCTCTTGTATTTTTGGTAATACACCAAACTCAAAACGAGTTAAAAAGACGCTGTTTTGTTCTCCTCGTACCAAAGCACAGATAGACGAGATTCATCACTATCAGAAACATCAGATAGATCTTCAGAGACAGCTCCATTATGGGCAAAGCCAACTTTATCACGAGCAACAACGGACATCGGCACGATTATCTGTTTTAGAAAAGGTGGCATCATTCTTCTGTAGTTCCGGCAAGCATGACGTGCATGAACCAATGCCGTCTAGGCCATCAACATCTAAAAGTCCTAACTCTTGGGATCGGAATTATGAGATGAATGAAGGTGCTCATAAAAACTGGAGTCTATGGGCAAAACGTATTAAAGAAAACAAAGATAATTCTAGTGACGAACCTTCCACTTCTCATTAGATCTATATAATATACTCATTGTATTTTTTTCTTTCCATCACTCATGTAATAATACTTGTATTCTATAATAAGAGTGAAAATATAGCACGACATATTCAAAAATTTGCAAAAAAAAGGGGTATTTTTTGGCATGCTGTCAAACCGGTCGACCCCCCATATTCAAACCGGTCGATCGTTTGCTCTCTGGTTGAAAACAGTCGACCGGCCATAATCTATAGGTCGACCGGTTGACGTATTTCCAGTTTTTTATATATATCCTATGCGTCATTTTCTTACTGTCCTTCTTCTCATTTTACTCAACCAGTTATTTTTCCCCAAACTCCAAAAACCCTAGTTTCTCAATTTCAATTTCCAAATCTCCAAATCTTCTAACAATGGCTCCTCCGCAAAATAAACCCAAGAAAGCATCATCCTTCGGATCTTCATCTCTTAATTTCTCCGTTAAGAAATGGCTCGAAAGTTCGGTAGCCATAACAAGATGGAATCAAATGACTAACTACAAGTTTAATCCGGGCTCTTTCATCAAGTTTGATGATTTCACGTCTTATGGAATTCGTAGGTTAGCCAATAACTCCAACATTTCTCCATTGATAGATTTTTCAGAAAACAATGTGGAAATAAATCATTTGATGATAAAATTATTCTACGCCAACATGAACCTCGACGAATATCAACCTGATAATCCGAATGGAGTCATTTGGTCTGTCGTCTGTGGCAAACAAATTTTTATTACTCGTGATAGGATTGCCTCTATACTTGGTATACCAAATCGAGGCGATGAGTTTTCATCTACTTTCTGAAGTCTTCACTCGCGATAGCATCAGTCATCAGTTCATAGAGGACAATAGTGATGGCACAAAGTCTATTGGACTTCGACCCACCGCCAGACTACTTCATCGCGTCTTGATGCATTCTCTGTTTCCTAGACTTGGAAATTATGATGCTGTATATAAAGAAAACTTCAAGGCTCTCTATGCTATTTATGGGGAAATCCAAATCAATTGGGTTCATATGCTTTTTGACGAAATTCTCAAGGTAAATAACTCTACACGACCTCATTTCTTCTACAATGAATATATCATGCGTCTTTTGTTAGCTTGTGGGGTTAAGCCTCCTGACTCTGCCACCTCGAAACCAAAATGTATTGATTCCATAACCATCAAACGCATGAAGCTCCCTCCACCTTATCTTGAGATTATGCCTTTTGAAGAATGGCAACAAAGAGGTCCAAGAAAACATAAAGCTACTTCCTCTCGACCTCGTTCTGATGAAGTGAAACTGTTAAAATCAAAATCATCCACAAAAGAATCACTTGAAACTATTGCGCGTAACCAATTTTTGCTTGAATCACGTCTCAAGCGCATGGACTCTAAAATTGATAAACGCTTCAATAAGGTCAAGTCATTCTTTGGTATGCTATGGGATGCTATATCATGTACCACATCCACATCTGTTCAAGCACAAGACCCAGGAAAACGTCCTGCTCCTCCTGTTTTCAACTGGACATCATCTGAGGAGTCTACTGGTATGAGTGGACATGGACATGGAGAATCATCTAGAGGGAACAATGATGAAGAAGAAGAAGATGATGACGATGACGATGATGATGATGATGATGAAGAGGAGATAGGATCTGCCTCGTCTTAGATTCTATTGTCTATTATGGTTAAGTACTTTAAAAACATCAATCGACACTTGTACTAAATAGTGTCATTATTTTTATTTTTCATTTGACATCATGGTCTGTATTATACTCTGGTATGTTTTGGATGTGTTAAGTTTTATTTTGCTATGCACATTATGGTGATTACACTCCTATATTATTCCAGTATCTGTTACTCCTTTTTGTCGATGACAAAGGGGGAGAAAGGGCTAATAATTGATTGGCAGGAACATACATATATATATAAATTCAAAGAGGGAGATCACATACTCAGGGGGAGATTCAGATTTTCAGATATATATTGTCATCAATCAAAAAGGGGGAGAATGTTGAGTCACAAGTTCTATGAAGGTTTTGATTTCTAACAAAGAAATAAAGGCGATCGACAAAACAAGGTCATTATGGCTATAAAGAGCTACATATGGTACTCTAGATTATAAGTTGATTATTAGATATTGTAATAGTGATAAACTTGTTAAAATATATCCTCAAATAATCATGCATTTCAAGGAAATCAATATATATACGACTAAATTGCAGTTGCACATTTAGTGTGCAACTTTACAGGGACCGGTCGACCGGTCATAAAATAGGTGGTCGACCGTTCCTGTATAATTTGCACACTGAACGTGCACACATGCACATAACGACTATATAATTGAATTCCTGTCTACTGGTCATTTTTTGACCAGTCGACCGTTTTTAAACAGAAAGAAACTTTTCCAAAAGACACTTCTTTCTCCAAAAGGTTGCATCTCTTACCTTTCATCAAAGATCATATCTTTTAATGGCAACTGATCACAAAGAGTTACAACCATTTTTCTCTATATAAACTCATCTAAATCATTGATTAAAAAAACATGATTGTATATGCTTTTTACTCTAATCTCTGATCTTACTTTCTACATACTCCTACATTCTAAAAGCTCTCAATTATTTTAATTGCTTATTAAATCATTGAAACTATTTCATATCTTTTGATTCAATAAGTAATATACTTTCCTTAATCTTCACAAAACATCATTCGCATATTTTGAGGATAAGATTATAGGAAATTTGTACTACAAGTGACAAAACTGTGTTAACAAGAACACATACCGTCAACAAACAATTATATTCATCGTTGTTGAAGTCCTCTGTGTTGTAAGAGGCAAGTGTTGAAGTCCTCGGTGTTTTAAGAGGCAAGTGTTGAAGTCCTCAGTGTATTAGAGGCGTGAAATCCCGTTCGTTTGCTCGGGTGTTGTAAACCTGTTCCTCCGGGTGAAGCAAGGTAGTTAATAGTGAAAATCCAGATAGAAGTCTGGGACTGGACGTAGGACGGTGCTCCGAACCAGTATAAAAATCTCTGGTGTGATTTTTCTATTTTTATTTACTATGCTATTATCATCTATTTCCGCATTTATATCATAAGTCCATATTACACGATCCGTGTGTACTATACTAGCACGTTCACGATCACACACTTTTCATTGCCTAGTTGTGCCGTATCACCTACCCTAGCACGCCGTACGGGTTTGTTTTTCTCCCGTAGCCCGTGGATTATTAAGGGTATTCTTATGATCTGGAGATGTGCTGATACTGGATGGACTACTGGGACAATTACGTGTTAAGGTGGAAAATGTAAAGCCTTAACGCTATTTAAAAGTAAGTTTATTTTACTATTAGACATTATTATAATAGCGAAATATTACTACATAGTAAATAGTTTAACGGATCCTTAAGAGATGTGAATCCCGAGCATCTCTTAAGTTACTACACTCACGTTAGACACCGGATAGGAGATGCCAAATCCCGTAAACATCTCTGACACCGTTCCACTCATATTTATTTCTGTTGATTTAACTTACATAAGATCTTTTAGTTTTGACTCGAGTGTTTTGTCTTTTCAATTCGCTCAGGTTAACCTGAGCATTTCAGGATTTGGAAGACCGTATTATGGAGGATGAAGATGAAGATTTATTATTATTATTTATTATAGTATTCCGCTACATTCATACTGTTCTGTTGCATTATTTATTGTTCTTTGGTATGTGTAACTCTGATATGTGTTGTATAAATATAATCAAATGTTTTGTAAAACAGTTTCATGAGCTGTTATTTGATTATTATATTTTGTCATTCTACTGTGTGATTCTGTTTATTTTATTTATTTCTTCCTTTTCTTATTCACCCCAATAACAATCCGCTCTTTTTTATGGTTTGAGTTGGCACGTGTGTCTGCTTAAATGTACAAAAAGGCAGGATGTTACATCTGGTATCAGAGCTTAGGTTTAGCGATAAACATTAGCTTTGTGAGGTTTGACTCTTTGTTAATCGGGTAGTAATACCCTATGATGAGTCGTTGAGTGTATATATATATATATGAAAGAGCGTATTTGTTAGTGTTATAAAAGGTTTTGATATTGAGTTCATTTGTTTCGTTTTGTATTTATAAATTCTGGTTGGTGCATAGGACGCTATGACATCAATTGGGATTTTTGAACACTTAATAGGACAGACCGACACAATATTTGTTTTGAATATAGGTGAATGAAATAATTTTGCCTATTATATTTTCCATATATAAAATAATTTTTTTATAAAGGTTATATTTGGTTGTAATATATTGGTTGTTAGGTAGTGAAATTTATAAATATTGATTAGAAACAAAATTTGAAGAAAATAAAATAGATGAAAATTGGAAATTTAGAACTTAAGTCTCTGGATTTGAAAATTTCTTTCAAAGGATTTTTGAAATATAATAATATTGTTCATAAGTATTTTCTGATATAAATATTTCAATATGATTTGAAAGAGTTGTTTTAAAAGAACTTTGGAAAGAAATAATTCTGTACTCCCCTCTCCGTCGCTGGAAAATAATTTCGGTGATGAGTGCATGCATCATCGACATTCATTTTTGAGTTTCAAAGTGGGAAGGCTATTGTAGTAGTAACCACACAATTATTTGATAAATAAATCCTGATTTTGAGTTTTAATATGATTTAATGGATATATAAAGATATGGTTATATATATATTTGTAGGATCGATTTCACCCTAGAGGGGGGGGGGGGGGTGAATAGGGTGATGGTATAAATTATAAAAATTAATTTCAGAAGCTTATAAAATATTTTCAACACAGATCACAGAACAATAGCAGCACAGATAATAGCAGAATAATAAACGCAGAAATAGAACGGCACAGAATTTACCCAGCTTCGGCAAAACCCTGCCTACGTGCTGCCCCCAAAGTTTCTACTAGAAATTAGATAGTCCCTCGCTTACACACGTAGACTCGCGACACCTGCTATCGACTAAATCTAACTCTACGCTCAAAACCCTGCCACAACTCAGCCACTGAGTTGCGAATTCTCAAGCTACGCCACGTCGCTTGTCCCCTAGTCACACGACTAGAAAATATAATAGTTTAAAATTAAAAAAAAAATTAAAAAGAAATAAAAAAATAAAAACCCTAATTAAAACACCCTTAAATAAGAAAAAATAGGCCGGCCCAATTATTCTTTCTCTATATTTTTTATCGGCCCATTCCTTTGTTTGTGATGGCGGCTCTTGTTTCTTCGTTCGTTCTTCTTCCTTTAAAAATTAGGGCTTTTGGTATGATTGAGGTCGCCGACTCCAGTAGCTTCGATCGAGATAAATATATTCCAGTTCCTTGCGTTCGTCGATCGATTTGTCTCTTTGAGTTTCTGTCGGCTACTTCAATTCGATCAAGTTCGAATTATAATTGGTATGTTAATTTTTTGCTTTTGCTTTTACTGGTTTTGGCTTGCTTGAACTTGATGGATATGCCGATGATGTGTTAGGGTTTTTATACGGGTTCGTAACCCTTGTTTTGCGTTCGTCTGATTTCTTCAACACTATGCTTTCGGCTGTTCGATTTCACTTTGATGTTGATGATTTTGCTAACTCAATCAAATTCGTATAATTGATGCTTGCTTGGTTGACATCGTTTTGAATCAATTTCGTGATGACCACAGCTTTAATTTGTGACATTTGACTTTGTCACATTCATATATTTTTATGACTTGATTCCATGGTGATTTCACTGTGACTTCGTTAATGGTTCATCTTGTTTGTCCCTGAACATTACTGTTTTGGTTTAACCTGTATATCATTATCTTCAAACTTGCTATTATTGTTGCACTGCCATGTAGTAGCTTGATTCATGTATACACAGTTGCTTCTTTTTGGAAAATTGGCTGCTCGATATTGTTTGATTTGGTATGAACTTGATATGGATACTGTTAAGTCATTGTACTGCTTCGGCCTAGTGATGTTGCTCTGTCTTTGTGCATTACTGAAACTCTTTATATACAGTTGAGTTTTGTTCATTCAATTCATTGAAATTGATATTACTTCATTGTGTATAATTGTCTGGTTGTTGCTTGATGAAGAGGTTGAACTTGTTAGTCGAGCTTGCATACTTGTAGTTGTACTGTCTTGGTTACATGCATTGCTGTGTCACTTATGTTTTTTTTTTCTGTTTGCATGCTTGAAGTCATTTGATCTTGATTACTTGTTGGAGTCTGGTGGATGCTGTCTTGATTTGTTACTGCTGTGTCTTTGATGTTGTACACTGTCATGTACACTTGTGTTCGAGCATGCATTTGTTAGTGATGTTGTACTTCACTATTGCCTAGTCTTGTTTGTTCGATCACCTTGCTGTTCCATGGTTTGAAATCTGGTTGTTCACTGGTCTTTGAGGCATATTGCATTTTTCTTTGTGGTCTGCACTTTGATATTGTGTAGCCTGGTCTGGTTGTTATGCTTATGTATACTTCATGCTTGATTTGGGTTCATATGCACTTGATTCATATTATAGCCGTATCACCATATGTACACATGCATATACAGCTGGTCCTGGCATCATCCTTTGTAGTGTTTTATAAACTGCTATCATGTTGGTGGTATTGTGCCTTAGCCTCTTGTGCATTGCCCAATACATATTGTCACTGTTTGATATAGTTTGGATTCGGGCTTTGACTTATGTCACTGATTTTTGGTCGAGACTTGTTTTAGTTGTCGAGACCGTTTTTCCATACTTGCACATTTTTAATTGCACCTGTGTTGAATCCAGTTTTAAAACTCGGGTTTGACCTTGTGCTCACCTGTCCCTGTAGCATTATCAAGTGTATATCGGTGTGCACGGCCTTGTGGCATGTACAGTGATACACTATGCATGTCACATTGTTCGTGTGTGATGAATTCAAATTTAAATGACGACGAACAACCCAAATAACTGAGGCAAATAATATTTTCAAAATCCATATTTTATTTTATATTGCAAAAATATTTCTTTTTCAATTTTACTGCATTAGTGAATATTTTTGCAGATTGCTCAGATGTTGGACTCTAACTGGAATGAAGTTGAAGATAAAATACGAATTGAGTGAATGAGTGATGTGTAGTGAGGTTAAATGTAAATATGAAATTGTGATGTATTTGTAATCAAAATTGTATAGTGTATAGTGAGAGCTTGAATTTGTACTATTCAAAATTGTAACAAATATTTGTTTGAATAAAATTTCTGTTTGAATTCAAATTCTGTGTTATTTAATTTTACTCAGCAAATATTTATTTAACTTGTTAAAATAGTACATTAACAAATACATTTAAACGAATGTATATATGTTTATTATCATCAAACAAAAATCATATAAGCGCATATTCAGCAATCTCCCCCTTTTGATGATAACAAACATATATTTAAGATTTTGAATATGTTAAATGTATTTGATCATTGATATATCCTAATTGCTCCCCCTATTTAAATGCTTCCTCTCTACACAAAGCTCCCCTTACATATATGCATGCAAATAAAAATATGCAAATGAGCCTAGATGCAAATAGAAAATTATTTGACCTTTGCTTGATTTTATTTGACAAAATCTTAACTTTTCTCTCCCCCTTTTGTTATCAGCAAAAGAATAATAGTATTAGAGAAAATAGAGATAAAGTGATCGATATTAATTCAACATTAAAGCTCAATTGAATATAAATATTAAATTTCAATAAAAAATCAAACAAAAATCATAAATATTTTGTTAGGCGCATATTCCACTTTTAGAATGATGGGAATTATGTCATCATATAAAACCATACAGTTGTGTCTATTTGTGGTATTTTTATATCAGGAATTTGAATATCTACTAACCATGCATAACTGTTAGGACTTTTAAATGAGATTAGTAGTATTCCAATTTTATTTTAAAAAAAATGAATTCAAGTATCTTCTAACCACGCATAACCGTGAGGACTTTTAAATAGGATTAGAATCAACTTGTTTATTTAAAAATCAACTTTTGATATGCGTTCCATACATGCATAACCGTGAGGACTTTTAAATGAGCATGGAAGCACATAACAAATTCCAAGTAATTCACCCATGCATAACCGTGAGGACTTTTAAATGAGAGTGAATACTTTGGTATTTATTTATTTATTTATTATTTTCTTTTACTATATAAATTTTTTCTATTATTTTAAAAATGTGAAAATGAAAAACGAACGATTCCTGTTTAAAGTACCACTTATCGACAAACTATATAGAATTTTGATGAGTGATGGTCGTTAGAAATATGATAGATATAAAGATGGTCATGGAATTTTAACCAACAAAAAGTTTTATAACTCTTTTTTAAATTTCTAAAGAAATTTTCTAATTATACTTTCTTGAGTTATAATATATGATCAATATCAACGCTCATCACTTTTTCAATCACTATTTATCTTTTCAGAAAATTATTAGGGAGTCAGATTAGTCAAAATAGTCATTTAAAATCAAATTCAAAAATAAGTATGAAATCAATTTTTCAAAATGACTAATATGAAAATATGGTCAAAAATGATTTTCTCGAGGGGGTTTTATAAGAAAATTTTCTGCTATTTGAAAATTATTTGAAATGAAAAATATGCAGATATTTTGTTTGAAAAACGATGCTGTTACTAAATGTCTCAATAAAAATCACGTTTCACTAGTAATTTTTCTATCAACTAGATTACCAGTGTAATCTGCATCTGAATTTCTCTTTCACTCAAAATTATCATTAATTGAATTCGGTTGATCAAACCATGAAGTGTGCACCAAAAAATTTCAAACTCAATTTTAACAGCAATTCAAATGACATTCTTTCGAAATTGAATTGAGGCCGTGTAAATAATCAATAACCGTGAATATAGAGTTAGCCGTATTATAAGCAATTGTATAATCATCCAACAAAACACTATTTTTAATCCAAACTGATGTATAAGAAGTAATTCAAAGAATCTAAAGAATATTATAGTGTTTTTGGCATAAGAATATAATTGGCCAACTATGTTGAATAAATCAGAGTCAAAATCATCATCTATTCTTCATCTCAATATTGGCTGATTTTAATTCAGAGCATGGTGCAGATTATCACATTTAATATATCGTTCAAATAAATATACCTTTACCTGTTTTTACCTTTACGATATCTTTCGTCGTTGTCCATTGTGATTCTGTCACCTTTATACTAGGCTAAGGAACTTTGTTTTGTCGCCCGTTGTATTTCTGGAACAACCAAAATCCAGAGAACACTGTTGTTGTTCCTTAGCCTGCCACCACACCTACACGTTGAAAGATTTTTGTGACCTATTTTTTTTATAGGTCCATGGTTGTTAGTGGTAGAAAATTTTGAAAAACAATTTTGTAAAAACCCAAAACTATTTATAATTCGGCACCCAAATTTGTTTGACTTTGAGAGTTTTTATATTTGTGCCTTTTGGAACCCAAATCGGTATAGTTTTCACATGTTTGGGTCTATACCAACAATTATTGTGATTGTTTCCATATTTTCTACAAATTATGCACATAGAGCTGACTTGATTAATATTGCTTTCAACAATTTTCGATTTACTATATCCAAGTCCTTGTCTAACCGTATTAACAGTTTGCTTTCCTAATAGAATATTCAACGATTTTTCACTTTTTGAAAATTTATCTAAAGTCGTTGACAATTTTTGGACTTGTGTTTTGAGAGATTCATTTTCATTCAATAATTGTGTGCACTTTTTAATAGAATTTTCTCTCCTAGTATTTTCATTTTCTTTCAAAATCAGAATTTCATTTTCAAGTGATTTTATTTTAATTTCTGATTTTTTAATTTCTTCTTCAAATGTTGGACACTTATCACACTTAGGGATCCTATTTTGATAGGTTTTAACTAATTGGTCAAGTTGTTCATTTAATTCCATCAAAGTAACCTTTAGTGATTCAAGTTTAGCATATTTCTCCCTAAGTCGTTCAAAACAGCCATTTACTTCATGGAAATAAATAAGTAATTCGGAGTGAGTAAGTTTTGATACCTCGCTTGGCTCGTCATCGTCGCTATCAGTTATATTTCCTTGAAGGAACATATCTGCTTTCTCACTCTCACTGCTAGTACTTTTATCATTCTCATCCATTTCATCCCAAGTGGCTGCAAAACTTTTCTTTTTCTGTTTCTTTCCAAAGTCACGTCGATTTTGAGGACAATTGGGCTTGATGTGTCCGGGTTGGTTGCATTTATGACAAATGATCTTCTGTTCTTCTGAGTAGTCTAGTGCTTTACCTATTCTGCTTTTCAATTCCTGATTTCGAGCTGGATTTCCGTATTTGCGATTCCACCTTTTGAATTTCTTTATTAGTAGTGTCAGCTCTGCTGCTCCATCATCATCATCGTTATCATCATCACTTTTGGTTATTCCTTTGAGCGCTATATATTTCTTTCGAGTATCTCCTCCTTCACGCTCTTCCTTGAATTTCATTTCTAGCTCATAAATGGTGAGATTTCCGATGAGTTCTTCAACTTTCATTTGTTTTAAGTATTTTGATTCTTGAATGGAAGTCACTTTCGCTTCAAATTTTCGTGGAAGGACTCTGAGGATTTTTCGGACTATCTCCAACTCCGTGTATGATTTTCCAAGAGCTTTTGATTTATATATGATATTAGAAAGTCTTCCATGCATCTCTTTAACATTTTCTTCCTTCGCCATTGTGAAGTTCTCATATTCGCTGCTTAGCATGGCAAGGCAAGATTCTTTGACTTGAGATGTTCCTTCGTGAGTCACTTCTAGTGTGTGCCATATTTCCTGCGCAGTTAGACAATGTGAGACACGATTAAATTCAAATTGATCCAATGAACAGATAATAGAATTCATAGCTTTAGCATTAGTATTTTGTAATTTATTTTCTAGTTCTGTCCATTGTTCCTTTGGTTTATCTACTTCCTGATTATCTACAGTTATAGTTGGTGTTCTATAACCTGTCTCAACAATATTCCAAGCGTCAATGGTTTTCAGAAAGATTTCCATCCTATTTTTCCAATAATTGAAACACCCTTAAATAAGAAAAAATAGGCCGGCCCAATTATTCTTTCTCTATATTTTTTATCGGCCCATTCCTTTGTTTGTGATGGCGGCTCTTGTTTCTTCGTTCGTTCTTCTTCCTTTAAAAATTAGGGCTTTTGGTATGATTGAGGTCGCCGAATCCAGTAGCTTCGATCGAGATAAATATATTCCAGTTCCTTGCGTTCGTCGATCGATTTGTCTCTTTGAGTTTCTGTCGGCTACTTCAATTCGATCAAGTTCGAATTATAATTGGTATGTTAATTTTTTGCTTTTGCTTTTACTGGTTTTGGCTTGCTTGAACTTGATGGATATGCCGATGATGTGTTAGGATTTTTATATGGGTTCGTAACCCTTGTTTTGCGTTCGTCTGATTTCTTCAACACTATGCTTTCGGCCGTTCGATTTCACTTTGATGTTGATGATTTTACTTACTCAATCAAATTCTTATAATTGATGCTTGCTTGGTTGACACGGTTTTGAATCAATTTCGTGATGACCACGGCTTTAATTTGTGACATTTGACTTTGTCACATTCGTATATTTTTATGACTTGATTCCATGGTGATTTCACTGTGACTTCGTTAATGGTTCATCTTGTTCGTCGCTGAACATTACTGTTTTGGTTTAACCTGTATATCATTATTTTCAAACTTGCTATTATTGTTGCACTGCCATGCGGTAGCTTGATTCATGTATACACAGTTGCTTCTTTTTGGAAAATTGACTGCTCGATATTGTTTGATTTGGTACGAACTTCATATTGATACTGTTAAGTCATTGTACTGCTTCGGCCTAGTGATGTTGCTCTATCTTTGTGCATTACTGAAACTCTTTATATACAGTTGAGTTTTGTTCATTCAATTCATTGAAATTGATATTAGTTCACTGTGTATAATTGTCTGGTTGTTGCTTGATGAAGAGGTTGAACTTGTTCGTCGAGCTTGCATACTTGTAGTTGTACTGTCTTGGTTACATGCATTGCTGTATCACTTTGGTTTTTTTTCTTCTGTTTGCATGCTTGAAGTCATTTGATCTTGATTACTTGTTGGAGTCCGGTGGATGCTGTCTTGATTTGTTACTGCTGTGTCTTTGATGTTGTACACTGTCATGTACACTTGTGTTCGAGCTTGCATTTGTTAGTGATGTTGTACTTCACTATTGCCTGGTCTTGTTCGTTCGATCACCTTGCTGTTCCATGGTTTGAAGTTTGGTTGTTCGCTGGTCTTTGAGGCATGTTGCATTTTTCTTTGTGGTCTGCACTTTGAAATTGTGTAGCCTGGTCTGGTTTTTATGCTTATGTATACTTCATTCTTGATTTGGGTTCATATGCACTTGATTCATATTATAGCCGTATCACCATATGTACACATGCATATACAGCTGGTCCTGGCATCATCCTTTGTAGTGTTGTATAAACTGCTGTCATGTTGGTGGTATTGTGCCTTAGCCTCTTGTGCATTGCCCAATACATATTGTCACTGTTTGATATAGTTTGGATTCGGGCTTTGACTTATGTCACTAATTTTTGGTCGAGACTTGTTTTAGTTGTCGAGACCGTTTTTCCATACTTGCACATTTTTAAGTGCACCTGTGTTGAATCCAGTTTTAAAACTCGGGTTTGACCTTGTGCTCACCTGTCCCTGTAGCATTATCAAGTGTATATCGGTGTGCACGGCCTTGTGGCATGTACAGTGATACACTGTGCATGTCACATTGTTCGTGTGTGATGAATTCAAATTTAAATGACGACGAACAACCCAAATAACTGAGGCAAATAGTATTTTCAAAATCCATATTTTATTTTATATTGCAAAATTTTACCGCGTTAGTGAATATTTTTGCAGATTGCTCAGATGCTGGATTCTAACTGGAATGAAGTTGAAGTTAAAATACGAATTGAGTGAATGAGTGATGTGTAGTGAGGTTAAATGTAAATATGAAATTGTGATGTATTTGTAATCAAAATTGTATAGTATATAGTGAGAGCTTGAATTTGTACTATTCAAAATTGTAATAAATATTTGTTTGAATAAAATTTCTGTTTGAATTCAAATTCTGTGTTATTTAATTTTATTCAGCAAATATTTATTTAACCTGTTAAAATAGTACATTAACAAATACATTTAAACAAATGTATATATGTTTATTATCATCAAACAAAAATCATATAAGCGCATATTCAACAATATTATTTTTAAATGATTTGAAACGGAACCCGGTATTTAATTCTTAAGTTTCCGTTAATTAATAGTTTCAATTATTGTAGTGAAATGGAATGTATCTAATTAATAATTGGAACCTCTAAATGAAATAATAAATTTAATGCTAAGTTAAAATGGGATTAAAAGAAAGTTGAAATTTGTAATCTACAAAACAAAGGATATGATTTTTGAACATTAAATTAACTTAAAAGAAATGCGATAAACTTGTATAAATTTCAATTGCATTCTTAAAAAGCATATATATAACTTACCAAATATTAAAAGTTGAATGTTTAAATAGAAAATGTAATGGGAAATTTTACAAGTAAAACGGGAAGTAATGAAAGTATTCAATGAATCAGCTTTCACAAATAAGAATTTAATATTATAATTGTTGTAAACTTAAGAATGACTGAAAGGCCACTAATTAAATATAATAGAAAAGTTATAAAGAAATGATTATAAACTTGAGTAAATGTTGAGGTTATTTATAATAAAAATAGTAGAACGATGATGACTGTAAATAAATGAATGTGATACAATAAAAAGAAATTTCATGATATGAAAAAATGAAAATAAATGGAAATATGTAAGAAGTTAAATGTAAATTAAAAGATAGATCGTTAATTGAATGAAAAGGAAATCAAACAACAAATGTTATAAAATGAAATTAATAAATTGAACTCGATCTATTGTTTGAAATTGTTGTTTGGGCAAGAATACTTTAAAGTTTGTTTGGATGTGAATAATCTATTTAGTTTCATCTAAGACTGTTCAGTATATGGTGCACTTAGTAGTTTATTATTCATTCTGTACAATTTAAAGTTTTAAACCCAAACAACTATTTGTTTTGTTTGCTATGGATATATGGATGATTGATTTTATTGACTTTATATGATGGTTGTATGTTGTGATTGCAAGTGATTATTATTGATTTGTTTGTTAGTGGTTGAAACAACTTTAATATTTCATTTTATATAATTGTTAACTTTTTTGGATTATATAAGTGAAATACAGGTTATGGAAGCAATTGCTACTGCTTTTGGTTTCATAAAATAAACGTTAATTTCCTGACAAATAGGTATGTTCTAGGATTACGGTTTTATAGCATTATTATATTGTTTTTCCCGTGTTGGGATATGTTATTTTGGAAATTATATGTTATATATTGTTATATTTGATATTATATTTTCTCCCGCGCCTCTCCGTACAAAAGAGACTCTGTCGAAATTTTCCGTAAATTTTAGACTTAGAATTTTTTTGAAATGTTTTCCAAGCTTTATTAATTTGAGTATAAAAAGATTTAACAGGTATAAATCGGTATACTTTATTTAGATTATTTAATTTGGTAAATTTATTTGTTTATAAGTTAATATTTTTGAATAAGATATTGTTTGCTCAATTCTTTCCTCCCTTTTTTCTTTTCGGGGACGAAAAGTTTTGAGTGGGGGAGAGTGTAACGACCCGTAAAATTTTCAATAATTTTTGTTAATTTTATTAAATGTTTGTTATCTAATATTGGAAAAAGAAAAATCTGTGACTCATTAATGAAATAATAACTTAAATGAGATGTAATAATGTTAATGAAAGACTATAAATAACCAAACTAGTGCGTACCCAATTGATTGAAACAATTGCAAGGTCATAATTGGTTGTAAATAGTAAATTGGGAAATAAAATTCAAAGTTATGTTAATAGACTAAACAATACGTAATAAGCTGTAATTTGGAGAAATCAAATTAGATAATTAATTATAATAATTGTTGGCTGATAATAAAGTATGAATAGGATAATGATTGATGGAATAAAAAGAATGGAAATCAAGATTTATTAATTTAAATTTAATAATTGGATTAGTTGGAATTAAATGAAAATGAATATTTAAATACTACGTAAATTTGAATTAAGATGAAATTGGGAATATTAGTGTAATAGATATAAACCTATGTTGACATGACCTTTAAGATGGTAAGTTAGTAGTTGATTCATAATAAGATTAAAAAAATTAAATAAATGGATTTATTGGAATTGCAATTGATAATTAACGAATTTATTAAAATTGAAGTTAAACATTGTAGTTGTGAATTGATTAACTTTAAATTGATATCGAAATTGGTTATAAAGGATTTTAATTACTAAAGTAATCCATGATGATAATTTTTTTTATAGAAATTGAATTTAATGGTGATTTAATTAATTTAATATTAATTTATTTAATTGACTGGAAAATAGCCATTTTGGCCACTGACTCGGATTTCGACGAAACTAGTTTCATCGGATCCGTAACGGTGAATTATTATAGGACTTCAAGTTTCGTAGCGATCGGACTTATCTTTTGATCGTACGGACTCGAAATGCCTAGAAATCAATTAAATTGGAATCAATTTGAAATAACTTGATTTTAGCATAAGTTCTTCATACGATAGAATTTGGACTTGAAACTTGTTCCATTGCGTTTAAAATATTTAAAAACCTCTATTTTGATATTTTAACGACCCATAAATTTCGACAGTTAAAGTTGTTAATTAAATAGGATTTTTGTAATTGAAATTTTGAAAAAAAAGTGATAAATTAGTATTGAAATGAAATCCAATTGAAAAAATAGTGGAAACCATTATAATTTGTTAATTAAATTTGATTTGTGAAATTAATACTGGAAGAAATAAATTGGAAATAATATTAATGAAATAATAACTGAATTGAATTACAACTATATAAATGAAAGTAAAAATTTTTAAGTGGATGTCGACATTGAATAAACTAATTAAAATAAAATCTAAATACATGTTTGGATAGAATCAATAATTGATGGATTAAATAGTAAGTAATTAGAATTTAATTCTATAAAATTTGGAAACTGAATGTAATGTAAAGTAATAAGGTTAGTGCAACACCCATTAATGAATGGAATGAAATGAGACTAATATAAATGTATATTAGGTTATGAATAAATTTGAATGAAGAAGAAAAAAAACGTAAACATTGATTGATAAATAAATATACAAGTATATTAAAGGTTACAACAGTGGGTTACTAGAAATTCACTCATTTACCAATAAAGATAATTAGATGTGCCTCGATGATAATTGTGATGACCCGAAATTTTTAAGCAATTGAAATTGGAATATTCAATTGAATTTGAATATTTAAATGATAAATTTTAACTCGAATCCAAATATCACCAATTATTTGATAATTAAATTATTGAATTAAATAAGCGAAATTGGGTAAATTGTTGAATCTGGAGTTTTAAGCCTATTAAAAATAATTTGAAGGCTTATAAATTTTATATTGATAATACTAAGGATAATAGAAGTTGTAAAATTGAATTTAACAATGGTTTGTTCAGTTTTAAAATTTATATCGTTTAAATTGAATTTAAAAATAGCCTTCCGAGACACAGTCTCGGAATTCAACGAAACCAGTTCCATTGGATCCGTAATATTAAATTATTGTCGGATTTCAATTTTTGCTAGGTTCGGAATTACCGTTTGATCGCACAACCCGTAAATGCATAAAGAAAGTTAATTAAATTTAATTTACTTGGTCAAATCTTTTTATAGAAGTCTCACCCCATAGCTTCTAGCGCAAGCTTCGTTTTCACTTTTATAATTTGGCCGAAGCCTTATCCTTCAGATGAAAACCGAGATCTTTCAAAAAGAAATAAAAATAAAAATAAATAAATGGCCGATGTTTTCCCAATCCTTCCCCTTCATTCTTTATCTGTTCGAACGAAATCACCTTCGTTCTTTAAATCGCATACCTCTACTATCTTTTCTCTTCATTCACGAAAATCGCATCTTCCTCACTTTCGATTTCTGTTCAATCCAATGCGTAGACGAGAGGAAGTAGGATTGCACTCGCGAATTGAACTCGCGGTGATGGAGACTTCGTCGTTGACAACTGGAGGGCATGCCATCGAGTCGCGTTCAGGTCGCCATCGTGTGCTAGGGTTTTGGCGAGCAGCAGGCGACAGGGACGTGTGCTCAGTAGTGCTCGAACGCAGCGAAGCTGATGATGGAGGCATCACGATGGTTGGACGGCGCTCATGGAGATGGGTTGCGGCTAGGGTTTCGTTTCGAAATCCAGTGAGGTATAAAGATTTATCTTGTAATTTAAATTTGATATTGAGTTGAAACAAAGTAAATTTTACAGTGAGGTAGCCATTTTGTTGTTTACTGTAATAGAGAAAATGATTACAGTAAGTATATTGAAGTGAATTTTACAGTAAGTATATTAACAATTTTATTTTAATTTAACAGGATATGTATATAGATAAGATTTAAAAAATTATATAATAATAATAAATATATTTTATTACAAAAAGATTAGTTTAAAATTTAATTGAATTAAAATGGTAATTAACGGTCAATTTTTATTTCGAGTATTAATAAATAGTATAACTGTTATACAAGGTTTTAAATCACGGAGGGAAGCCAGTTTGGAAATAGACTGCAAATCAAAAGCAAAGGTGAGTTAATCTCACTCAATTTAAATTTAAATGATTAAATTTAAATAGTTGATTCTATGGTTGAATTGATTGATGAGATATAGTATAATATAATTTGAAATTGGCATATTATGTGATGCTAAAGTCTGTGGATGCAGGGAAAACAGGTTGGAGGGATCCAACTGGACCCCTCAACTTTTATTTAAATTATTTTATATTCTCTGTTCTGATTGTTTGATATTCTATAATGAATTATGTGGAAGTATTGAATGTTATGGCTTGGTTGATATAATTGGGTATAATGAATTACCGAAGTTATAAGTTTGATTTTGGAAATGAAAATAAAGAAGTGAAATTGCAAGTAAAATAATTATAGAATAAATTTAAGAATGACTTGGAAAAGAAATAAAGTGACTTTAAAATTCTAATAAGTGAATCTTGAGAGTGGAAAGGAAAATTTGAATAAACAGAAGGTTAATGAATTTTAAAATGCAGTATTATTAATTAAGAAGAACAAACATTTATTTAGAATTTAAGATTTGGATTATTGAAAGAGTAAAGAAGAAATAAAATAAAATAATAATAATTAAGTCCATAACTACTGAATTTGAAAATGAACTGATAAGTAAAGGAATTTATTTCAAATGAATAAATTGGAAATCAATTTGGGAAATTGATTTATGTGAGTGAAATTTGAAATTTCTCTCTGAATAACCAAGTACGTTTTCGAAGTAAACCTTTAAATATAAATTAAAGGTTTAAAGTTGTTTAAGAAGTATGTTTTGAAAAATTTACTATTTCTAAATATTTAAATTCTAAAGTAAGTATTTTCTCAAATCTATTATAGTAGTAATTATTTAAAAGTGACTTAGCATTTTGTTTCAAAAGTGAAAATCTAGTTTTATATTTTATTAAGTAACCTTATTTTCAAATATTCATATAGTATGTATTTTTAACAAATTATTGAAGTAGGTTAACTTAAATGTTTTAAAGTAGATTTCAAAAATAAAGTGTTTTAAATTATTTTTAAAAATCTAGTTGTGTGCTTGGTAATTTCAGAGGAGATAGAAAATATTTGGGAAAGTTCATTCTGAAAAGAAAGATGGTTTTGAAACTGTTTTCAAAGGGTTGAAAATAGAAAAAATATCTTGTGAAGATAATTTGAGGTTAATAAATACTTTGAGAAATTATTTATTGTTGGATGGATGTTTGTGCATTTTAATTGATAGTTAAATAACCGACTATCAATATTGGACAACTGCGTTGATCGTTTCGAAGAGACCGGGATTGAGATTAATTTCTCGAAAACCACTTCGATCCGGTTTGTACGTTTCGTGCGAAAAAGGTGTTCGGAGTCGAAGATGGAGCAATGAAGTGCAAGGGCTAGTCGCTACTAATCCTGAGGATATTTCCAAAATGGATGTAGTAGGAGTAGTGCCTTCGGTTCCGTTCGAACCCGGGACGGACTTGTATGGACGAATGCTTGCGAAACATCGTCAGGTGGACGATGGGCATTCTAAGTGAAACGTTCTAAAGGTAGCGTTAAGCCTCAATCCTCATCAACCGGGAATGATTGAAAATCAGGCGATATGCAGCAATGCTTCGTGGGTAGCCCCCACTTGAGAGTAAGGTCATCCCTGTCTAGATGTCCCTTTTTATCTGGCTTAGTGGTGCGGTTGCTGATCCCAACCGTGGGGTGATCTTATTCGGAACTGTCCAGTAAGGGATGGGTCCGGCCTTGTGTTGCAGGGGATGAAGGGAGTAATCCTCGGTACGGTGATCTAGGCACCGTACTGTGACAGGTGGTACCCCAGTGCCTAGTCATTGTTGGAAATCCATTCTCCCTACGAGCCTTTTACGAGTTTTGTTTGTATTACCCACTTCTGTGGCTAGTAGCTGGAATTTAATCATGTAGCAATTTCGGCTATTTTATAAGTATTTGTAAATAGACCCTATTATAATATAAGAGGATTTCTATAAAAATTGTTTTAGCTATCGTAAGGTAAAACCCGACATGTTTATTTATGGCGTGATCTTACGAGATGCTTTTGTTTTCAAAGGATTTTGAAACTTTAATAATCAATTGGGTGTGATTTTCTCACACTGGTATTCCAGACTGACTCGGGTGTTATTTAACTGTAATGCTCAGGTCAGACCGAGTATTATAGGATACAGGATTGATGCTGTGGAGCTCAGGAGACGAGCTGGATGACGATACGTATTTACATACTTGTTTATGTATATATTCCGCTGTATGGAGTAGCTGTGTATCCTGATGTATGTTATTGATAGCTGTGATTGATGTACTCTGATGATGTATATATTTATATATATATGAAACTGATATATATTTGTTTTTATGTAAAGACCATTATTTATCTATTATATTTTATTCCGCTGCGATGGTTAGATTCTGATGTTGTTTTAGTTTTCTCTTCTTCTACCTCTTCTTCTTTAACCAAAATGGTTCGTATTTCTGTGCAACTTGAGTTGATTTATGTAGAATAGTGTCGGCTCAAGTGGTACGGATTTGCGGGCCGTCACAGTGGTATCATAGCTTAGGTTGGTGATAACCTTGGCTCTGGTGGGAATTACTCAAATAGAGTCCGTAGTACTCTAAAATGAGTTTGAGCGTATTAATAGATATGAGCGCATATTTGTTAGTGAATATAAATGGTTTTAATATTGTGTTGATTGGTTTATTGAGTGGCATATGAATCTTCGTCGACACAGTCTGGACAATTGTATCGAAGGGGTTTCTAAACACTTGAATAGAACAATTGACACAGTATTGTTTTAAAGGTGGGTAAATGAAATAATTTTAACCAAAATATATTTTGATATAAGAAAAGTTTTTGTAAACTATTTTAGCTAATATATGGTTGCTTGGATGTTAGAGATGATAATATTAAATTATTGTCATTAGAGTGTAAAAATTTAACTAGAAATTGAAAGTATAATCAAAGGTTAAGGAAATAAATTCAATTATAAAATGAAATTTATAAATAGGAATTATGAATGTGGTTTATAAATTGAAATATAATCAAGTGAGAATTTGTATGAGCATAAACTATACAAATGAATTATAGTTAAAATTTGAACTAAAATCGAATTTGAAACTTTAAATCCCGGAGATTTTGGAAGTGTTTTGAAGATAAATAATAGCATAATTGTTTTGGAGATATTTCTGAAAGGAAATTTGTTTTAAAGAGATTTTGAAAGTGAATAGCATTGAAATCACTTGGACTATTGGAAAATAATTCTGATGATGACGGCCGCATCATCATTATTCATTTTCGAATTTCTAAGTGACGGATTGCTGACAAATTGATTTATTCAGAAAATCTAGTTGTTTTTGAAAATCTCAAAGGAAATTTTTTGAGAATAAAACCAGGATTGGTTTGATTTTTGAGAAGTGTGATTTGAGGTGTTGGAGATTTCAAAATGATTTGAAACCAAAAGCCGGGTGTTTAAAAATCATAATGAGATGAATTATAAGCTGATAAATTAAGATGATTTTTAAATCATGAAAGAAATATAAGCTTTGGATAATGGAAATTAAATTTAAAATGAAAATGAAATTAACTTGGATTGGGAAATAAAATTTAACTGGATTGAATTAATTAAATAGGCTGAAATAATATCCAGTTGTATTCGAATTAAGTTGAAATCGAATTGAGATTAAATAAATCCGAGTTATAATAAAATTGAATTGGAATAAAAAAAAAATTCAATTGAGTTATCAAATGGAATTATATTCTTACCTGAAAAAAATGGAAATAAGTGGGTAAGGATTGGAATTGGAATAAATGAATAAGAATAACTTATAAGAGAATTAAAAATCCATAAAATAAAATATGTTTGGGTTATAAATAAGCATAAGGCTTGAGTTAAAAATAAAAGAAGGATATATTCAAGCCCAGAATGAATGGAAATGTGTAAGTGAATAAGTTATGACTTATAAATTGAAAAAAAAAATGGGATAGAAAACCCAAAATAAATATTATTGATGAATTGGAGAATAAAATAAAAATCAAAACTTGAATTCTAAACTAAATTGAACTGAGAAAAAAAAATTAAATGAAGTGATATTTGGAATTAAAAATCAAGTTTTGGATTATAAATTGGGGAAATACTATTTAGATAATAAATTAGGTAATAAAATATGTAATAAGAACCCAATGCAGTTAAGTAGAAGCTGAATTGTGAGATAATAATGAAGTTTGAAGATAGAACTCAAGCTATTGATAAATTTGACTTGAAATCATTAGTAAGTAAAATATAATTGAAAGTGACCTTGCAATTAATTAAATGAATTGAGAATGAAATTGAATTGTGAGTTCATAAAGGTGAATGGTAAATTGAAAAGGGATAGTGAATGCAGAACTTGAGTTATTAATTAAAATTTAATGTGAAGTGTTAACAAATCAAATATAATTGAAATGTATCGAATAAAAATGTAAATGGATTAAAATAGTAATGGATTGAGTGGGTAAACTAGTTATATTGAATAAATAAATGGAAGGAATAAATAAGAATCAAATGGAAGTGAACTTAAGTTTGAAGTGGAATAAATTTAGTAAATTAACTTAAGTCAAGAATAATTAGAAGCTCGGCTACGAGTAGAATTGGAAGACCATTAAATTAAGGCTTGGTTTGAATTAATTCGGGAATGGGAAGTAATATGCAAGCTTTGAATGGGTCGAGCTAAATAAATGGCCGTGAATAAATTGAAATTAAAAGGAAATTTAATTGGCAATGAAGATGAACCTAAATTGTTACTGGTTTTGAATGAAACTAGTTTGGTTAATATAATGAAATGCAAGTGAATGGATTCAAATTTAAAATGCAATGGAAATGAGAATAGATTGAGAGAGAATTAAGTTGAATAGAAGAGAAAATTTTACTTGTAAAATGAAAATGAGCTTAAGTATAAAAATTTGAATAAATTGAAGTAAATTAACTTAAGCTAAATGGATGGAGGAGAGTTGAAATGAATTCAACTTAAACTAAGTTTATTATTATTGGATTGGATTTAAATCAAGTGAAGATAGATAATATTTAAGGAAATGAAAATTCATAATGGAATTGGTTTTGAACTCGAGTTAAATAAAATAAATTGGATTATAAGAGGAATGGTTGAATTGTAAATAAATGGAAGTAAGTAGAAATGATTTGAAGTGGCATTGTTATTAATATAATACAATTCAGAAATAAATTATTGGATGTGAATAAGAATTGATATTGGATTCAATAAATATACCAACTAAATTTTAAAAATGGATTGGAGTTAAAAATAAATTGAATTGGAATCCATTCAAATTGATTTTAAAACTCAAGTAATCATTTATTCACTTGGATATGGGCGAAACTGCATAAAATAAATCGTCGTTTGACGCAAGTAAAGAGAATTAAGATTCTAATAGTTGATAGAAGTTAAATAAATTGATTTTGAGATCAACCGGATTAAATATGAGTTTGTTTTGCTAAAATGAATTGAATGAAAGAAATTTAGTGGTAAACCATTTGAATTGAATGAAGTTGTATATAAATAGGTTGTGAGCAATTTAAATTAATGTTGGAACCCTATAAAATTGCTTATAAGTGTTGTTTAATCTACATGGTTTATTAAAACTGGAATGTTTGCTAGTTAAATATGTAAAATGTTGTTAAGTTGCATGATTTTGGCACTTACATGTTTAAATTGAGTAAGTACTGGTTTTGGATGCGCAAGTTGCAAATTTAGTTAGCCGCTTGCTTAAAAATGCTAAATAAAGGTACGCTTACGCAAAAGAATTCAAAATAGGAAATATGAACTGCACATATTGATATATATTGTGATTTCCGGCCTGAGGCCGATGTATATATGTTTTTGTGCATCCTGCGATATCGCAGAAGTCTCTCCGTACAAAGGAGAATCTGCCAAAAATTTTCGTAAATTTTGGGAGTTAGAAATTTTTAGAAAATTTTGAAAAATTTCCTTAACGACAAACAAATTCAAATTGGAAACTAAAATAAGTTGGTAAATGAAACCAATTTAAAATAATTAGTTATAAACGACAAATAAATTTTAATATTCAGAGTTAAAGATAAATTGAATTCATATGGAAATGAAAGAATTGATTTGAATAGAAATGGATATAAACTAAAGTGGTAAAGTGAAAATAAATATAAGAAACATATAAAATGCTTATGTTGACTTAAGTAAGGAACGGTCAATTCTTAATTGGAAATTTATACACAAATATATTCTAAGGTAATATTAGAATGAATAGATGTTGACATTATGTGAGGAAGTCGATTAAATGTTTTAGGAATATTGAAATTGGATATTAGTGCTAAGCAGGATATGCAGGTATTATAAAAGGAAAAGGGGATTGGATTTGATTTCAGAAAAATAAATTTGAATGGCCCGACTAAAAGGTATGTGTTTAAAATTATGTATGGAATTTGATTGATTGGGTTTTTGGATATAGCCACTAGGCTTTTGTTTTCTTTTGAGATTTGGGAGGCCGTAGAGCCATTTTGTAGTTGTACCGAGCCAGCCGCGCAAAGGAGACGCTGGCGAAATTTTTCGGAAATTTAGGGAGTTAGAAAATTTTTGAGAAAGTTTTGATAATTCAAATTTGATTTTAACTTTAAAATTTGAATTGTTAAATAGTAATATAGTTTGAGGCTTATGAATAAGTTTGAAAGGTTAGAAAAAGGGTTAGTGAGTCTTTGATAAAAAATTTGTTTGGTAAGTTGTTAAAAACTATTTGGGTTGAGGGAATAGTTAACGGGATATAGATCGTTCTTCCTAATTAGTAATTTCGGAGACGAAATTCTTTTAAGTGGGGAGGAATGTGACGACCCGAAATTTTTAAGCAATTGAAATTGGAATATTCAATTGAATTTGAATATTTAAATGATAAATTTTAACTCGAATCCAAATATCACCAATTATTTGATAATTAAATTATTGAATTAAATAAGTGACATTGGGTAAATTATTGAATCTGGAGTTTTAAGCCTATTAAAAATAATTTGAAGGATTATAAATTTTATATTGATAATACTAAGGATAATAGAAGTTGTAAAATTGAATTTAACAATGGTTTGTTCAGTTTTAAAATTTATATTGTTTAAATTGAATTTAAAAATAGCCTTCCGAGACACAGTCTCGGAATTCAACGAAACCAGTTCCATTGGATCCGTAATATTAAATTATTGTCGGATTTCAATTTTCGCTAGGTTCGGAATTACCGTTTAATCGTACAACCCGTAAATGCATAAAGAAAGTTAATTAAATTTAATTTACTTGGTCAAATCTTTTTATAGAAGTCTCACCCCATAGCTTCTAGCGCAATCTTCGTTTTCACTTTTATAATTTGGCCGAAGCCTTATCCTTCAGATGAAAACCGAGATCTTTCAAAAAGAAAAAAAAAATGGCTGATGTTTTCCCAATCCTTCCCCTTCATTCTTTATCTGTTCGAACGAAATCACCTTCGTTCTTTAAATCGCATACCTCTACTATCTTTTCTCTTCATTCACGAAAATCGCATCTTCCTCACTTTCGATTTCTGTTCAATCCAATGCGTAGACGAGAGGAAGTAGGATTGCACTCGCGAATCGAACACGTGGTGATGGAGACTTCATCGCTGACAACTGGAAGGCATGCCATCGAGTCGCGTTCAGGTCGCGATCGTGTGCTAGGGTTTCGGCGAGCAGCAGGCGACGTGGACGTGTGCTCAGTAGTGCTCGAACGCGGCGAAGCTGATGATGGAGGCATCACGATGGTTGGACGGCGCTCGTGGAGATGGGTTGTGGCTAGGGTTTCGTTTCGGAATCCAGTGAGGTATAAAGATTTATCTTGTAACTTAAATTTGATATTGAGTTGAAACAAAGTAAATTTTACAGTGAGGTAGCCATTTTGTTGTTTACTGTAATAGAGAAAATGATTACAGTAAGTATATTGAAGTGAATTTTACAGTAAGTATATTAACAATTTTATTTTAATTTAACAAGATATGTATATAGATAAGATTTAAAAAAAAATATAATAATAATAAATATATTTTATAACAAAAAGATTAGTTTAAAATTTAATTGAATTAAAATGGTAATTAAAGGTCGATTTATATTTCGAGTATTAATAAATAGTATAACTGTTATACAAGGTTTTAAATCAAGGAGGGAAGCCAGTTTGGAAATAGACTGCAAATCAAAAGCAAAGGTGAGTTAATCTCACTCAATTTAAATTTAAATTTAAATGATTAAATTTATATAGTTGATTTTATGGTTGAATTGATTGATGAGATATAGTATAATATAATTTGAAATTGGCATATTATGTGATGCTAATGTCTGTGGATGCAGGGAAAACTGGTTGGAGGGATCCAACTGGACCCCTCAACTTTTATTTAAATTATTTTATATTCTCTGTTCTGATTGTTTGATATTCTATAATGAATTATGTGGAAGTATTGAATGCTATGGCTTGGTTGATATAATTGGGTATAATGAATTACCGAAATTATAAGTTTGATTTTGGAAATGAAAATAAAGAAGTGAAATTGCAAGTAAAATAATTATAGAATAAATTTAAGAATGACTTGGAAAAGAAATAAAGTGACTTTAAAATTATAATAAGTGAATCTTGAGAGTGGAAAGGAAAATTTGAATAAACAGAAGGTTAATGAATTTTAAAATGCAGTATTATTAATTAAAAAAACAAACATTTATTTAGAATTTAAGATTTGGATTATTGAAAGAGTAAAGAAGAAATAAAATAAAATAATAATAATTAAGTCCATAACTACTGAATTTGAAAATGAACTGATAAGTAAAGGAATTTATTTCAAATGAATAAATTGGAAATCAATTTGGGAAATTGATTTAAGTGAGTGAAATTTGAAATTTCTCTCTGAATAACCAAGTACGTTTTCAAAGTAAACCTTTAAATATAAATTAAAGGTTTAAAGTTGTTTAAGAAGTACGTTTTGAAAAATTTACTATCTCTAAATATTTAAATTCTAAAGTAAGTATTTTCTCAAATCTATTATAGTAGTAATTATTTAAAAAGTGACTTAGCATTTTGTTTCAAAAGTGAAAATCTAGTTTTATATTTTATTAAGTAACTTTATTTTCAAATATTCATATAATATGTATTTTTAACAAATTATTGAAGTAGGTTAACTTAAATGTTTTAAAGTAGATTTCAAAAATAAAGTGTTTTAAATTATTTTTAAAAATCTAGTTGTGTGCTTGGTAATTTCAGAGGAGATAGAAAATATTTGGGGAAGTTCATTCTGAAAAGAAAGATGGTTTTGAAACTGTTTTCAAAGGGTTGGAAATAGAAAAAATATCTTGTGAAGATAATTTGAGGTTAATAAATACTTTGAGAAATTATTTATTGTCGGATGGATGTTTGTGCATTTTAATTGATAGTTAAATAACCGACTATCAATATTGGACAACTGCGTTGATCGTTTCGAAGAGACCGGGATCGAGATTAATTTCTCGAAAACCACTTCGATCCGGTTTGTACGTTTCGTGCGAAAAAGGTGTTCGGAGTCGAAGATGGAGCAAAGAAGTGCAAGGGCTAGTCGCTGCTAATCCTGAGGATATTTCCAAAATGGATGTAGTAGGAGTAGTGCCTTCGGTTCCGTTCGAACCCGGGTCGGACTTGTATGGACGAATGCTTGCGAAACATCGTCAGGTGGACGATGGGCATTCTAAGTGAAACGTTCTAAAGGTAACGTTAAGCCTCAAGCCTCATCAACCGGGAATGACTGAAAATCAGGGGATACGCAGCAAGGCTTCATGGGTAGCCCCCACTTGAGAGTAAGGTCTGTTGAGTCACAAGTTTTATGAAAGTTTTGATTTCTGACAAATAACTAAAAGGCGATCGACAAAACAAGGTCATTAGAGCTACATATGTTACTCTAGATTATAGATTGATTATTTGATATTATATTAGTGATAAACTTGTTAAAATCTATCCTCAAATAGTCATGCATTTTCAAGAAAATTAATATATATACGATTAGAATGCAGTTGCACATTCACTGTGCAACTTTACAGGGACCGGTCGACCGGTCACAATATAGGCGGTCGACCGTTCCTGCATAATTTGCACATTGAACGTGCACACATGCACATAACGTATATATATTTAAATTCCTGTCTACTGGTCACTTTTTAACCTGTCGACCGTTTTTAAACAGAAAGCAATTTTTCCAAAAGACACTTCTCTTCTCCAAAGGTTGCATCTCTTACCTTTCACCAAAGATCATATCTCTTAATGGCAAAGAGTTACAACCATTCTTATCTATATAAAGTCATCCAATTCGTTGATTAAACAACAATTAATTTCACATATTCTTTTTAATCTAATCTCTGATCTTACTTTATATACTCCTGCATTCTAAAAAGCTCTCGATTATTTATTGAATCATTGAAACTATTTCATATCTTTTGATTCAATAAGTAATATACTTTCCTTAATCTTTTCAAAACATCATTCGCATACTTTGAGGATAAGATTATAGGAAGGGTGTACTGTTAGTGACAAATCCGTGTTTTCAAGAACACAAGTTGTCAACAACAATTGTATTTGTTCTTTTGTTGAAGTCCTCTGTGTTGTAAGAGGCAAGTGTTGAAGTCCCTAGTGTATTAGAGGCGTGAAATCCCGTTCGGCTGTTCGGGTATTGTAAACCTGTTCCTCCGGGTGAAGCGAGGAAGTTAATAGTGAAAATCCAGATAGAAGTCTGGGACTGGACGTAGGACGGTGCTCCGAACCAGTATAAAAATCTCTGGTGTGATTTTTCTATTTTTTATTTACTATGCTATTATCATCTATTTCCGCATTTGTATTGTAATCCATATTACACGATCCGTGTATACTATATTAGCACATATAATTGTATACACACCGCACTTTCATTTGGTATCAGAGCACGGTCATCATATAACCGTAACAGAGTTATTTGATATATTATAGTAATATGGCAAATAACGTAAGTACTAGCACTCAAAACACTACTTACACGGAGGGTCAATCAACGCAAAGACCTCCATTTTTCAATGGTCTTAACTATAGTTATTGGGCAACACGTATGTCATTCTTTATGCAATCAAATAGCTATGATGCTTGGAATGCCACTCAAAGAGAAATAGTGAATCCAACAACTGATTATTCAGAATGGACTGCAGTTGAGAAAACGACAGCAGCCGTAAATGCTAGAGCAATAAATATGTTGTTCTGTGCATTAGACCAAAATGAATATAATCATGTTAGTATCTGCACTACTGCATATCAAATTTGGCAAACACTAAAAATCACTCATGAAGGTACTAACAAGGTTAAACAAGCCAAAATAGCCATGCTGAAAAGTCAATTTCAAAATTTCAAAATGAAACCAAACGAGACAATCAATGACATGTATTCACGGTTTCAAACTATTCACCATGCACTTATTGGCTTAGGACAAAAGTATTCTGATTTCGATGTTGTTTCAACAGTCCTACACTCTCTGACTAGTGAATGGGAAGGAAAAGTATTAGCAATTGAAGAAGCTAATGACCTTTCCGTCATGAAGCCAGATGAATTGATAGGAAATTTAATGTCCTATGAAGCAAATTTGCAGGCTAGAAAAGAACAGAAAGAAGAAAAGAAAAATGTAGCATTTCATGTTGAGAAAGATGAAAATGAATCAGATTCTGAAGACGAAGATTTGGCATTCATTGCGAAAGGATTCAAAAAATTCTTAAAATATCGAAAAGCCAGTCGTTACAATAAAAGGAAACCTGGATCAAATAAACCATCTTCATCTGCTATAGAATGTTTCAACTGTCACAAAAAGGGACACATGCAGAAAGATTGTCCAGAACAAAAGAAGAAGTCAGAAAATGACAAATTCAAATATAAGAAGGACAAATCTAAGAAACGAGCTTTCTCAGTAACATGGGATGATTCAGAGTCATCTTCATCAGAAAGTGAAAGTGATTCAGAGAATGAACAAGCTAATGTTTGTTTTATGGCAACAGAAGATGAGGTACAAATTCCTACATTTAATGAATTACTTGATATTAATGCTGAATTAATAGTCAAATATAAAGACATAAAACGTCAATTAAAAGTAGTCAAAGCAGATTTAAGTAGAGCAGACTTTGAACGAGATATATTAAAAGATGAGAAGAAAATATTAGAAGAGGAACTTGAAAATATTCAAGAATCATCATCTAATGTTGACTCTCAAATATCTCTTTTGAGTCAAGAAATAGAAACTCAAAAAGAGAAAAATAATGCTCTCACTACTGAAAATCATGAGCTTAAAGCAAAAGTCAAAATTCTAGACCTAGAAAAAGCTAGCTTACAAACAAAGTTTGATGACATTACTCAAAATGTTTCTAATTTTAACAAAGGTCGAGAAAATTTGACAAAAATCATTGAAAGTTCACAATCTATTTCAGACAAACAAGGATTGGGATTTAACAAACAAGAAACCAAGAAACATCTTGGAAATAAAAGGAAAAAGAAAGTACAAAAAACTGAAGCTAAGAAAAATCTTAGTCTATTATATTCCAAACCAAAACCAGTTGTGAAATTTCAAAAGAAAAATGTCAAGACTATCAAAATATGGGTTCCTAAAACAAATAATAATTTGATTACGAACAAATACATTCAGCAATTCTTGAATACCGTGCATTTTAATAATAATTATATATATAAAGGGGATACCGGACCCAAATGGGTTTGGACTCCTAAGACCTAACTCTTAGGACCCTATAAAAAGTGGGTACCATGGACTTAATTCTATTTTTTGCAGGTTCCACTTAAGAAAAGAGGAAAGTGGATATTGGACAGTGGTTGCTCAAAGCACATGACGGGAGACAAGAGTTTATTAACAAATATTACATATTCAGATGGTGGCTCCGTCACTTTTGGAGACAATTCAAAAGACTATATCATCGGCAAAGGCGATGTGAGCAATTACGGTACATCTAACTTACCTCTTATTACTAATGTCATGCTAGTTAGAAATTTAAAACACAATTTGCTTAGTATCAGTCAGTTATGTGACAAAGGTTTTATAATTTCATTTTCAAATAATAAGTGTAGTATTTTAGATAAAGACCATAATTTGGTTTTCGAAGGTTATAGAGACAGAAATATATATATTTTGAATATGAACATTAATCATAATTCAGATATGTGTCTTGTGGCTAATGACAATGATCCATGGCTATGGCACAAACGCTTCTGTCATATAAACTTCAGAACTATTGACAAGCTAGCCAAAAACAATCTAGTTAGAGGACTACCCAAAATGAGTTTCAAAGTTAACAACATTTGTGATGCATGTCAATTAGGAAAATTGACCGAATCATCTTTTAAATCCAAGAAAGTCATATCAACATTACAATCACTTGAGTTACTACATATGGATTTATTTGGACCTACTAGAGTTCAATCAATAAATCACAGTCAATATGTGCTTGTGATTGTTGATGATTTCTCTCGTTATACATGGACAATTTTCTTAAAAAATAAAAGTGACACTTTCGATCATTTCAAATCTTTCGTCAAAAGAATTCAAAAATCAAAAGGGATTAAAGTTAAAAATATAAGAAGTGATCATGGCGGAGAATTTGAAAATAATGAATTTGAACATTTTTGTACAAAGAAAGGTATATATCATAATTTTTCGTTTCTCAGAACTCCACAACAGAACGGAGTTGTAGAACGGAAGAACCGAACTGTACAAGAATGTGCAAGAACATTATTGAATGGAACCACCTTACCAAAACATTTTTGGGCGGAAGCTGTGGCAACTGCCTGTTATGTTTTAAATCGTGTATCCATAAGACCTCTTACCAAGAATACTCCTTATGAATTATTTAACAAAAGGAAGCCTAAAATCTCATATTTCAAAGTTTTTGGTTCCAAGTGCTTTATTTTAAATACGAAAGACCAGCTTGGCAAATTTGATCCAAAAGCCGATGAAGGAATATCTGTCGGTTATTCGGAACGAAGTAAGGCCTATCGGATATTTAATAAACGAACCAAAACTATTGAAGAATCACTTCATGTCTCTTTTGATGAAATCTATCAGCACCCTCACACTATATCAGATGATGACGAATCAATAGTCACTGACAATCAAATCATCACAAATATTGATTCTGACTCGGAAATAATTATTGAGAATATTCCTCAAACATATGAGTTACAATCACCACCAAGAATATTAAGAGACCATCCGGCTCAAAATATAATCGGTGAAATAACATCACATGTTAGAACAAGGAGTCAACTCAATCAAATGGGTCATGTCGCTTTTCTCTCAAATATCGAACCTAAGAATCCAAAAGAAGCTGCTACAGATGATTACTGGATCATTGCCATGCAGGAAGAACTAAATCAGTTTGAGCGCAATGACGTTTGGGAACTTGTTCCAAGACCAACTGATCAGTCAGTAATTGGTACTAAATGGGTCTATAAAAATAAGGCTGACGAACAAGGAAATATCACCAAAAATAAAGCAAGATTAGTAGCACAAGGATATAATCAGGAAGAAGGTATCGATTATGAAGAAACTTTTGCACCAGTTGCTCGACTAGAAGCTATTAGAATCCTATTATCTTTTGCTTGTCACCATAATTTCAAACTTTATCAGATGGATGTCAAAAGTGCTTTTCTCAATGGATTTATCAAAGAGAATGTCTATGTCGAACAACCTCCTCTGTTTGTACATGAAAAATATCCTGACCATGTGTTCAAACTTAAGAAAGCTCTGTATGGTTTAAAACAAGCACCTCGTGCTTGGTATGAACGACTACGTAGCTATCTTATTAGCTCAGGATTTCAAATAGGCAAAGTCGATCAAACTTTGTTTATTAAACATTCTCGAATAGATATTCTAGTTATCCAGATATATATAGATGATATCATCTTTGGTTCAACAAACGATAAACTTTGCAAAGAATTTGCAAATATTATGACCAAAGAATTCGAAATGTCTCATATGGGAGAACTATCTTACTTTCTTGGACTTCAAATAAAGCAACTTTCAAACGGCATTTTTATTAATCAAGAAAAATACTGTGAAAACCTTATCAAACGCTTCGGATTAGAAAATACATCTGGTAAACCAACTCCTATGAGTACAACTACACATCTTGACAAAGATGAAAGTGGTAAGAATGTTGACCAGAAATTGTATCGAAGCATGATTGGTTCCCTTCTTTATCTTACAGCTAGTCGTCCAGATATAATAATGAGTGTTTGTTTATGTGCTCGTTTTCAAGCCGATCCAAAGGAATCACATCTACGAGCAGTGAAACGTATAATTCGTTATCTTAATAATACCAAAGATTTCGGTCTTTTTTATCCAAAAGAATGTCCATTTGAATTAGTATCATATAGTGATGCTGATTTCGGTGGCTCAAGAACGGATAGAAAAAGTACAAATGGTACGTGCCATTTTATTGGAAAATCACTTGTCTCTTGGTTCAGTAAGAAACAGAATTGTGTTTCACTATCAACATGCGAAGCTGAATATATATCAGCAGCTCTCGCTTGTACTCAAGTACTATATATGCAACAAACACATCAAGATTTTGATATTCATTTATCAAATTCTATTATATACTGTGATAACACTAGTGCTATAAATCTCTCTAAAAATCCAGTAAATCACTCTAGAACCAAACACATTGATATCCGTCATCATTTCCTTCGAGATAATATTGACAAAGGAAATATATGTCTTGAATATGTTCATACTGACAATTAATTAGCAGACATTTTTACTAAGCCTCTGCTCGAATCTAATTATATTAGATTACGAAGAGAGCTTGGTTTAATTTCAAGAAAAAAACTTGACTAAGTAATTTCTAAAAAACGTCTTCTTGTTAGTTATCCTTTAGTTATTCTTTTTCGTTATTCTTTAACAATAACTTTTGCATAAACTATTTTTCTTACATTAAATATAAGCCACTGCTTTATTTAATGGTTAAATTCTCTTTACTCATTTTTTTGTGATCGTCCTTTCCTTTCTCATTTTATAAATTCAGTTTTAAAAAGAAAGCTATTTTTAGAGTTACAATAAAATTTCTGCTTATGTTTTCTTGGTTAAAATTTATCATTAACTCACATCCATAGGTTTATACACAAAAAACTTGTACATAAGCTTGCAAAAATTTTATATTTTGTTCATCTTTTCTTTTTTATCTAACCATAATATTCTATACAACATATACTATGGCTCACATTTGTGATAAATGTGCTCAAGAATCATACATTTCAATTACGAATTCTGAGTCGGAGGAATTTTATTCTCCTACAACTCCAAAACAAAAATCAAGTTGTCATCATCAATGCTCTTATATGTCTGATAAAACTCCAAATTCAAAACGAGTGAAGAGGACATTATTCTATTCTCCTCGTACCAAAGCTCAAATCGATGAAATACACCACTACCGGAAACATCAGATAGGCCTTCAGAGACAGCTCCATTACGGGCAAAGTCAACTTTATCACGAGCAACAACGGACGTCGGCACGATTATCCGTTTTAGAAAAGTTGGCAACATTTTTCTGCGATTCCAACAAGCATGACGTGCATGAACCAATGCCGTCTAGGCCATCAACATCTAAAAGTCCTAACTCGTGGGATCGGAACTATGAGAAGAATGAAGGAGCTCAGAAACAATGGAGTCCATGGTCGAAACGTATTGAAGGAAACAACGATAATTCTAATGACGAATTTTCTCATTAGATTTATATATAGTTATTATATCTTTATCTATCTCTTGTGTAATGACGGTTATATTTTGTATTACGTATAAAATATAATATATATAGGTTGATATATGATAAAAACTTGAAAAATAAACTTATTATTCACAGCAGACCAAAACCGGTCGACCGCCCCTGTTATAGCCGGTCGACCGTTTGCTCTCTGGTTGAAAACGGTCGACCGGCCAAAATTAGTAGGTCGACCGGTTGACGTATTTTCAGTTTTTTATATAAACCTATGCGTCATTCTTCCCTCTCCCCTCTTTCACTTTTTACTCAAGCTGTTCTTTTACCCAAAATCACAAACCCTAGTTTCCTATTTTCAATTCCCAAATCTCAAATCCTACAACAATGGCTCCTCCTCAAAAGAAATCCAAGAAAGGAGCAACCTCAGAAACTTCATCTCCTACCATCTCCGTCAAAAAATGGCTTCAAAGTCCAATTGCTGTAACAAGATGGAATCAGATGACAAATTACAAGTTTCATCCAGGCTCTTTCATCAAATTTGATGATTTCACGGCTTATGGAGTTCGAAGGTTAGCCAACAATTCCAACATTACTCCATTAATCGATTTTTCAGAAAATAGTGTGGAGATAAATCATTTGATGATCAAATTATTTTACGCCAACATGAATCTTGATGAGTATCAACCTGATAATCCAAACGGCGTCATCTGGTCTGTGGTCTGTGGCAAGCAAATTTTTCTTACTCATGCTAGAATTGCCTCTATACTTGGTATACCAAATCGAGGCGAAGAGTTTTCATCTAACTTCTGCGAAGTCTTCACTCGAAATAATACTAGTCATCAGTTCATAGAAGACGATAGTGATGGCACTAAGTCTATTGGACTTCGACCGACAGCCAGACTACTTCATCGGGTTTTGATGCATTCTCTTTTTCCTAGACTTGGAAATTATGATGCAGTGTACAAAGAAAACTTCAAGGCACTCTATGCTATTTATGGTGAAATCCAAATCAATTGGGTTCACATGCTTTTTGATGAAATTCTCAAGGTAAATAACTCAACACGACCTCATTTCTTCTACAATGAATATATCATGCGACTTTTGTTAGCTTGTGGGGTCAATCCTCCTGATTCTGCAACCTCAAAACCAAAATGCATTGATTCCATAACCATCAAACGAATGAAGGTTCCTCCACCTTACCTTGAGATTATGCCTTTTGAAGAATGGCAACAAAGAGGACCAAGGAAACAACGAGCAACTTCCTCTCGTCCTCGTTCCGATGAAGTAAAGATATTAAAATCAAAGTCATCTACAAAAGAATCACTTGAAACAATCGCGCGTAACCAATTTTTGCTTGAATCACGTCTCAAGCGCATGGACTCTAAAATCGATAAGCGCTTCAATAAGGTCAAGTCATTCTTTGGTATGCTATGGGATGCTATATCATGTTCCACATCCACCTCTGTTCAAGCACAAGACCCAGGAAAACGTCCTGCTGCTCCAGTTTTCACCTGGACATCATCTGACGAGTCTACAGGAATGAGTGGTCATGGACATGGAGAATCATCTAGAGGGCATAATGATGAGGAAGAAGAAGATGATGATGACGACGACGATGATGATGATGAAGAGGAGATACGATCTGCTTCATCCTATATTCTATTATGGTTTAGCACTTTAAAACATTCATCGACACTTGTACTAAATAGTGTCGTTATTCTTGTTTTTCATTTGACATTATGATCTGTAGTATACTCTGTTATGTTTTGGATGTGTTAATGATTTATTTTGCTATGCATATCATATTCATTCTACTATTCTAGTATCTGTTACTCCTTTTTGTCGATGACAAAGGGGGAGAAAGGGCTAACAATTGCTTGCAGGAACATACATATATAAGAATTCAAAGAGAGAGAGATCACATACTCAGGGGGAGATTCAGATTTGCAGATATATTGTCATCAATCAAAAAGGGGGAGAATGTTGAGTCACAAGTTTTATGAAAGTTTTGATTTCTGACAAATAACTAAAAGGCGATCGACAAAACAAGGTCATTAGAGCTACATATGTTACTCTAGATTATAGATTGATTATTTGATATTATATTAGTGATAAACTTGTTAAAATCTATCCTCAAATAGTCATGCATTTTCAAGAAAATTAATATATATACGATTAGAATGCAGTTGCACATTCACTGTGCAACTTTACAGGGACCGGTCGACCGGTCACAATATAGGCGGTCGACCGTTCCTGCATAATTTGCACATTGAACGTGCACACATGCACATAACGTATATATATTTAAATTCCTGTCTACTGGTCACTTTTTAACCTGTCGACCGTTTTTAAACAGAAAGCAGTTTTTCCAAAAGACACTTCTCTTCTCCAAAGGTTGCATCTCTTACCTTTCACCAAAGATCATATCTCTTAATGGCAAAGAGTTACAACCATTCTTATCTATATAAACTCATCCAATTCGTTGATTAAACAACAATTAATTTCACATATTCTTTTTAATCTAATCTATGATCTTACTTTATACACTCCTGCATTCTAAAAAGCTCTCGATTATTTATTGAATCATTGAAACTATTTCATATCTTTTGATTCAATAAGTAATATACTTTCCTTAATCTTTTCAAAACATCATTCACATACTTTGAGGATAAGATTATAGGAAGGGTGTACTGTTAGTGACAAATCCGTGTTTTCAAGAACACAAGTTGTCAACAACAATTGTATTTGTTCTTTTGTTGAAGTCCTCTGTGTTGTAAGAGGCAAGTGTTGAAGTCCTCAGTGTATTAGAGGCGTGAAATCCCGTTCGGCTGTTCGGGTATTGTAAACCTGCTCCTCCGGGTGAAGCGAGGAAGTTAATAGTGAAAATCCAGATAGAAGTCTGGGACTGGACGTAGGACGGTGCTCCGAACCAGTATAAAAATCTCTGGTGTGATTTTTCTATTTTTTATTTACTATGCTATTATCATCTATTTCCGCATTTGTATTGTAATCCATATTACACGATCCGTGTATACTATATTAGCACATATAATTGTATACACACCGCACTTTCAAGGTCATCCCTGTCTAGATGTCCCTTTTTATCCGGCTTAGTGGTGCGGTTGCTGATCCCAACCGTGGGGTGATCTTATTCGGAACTGTCCAGTAAGAGATGGGTCCGGCCTTGTGTTGCAGGGGATGAAGGGAGTAATCCTCGGTACGGTGATCTAGTCCCCGTACTGTGACAGGTGGTACCCCAGTGCCTAGTCATTGTTGGAAGTCCATTCTCCCTACGAGCCTTTTACGAGTTTTGTTTGTATTACCCACTTCTGTGGCTAGTAGCTGGAATTTAATCATGTAACAATTTCGGCTATTTTATAAGTATTTGTAAATAGACCCTATTATAATATCAGAGGATTTCTATAAAAATTGTTTTAGCTATCGTAAGGTAAAAACCCGACATGTTTATTTGTGGCGTGGTCTTACGAGATGCTTTTGTTTTCAAAGGATTTTGAAACTTTAATAATCAATTGGGTGTGATTTTCTCACGCTGGTATTCCAGACTGACTCGGGTGTTATTTAACTACGATGCTCGGGTTAGACCGAGTATTATAGGATACAGGATTGATGTTGTGGAGCTCAGGAGACGAGCTGGATGACGATACGTATTTACGTACTTGTTTATGTATATATTCCGCTGTATGGAGTAGCTGTGTATCCTGATGTATGTTATTGATGTTGAGCTGTGATTGATGTACTCCGATGATGTATATATATATATATGAAACTGATATATATTTGTTTTTATGTAAAGACCATTATTTATCTATTATATTTTATTCCGCTGCGATGGTTAGATTCTGATGTTGTTTTAGTTTTCTCTTCTTCTACCTCTTCTTCTTTAACCAAAATGGTTCGTATTTCTGTGCAACATGAGTTGATTTATGTAGAATAGTGTCGGCTCAAGTGGTACGGATTTGCGGGCCGTTACAATAATTAATAACATAATGGAAAAGAGTAAATGTATTCATTAGAATATTAATTGCAATTGGATAGGGATTTTAAGTAACAATGTTAATGCAAGGTAAGTAATGCTAAATTAAAGTCAATAATAATGAATAATGATTAATTAAAAATTTGTAACACATATTATAAATTACCTTCTTATTTGTTAATGGAATTAGAATTTGTAATAAGTGATAATAAAATAAATGAATGTTACACTAATGGAAAATGAAATAACGTTCGTTTAAAAGTTGAGTAATTATAGGGTCATATTTATTATAAGCATTACTTTAATAATTATGATTAATGGTGAAATTAATACGAGAAGTATGTAAAGTAATAACTAAGAAAGGAACACGTTATAAATTGATTATGACCTAAACTTAAGAGTAAATTAAAGGTTGAAATTGAATCTAATCCATATAATTGGAAACTTATTAAAATAAAATGGGATTCAATTTATAATAAAGGGGTTATTTTAAGAAACTGAAATAAATTCTATAATAGATGAATTAAGTTACTTTAACTGAGATGGGAATTGGTTTAAAGAATTATAAATTTATAAGCAAATCAAGATGATAAAATTTATGAATTATAGAATTTGAATTTTTAATAGTGAGTTGATTTGTTTAATTTATAATAATTGGACTTATTGCAAATGAATGAAATCAAATATTTAACTATTATGTTAATTTAAAAATTAGGTTGAAATTTGGAAATAATTGTGTAATAATTTTAAATCCACTGGTAAACCCTTCTATTTGGAATTATGAATGGAATGATTATGGGATAATTCAATTTAACGGAAATTTGGAAATTTATCTATAATTTTTGAATTGTGTGAAATTAGAGATTTATATTGATTACTTTGAATAAATTAACATTTAAAAGTTGTTAAATTATTGTAAATGTTTGAGAATTATAAAGTGATAAAGATGTAAAATTTCAGAATTTAAATTTTGAAATTTGATTTAATTAATTTATTTTAAATTTATTTAATTAAAAAAAATAGCCATTTTAGCCACTAACTCGGATTTCGACGAAACAAGTTTCATCGGATCTGTAACAGTGAATTATTGTAGGGTTTCAAGTTACTTAGCGATCGGACTCGTCGTTTGATCGTACGAAAGGCAAAACGCCTTGAAATCGATTTAATTGAAATCAATTTGAAATCAATTTGAAAATATTGTTTTCAGCATAACTTCTTCATACGATGGAATTTGGACGTGAAACTTTTTCCATCGCGTTAAGAATATTTTGAAACACCTAATTCGATATATGAGTTTACCCAATTTCGTTCCGGGGTCAGAACGGGCTTTTGGGCCAATTATCGTTCAACACGTTTGTTTATCGGATCCATCTACTCTATTTCTAACCTACCTATATAAACCCTGTTTTAAACCCTAGCCTCTATCTATTCTAATTTGTTTGTGCGTTCATTTCCTCAGCTCCTCCTCTTCCAATGGCTGCAAACCCTAGATCCAATTGCAAATCAAATCAAAAGTCAAAAATTCAAAATCCTCAGAAAAATCTCATAAAAATATATGTTAATGCTCTCGACGAGCGTAATTCAATGGTGCAATTCTTTATTCGATTCGAGTTGTGGTTTGACCAGAAATTGGGGTTTTAGTTTCGGCCGTCCATAGGTGATCGTGAATTTAACGGTGGATCTTCGCCCTAGCGACGATCAGGAGGCATGGAATGGTAGAGCTCGTCGTGTAGGGCCTGGGGATGAAATCGCTCGCCTGAAAGAGGTCAGGATTCACCGCGATTAGCTGTTTTTGGCACGACGGCCGTGATCTGTAGATGGGGATGCGCTCCGCCGCGATTCAAGGGTGGGGTCAGCCACGGTAGGGCGTGCCTCCGGCGTTGTCTGATCGTGGTGACAAGGGAACAAGGTGGCGCGTTTTGGGCTTTCGGAAGCAACGGCTGGTTGGTTCGAACGTGATTTAGGGTTGCAGTTTTTTTTCGTGCGTGTGTTTCTCTATGAGGAAGAAAGAGGATGACAACGTGACGTGGCAAATTGAAGGGGGTTGAGTTTGTTTTTATTTTTGTTTAAATTTATGTTGATTTCAACTCGTTTTATTATGATAACTTCCTCATACGAACTCCGTTTCACGCATGATTTTTTTGTTAGGATCGTAATAAAATTTCGGATCTTTTGACGCTGGTTTGGACGAATTTGGAGACTGCCTAATTTTTGGGTTTAAATTGGATTTGAATTCAATTTAAATCCCAAAGGTAAGTGTTTTAACCCACTCACAACTTCTAAAATTTCCTATGTTTGTTAAATTGATTTAAAATATGAGTAGAAATTTATTTATGACTGTTCGGCATGTTTTATTCATTATCTCGGTTAAATCGCATGTATTTATTTAACTGTTAATTAATTTTATTATTGCATATAAATTGACAGGTAAAATTTATTTATTTGCATATAAATTGCTAGTTAAACAGTTATTAAATTTATTATTGAATATAAACTGTTAGTTAATACCTGTTATTTATTACCTGTTATATTTTTATATGCTCTATATTGATGTTTGTTTAAATTGGATGATGATTGATATTTGGATGAATGGATGCGATAATTTATATTGTATAAACTGCAAGTTATTATGCGTTTTCATTTCATTCGGGATTGCGGTTTGAAATAATATACAACCGCATTTTTATTTTTAAATTGCGGATTGAAATGATAAATATCCGTATCACTTGACCATAGGATAGAAAATTTTATACAGGCACCGGTATATGTATATAAAAAAAAATTGAAATGATTTTTATGGTTTGGATATGATACGGTTTAATAAATATTAAATTTTGATATTATATAATATTATTTTATAATTATACATATATAGTTAAATTTTGAATTTAAGCGATGTATAATCTACTAAATAAAATGAATAAGTTGGAAGGGAGTTGATAATTTATATTATATAGTTAAGTACTGGCTTAGGATATAGAGTTTAAATGATTCAAATAAATTTTGATTGGAAGGTAAATAAATAAAAAATTAATTGGAATCGAGCATATTTGAGAATTAAACTCTATAAGTTGATGTAAAACCTTATTAAGCTGGAAAATTTTAAAGGCATGATATTTATAAATGAAATTTTATTTCAAGATATATTAAAGGAATATTTCTAGTATAAATAAATTGAAGGAAATATTTCGTTATAGGAAATTTGAGTTTTATATAAATGATTATGGATTTATCATGCAAATGTTCAAGACTAAATAATAGAACAGTGAATTTGATGAAAGAATAAATTCCAACCTTAGTTTTGTAATTTATTAATACTCAAATTGGATATATATTGAAATTGAAGTGGTTTTGGAAACTGAAGGTGAAATTTAAATTTATGGTTTAGATTTCATCTAAAAAATATATTTGTAAAGTCATGGAAATTAATTTACTTTACAAAGTAAATTTAAAATTAAACCATTTTATTCTATGTACCGTTGAATATCCAAATCAATCATGTTTTAGAAGTTATGATTTTAAAGCTATGAATTTCGAAGTATTATGTTTCGGAAGTTAAAATTCAAATGTTTGGTTTCCAGATATTATAAATTTTAAAGTCATATGATTTTGGAAAAGAAATATATTTGAAATAAAAATGATATTATTGATTTGGGTTTTATAAAAATAATATCAAAATGAGTTTGTTTTGGAAAAGGAAATGATATCTTATTTATGGGTTTTGAAACGGATAAATATATTCTGGTTATTTTTTAAAAAGTATAAACTATTTTTAAAGACCACGGTGTTATAATAACGTTTGGTTGTTAAAGAGACCGTGATCAAAAGTTGTCATACTCTCCGCCAAATTCGAAAACCACTTTGACAGCCGTGTACGCGGTGGAGATTCCAGAATGAAGTAAGATGGTGGTGGCGTTTCCTCTGAGGTAAACACGTGGACCCAACTCCCGTGAGTTGGTATAAGGTGGCTAAAACAGGAGCGATTCTCGGGCCAACGAGATCATTCCTCTGATCGGATACTCCTCTTCGATATTATACTCTGACTTTGGATTGTTTCGGTGGCCACTTTTGATTTCTTTGATTTTAGGGGAGTTTGTCCGAGGTGGGCGGTAGTAGCAGCTACGCGTTACCACCAACCCGGATGCGTAATTGGTATATCTACCCTGGCATTGCCTAGTTGTGCCGTGTCACCTACCCTATCACGCCTTGTACGAGTTTGGTTTCTCCCGCAGTCCGTGTGGTATCCTATGGTGGCTTCCCGATCAGGAGGGACTATGATATTGGATATTCTGCTGGGACTATTATTGTGTTAGGGGGAGATTGGGTAACTCCTTAACGCTATTTAAAAGTAAGTTTATTTTACAAATAGACACTATTATAATAGCGAAATATACTACATAGTAAATAGTTTAATGGATCCTTAAGAGATGTGAATCCCGAGCATCTTTTAAGTTACTGCACTCATATTTATTTCAGTTGATTTAACTTACATATGATCTTTTAGTTCCGACTCGAGTGTTTTTGTCTTTTCAATTCGCTCGGGTCAGTCCGAGCATTTCAGGGCCGAAGAATTTAGCTCTGGAGGACGAATACGGAGATGATTATTATTATTATTATTATTATTATTATTATTATTATTATTATTATTATTTTATATTCCACTACACACCGTATTCCGCTGCATTGTTATTATTGGTATGTGTACTCTGATAAATGTTGTAAGTATCATCAAATGTTTTGTAAACAGCTTCATGAACTGTAAATTTGATTATTATATTTTATCCTTCCGCTGTGAGATTCTATTTTCTTTTATTTCTTCTCATTTTTCTTATTTACCCCATAACAATCCGCCCTTTTGTATGGTTTGAATTGGCACGTGTGTCGATTTAAAGCGTGCGAAAAGGCGGGATGTTACATCTGGTATCAGAGCTTTGGTTTAGCAATAAACCTTAGCTTTGTGGGGTTTGACTCTTTATTAATTGGGTAGTACTCGCTGAGTGTATATATATGAGAGAGCGTATTTGTTAGTGTTATAAAAAGGTTTTAATATTGTGTTAATCTGTTCCGTTTTGTGTTTATAAATTCTGGTTGATGCATGTGATGCTATGACATCAATAGGGATTTCTAAACACTTAATAGGACAGACTGACATAATATTTGTTTTAATATAGGTGAATGAAATAATTTTGCCTATTATATTTTCTATATATAAAATAAAATTTTCAAATGATATCTATATTTGGCTGCAATAGATTGGTTGTTAGGTAATAAAGTGTATAAATAATAATAGAAATAAGATTGAAAAATAAGATAAATGAAATTGGGGAAATTTAGAACTTAAGATCCGGGGTTTTGAAATTTCTTTCGAATAAATTTTGGAATATAATAATATTTTTATAAGTCTTTTCTTATATAAATATTTCAATATAATTCGGAAGAATTGTTTTAAAGAAGATTTTTGGAGAAAATAAGTTGTGTACTTTCCTATCTATCGCTGGAAAATAATTTCGGTGATGGCGGCCACATCATCGACTTTCATTTTCGAGTTTCGAAGGGAAAGGCCATTGTAGTAGTTTTACTGCAGAATCATTTTTGAAAAAAATATATATTAATTTTGAATTGTTTTAATATAATTAGAGATATATAAGTTGTAAGAATATATTTATCTATTATTTTAAAATAAATTGAAATTTAACCTGATATTAAATTCTTAAATTTCCGTTAATTAATTGTTTCAATTATGGTAGTGAAATGAAAGGTAAGTAATTAATAATTGGAACCTCTAATTTTGGTAAGAGATTTAAGGCTAAGTTATAAAGGAAATAAAAAGAAAGTTGAAATTGTAACTTATAAGGAAAAGGTAAAAATTTATTGAACAATGAATTAATTAGAAGAAATGGGAAACTTGTATAACTTTCAATTACATTCTTTAAAAGCATATATATAACTTACCAAATATTAAAAGTTGAAATTTTAATAAGAGGATGTAATAGATGTTATACAAGAAATAAACTTGAGGTAATGAAAGCAATTAATGAAATTCTTTAATAAACAAGGATTTGATGTTGTAATTGTTGTAAACTTAAGTTACAATTGGAATTTTACTATATTTAAACATAATTAAAGGTAAGTATCATAAACAGATGACTATAAACTTAAGTAAATGTTAAAGTTAATTATTTTAATAAACAGAAAGATGAACACAGTAAATAAATAAAGTAAAGCAGTGAATAAATGAATGTAAAATAATAAAAGGAAAATTCATGATATGAATAAGTGAAAATTTTTGGTAGAAATAAAGTGCATAATTGTAAGGAATAAATGAAGAAAAAAAGTAATCACTGAATGAATGAAAGGAAGGAAATCAAACAACTAATGTATGAAATAAAAATAATAATAAGTTAATTTAATTTGTTAGTAGGAATTGTTGTTTGGTTATGGTTATTTGGGTAAGATACTTTAAATTTTGGATTTGGGTGAATGTATAATCTATTTAGTTTTATCTAAGACTGTTGAGTAAATGATGCGCTAGTAGTTTATTCTTCATTCCGTACAATTTAAAAGTTTTGAACCCGAACAACTATTTGTTTGGTTGATTGTATGATTGTTCTGTATTTGTTGTGTATGCTGTATGTTGAAATTGTTGGTTGTTGTATTCATTTGTTGTTAGTGATTGAAACCACTTAAATATTTCACTTTATATAAATTGTTAACCCTTTGAATTTTATAAGTGAAATGCAGGTTATAGAAGCAATTGCTACTGCTTTTGGTTCCATAAATTAAGCGTAAATTGCCCGACAAATAGGTACGTTTCGGATTACGGTTTATAGTGCTATTTTATATATTTTCCCGGGTTGGGATATAATATTTTTGATAATATATGTAATATAATTGTTATATTTTGATATTATATTTTCTTCCGAGCCCCTCCGTACAAAGGAGACTCTGCCGAAATTTTTGGACCTAGAAATTATTTTGAAAATGTTTTTCCAAACTTTATTTATTCAAGTATAAAAAGATATAATGATTATAAAATAGGTATATTTTATTTAAAGTAATAAATTTGTGAATTATTGTTTATAAGTTAATATTTTGAATAAGATGTATTGTTTATTTAATTCTTCCTTCTTCCTTCTTTTTCCTTTTCGGGGACAAAAAGTTTTGAGTGGGGGAGAGTGTAACGACCCGTAAATTTTGACAATTAAAGTTGTTAATTAAATAGGATTTTTGTAATTGAAATTTTGAAAAAAAAAGTGATAAATTAGTATTGAAATGAAATCCAATTGAAAAAATAGTGGAAACCATTATAATTTGTTAATTAAATTTGATTTGTGAAATTAATACTGGAAGAAATAAATTGGAAATAGTATTAATGAAATAATAACTGAATTGAATTACAACTATATAAATGAAAGTAAATTTTTTTAAGTGGACGTCGACATTGAATAAATTAATTAAAATAAAATCTAAATACATGTTTGGATAGAATCAATAATTGATGTATTAAATGGTAAGTAATTAGAATTTAATTCTGTAAAATTTGGAAACTAAATGTAATGTAAAGTAATAAGGTTAGTGCAATACCCATTAATGAATGGAATGAAATGGGACTAGTATAAATGTATATTAGGTTATGAATCAATTTGAATGAAGAAGAAAAAAACGTAAACATTGATTGATAAAATAAATATACAAGTATATTAAAGGTTATATGTAACAACCCGCATATTTATCGATTATATATTTAAATATTTTATTTAAATATTTCACCGTTCGTCGGATTTTGGTCCGAAAACCTACTTTTTGCAAGCAGTCGAATTGGGACTCGAGACCACCCCCATTGAGTTCAAAATGACGTTTGCGACCTTTTTGAGTATAAGCTTCGATATGTTTGGAGAAAGTTGATTTTTGCTACTTTTTCCCGCTTAGGGCTTTGGTTGGGCTGAGCCAATTAGCCACTTAACTCAGTTCCAACACTCTCCTCTTCATTCACTTCTCTTCTATTTTCCTAATACTCAAGCTTTTATGTTAATGGAGGGTGGAAGAGGAAATTAAAACTCCAAAACCCTAGTTTCTCTTGCAAATCAAATTCCTAGCTCCAAACTCAAGAAGAACCCATTGGTAAGCTTCTCTTCTTCTTCTCCAACTTATTCTCTTACCAATTTCAGAAATTCCGAAACCTAATTTTGGGAATGTTCTTGTTTTTTAGCTTAGATTCAAGCTCAATTGGGTTGTGTTGAAGAGAGGTTGATTCTCCATTTGCTTTCAAGCTTCTTCCTGTTCGATTTTGTGAAAAGGTGAAATTTTTATCTCACATCTATGACTATAATTATCTTTGGTTGTTGGGTATGAATTCCTAACACTTCTTTATGTGCATTTGCTCTTGATTTGGATTGGTTACCCTTAGAGCCAATGTTCGTCCGGTTGCATTTTGGAAGAGTTTGCTCTTCATTTGAATAAGGCTGAAAAACAGCCCAGGCATGATTCAGTCGACTGAAAATTCTGTTCAGTCGACTGAACCTGAAACCCGAGAGTTTCCAGGCATGATTCAGTCGACTGAACAACTCTGCACAGTCGACTGAAACTGGAAACAGAAAGTTTCCTGAACCTGGAAAGTTTCCAGGCACAGGGTCAGTCGACTGAAAACTCTGTTCAGTCGACTGAACCTGCTGTTTGAGTCCAATTTGCCCTTTTGCATTGAATTTCCAATTTAAATCGATTCGTGATGATCCTATTTATTGTCATCGTTTATTATCATCTTTGATGACTTATTTTCTTTGGGAATTTTAGATATATCCACTTCGATGGATCCTTTATCGATTTCATTGGATTTTTATTCACATCTTCGAATGTGATCTTTATGATTGATTGTTTCTACAATCCCCCTTGTGCTTTGTCACTTTAAAAATATAAAGGTTTTCTATACTAGTAGTAAATATCAAAACTCTTTCCTCAAACGATTTCAATACTATTTTAATACCAAATTCGTTTATAAAACCGTTTTCCAATCTATTAGTATATATATAAACCTTTACCTCACTCGTATGAGAAATCTAATTAAACGGCTTAGTAAAACAAGTGGTATGAAACACTTGCGTTTACTTTGTCGGTTAATTCTTGGACTTGTTCGATTGAAACTCTTGTGAAAATTTTCTAGTAGAGATCTACAGTTTGTTCGTAAATATTTAAGTTAAGCTAGTGGTTATGGGACATGAAGCTAAGCTCATATATTTACTAGCTTATTGTAATCGACACTTCTCTTTGATCATGACGATCATTTTAGGTTTTAGACTAGCATCGCGCTATGTCTTTGTGGTTTGGTTCATCGGACGTCCCGCTGTACGACGTCGTTGTTCCCTTTGATTGTGATTTGGTTCATCGGATGTCCCGCTGTACGACGTCGTTGATCCTTTCCTTGTAATTTCTGGATTTCGTGTGTTGATTTCTGGAATTTATGTTTCACCAACTTTTACGATGGGCATTGATATATATGTCAATTATTGTGGCTTGGTGAATGAAATTAGGAGTATGACATTCCTTTTTATCTTGAGTAGATTATTGTGATTTCCAATTACTTATTTATCACAGCTTGGCATTGTGATTATTATATGTTTATGTCATATCTCTTATTATATATCACTTCTTCTGATATTTATAGCTAGACTGATCCGTTTATTATTTTCTTTTTAAATAATACTCGGGTCAGACTGAGATATTATAGGTGCTTACTCATGGCTTCCTACCTGGAACCATCTTTTGACTTTTGGCTAACTACTCTAGTTTAGTAGTTTTTGTTGTATACATTTGAGATACAGACTCCTTGATGTATACTTATCCTTTTGTCTAGCACTTGTATCTATTCCTTTGTATTATTGTGGATCCTTTTGACCACTACTCCGATGTACACTTTCATGTGTAATATATTTATATCTATTTCCGCCTTTGTGATATGAATTGTCTGTGACTGATTTATGTTATGTTTATTTCTATATTTGTTTCCGAAGACCTTTATAGCCACTGTGTAGTAGCTTTGAGTTTGTGTCGGTATGTCGGATTTCCTCTGGATAAAGAAATGCATGTTATACTATCTGACATATCGATGCTCGCACAAAGCAATTATACAGATGGTCGCTCCTCAACAGCCTTATTCTCCGTGCTAGTCGACAGCACTACTCCGTAGTGTTCTTGGCTAGCGTGGGTATAGAGGTGGGGCGTCACATTATAATAGTGGGTTACTAGAAATTCACTCATTTACCAATAAAGATAATTAGATGTGCCTTGATGATAATTAATAACATAACGGAAAAGAGTAAATGTATTCATTAGAATATTAATTGCAATTGGATAGGGATTTTAAGTAACAATGTTAATGCAAGGTAAGTAATGCTAAATTAAAGTCAATAATAATGAATAGTGATTAATTAAAAATTTGTAACATATATTATAAATTACCTACTTATTTGTTAATGGAATTAGAATTTGTAATAAGTGATAATAAAATAAATGAATGTTACACTAATGGAAAATGAAATAACGTTCGTTTAAAAGTTGAGTAATTATAGGGTCATATTTATTATAAGCGTTACTTTAATGATTATGATTAATGGTGAAATTAATACGAGAAGTATGTAAAGTAATAACTAAGAAAGGAACATGTTATAAATTGATTATGACCTAAACTTAAGAGCAAGTTAAAGGTTGAAATTGTATCTAATCCATTTAATTGGAAACTTATTAAAATAAAATAGGATTTAATTTATAACAAAGGGGTTATTTTAAGAAATTGAAATAAATTCTATAATAGATGAATTAAGTTACTTTAAACTGAGATGGGAATTGGTTTAAAGAATTATAGATTTATAAGTAAATCAAAATGATAAAATTTATGAATTATAGAATTTGAATTTTTAATAGTGAGTTGATTTATTTAATTTATAATAATTGGATTTATTGCAAATGAATGAAATCAAATATTTAACTACTACGTTAATTTAAAAATTAAGTTGAAATTTGGAAATAATTGTGTAATAATTTGAAATCCACTGGTAAACCCTTCTATTTGGAATTATGAATGGAATGATTATGGGATAATTCAATTTAATGGAAATTTGGAAATTTATCTATAATTTTTGAATTGTGTGAAATTAAAGATTTATATTGATTAATCTTTAAATAAATTGACATTTAAAAATTGTTACATTATTGTAAATGTTTGTGAATTATAAAGTGATAAAGCTTTCAAATTTCGAAATTTAAATTTCAAAATTTGATTTAATTAATTTATTTTAAATTTATTTAATTAATAGAAAAATAGCCATTTTAGCCACTAACTCGGATATCGATGAAACAAGTTTCATCGGATCCGTAACTGTGAATTATTGTAGGGTTTCAAGTTTCGTAGTGGTCGGACTCGTCGTTTGATCGTACGAATGCAAAACGCCTTGAAATCGATTTAATTGATATCAATTTAATTGAAATCAATTTGAAAATATTGTTTTCAGCATAACTTCTTCATACGATGGAATTTGGACGTGAAACTTTTTCCATCGCATTCAGAATATTTTAAAACACCTAATTCGATATATGGGTTTATCCAATTTCGTTCCGGGGTCAGAACAGGCTTTTTTGGCCAATTATCGTTCAACACGTTTGTTTATCGGATCCATCTACTCTATTTCTAACCTACCTATATAAACCCAGTTTTAAACCCTAGCCTCTATATATTCTCATTTGTTTGTGCATTCATTTCCTCAGCTCCTCCTCTTCCAATGGCTGCAAACGCTAGATCCAATTGCAAATCAAATCAAAAGTCAAAAATTCAAAATCCTCAGAAAAATCTCAAAAAATATATGTTAATGCTCTCGACGAGCGTAATTCAATGGTGCAATTCGTTTTTCGATTCGGGTTGTGGTTTGACCAAAAATTGGGGTTTTAGTTTCGGCCGTCCATAGGTGATCGTGAATTTAACGGTGAGTCTTCGCCCTAGCGACGATCAGGAGGAATGGAATGGTAGAGCTCGTCGAGTAGGGCCTGGGGATGAAATCGCTCGCCTGAAGGATCGCCACGATTAGCTGTTTTTGGCACGGCGGCCGTGAGCCGTAGATGGGGCCACGCACCGCCGCGAGTCAAGGGCGGGGTCGGCCGCGGTATGGCGTGCATCCGGCGTTGTCTGATCGGGGTGACGAGGGGGATGAGGTGGCGCATTTTGGGCTTTAGGAAGTGGCGGCTGGTTGGTTCGAACGTGATTTAGGGTTGCAGTTTTTTACGTGCGTGTGTTTCTCTGCGAGGAAGAAAGAGGATGACAACATGACGTGGCAAATTGAAGGGGGGTGAGTTTGTTTTTATTTTTGTTTAAATTTATGTTGATTTCAACTCGTTTTATTTCGATAACTTTCTCATACGAATTCCGTTTCACGCATGATTTTTTTGTTAGGATCGTAATAAAATTTCAGATCTGTTGACGCTGGTTTGGACGAATTTGGAGACTGTCCATTTTTTGGTTTAAATTGGATTTGAATTCAATTTAAATCCCAAAGGTGAGTGTTTTAACCCACTCACAACTTCTAAAATTTTCTATGTTTGTTAAATTGATTTAAGATATGAGTAGAAATTTATTTATGACTGTTTGGCATGTTTTATTCATTATCTCAGTTAAATCGCATTTATTTAATTTAACTGTTAATTAATTTTATTATTGCATATAAATTGACAATTAAAATTTATTTATTTGCAAATAAACTGCTAGTTAAACAGTTATTAAATTTATTATTGAATATAAACTGTTAGTTAATACCTCTTACTTATTGCCTGTTATATTTTTATACGCTCTATATTGATGTTTGTTTAAATTGGATGATGATTGTAATAAATGGTTGATGATTGATATTTGGATGAATAGATGTGATAATTTATATTGTATGAACTGCAAATTATTATGCATTTTTATTTCATTTGGGATTGCGGTTTGAAATGATATACAACCGCGTTTTTATTTTTAAATTGCGGATTGAAATGATAAATATCCGTATCACTTGACCATAGGATAGAAAATTTTATACAGGCACCGCGGTATATATATAAAAAAAATTGAAATGATTTTTATGGTTTGGATATGATACGGTTTAATAAATATTAAATTTTAATATTATATAATATTATATTATAATTATACATATATAGTTAAATTTTGAATTTAAGCTTTGTATAATCTGCTAAATAAAATGAATAAATTGAAATGGAGTAGATAATTTATATTATATAGTTAAGTATAGGCTTAGGATATAGAGTTTAAATGATTCAAATAAATTTAGATTGGAAGGTAAATAAAAAAAAAATGGAATTGAGCGTATTTAAGAATTAAACTCTATAAGTCGATGTAGATCCTTATTAAGCTTGAAAATTTTAAAGGTATGATATTTATAAATGAAATTTTATTTCAAGATAAATTAAAGGAATATTTCTAGTATAAATAAATTGAAGGAAATATTTAGTTATAGGAAATTTAAGTTTTATATAAATGATTATGGATTTATCATGCAAGTGTTCAAGACTAAATAATAGAACAGTGAATTTGTTGAAAGAATAAATTCCAAACTTAGTTTTGAAATTTATTAATACTCAAATTGGATATATAACGAAATTGAAGTGGTTTTAGAAAATGAAGGTGAAATTTAAATTTATGGTTTAGATTTCATCTAAAAAATATATTTATAAAGTCATGGAAATTAATTTACTTTACAAAGTAAATTTAAAATTAAACCATTTTATTCTATATACTGTTGAATATCCAAATCATTCATGTTTTAGAAGTTATGGTTTTAAAGCTATGAATTTCGAAGTATTATGTTTTGAAAGTTAAAATTTAAATGTTTGGTATCCAGGTATTATAAATTTTAAAGCAGTATGATTTTGGAAAAGAAATAAATTTGAAATAAAAATGATATTATTGATTTGGGTTTTATAAAAATAATATCAAAATGAGTATGTTTTGGAAAAGGAAATGATATCGTATTTATGGGTTTTGAAACGGATAATTATATTCTGGTTTTTTTCTAAAAAGCATAAACTATTTTTAAAGACCGCGGTGTTATAATAACGTTTGGTTGTTAAAGAGACCGGGATCGGAAGTTGTCATACTCTCTGCCAACTCCGAAAACCACTTTGACCACCGTGTACGCGATGGAGATTCCAGAATGAAGTAGGATGGTGGAGGCGTTTCCTTTGAGGTAAATACGTGGACCCAACTCCCGTGAGGTGGCATAAGGTGGCTAAAACAGAAGCGATTCTCGGGCCAATGAGATCATTCCTCTGATCGGATAATCCTCTTCTATATTATACTATGACTTTGGATTGTTTCAGTGGCCACTTTTGATTTCTTTGATTTTAGGGGAGTTTGTCCGAGGTGGGCGGTAGTAGCAGCTACGCGTTACTACCAGCCCAGATGCATAATTGGTATATCTACCCTGGCATTGGCTAGTTGTGCCGTGTCACCTACCCTATCGCGCCTTGTACGAGTTTGGTTTTCTCCCGTAGCCCGTGTGGTATACTCTGGTGGCTTCCCGATCAGGAGGGACTATGATATTGGATGGACTACTGGGACTATTATTGTGTTAAGGGGGAGATTGGGTAACTCCTTAACGCTATTTAAAAGTAAGTTTATTTTTACAAATAGACACTATTATAATAGCGAAATATACTATATAGTAAATAGTTTAACGGATCCTTAAGAGATGTGAATCCCGAGCATCTTTTAAGTTATTGCACTCATATTTATTTCAGTTGATTTAACTTACATAAGATCTTTTAGTTCTGACTCGAGTGTTTTTGTCTTTTCAATTCGCTCGGGTCAGTCCGAGCGTTTCAGGACCAAAGACTTTAGCTCTGGGGGACGAAGACGGAGATTATTATTATTATTATTATTATTATTATTATTATTATTATTATTATTATTATTATTATTTTATATTCCACTACACACCGTATTCCGCTGCATTATTATTATTCGTATATGTACTCTGATAAATGTTGTAAGTATCATCAAATGTTTTGTAAACAGCTTCATGAACTGTAAATTTGATTATTATATTTTATCCTTCTGCTGTGAGATTCTATTTTCTTTTGTTTCTCATTTTTCTTATTTACCCCATAACAATACGCCCTTTTGTATGGTTTGAATTGGCACGTGTGTCGATTTAAAGCGTGCGAAAAGGCGGAATGTTATAGATATGGGTTGGCCCATTTTCGTTCTGGAGTCTAAACGGGCTTTTTGGGCCGTGTTGCGTTCAACTTTCTTACCGATTCGATCTAATTATTCCTATTTCAAATCTGCCTATATATCTGGTTATAAACCCTAGCAACCCTTCTATTTCTTATTATTTGTACATACAATTCAACTATTTCTCCTTCTCAATGGTGGACAAAAAATTCTCACTTCCAAATCCATTTGCAATTCAAAATCAAATCAAAGAATCATACTCCACAAACTATATCGAATTATTTATGGATTTGAAGCTCTCGACGAGCACAAGTCAAATATATGATTCGTTTTTCAATCTGATACATCGTTTATCCAGAAATTCAAGTTGAACTTCAGCCGTCCATTGTCTAGGGTTTTGATCCAACGGCGGATTCGCGATGATATGACAATCTGGAAGTGGGATTTTGGAGAGGACGACAAACAAACCCTAGATCAGTCTTTTGTTCGTCGTCAGAGGCTTGGGGTTCGCCAGAAACAATGACTTTTGCCAGCGACGACGCGTTACCCTAGGGAGCATCAGAGCAGTCGGCGAACTCGCTGTGAGGTCGGCTCAGGTAGGGAAGCACGGTGATGGGTTCCAATCGATGGGGTTGGCCTCGTAGGCGACATGATATTTGGGTAAAGTCCTTGCGGCTAGGGTTCGATGACCTGGGAAGGATCGGTTTCTCGTGCGCAAATCGATGCTGACATGGTAATTATATTTATTATTTTATTTAAAGTTAATTCAAACTAAAATTCTTCTAACTCGAATAATTTTCACTTACAAGGTCCGATATACACGCGGTTTCATGCATTGGGATCGTATTGAAATTTCGGACATTTTGACACAGGTTTGTATTAATTCTGAGACCGTTTGAATTTTGGGTTTAAATTGGATTTAAATTCAATTTAAATTCAAAAGCTGAGTGTTTTAACCCACTCACAACTTCTAAAATTTATTATGTTTGTTAAATTGATTTATGATGTGATTAGAAATTTATTTATGACTGTTTGGCATATTTTGTAATCATTATCTCAGTTAATTGCATTTATTTAAATTAAATCGTTATTTAGTTATTATTGAATATAACTGCTAGTTAAACACCTGTAATCTATTATCAGTTATATATTGATATTGATTGATTTTTTTGGATGATGAGTGTAATGGATGTGTGATTTTGATGATGGATGAATGGATGTTTTATTTTATATCATTATAATCTGCAAGTTCTTATGGATTTATTTTCATCAATTTGGGATTGCGTTTTGAAATGATATACAATCGTATTTTTTTGTTTTAAATTGCGAATTGAAATGATAAATATCCGTATCACTTGACCATAGGATTGAAAATTATATACAGACACCTTTGGTCTATATATATAAAAATATTTTGAAATGATTTCAATGGTTTTGTGAAGAAATATTTGGTTTTAGATCAATATTGATTGGATATTATATAAATGTTATTTTATCCTTGATTTCAAGCTATGTATAATTTGTTTTAATATAAAATAAGCTTAATAATAAGTTATTTTATTATAGATAATATGTTTAAGTATTTAAAAATTATATTTTGATATAGAGTTTATAATGATTTAAATAAATTAAGGTAGGAAGATAAATTTTAGATTTATTTGAAATTGAATTTATTAAAGAATTAAAATCAAATAAGTTTGATGTGAAATTTATTAAGATTGAAATTTTAGAAGGTATGATTTTTATAACTTGATTTTGGTTTAAGGTGAATAAAATGAATATTTCAAGTAAATAAATTAAAGGAAATATTTAGTTATTTGTAAATTGAGTTTTATTTAAATGATAATGGATTTATTATGTAAGATACTTCAAAACTAAATAATAGAAAATTGGATTGTTGAATCGTAATTGCCAAACTTAGTTTTGAAATTTTTAAATATTTAAAGTTTGAAATATATTAAATTAGAAATGGTATTCTGTGGATCAAAACTATTTTGAAATCAATATAATTTGAAATAGTTTATTTGGAAACTGAAACGTATTGAAATTTATGATTTGGGGATTTGGTTAAATTTAAATTTTAGAAATTCGAGTTGTTTTGGAATTGTTTTGTGAAATTGAAGAAGCTAGTTTGTTTTATAAATTATTTTAATTTTAAACTATGTAAGGGGTGGAAGTTATGTTTCAAAGTTATTAATTTCAAAGTATTACGTTTGGGAAGTGTTATAGTTTTAAGTCTTTGGTTTCGAAATTTTATAACTTTGGAAATACTGAGATTTTTGAAATGATATCTTATTTGGTTTTGAAATTGAAATGATATAGTATTGATATGGTTTTGAAGTGGAAATGATATTTTGGTTTGAAGTATAAACTATTCTAAAATGACCGCGGTGTTATAACAACGTTTGGTTGTTAAAGAGACCGGGATCAGAAGTTGTCATACTCTCTGCCAACTCCGAAAACCACTTTAACAACCGTGTACGCGGTGGAGATTCCAGAATGAAGTAGGATGGTGGCGTCATTTCCTTTGAGATAAATACGTGGACCCAACTCCTGTGAGTTGGCATAAGGTGGCTAAAACAGGAGCGATTGACGAGTGAAGAAGGTAGCACCTTTTATCGAACACAGTCCTTCGATACCATTCTATTACTTTGTCATTGATTTGGGCCCTTTTGATTTTGAAGGGTGCTCTAGGTGGGTGGTAGTAGCTGCTATGCGTTACTACCTGTCCAGAAGCGTAATTGGTGTCTACCCTGGCATTGCCTAGTTGTGCCGTGTCACCTACCCTAGCGCGCCTTGTACGAGTTTGGTTTTCTCCCTTAGCACGTGGAGTATTTTGGGTAGTCTCTCGATCTAGAGATGCGCTGATACTGGATTGACTACTGGGACTGTTACGTGTTAAGGTGGAAAATATGAAGCCATAACGCTATTTAAAAGTAAGTTTATTTTACTATTAGACATTATTATAATAGCGAAATATTACTATATAGTAAATAGTTTAAGGATCCTTAAGAGATGTGAATCCCAAGCATCTCTTAAGTTACTGCACTCACGTTAGACACCGGATAGGAGATACCAAATCTCATAAACATCTCTGATGCCATTCCACTCATATTTATTTCTGTTGATTCAAATTACATAAGATCTTTTTAGCTCCGACTCGAGTGTTTTGTCTTTTCAATTTCCTCAGGTCAGCCTGAGCATTTTAGGATTTGGAAGACCGTATCCTGGAGGACGAAAATGGAGATTTATTACTATTTATTATAGTACTCCACTACATTCATACTGTTCCACTGCATTATTTATCGTTCTTTGGTATATGTAACTCTGATATGTGTTGTATAAGTATAATCAATTATTTGTAAAACAGCTTCATGAACTGTAATTTGATTATTATATTTTGTCATTCCGCTTTGAGATCCTATTTGTTTTATTTATTTCATCCTTTTTCTTATTCACCCCAATAACAATCCGCTCTTTTGTATGGTTTGAGTTGGCACGTATGTCTGTTTAAACGTACAAAAAAGGTGGGATGTTACAAAGTGAGACCATGCCGCTTAGCGTAATGGGTTTTCCCCTTACTAGTATCTTAAAAACTTGATAAAACCATATACCGTGCTCTTGCATCCCCAATGGTTGAAAAAATTCAAAATAATATGATGATATGCAAACAAGTATATTAAATCTGGATTTCCCATCCCCATTCATTCTGACTATATATCACAATTATAGTTTATAGGGTTACTATTTACCTATTAGTTTTCACGGGCTTACTAATAACCTGTTAAATGTTTATGGATTACCTATCTGATTTCATAGTTTTCGTAGGATTACTAAGAACCTATTGGTAACTCCAAAATCTTTATCTCTTATCCTAGTTTTCGTGGGCTGACTAGAAACCAATTGACTAACTGTCAATATATTAATCTAGATATATTTTTCATGAGCTAACTATAAACCAATTGGCCCGTACTAATGTCTTTTCCTATACATAGTTTTCATGGGCTTACTATGAACCTATTGGCCTCTACCAATATCTTTAATTAAGATTTTAACGTTTCTTAAGTTATATTCACTAATGGGTCAACCTAGCTGGTATTTCTGCCATTCCCCAAAGTACTGTTATGGGTTCATGACAATGCAAAAAATATACAAAGAAGAAATCATAATAATATAGTAATACCAACACCTGTGGTTAAATATCCCTGAAAGCATTTTATATAAAACTTGGTTAATCCCTTTAACGTGTTAATCAAGAAAAACTTCTTCAGAAACTTCATTTCAAAGATATTTATTTATGCCAAGGTTTTCCTTTAAAATGTGATTGGGTTATTTGTTTTGAAATCTTAAAACATCACTTTCAAAACCCCTGGATAACCTCCTTCGAAAGCATAGAAAACTTCTTTCAAAAAACTAAGTATATACGTTTCGAAGCTCTTTAAATCATCTCTTTCAAAACCAAAATATACCTTTTGAACGGATTAAAGCATTACTTATAAACTCTTATAAGCATAGCTTCGAAACCATTGAAAGTACCCTTTTAGAAACCATTGGATTTATCTTTAAAGCAACCTTTTGGATCAAAGTGAATATATACAAAAGTAAACCTTTTGAAACCATTAATCTTCAAATAAAATTTTTCGGGGAAAAAATTGATGGCTTCGAAACCATCCTTTCGGAAGCTTAAATCATTTAATTAAAATATTGAAGGATAGCATCGAAACCCCCTTTCGAAGCCATTGCTTTCGAAACCTTTAACCCTTTGAAAAGCTTTTAGGAAGTGGCTTAGTACAATTTTCAAAACAAAAGCTATCTTTCAAAAGCATTGTTGACTTCAATACCTTTGAAAGGCATGAGATTAGTAGCAAGGTTTCGACTAAGTCGAAACCATCCTTTTCGAAAGCATTGATTTATAAACAGAGGAACTCATTCGAAAGCTTCATTTAAAAAAAGTGGTAGCAACAGATTCCAAAGCAATATCTTCGAAAGATTAAAAAGGTTTTCGACTTGGTGAAAGCATTCTTTTGAAAACAAGGCAGGCGCTTATCTTTGGAAAGCGAAACAAAGGTTTCGACCCCATCGAAAATAATGGTTCGATGCCATGTCTTTCGTCTTTCTCCAATCCACTACGTACCATCATTATGATACCTTGTGCGTTGGTTTTGGTTTTGGTAGGTTTTGACTTGGTCGAAGCAGAAGTAATGGGTCGAAATGGGCTTTTGAAAGAGGAAGAACCAACTTTTTTAGGGGAAAAGCTAAATTAATGCTATTTAAATTAATAACTTTATTAGTAACCTGCCTATTTGTAAACATTTAATTTGTTGCCTTAATCTATTCAAATTCTTTCTCAAAATAACTACCCTATAATTTCAGATCTAAACAAAGGTTAATTTTCACAATTAAGCCCTTCCATTAAGCAAAACAATTAAATCCTCCTTCTAAGATAATTTAATTTCCATGGTAAATCATTTAGGAAAAATCCCCTAAATTATAAAAATTCACTTTCAATATTTTATCTAACATATAAAAAGTTCAGACCCAAATTCTTCATAAAATAACCCAAATTAATTTCTAAACTCAAGTACTCATATTTTCTTTGAAAACTCATAATAATTTACCATAGCTTGGAAAATTATAAAATTAAAACCTCTCTAAAATCATGTTTTCCATAACATATATTTTTATCAAGGCATACAAAAATCATTATAATCAGTTTTAGCCTCAAAACTGCGTAAATCATCAAACAATCTTATTTGAGTTAACAACACACTAAATCCAAGCATATCATCATCAAAATCATCATTATAATGGATATAGTCTTCAACCCGAAAACCAAATAATCATAAAAAAATAGAGATGATTTAGATTATTATTCTCCTTGATTAACATAAGGACTTTGAGATTTGATTGAGATTAATTCCCCTTGCTTAAATCCTTAGCTTTAATCTCAATCTCTAGATAGTACATTTCCATTAGATCTGGTCCCAATCCTACTATTTTCCTTCCTAGATCCGCTTAGTCTTCTCTGAAATCACTAGATCTTCTTTAATCTCGTTCTTTATTTTGATTTTATTTTTGTTTATTTATATGTAAATATAAGAATTCATGGAGGAGAGGTAAGAAAATGACAACAACTAGGATTAGAGAGAAGGATCAAGAGTCAGGTTAGGTTAGTGGTTTAATTTATAGGAGATTTATATTAATCCTAACCATTGATTGATTATTTTACTTCCAAGTAATCCAATCTTATTAAACTTAGACCATTAGATTTAATCTAGTGAACCTAGACACATTTTTAAATAATATATGAAATCTCCTTCTAAGGTTAAGATTATGTGTACATGCCTACAACATCTATCAATTCATAAATCAACAAATCAATTTTAATTTACTTTCCTTTCTAAATAAAATCTTCCCATTACCATCATTTATGTTACGCTAATTAATTCATTTATACCAATATAGTCCATAATATTCATTCACATTTTACACTTTACTACTAAAATTAAATATGGCAAAATACCATGTATTTAAGTATATTGATACATACACACACATGTTGGTTTCCTCTTTACTTGTTAAAGGACTCCACTAAAGATTTATTTATACCAAAGATCATTTCTTTATTCTTGTCCCTTTATTTGTATAAATAAACCTTTTCCTTTTCCAACAATTACATTGCCCAAATCAGCGCAACAAATTTACCACTTAAGCCAGTCAGTTAAGATTCTAATATTAATTTATACTCTTAAATTCCATTCCATATTTTGTTAACTAACATTTTTTCTCTATATTTCCCTTAAAACAATTTACTATGCAAACATATAATTTTTAAACATATCTTTCAAAATTTTTAACTTTTATTAAATACCGATTTTAAAAATAAATCTTTTCCTCTTGCATAAAGTATTATTCTTTTCAAACATGCATTAATATCTTTCTTTTCTTATTACCTTAATTGTTTGCCTAAATAAACATTACTCGTTTTCCTCATTAATGCGACGTTACATAATTCTCAGTTATGTCATTAATTTCATTTCCAATTAATCAATTTGAATTCATACCAATTTTATTAATTGGTATCTAACTACATACGCATAAATAATAAATCTTTCATTACGCATTTTAATTACGCAATCAATTTTGCCATTGATTATATTTATTAATGCCTACAATTCGAATCAGCGTTATCCTTTTTAATTAATATCCTATCTTTCTTTTCTCTTCAAGAAAGGCTTCCCTTAATCTATTAGTAAATCAATTAATTCATATCCTAATTTGTATTTGATAAATCAGATTTATTAATGCATGCAAGTATTACTAACCATTTTGAACATATGGTTTGCGCCAAAATTGGTCACAAACACTCAATTATCGATGAAAGCACTAGTTCACAATCATAGGTCATGGATAACAAGTATGTAGAGAATTAAAAATGAAGAACACTTAGAAAAATAAGAAAAAAGCAATAAAAAACACAGAGTTTATAGTGGTTCGGCAATCCGGCCTACATCCACTTTGAAGTTGATGATTTTGTTGATGTTTGCTAGCTGACTACAATGAGTTACAACTAGTTACAACAGCAAAATTCGAGTACAATGTTGATTCTGGTAGACTATGAACGTAGAAGAATCCAAAGATCCTTTTTATAAAGCCTTTGTGATGCTATTTATAGGTGCAGGCTGCAAATATTTCGCTTAGATCTTTGGAGACCTCTTCTGGCACGTGAGTGGGCCCATGCGATTCCGTCTCGATCCATGATCGATATGAACGAATTTAGTATCGATCAAGATCTTATCCAATCAAGTGGAAATCGATCATGGACATTCTTCAGATTGTACGTAAGCTCCTTTTAAAATTTCATAGCATTTGGACTCGTGGATTATGAGATATGATCGACGCAAGCTCGCGTTTACCCTAGGTTGTTTTGTTCGAATCGATACATCGATATTGAGCACATGCCTACAAGTTGTTGTTGCGCTAACTTCTCGGATCAATCCACTTTTAGTGCCAAGTTGACTGCTCATCTTCGTATCCATCAAGTGCTATGTCCATTGGATCGATGATTGGTGCTTCTTTTTGTATCGATCATCTCTGCTCTTCTTCATATCGATCATCAACATTATATTTCGTATTGATGCCCGGTGCTCCATTTCGTATTGATGGGGAGGTTTCGTATCAACATGTTTTCGATCGATACAAAGTATGTTTAAGACTTGATCGATATGAAATGGACGTATGTGGATGGATACGAAGTGAGTGGATCTGGAAGGATACGAAGAGGGGCCTGTTCACCGATGGGCACGAGATGGACCGATCGAAATGAGCTTGCTTACTGATGGGTACGAGGAGGATCGACTTTGCTGAATACCAAGCCAGATTGATACGAGCCGAGGTCCGAGAGTTAATGGATACGAAAAGGATGGTCGCAAGGTGATGGACGAGAACGAAGCCTCGGGGATGGATTCAAATGGGATGGATACAAAGGAGGCACTCTGATGGGCACGAATGGAAGCATTGATTGACTTGCATCGCTTATATCTTTAGCATATGAACTTCTATTGACTTAAAATTTTAAACATTGTCTCCCATAACTTTGCTTGTCTCTTTTAATCAATTGTAGCTTGATCCGAATTTGGAAAAAATTCATCGATATCCATAGTGAGCATGCGTATAACCGATCATTGGGACGAACTGTCTTTGATTTCTACTCAATTTCTTGGTGTCACGGTCTTGTCAAAAGGCGGGATAACACTTGCCTCCCAAAACATGCCTTGCAATAGGAAGGCGTGTTTCGTAGTTCGATAAGCTGGATGTTCGTATCCTTTCGATGACCTACAAAAGAGACTGATAGTCTTACCTGACTTTGAATGACGATCGTTCGAGGTCGTATGTCATTTGAGGTGGTTTGTGACCGTTTGAGGTCGGATTCCATTCGCGGTGAATGGTGATCGTTCGTGGTCGGGGTGCCGTTCGAGATGATTTATGATCGTTCGTGGTCGGGGTGCCATTCGCGGCGAATGGTGACAATTCGCGGTTGGGTGCCATTCGAGGCGAGTTATGACCGTTCACGGACGGGTGCCGTTTGAGGCGAATTGTAACCTTTCATGGTCGGGTGCCGTTCGAGGCGAGTTTTGTGTGTACGGGGGGGACTTAGTATCATTAATGTCAGATTTCACGTTCGGATGAATTTCTGAACTATTTGTTATGGCGTTTTATCACCATCTCAGAGCATGCCTAAGGACCGTTCGCGATCCCGTACATGTGTAAGTGACTTGGCCGTTATAGAATCATTGAAACCAACTTTACATTCAGTTGAGTCTTTCAACAGAAATGTCCAACAAAATCAAGTCCAAACGTAAGAAATGGAAAACAAAAGCAAAACAGAGACATCAAAGTGCAAATACCCACACTGATGCGATTGATAGTCGTATCAGAGCATGCCTGAGGATCGCTCGTAATCCTGTACATGTGTAAATGAATTAACTGTATTGGTGTGGAGTTTGTCATTTATTCATCGTTATTCTAATCAATTGATGACAAGCTTATGCCTTGATCCGGGGCCGCCTTCATTTGATGCAGGGGTTGTTGCTTTTGCTCCCCCGCTGTTGCTCGCCTTCTCACATATTGCGATAGCAGACAATTTCTGACATGTCCCTCGACCTCATCCCTCAAGTGCTTGCAATCATTTGTGCTATGACTGTTCAGCTCGTGGAATGAGCAATACTTGTCTGATCTTCTTTCATTGCTGGTCGGATCCCTCCTCATTGGCTTTCAATAAGGAATCTGCCCCTTTGTGTCCTGGTAAATCCGTTTCAAAGTTTCAGTCAATTCTAAAGAGGAGGTGAATCTCGGTTCCTTTCGTGGTTGCTCTGGTCCATCATTGTTATCCTCGGCCTTCCGTTTCCCTTTATCAGTTCCTGAATCTTTTTTAGGAGGGTTTCCGCCCTTGATCGCATAAACATTGACTCCCTCTCCTTCCTCTCTTTCAGCATTTGCATCCTCTAATCATAAAAATCCTTCAACCTCATGATAAAATTCTCCTAGATCCATAGGGGATTCCTTGTCAATGAATTCTTGAATTCTGTGCCATCAGCTATGCCAGATACAGCTGCCATCAAAACCATGGATGGATCTGGTCGATCCACCGATGTTGCCGCTGCATTGAATCGCGTCAGAAAGCTCTTCAAAGATTACCTGGTTCTTTACTTTAGTGTTGCCAAACTCATCACATTCTTCGGTCTCGAAATGTGAATCTGAATTGCCTAATAAATTCTCAGTCAAATCGGTCCATGTTCCAATGGAGCCACTCTCTAGTTTCCTAAACTATAGCGCTGCAATGTCTATCAAATACAATGGAAAGCACTAGGCCATGACCTCCTCCGATGCCCCCAGTACTTCCATGTGCCTCGTATACCTTGTCAGATGAGCCGTAGGATCCGTCCTCCTATTGTACGTCTCCAGTGCTGGTAGCTTGAATTCCGATGGGTTTCTTGCTTGTCTAATTGCGGGAGCGAAGGGGCTCCTGTTCACACCTTCCATCTCTATTCGTTAATCCACCTCTCATGGCTTATCTGACCATCTCCGCTAGTATGCCGCTGTTGCCAAGCAGTGTTCCTTGTCCGTTGCTTTTGACCTGCCCCCTCCGAGTTTATAAGGGAATCCTTGAATCTGATCTCTTGGACGGGCTTCCATTCCTCTATGAATGCCATGTTGAACAGCTCCACCTGGTATCCTGCTTGAGGTTGGATCAATACACTTCTGGTGAGTGCACCTAGCTCTAGAGCCGTTCCTGATGGTCCTGCTCTGTTTTCGATCCTGATTGCTCCATGCTCCTGACTCTTATCTCTAGAATCTCTTGCAGCTGCGTTAGCTTGATTCTACACTCCAGTTTGTCCAGTTTGTCGAAGCAAATTCTGCATCATCTCCTCTTGTCTTTTCAGAAGCACTTCACGCATAGCTCCCATCACCATCTCCATCTTGTGCCGGGTGATGAAGACTGAAGCCTGATTTGCTCCTGAGGAAGCCTCCTGACTCCCTTCATGTTGACTTCTTTCGGTCCTCTATCTTGTTGCTGATTACCTTGCCATTGCTTTCCAGATCCAAGTCTTTAAGTCTTCAAATTCAAAGTCCAAGTTGTAGAATCCATGAATGCTAGCCTTCTCAGTGGAAGAACCAAAATGTTTGCGCCAAAATAGATTACAAACACTCAATTGTCGTTGAAAGCACCAGTTTACAATCACAAATCACATATAACAAGCATGTATAGAATTAAAAATGAAGAACACTCAGAAAATTAAGAAAAAAAGCAATAAAGAACACAGAGTTTATAGTGGTTCGGCAATCTGGCCTACATCCACTTTGTAGTTGATGACTTTATTGATGTTTGCTTGCTGACCACAACGAGTTAAAACTGGTTACAACAGCAAATTTCGAGTACAATGTTGAGAGTCTGGACGTAGAAGAATCCAAAGATCCTTTTTCTGAATCCTTTGTGATGCTATTTATAGGCATAGGCTGAAAATATCTCGCTCAGATCTCGGGAGACCTCTTCTGGCATATGAGTGGGCCCACACGATTGATCCCAAGTGATTCCAACTCGATCTATGATCGATACAAATGAATTTTATATCGATCAAGATCTTGTCCAATCGAGTCGAGATTGATCAAGGACATTCTTTAGGTTGTGCATATGCTCCTCTGAAAATTTCATAGAATTTGGACCTGTGGATTGTGAGATATGATCGATGCAAGCTCGCGTTTACCTTAGGTTGTTTTGTTTGAATCAATACATTCGTATCGATCAGTTTGAATCGATATTAAGCACATTCCTGCAAGTTGTCGTGGCGCTAACTCCTCGAATCGATCCACTTCTAGTGCCAAGTTGACTTCTTCCATCTTCATATCCTTCAAGTGCTAAGTCCTTTGGATCAATACTTGGTGCTTCTTTTCGTATCGATCATCTGTGCTCTTCTTCGTATCGATCATTAGCACTCTATTTCTTATCGATGCCCTGTGCTCCATTTCATGTTGATGGGGAGGTTTCGTATCGATCTGTTGTCGACCGGTGCGAAGTATGTTTAAGACTTGATCGATACGAAATGGACGTATGCAGATGGATACAAAGTGAGTGGATCTGGATGGATACGAAGAAAGGCTTGTTCACTGATGGGCACGAGATGGACCGATACGAAATGAGCTTGCGTACTGATGGGTGCGAGGAGGATCGACTTTGCTGGATACCAAGCCGGATGGATACGAGCCGATGTCCGAGAGTTGATGGATGCGAACAGGATGATTGCAAGGTGATGGATACGAACGAGGCCTCGGGGATAGATTCAAATGGGATGGATACAAAGGAGGCGCTCTGATGGGTACAAATGGAAGCATTGCATGACTTGCATCGGTCATATCTTGAGCATTTGAACTCCAAGTGTGTTGAAATTTTAAATTTTGTCTCCCATAGCTTTGATTGTCTCGTCGTATCAGTTGTACCTTGATCCGGACTTAGGCAAAATTCATCGATATCCATAGCGAGCATGCATATAACCCATCTTCGGGGTGAATGGTCTTTAATTTCTAGTCAATTTCTTGGTGTCACGGCCTTGCCAAAAGGCGAGATAACACATATATACATATGCAATAATAACTAGCACTTTTTATCTATGCATTTCCTTTCAAATAACACTTTATTTAAGTGTATACACATTTATCCTAATTTCAAATAATTCCAAAAATAGCAAGTAATGCTCCCTCTCTCCTTGCATTAATTATTTTCGTTCCATTCTTTTTAACATATTCAATCTTTCAAGTGCAACGATTAATAATTCCCACTTGAAGCATTTTCATGTTTATGTGCATAGACACCCTTTTCTTCTCATCTTTTAAATGCACATTTAACTTGTTTCTTAACAATTATGTTTTACCATATTCTGGCATAAATCCCTTATTTTCAAAATAGACGCAAAACACAAAACACAAGCTACAGTAAATGTTTCGTATCTTCTTTATACTTTATTCATTTCTAACAATTTGTATATGAATTTGGGCTAGAAAAATCTGCTTAATATAATGGAAAAGAAAAAAAATTCAATTTAATTTGTTTGTGAAAATTTACTATTTCATCCTTTTATGTAAATTTACATTTTTAACAATTTACTTCATTATTAAAACTCAAGGGTGTTACATTCTTCCCTCCTTAAAGGATTTCTTCCATAAAATCTTTAAGGATAGAAGAATGTAATTTACAACTGGCATCCAAAGTCTATATCCATATCATGTCCTATTGGCATGTTTACAACCATTCCTATCATACAAAAGATTCTTCCTAAGGGGTTTACCACCTACATTCTTACTTCGAGGATAATCAAGCTTTTCTATCCAAAAAATTTGACTAGGGCAACTACCCCATATAGACAATTCCACAAGCATCTAAAATTCATTAGAGTTAGTCCAAGATCGCGAAAAATTCCTTTGCATGTTACATCTTTTGGTAACTGAAATCCCAAAATTTTGAATTAACCAATCATTCTAAAAATCTTCACTTAATTATCATTTTTAGAAATCCTCTTTGCACTTTGAATTCTCAACAACATCCTTTTCCATCTTGCCAACCACATTTTTTTTACTTAATTTTGAAATAGACAATACAAAATACGACGACCATCCCTGTTTTGTACATCTCTTTCTTTTGGGGTATATTCTTTATTATTTCAAATGGTACACTTTTATATTGAATCTAAATGATTTATGGAAACTTACATTGCTACATATTCCATCCCAATGAACTAAAATGCTACTCAAATCCCATACTAATCCTAGTGGGCTACTTAATCCTATTTATCTAACTCCAAATCTATTTTTCTTCTTTTAAGTGATAATCAAAATATTTTTACTTTATCTTCTTAACATAGATCTTTTTTAACATAAAATTTAAAATTTCGCAGGTATCTCAAACTGTAAAGTCCACTTTTGTTTCAATTTTTTTACCATTTGAATCAAAACTTCTGTTAAAAATATTTCCGTTTTTAGGTTTCGTCCGCACAAAATAGAAAGTTTTTAAAACTGTAACACTTTCTTTTAATTTTTAAGAGATGTTTCCTTTTTACTAAGACCGTAATATTTTCTTTAACCAAATCATCAAAAATACTTAACATAACTTAGTAAAAATATAAGCAAACACGTTATTCAGAAGACAAAACATTTCTAAAATTATCCTCAAACATACGCTTATTACTTAATCACGAAAAGAGTTCAAAAGCAGTATTTTACAGGCTTTTCAAAAATTTTCACTAGTTTCATTTTTAAAAGCAAAATTTACATTAAGGTTAAGTGCGATAAAGCACATAAATGACAAAATAGAAGCTTTAAAACAATTATTCGAAAAAATCTGTTTCACTCATTCTTCTACTTTTACGTCTTACACAAATTCCTTATAATTTGTTAAATCATTTACATAAAATCACAAACGAAGCCCTCCATTTTTTTCAAATTCTTTTAATCCCTCTCTTTCAACAAAATTTCCATTGAATATAACAATGTGTTCAAAACAACAAAAACTTTATAATTGTTATTGAAAAATAACTTTTTGCTAAGTTATTTAATCTCAGAAAATTTATGTGACTAATTTTTACATCAGATTTCAAATCACTTCTTTTCAGTTTAGAATGTCAGACATATAAATGCATATATATATATATATATATCATTTCAAATTTTCTTTTTAGAAAACACTTCCACTAGTTTATCACTTAAATTGGAGTAGACGATAGGAACCTTACTAGTTAAGCCCACTTCTACACATAATTTCCTTAAATGCATAAAATTTTCCGCTCTTCTCTCTAACGGTAGTCAAATCAAAAATTTTCTTTCAAATACAGTGCTTAACTTAAATTTGGAAATGATTTAGCTATTCCTTTAAGCAAACTACTACTACCAACAAGGTTTCTATTTTGATTGAGAGTTTTCCTTAAGATCATAAAGACCCTTTTTTCATAATCTTAAGATTTATCTCCATCTTATTCTCATTATAAAAGTCATATAGTGCTACTCTTTATTCACTCTTAAACCCATAATTCTTTGTCGTTGACGGTTAGTATGAGAAACCTCTATTAGCATTCCTGCAAGAAAAAATAGGAAGGATTTATCGTATCTCCTAAAACTATTTCTCATTTAGGGTTTCCCCTAAGATAATATAGGCATGAATAGAAGAAATAATGACATACATATACACATACACATTTACAAAACCCATTTTTGAAAACTTATTAAGAAACCATTTTTTTTTAAATATTTTCAAGTATGTTCTCTCAATACATGCTTAAATCGTAGGGAATCCTAAACCTCGATCTTACTTTCTAATTCATTGGATTATGTTTTGAGACATCTTTTAAGTTTAATGTTCTTTTATGTTTTCATAAACCTATGCTCTGATACCAACTTGTAAAATCCTCCACTTGGAGGCCCAAACTAATGGTTATGGATGTTGCAGCCATCCACAGTAATAAATCCTTGGCGACCAATTCAAGTTTCGTTTCAAAAAAATTCAAGTTTCAAAAAAAAAAAATCATTAAAACACATTCCACATTCCGTTTCAAAAAAAATTCAAGTTCTTTACATAATCCCACAATCGTAACTACTTTCAAACAAAATATACTTACTACAACGTAGCCAAGAGCAACATATGAAGTTGCCTCCTTGGTTAATCAGAGTATATAATAAGGCAATAAAACAGTTTTGCCTCTGCAACCAAAACACAGCAAAATATAAAGAACTCTTATTAACTAGCTTGCCTCCTACATGTGTTTGGAAGCTTTATTCATCTAAAGAGAACCTGAAATCCTCAACTCTTAAACAACTCAAAATCAATTGAGTATCCGAGAGTTTAAGGGGAAAACATAAACTTCGAGTCAAAAATAAAGCCTGGTATGAGTAATAATATACCATCTCAAACAATTTAGATATCAAGTCAAACCACACCGCTTAGCGGAACGCGTTTTCCACTCACTAATATGTTAAAAACTTTATAAAACCATATAACATGCTCCTGCATCCCTAATGGTTAAAAACAATTCGAAATAATATGATGATTTGCAAACAAGTATATTAAATTTGGATTATCCATCCCCATTCATTCTGACTATCTATCACAATTATAGTTTCTAGGGTTACTATTTACCTATTAGTTTTCATAGGCTTAATAATAACCTGTTAAATGTTTATGGACTACCTGTCTGATTTCATAATTTTCACAGAATTACTAAGAACTTATTGTTAACTCCAATATCTTTATTTTTTTCCTAGTTTTCATGGGTCGACTAGGAACCTATGGACAACCTATTAATATCATAATTTCTTATCCTAGTTTTCAAGGACTGACTAGGAATCTATTGACTAACTATGAATATCTTAATCAAGATATAGTTTTCATGGGCTAATTATAAACCTATTAGCCCCTGCCAATATCTTTTGCTATACATAGTTTTTATGGGCTTACAGTGAACCTATTGTTTCTGCCAATATCTTTAATTAATATTTTAACGTTTCTTAAGTTATATTCACTAGTTATTCTGTCCTTTCCCAAAGAACTATTATGGGTTCATAACAATGTGAACAAATATATTAAGAAGCACTCATAACAATATAGTAATACCAACACCCATGGTTAAATATCCCTGAAATCATTTTATATAAAACTTGGTTAATCCCTTTAACCTGTTAATTAAAAAAACTTCTTCAAAAACTTCATTTCAAAGAACTTTATTTATGCCATGGTTTTTTCTTCAAAATGAGATTGGATTATTTGTTTTGAAATCTTAAAATATCACTGTCAAAACCCCTGGATAACCTCCTTCAAAAGCATAAAAAATTTCTTTTCAAAACACTAAGTATATACCTTTCGAAGCTCTTTAAATTATCTCTTTCGAAGCTAAAATATGCCTTAAGAAAGTATTAAAGCATTACTTATATACTCTTAGAAGCACAGCTTCAAAACCATTGAAAGTACCCCTTTTGAAACCTTTGGTTTATCTTTAAAAATATCTTTCGGGTCAAAGTGAATATAAACAAAAGTAACCCTTTCGAAATCATTATTCTTCATATAAAATTGTTCAAAAATTTTGATGGCTTCATAACCATCCTTTCGAAAGCTTAAATCATTTAAGTAAAATATTAAAGGATAGCATTGAAACTCCCTTTCAAAGCTATTTCCTTCGAAACCCTTGAAATCTTTAAAAAGATTTTTGGAAGTGGCTTAGTACAATTTTAAAAACAAAAGCTAAATTTCAAAAGCATTGATGACTTCAATACCTTTGAAAGGCATAAGATTGACAGCAAGATTTCGACTAAGTCAAAATCATCCTTTTCGAAAGCATTGATTTATAAATAAAGAAACTCATTCGAAAGCTCTATTTAAACAAAGAGGCAGCAAAAGATTTGAAAGTAACACCTTCGAAAGATTAAAAAGGTTTTGACATGGTTGGAGGCATTCTATTGAAAACAAGGCAGGTGTTTATCTTTAGAAACCTAAACAAAAGTTTCGACCCTATTGAAAGCAATGGTTTCGATACCATGTCTTCCACCTTTGCCCAATCCACTATGTACCATCATTGTGATACCTTGTGTATTGGTTTTGGCTTTGGTAGGTTTCGACTTGGTCGAAGCGGAAGTAATGGGTCGAAAGGTACTTCTGAAAGAGGCGGAAACAACTTTTTGTGGGTAAAAGCTGAATTAATGCTATTTAAAGTAATAACTTTATTGCTAACCTGCCTATTTGTAAACATTTAATTGGTTGCCTTAATCTATCCAAATTCTTTCTCAAAATAACCGCTGCATAATTTTAGATCTAATAAAAGATTAATTTTCACAATTAAGCCCTTTCATTAAGTAAAACAATTAAATCCCCCTTCCAAAATAATTAAATTTCCATGGCAAATCGCTTAGGAAAAATCCCCAAAAATTATAGAAATTCACTTTTAGTATTTTATCTAATATATTAAAATTTTAGACCCAAATTCTTCATAAAATAACCAAAATTAATTTCTAAATCCAAGTATTCGTATTTTCTTTGAAAGTTCATATTTATAAAAATTAAAAACCATCTCTAAAACCATGTTTTCCATAACATAAAATTTTCTCATGGCATACGAAAATCATTATAATCAGTTTTAACCTCAAAACCGTGTAAATCATTTATCAAACAATCTTATTTGAGTTGACATCACATTAAATCCAAGCATATCATCATCAAATCATCATTATAATGGATTTAGTCTTAAACCCGAAAATCAAATGATCTTAAAACAAAATAGATATGATTTAGATTATTATTCAACTTGATTAGCAAAAGGACTTTAAGATTTGATTGAGATTAATTCCCATTGCTTAAATCCTTGGCTTTAATTTCAATCTCTGGACAACGTATTTCCCTTAGATCTGGTCCCAATCCTAATATTTTCCTTCCTTGATCCGCTTAGTCGTCTCTCAAGTCCCCCACTCTTCTTTAATCTCATTCTTTGAGTTTGATTTTTTTATATGTAATATTAGAATTCATAGAGGAGAGTTAAGAAGATGACAACTATAACGACTCAGAATTTTAGTTATTTAAAATTAGAATATCTAATTAGTTGTAAATATTGAAAAGTTAATTTTAAAGGTTAAATAACTTGAATTTCAAATATAACGATTTATGGGATAATTTAATTGTTGAATTAAATAATTGAAAACTTGTAAAAAATAATTGAACCTTGGATTTTATGTGGATAAATCAATTTCAAAGCTTATTTAAAACTCTATTTAATAAGAATAAAGAAAATAAAACTTTTAATTGGGATTTAAAAGTGATTTACTCGATTTTGAAAATAACTCGTTTTAATTAACGAGTGAAAATTACCTTCCGGGGTACAGTCTCAGATTTCGACGAAACCTGTGTCACTGTGTCTGTAATAAGAATTATAATACGCTATCGAATTTCGTAGCGATCAGACAAAATGTTTGGTCGTACGGGATAGAAACGCATTGGAATTAATATTGAAGATTTAATATAATAATTGGTTTCAAAATCTATCTTCTCCAAACGATCGAATTGGGGCTCGAGACTAGTTCCATCACGTTCAAAATAGAGGTATAACATTAGAAACACCCGATAGCATACCTCGATTGGGGTCCGTAATTATACAGCTAGATATTTTGAAATTTAAAATAATATATTTCTATTAAGATTTAACCACGCAACCGTTGGTCCGTCTCTCTCAGCCACCCTATCTTAAACAAGCACACCCTACCATTCAATGATCATACCCACCTATTTCTTTTAAAAACCCATCCCCCTCGCTTTATTTTTCAAACGTAGGAAAAAAATAAAACAGAAGAAAGGAAGAAAAAATGGTGGCTATCGTTCTTTGACTCGTATACGAGAAAAAGTCAGCTATGAGGGGTAAAGTTCATATTTTTGAAAGCTAAGAGGCATAGGGTTCTAATGGAAATGGTCTCATGGTCAACAATGGTCTATGGGTGGCGAATAATGGAGATGAATGGAAGTAGGTGGCTATGGTTTCAAGTTCACGTTTGGGATCATTATTGTTGATGGAGGCATCGAGAGGCTTTGTCGTGTGAAGGAAAAAGATGCGGGACAGGATGATGGTTTGCACAGTGGTGGTCTCATGGTGTCAGGTGAGGCAGTGGTGGTGTAGTAGAACACGAACTAATGTATAAACTCAGGGTGGAGCTAGGAGGCACGGGAGGTGATGTGGCTGGCATAGGAAGGTGCGTTGGAGTGAGGGGCGTCTTGTGGTGGGGTCATGGTCGTTCCAGGTGGCCATGGTCGGTGGCGGCAGGCAGGAGACGGAGGCGGCCATGGTGGAGCCTGTAACGTGAATTTGATTGAAGGAGGGAAGAGGGTATATTTGTAAATTTAGTTAAAACTTGTAATTAGTTTATAAATTTTTAATTTAGTTTAACTTATAAATTGCATAACTTTCTCATGCGAGGTCCAATCGAGACAAAACTTTTTGAGTTACGCTCGTATCGATAAAGCTTCGCAATAGATAAAGTTTCGAAGACTTTAGAGACTGTTGAAATTTGAGCTAAAATCAGACGTCATACGATTTTAGTTCCAAACTGGAACGCTTCAGCGACAACAGAAAATTTTGGTGAGTTAAGCTTACCTTTTGGATCACTAGTATGATTTATAATTGATAAAAATTATTGAATGATTGTTTGGATGAATTATTAAAGTTGGTTTTGATATATTCCCGTCTATTGGAGCGATGAGACCCTATTACATTCCTTTGTAAGAGCGGGTAACCCTTTGTGTACGAATCCCACCTCAAAGCGCTTGATTTAAATTTATGATTATAAAACGTTGGTGATGCAGGGAAAATAGGTCGGAGGGATCTAACAGAATTCTTCACAATTGTTGATTTTAAATTCATATATATGAGCTAATATATATATGAGCCGTGATGTTGGGAAACAGGTTGGGGGGATCCAACGGGATACCTCGCTATTATTGAATTTTATTGTTTCAATGATATTTCCTTTATATGGATTATAGGATAGTAATATGATTATGGACACTGTGGTTATAACATTGTTATATGTTGAAAACTAGAACCGGTAGTAATAGAAAATTAATATCAACATTGGTTAAGTGTCGGGTGGCTATTGGCCTCAAGTTAGTATTTTAAAATACTGTAAATTGCCGATTAAGTTGGAACTGGTTTTTGACGAAAAAAAGGATTTTTAAATCCGAAATTGGATTTCGAAAATATTTTAAGGATTATCTAATTAAATATGTTAAATTGTTTTAACGTTAATTAATTATATTAGTAATGTGTTAAGTTATTTAATTATAACAATATTAATTTAAGATTATTTGAACATAACATATTCTTTAAAAGTTATTTTATTATATTAAAATTGTTTTAAAGTTATATAATCATGTTAATATTATTTTAAAGTTATTTAATTATTTCAATATTGATAAAAGTAATTTGTTTTATAATTAATGTGTTTTTAAGAAATTATAAAGGTTAATAAATTGGAAGATTAATTATTTAAGAATAATTATGGTTTGAAACTTATAATAAGGATTATTAATAAGGTTTTAAATTATCTTATTATTATTTATAAAATGGTAAGCTTAATTTTTAATTATTTATTAAACAATATTTTGGAATGGCTAATTATTATTTTAGGATATTTAAAGTAATGATTTCCATTTATTTATAATGTTCATTGATAATAATTATTATCATAAAGTGATGTTCGAGGTAAATGGTTAAAACTATTTATAAAAGCTTCCGAGACCCGAAAATGGAGTTGAAAGATTTAGATCGTTTTAAAGGAATTATAAAATGGTTCGAAGAATTAAGGATTCTTTGCAAGGTGAAAGATTTTATAAATGGTTAGCTATTTGTAAACGAATTTTAGAAGCATGTTTATAGATTTAGAAAAGAAGTTATAAATGGTATATGGGTCCATAAAGAGTTATAAATGATTTTGAAAGGTATAAGAAATTTTTAAGTGGCTGAATTCTTGGTAAAGGAATTATTAATGATTTTTGGAGATTTATTAAATGGTTTAAAGCGATCTTGGAGAATTGCAAGGGAAATTATAAATGATTTGAGAATCGAATAAAAGGGAAACTTTTCTAAGTTTTGTTGATATACTTATACCATTGGAATAAGTATATGGCTATTTCTAAATATAGGAATTCCAAGATTTTCAAATATATTTCTTAAAAGTGTTTATGTACAGGTAGTTTACAAAGTAATTGTATGTACGAAGGTTTATTAAATCGGAGGATAGTGATTTTGAATGTACGAAGGCTTATTAAATGGGGCGATAGTGATTGCTTATATACTGAGCCAATGTTGATTTTCCAAATGAAATAAAATCCTGATTGAATGTTTACTATTCGATAGTTAAATAACTGGCTATCGAAAATAGACTCAACGTATATCTAGGAGAAACACATGAGTTATATGGCACAATCATCTCCGATGATGCTGTACTGTGTGTGTAAATCTCGTTTCATTCTTCTCGGACGATGATAAGGAAATCCATCCACTAATGGTTAGGAGGTGATCTCCGATCTTATCTTCGTCTATTTATTTCCTAGAGAACTGGGGTTGAGTTTACCAAAAATTATCGAACATTGTTTCGAAGAGACCGGGATCAGATATGTTGTTTGAAAACCACTTCGATTCAATGAATGCGTTTCAAAGTGAAGACAATATAAAGAGCATGGAATCGAAGATGGAGATGTGAAGTGCAAGGTCTAATCGCTACTAATCTTGAGGATGATTTCAAAATGGGTATAGTAGGAATAGTGTCTTCGTTTTTATTTAGACCCAGAATGGACTTATATGGATGAATGCTATCAGCACATTGCAATGAAGGGCAATGAGCATTCTAAGTGTGAATTTCATAAAAGGTAATCATAGCCTCAATCCACATCAACCAGGAATGACTGAAAATCAGGGAAGATGCAATAAGGCTAAGTGGTCGCACCGATTAGGGTATGTTGTCACCCTTCTAGATACATCTACATATTTATGGATTGGTTATGCATGAGATCTTGAATAAAAAGGGTTACAAAGCAACCGAGGTGATGACATATTCCATACTATCCAATAAGGGCTAGGCTGGCATTGTGTTGGCAGGAGATCCAAGCAAGGTCCTCGGTACATTTTCTAGACATGTACTGTGATAGGTGGTACCCCAATGCCTAGTCATTGTATGAAATCCATTCTCCAATAAGCACCGTAGGGTTTTGATTGTGCCTAACTATATTGAAATGTGAGATGCAAACATTTCAGCTATTTTCATATTTTACTTTGACCTCTAGACATTATTGCAATATAACTGGATTTTCTATAAAGGTGTTTTCGTGAGTTATAAAACCGTCCATGTTTATGTGCAACATGATCTTATAAGATACCTTTTGATTTCAAAGATTTTCTTATAACTTTAAATCCAGTTGGATGTGTTTTCTCATGCTGGTTTTCAAGACTGACTCGAGTGTTATTCTATTATAATGCTCGGGTCAGATCAAGCATATTACAGATTAGATTGGATACTTAGAGCTTCAAGAGACGAGTTGGAGACTCCGAGACGTATTTACATAGATGGCTATTTTCTGCTGTGTACATTTTTGTGTTATCGGCAATTGTAAGGACAGGCTGCTGTAACTGTCCAGGCTGAAATAAGTTAGTATACTCAGATTGATGTTCATATATACATATATTACAATTTTACTTTGTGTAAATATTTGTGTTATCTGTGAGATTCCGTGTTGTTTAGTTTTTTCTTATCTTCTTCCTTCTTTCTTTTTCCCTAAAAATTGTGTTTTCTGGCAATCTATTTCTCGGCATGAAATACAGTGGACGTATTAGTATCGATTTTTTGAGGTCGAAAATCTAGTTTGTTACATTAACAACTAGGATTAGAGAGAAGAGTCAAGAGTTAGGTTAGGTTAGTGTTTTAATTTATAGGAGATTTATATTAATCCTAACCATTGATTGATTGTTTTATTTCCATGTAATCCTATCTTATTAAACCTAGACCATTAGATTTAATCCAATGAACCTAGACATGTTTTAAAACAATATATCGAATCTCTTTCTAAGGTTAAGAATATGTGTACGTGCCTACTACATCAATCAACCCATAAATCGATAAATCAATTTTTCTTTACTTTCCTTTCTAAATAAAATCTTCCCATTACCATCATTTATGTTACACTAATTAATTCATTTATACCAATTTAGTCCATAATACTCATTTACATTTTACACTTTACTACTAAAATTAAATATGGCAAAATACCATGTATTTAATTCAGAAGTGTATTCATACACACACACATATACATACACACATGTTGGTTTCCTCTTTACCTGTTGAAGAACTTCGGTGAAGATTTATTTATACCAAAAATCATTATTTATTTGTGTCCTTTTATATGTACAAATGAACCCCTTTTCTTTTCCAACAATTACATTTCCTAAATCAGTGTAACAAATTTACCTCTTAAGTCAGTAAACTAAGATTCTAATCTTAATTAATACTCTTAATTTCCATTCCACATTTTGTTAACTAATATCTTTTCTCTATATTTAACTTAAAACAATTTATTATGCAAATATATACTGATGTTCCATATGCAGATTAGATAATCCCATAGCGTTTTCCAGGCAATGATAAAATATACCGATTGCAAAATACGCCAAGTGCGACATATGAAGATGCCCACTTCGATGATCAGAGTCATCTAGTCATAATTGACTTAATACATAAACAACGGAATTAAACACAAAACAAGAACTACAACTCCTAGACAACTATCTGTTAGTCTCCTGCTTGGCTCCGTTAGCTTTATTCGTCATGTTACTAAAAACCTAAAAGGACCTCAACCCTCAGCCTACTCAAATCAATTTTGAGCACCCGAGAGTTTAAGGGGAAAACATAAACTTCAAGTCAGACATAAATCCTAGTGTGAATATTACTATACATCACGGTTATTAATATAAGTAAGACCATGCTACATAGCGGAACGAGTTTCCCCTCACTAACATTCTTTTGAAATATATCTTTTGCATATCATTTTTTACAACCACAACTGGTTTAAATATTATAAAGCATTACTATATAAACATATATATCATGGAAAAAAGAACAATCTGTTCAACACTTTAGTTTTGTTTGGCCGACTATTAACCTCTGGCTGACACGGGCCTACCAGACAAAATAACAAAATTTATCTAACATTTGTTAGACACTCCACTTCTGGATGGTCTGTCCTTAACTATCTACTAAATACTTCTCTTCTGGATGGTCTATCCCTAACTTAACATCTCCCAAGGTCACCTGATCCTAATGGTTTTGTGGGCTAACCAATAGCCTATCTGTATACAAATATATTTTCCCTTCTATGTGTAATCCTAATTTTAGTCCTACTTGTGACAAATTCCTACACACTGGAATTTTGGAATAACTTAGCTGGGGCCAGTAGCTGTACAGGGTGCGACTCTATACCAGTCCCATTTGGTATTCTAGTATCCAAGCCATTTTACTTTGGGATATCTTCCTAAAATTTTCCTTCAAAACCTTTATCAAAATGATTTAAAACTTTTAAATCAACTTACAAGGAAAATATATAATCTCTATGCGTTACTCAAAATTACCTTGCCATGTTATATATATACTTTACTCAAACCTTAGTTGATGAAAAATTTAATACTTGAAAGTACCTGTTTCGATTCATTTAAAAGTACCCCTTTCTAAACCGTTGAAAGTATCTCTTTGAAACCAAGTAAAACCCTTCATTTATCTAGGCCGAAAGGCCAAAGCTTCCCTTTCGAAACCATACTTAAACCCTTTCAAACCTTTTAAAACCTTCCATTTGAAAGCATTAAAACCTTAGACGTTATATCTTAAAACACTTCAAAACATTGCCTTTAAAAACCTTGGAAAAACCTTCCGATTCAACCCTTTCGAAGCCACCAGAAAATAATACCTTTCTACTCCCACTACTACAAAACAGACCATTTGCATCGGTTGTTTACCCCCACTTTTGCATCAGTTCAACATCCGATGCATATGCAACCGATGCAACAGGATTAACAGTTTTGCATCAGTTCTAAAACCGATGCAAAACGGCCCTTTTTGCATCGGTTGTTACTAACAACTGATGCAAAATACGGTTTGTTGCTTGAACACAGCCCTCACGTTGCATCGGTTGTAATGAAAACCGAGGCAACTAAGGAACTTGTTGCATAGATTGTTGGAAACCGATGCAATATAAGAGTCTTTGGGTTTAAAAGGCTTCTTTATTGCATCAGTTTTTTATAACAACCAGTGCAAACTAATCCCTCTATTGCAGCAGCTATTTATACCTGATGCAAAAAAGCCATTCTCAGAAATCATTATTACAGTACTCAAATAGACAATATATATATATATATATATATATATATATTATTGATTATAACAAACAATTATTTCATGCAATATTACAATCATTCAAAATTAAATTTAATGGCAAATACAAACTGAATAACAAGTGCAGAGGTTACAAACTGAATAACAAATGCAATATTACAATCATTCAAAATCAAAACAATCATTGTATTCTCCACGGAAATCACAGGTGCTACAAGAACCCGATGCTTTGTACGAAGGCCAATATCGACCAATGTTTTGTCCATTTACCCAAATTTGACCTTTGCCCATGCTACTCAGATCTAAAGCTAGAGGTTCATTCCCTTCAGGTGCATTGAAGAATGTCTATATGATATGCAGAAAGCAAGCATATATTAGAAATATTCATGTATTTATGAAATGAGTTAACTGATTTAATACTTAGTTACCTTGTACCAAGTTAATGGTTGCTTTTGAGCTGCTCCTCCCCATTCGATGTTTGAGCTTCCACTAACAGAGTGAAGACTCAAAGCTTCTCCATGTAGACCAATCTGATACATCATAACAGTTATTACTTAAAGTGCCATAAATGGCTTTATGAGTTATGACAGTTATAAAGAACGTTTTCTTTTTTTTATTTAAGAAAAAAACCTGGTAAGTCCACTTTTTCCCTGAAAGGTCTCTTGTTCCTTCATTCAATCCACTAAGTGTAACTGGTCCTAGGACTCCCATATTCCATGTCTCAAAATGGTTCCCTACATTCTGTAATCAAATCAACACTTCTGTTATTAGCACTGACATTTGATATATTCTGATTTTCTTTTTCTTTTTCCAAAAATGGGAAAAAGGAGAAAAAGAAAAGAAAAACTCACTGCTAAACCAATAGCAACACTAAGTAGAGAAATTTTGTTACTTCCTGCCCACAATTTGTAGTTCCTGTATATGTAAATTTTTAGGCTTCAGCTCAAAATCATATGTTGCATTCCATGGTATAAAGAACCATCTTGTACAAAGTACTACAATTACAAGATTTTTTCGAAACATTAATCATATAACTACTTAACAAAAATTATGAAGGAAAAAAATTAAAGTGGAACCTCATGTATATCGGTGCTTTGATCATGGTTTTTTACTATATCATACATATACCTCATCGCATAATATACACAATCCATCGATCTAGATTGTTGAGGAACTACAGCAATATTACACAATAATTTAATAGTTAGGTTAAGTTGAATTTATATCCAAAATAGAATTTTATTTTTATTTTGTACAAAATAAATCACCTTAACAGTTTTTTATGAAATGTAAGAACATTGAAAATATTATTATACATCAAAATCGCAGTGAAGATTTTAGACTTGTATTTGTAAGGAGCAATTTATTTTAAAGAAGGTGATTGACTATATCAGAGTTAAGACAGGGGACATGGACTGGTGGAAATGGGTGTGGCCAGTGTTTTCTACCCAAAGGTCGCAGTGTGTTGTTACAAGGCAATGATGAACTATCTTCCTACTAAACATATGCGTCTTGGGTCAAAGGGATGATGAAAGTACAAAACATATATTCTTTGAATGTAAGTTTTCAGCATTTATATGAAGTGGTATAGACTTAAATTGAACTGGCTAGCAAATCAAACTGAAGAAATTAATCTAGTTACAGAAATTGATATATTAAAAACTCATTTCAACAATAAGTGTAGGAGCACTGACTAGGCCAAAGTTGCACTTTCTGTCTGTGATTGGAATATTTGTTAGGAAAGAAATAAAAGGATTTTCAACAACTCTTTCAAAAATGAGAAACAAGTGTGTGCGAGTATTGCCTATATTGGTGAAGATAAGAATATCTAGATCTAAACATTGGCAGATCATAAATGATACCGATGACTTTATTTGTAAAATTTAGGATTAGATGTTCTCACCACCCGATAGCCATTTACTAGGATCATAAATGAAATTGTGAAAATTTTCCACCTAAACTTCAAATAAAATGAGTGTAGTATTATTAACTTAGGTAATGCTAGTGGACAGTGCAGTTTGGATCTGTTCGCCTTATATGAGAAAACATTTCTATTGAAAAATTTATATGAGCCGACCAAGCTAGAGGGAGATTTTGTGTGCGAAAAACCAAGGGAATATTGCTAGTACAAAAATCATGGAATAAACAATATAAAAAGGATACGAGTCGGTCCCATCAAATTTACCATGTAGAGTTGATGCTCTACATGGTATAGGAGCCGTGAGAAAAGCCATCCACCTAGCAACAAAATAAATAAACTATTATTACTAACTGGTATAACTCAACAAAAATTATTATGATTATACCTCTATCAAACCAAAAAAAGAAGCCATGAGAAAAGATAGAAAAAAATTATCCATCAGTGCTGGTGCTCGTTTCTGCATGGCCATAAACTATTATTACTAACTCTCTCTAATGAATTTATTATCACATACAACAAACTAACATGTTATACATGTAGAAAAATATGGATATGATTGTTATTACCTCGAAATGTTTATGCCCAATAACTTGTCCATTGAAGCAAAATGACGGTGCTGCTAAAACAACCTATATATGTATCATCAATAAGCTTGAATGTTAATATCTGAATAAGCACTTTGGTTACAGAGTTATGAACTAAAGTACCTTCCAAGCAAGGGAGAAACCGAGTTGCTGAGCCACATAATGACTTCCAAAGAAGCATAGAAAACATAGCAGTGGATCAAGTGACCCAACTTTTTTTATCGAGAATAACATAGAATATTGCATGAATAAGAGTGTAGAAGAAAGCAAAGTTGAGATCGAAACCACCTTCATGACCAGTTATATGACTGGCAAGAGGAAGATGGATATGTAAACATAAGCAGCAACACCCCTATGCGAATTTAATATTCCGAATAGACCAAATCAGTTGACACGGAAATATAAACAAACAGTTCGAGAGCCCAACACCCATAATTCTACATGCTATCCTGACAAATAAAAAGGAAGACATCCAACCATGACATGGATGCACATAAAATAGAAGAGACGATACATCCGGTAAAAACAATAATAGGCATAATTAATAACTGTTTTTTAATAGACAGTGTCATTAGCAGCAGCAGCACTGGAAATTTGGAGAGATTTTAAACTTCTTCCCCGGAAAGGCCTTGAAATTGTGAATCCTGATAAATACCATAAAAACGTATATCAGAAACTACATTTTCAAGACAAATAGTATTATAGAATATAAGAACTCAGAAATTCATAGGTACCTCTCATTCCTCACTTCAAGCTAATCTTTTTCTCTGCATCGTCTGCATCGGACTTCCTCCTTAAGCGATGGGTTTAAGGAAGCGCAAACACTTTCCATCATATCATCCTGCCTTCACAAACAAACGCAGCAAATCCTATCACCTCCAATCAATTCACATCCACCCTCCTATATCAGTTCAGCCTACAACAGTTTCAACCACCATCTGAAACGCTCTCCTCGACCAGACCCAAAGCGAACCCATACTGCAACCACAACATTCACTAAGAAACAGTTCATCTTCACGTCTCCTATATACAGCAACAACAAATCGCCAGACATAAAATTGGCCACCAGAACAATCACCGCATCCCCCAACTTCAAACTCGAACTTCCCCAATCTACCATCAAAATTGCTACATCCCTACAACTCCACCTCGTTGACCTTCGGAGAAACCCTCAATCGAACAATTGCCATCAACCAAACTCCACAACAACCTCAAAGCACATCTCTGCCACCTCCACTCAACCTAAATCGCCACCTAATTCATATTCGAGTTAAAACATTTTTTTTGATTTGGTTTGAATTTCAATTTTTTTTTGAGGATTTCGATTTCGGAGGAACTGCTAATTTGGTTTGAAGTTAAAATTCGCAGTTGAATATGGTTTGAAGTCGTTCAATTGAACGAATATAAAGTTGCTTTTGTTTTCTTCTTAATGGGTTACGGGGGAAGTGGAGGGATAAATGAAAGCTAAGCGGGAAATGAAAAGTTAAGGGGAGGGAAAATGAAAGTTGGAGTAGCAAACCGATGGAAAATGAATGCAAACTAATGTAGTTGCATCGGTTGATTTTAGAACCAATGCGACTAAAACTATTTGCATCGACATATTTTCTTCGGTTGTTGGTGACAACTGATGCAAATTGATTTTTTTTATTACCTATTGCTTTCCACGTACCAATTGCATCGATTATTAAGATAGAACTGATGCAAATAGCTCTATTTGCATCAGTTTTTACTTCAACCGATTCAAATGAGGCGAAGCAATATGCATTTTTTGTAGTAGTGTCCTTCGAAACCATTTGGGGAACCACCAACTTGAAACCATTTTAAACACCTTTCTAAAGCAATAAACATTGAGAAACTCAAACCATTAGAAAGCTCTTGGGTTTAATTTAAAACATGTGAAAAAACACCTTTTGAAACCATTTAAACCAACACTTTCGAAACCTTTGGGTTATACTTCAATCAGAACAAAAGGGTCATTTTAAACATCTAAGTCGAAAGCTTTATTTCGAAACCTGTTCCTAAGTAAAGAAGTGATGGTGTTGAAACCATCCCTTCGAAAGTATTGGAGAAGTGGTTAATTTAAAAACAAAGTATACCTTTCGAACCCATTGACTTCGAAAGGTAGAGAGGTGGCACCTAGTGGTTTCAATCCCTTCCAAAGCATTACTTATAATAAAGGAGCGCAACACATTCAAAACCTTTTTCTTTAAAACAATTGACTTGGTCGAAAGCCAACCGAGTCGAAAGCTATCATTTTGAAAGAAAAGAAGTAGCTACTTTAATTTTTTTTTTTAAGGCACTTATACCCTTTCGGAACCCTTTGGTTTCAACTCTTACCTTCTTCCTTTGTCCAATTCACTGTGTACCAACATGTTGATACTATGTGCATTTGTTTGTGGAAGGAGGCGGAGGGTCTTAGTCGAAAGCTACCTCGGCGAAACCAAAAGAGGCGAAACATGCTTTTAGCATGAATTTTCGATTTAATCTTTTTTAAGCAAACTATTTAACTATCCTGCCTTGTTTGTTAAACCCTTATTGATTGCTAAATTTTCCTTTCTAAAAGTACTGCCATAATTTCAAGATTGCGCTATAATATTATTTTACAAAATACCCCTTCTCCCTAACAAAATATATAAAACATTTAAGTCCCCTACCTTAAATAATTTTATATATTCATCAAAACACCTTGGAAAATTCTATGAAAATTCTAGAAAATCCTTTTCAATATGTTTCTAACATATATAAATTTCAGACCCAAATAATTATTTATCATGCCGTAAATAATTTATAACCCAATATATCATTTTCTTCACTAGAAATTTAATATAAAATCCACATTAATTCAGAGAATTATGAAAAATGAAACCTATTTCTAAATTAACATTTCTGATCTACATTTAAATTTTCAAGGCATACAGATGTCATTTAATAGGGTTTTCATATCAAACATATCTTAAAAACTAATATGAACATGTATAAATCATCAACAAGCATATATAAACTTTCAATCATCCAAAACATGGCATTATCATACAAAATCATTTCAGGTTATCCTTAAATCCGAAAACTATAAGAAAAATGGGATGTGGAAATTATTCACCTTAGATTTATGATTAAAGATGTGAGATTTGATGTTGAATAAGTTGTTCTACTTCTTCCTCTTGAAAATCCTAGCTTTATCTTCTCTTGAGATTGAAAATGGTAGCCGACCTTATAGTATTTTTACTTGAGAAAAATGAAATGAACGTATGTTTGATTTCCTAAGGGCTTAGAGTATAAGTTCCTCATATTTCCCATTTTTCCCTTCCTTATTTCTAAATACTTATTTCCATCTTATTTCTTTAGTTCATTTTACATGCAGGCATGGCTACCCTTGGTTAAATCAAATCCCAATCCATTAATCATCCTACATTATTTTATTTTATTTAGCTGATTAAATATCCTAAATAATGTTACTAAAAATATGGGGTGCTACAATCTCCCTTCCTTAAAGAATTTCATCCTTGAAATTATGATAAGGTACACAACACACAATCAAAGGTAAAACATACCATCAATAAATTAGGATAAGCATCTCTAATGCTGCTATCAGTCTCCCAAGTACAGACTCTAGCATCATCGCTCCATTGGACTTTCACTAATCTAAATATCTTGTTTCTTAACTTCTTCTCATCTCTCTCGATTTTCGGATGGGCTTCCTAACTACAGTGATATTTGGTTCCACTACTAAATCTTCTAACACGGTTGGTGCTATAGTAGTGTTCGGATCCCTATCACATTCCTAAGATGAGATATATGGAAAACATCATGGACTCTCGCCACACTACTCAGTAACTCTACTTTATATGCAAGTTTCCCGAGCCTTTCTAAAATAGGAAATGGTCTTACGAACTAGTGCTAACTTCCCTGTCTTTTCGAACTTGATAACACCTTACATCGGCGATACTTTGGTGAAAACATAATCTATAACAAAGAACACTAAATCATTTCGTCTTCTATCTGCATAGCTTTTCTATAGACCGAGCTTCCTTCATTCTCATCCTGATCAGCTCAATCTTTTCCAGCTGCTTGTTTATCAAATCAAGACCAAGTACTAACCTATCTCCGGTCTCTAACCCACAAACTGGAGATTTACATGATCTTCCATATAAAGCCTCAAATAGTGTCATTCCAATAATAGTCTCATAACTATTGTTATGCAAAAACTCGACTAGATGTAGGTAGTCTTCCCATGATCCCCAAAGTCTAATACACAAGATCGCAACAAGTCCTCCAAGATCTTGTTAATCCTTTCTGTTTGCCCATCTATCTGTAGATGGTAAGCGATACTCATCTTGAGCTTGGTTCCACCAAAGATTCCTATATACTCTGTTGAATATGCGATTATATGATTTTTGTTTGATGATTATAAACATATATATATATTCGTGTAAATGTATTTATTAATGTACTATTTTATTTTTCATGGACTAAATAAATATTTGCTGAATAAAAATATATGACACAGAATTTGAATTCAAATAGAAATTTTATTCAAACAAATATTTATTACAATTTTGAATAGTACAAGTTCAAGCTCTCACTATACATATACAACTTTGATTACAATACAAATTCATTCACTCAATTTAACTTTTACATCTGACCTCACTAGATATCACTCATTTACTCAACTCGTATTTTTTTCTTCAACTTCATTCCAAATTGAATCCAGCATTTGAGAAATCTGCAAAATTAATTTTTGACGCAGTAAAATTGAAAAGGAAATATTTTTGCAGTGTAAAATAAAAAGTGAATTTTGAAAATAATTTTGAAAATAATTTGCCTCAGTCATTTGGGTTGTTCGTCATCATTTAATTTTCAAATCATCATACACGAACAACTTATGACATAGACAGTGTTCCACTGTATATGCCACAAGGCCGTGCACACCGATATATACACTTGATAAATTTACAGGGACAGATGAGCACAAGTCAAACCCAAATTATCGGATTAAACTCAAGTGCAATAAAATAATGTCACAACTTTCAGCACAAGGTCAAATCCGAGCTACAAGCTGGATTCAACTCAAGTGATACAAGTTCGAACAATGCTCAATGCGCAGCAATGCAATGCCACCAACATAACAGCAAACAAATGCCACCAAAAACCAAACAAGAGTCAAACTACAAATGTCACAAAGACTCGAGGCTATCAAATACACAGTGCAGAAGCAGATGGCACCAAATCAAGTTAAACAAGTAACAAAGAACCGGACAAGCTATCATGAATGAACAAAAACAAAAATGAAACAGAGATATGCTACAGGATGGTCAGCCATCAAAGCATATACAAGACTGCACATTCAGGTTTGGACACACATGAATACAACTCGCATGCAAATACAGACTCAAGTGTTCAATAATACATTCTCGAAGCAAAAATCCAAACCAAGCTCAAGTTATACAAGAAAAACTCAAACCAAAGACAACTGACATCAACTAAGTTCAAATGAACATAGACAGCAGCTCCAATGAGCAACTGCACAAGAACTTGAAAGTAATATCAAAGGAAATGTCAACAGAGCTACAGAACGGACCATAGATATCAAGAAACCAAGTATGTATACAGGTCTGCAACAAATGGAGTATATGCTCCAGCATTTCATAGCACAAAACCCAGCAACAAAAATTTAAGAAAACTGTTCAAAATGACATGAACAATGCAACTGATCAGAGAGTATGCAACATGACAGTAAGCAGTACCACAACCACCAAGTTCAACGGTCCAGTATCATGTCAATAATACAACATGACAATGCAGACTTGAGTACACAAATAAAGACTACAAGTTCACGTCCAGTTACAACAAAGAAAATGTAAAGTCGAAGGCCACAGTGAAGAATGACCAGTTCAATTTCAACGGTATGGCCAAAGTAAATCAACATCGTCAAAATCAAGTCAAAGCCGTGGGTCATCAACAAAATAATACAACATGATTATCAAAGTGTATACATGATGAAGCAACCAAGTAAAGTGGCCGAAATCAACAATTGACAGAGATTCAACTATGACCGAAGTCAATTGTTAACCAAGCCAAAAATATACAAATTGAAAAAGTCAAAAATCAAATCCAAAATAAAATAGGAAAGTTACTACCGTAACGATCAAGGGAGGATCGAACGGTTTTAAACTAAAACCGTGATAGTGAAGAAAAGGAAATATACGATATGAACAAGTCAGAGCATATCCATAACATTAAAGAAAAATCAAACGGCCGAGAATACTCAAGTGACGAATTCAATCAAATAGATACGAACAAAAATTCGGGCATCGAATTATATATAAGCAACATCATCGGCAGTTCTAACAATCATTGAGTTCAAGCATTGAATCCAGAAATCAAAAAGAGAAATTCACATACCAAATCAAAGCCGAACTCGATCAAGGAGGAAGAGCCATGAACAATTCTATCGAAGCAGAAACTAACTCGATAAAGCGGGCGAAATCATCTCAACAGACGATCAACCAATAGAGCAAGAAAATCGAATTCAATCGAGCATTTACAGTCGCGATCTTCTAATTTCTGAAAACCCTAATTTCTGTAGAAAGAGGAACGAGCAGCCATTATCTCAAAAAGGGGAACGGGCCGAAGAAATAAAAAGGAGACGGTCCAAATAAAATAAAAAAGAGGACCGACCCTTTTGTGTTTTAATTAGGGTTTTTGACTTTTGTTTTTTAATTGCTTTTTAAATTTGTTTTTAAATTTTAACCGTTGTGATTTCAAGTCGTGTGACTACGGCACAAACTACGTAGCGTAGTTTGAGAATTCGCAACTCAGTGGCTGAGTTGTGGTAGGGTTTTGAGTGTGGAATTAGGTTAGTCAGCAGCGGGTGTCGTGAGTTTATGTGTGTAAGCGTGTGACTAATTAATTTCTAGTAGAAACCTTGGGGGCAGCACGTAGGCGTAGTTTTGCCGAAGCTGGGTAAATTCTGTGTCATTCTATTTCTGCATTTTACTATTCTACTATTTTAACCGTGCTGCTATTATTCTGTGATCTGTGTTGAAATTATTTTATAAGCTTCCGCAATTAACTTTTATAATTAATACCATCACCCTATTCACCCCCCTCTAGGGTGAAATCGATCCTACAAGTGGTATCGGAGCTAGGAATAGAAGTCGGTTTTTGGTTTTAAAAAATTGATTTTCTCAAAAATCAATTTTTGTTTTAAAAAGTTGAATTTTTAAAATGGCTTCTTTTAATAATGCTTTTGCTGAGGGTCAGTCCATAGTTAGACCACCAATGTTCAATGGTGAATACGCCTACTGGAAAAATAGAATGAAATTTTTTCTGAAAATGATTGACGCTTGGAACATTATTGTGACAGGTTATAGAGCACCAACTATAATTATAGATAATCTGAAAATAGATAAATCGATGGATCAATGGACAGAGCTAGAAAATAAATTACAAAATGCTAATGCGAGAGCTATGAATTCTATTATCTGTTCATTGGATCAATTTGAATTTAATCGTGTCTCACATTGTCTAACTGTGCAGGAAATATGGCACACACTAGAAGTGACTCGCGAAGAAACATCTCAAGTCAACGAATCTCGCCTTGCCATGCTAAGAAGCAAACACTAGAATTTCACAATGGCAAAGGAAGAAAATGTCAAAGAGATGTATGGATGACTTTCTAATATCGTATACAAATCAAAAGCTCTTGGAAAATCATACACAGAGTTGGAGATAGTCTGAAAAATCCTCAGAGTCCTTCCACGAAGTTTAGAAGCCAAAGTGACTGTCATTCAAGAATCAAAATATTTGAAACAAATGAAAGTCGAAGAACTCATTAGAAATCTCATCGCTTATGAGCTAGAAATAAAATTCAAGGAAGAGCGTGAGCGAGACGATACTCAAAAGAAATCAATAGCTCTTAAAGGAACAATAGAAAGTGATGGTGATGATGATGCTGACGGAGTAGCAGAATTGGAGCTGATAATAAAGAAAGTCAAAAGGTGGAATTACAAATATGGAAGTCCAGCTCTAAATCGAAAATTGAAAAGTAGAATAAATAAAATATTAGAAGAACAAAAGATCATCTGTCATAAATGCAACCTACCCGGACACATCAAGCAAAATTATCCTCAAAATCGACGCGACTCTGAAAAGAAATCAAAAAGGAGAAGTTTTGCAGCCACGTGGAATACAAGTAATGAAGATAATCAAAGTACTAACAGTGAGAGTGAGAAAGTAGACATGTGTCTTCATGGTGAAATAAATTACAGTGACGATGACGAGCCAAGCGATGTATCAAAACTCTCTCACTCAGAATTACTTATATATTTTCACGAAGTAAATGGCTGTTTTGAACGACTTAGGGAGAAATATGCCAAACTTGAATCACAAAACGGTACTTTGATAGAATTAAATAAACAACTTGACCAATTATTTAAAACCTATCAAAGTAGGATCCCTAAGTGTGATAAGTGTCCAACATTCGAAGAAGAAATTAAAAAATCAGAAATTAATATAAAATCACTTGAAAATGAAATTCTAATTTTGAAACAGAGAGAAAATAGTAGGAGAGAAAATTCTATTAAAAAGTGCACACAATTGTTAAACGAAAATGAATCTCTCAAAACACAAGTCCAACAATTGTCAACGACTTTAGACAAATTTTCAAAAAGTGAAAAATCGTTGAATATGCTATTAGGAAAGCAAATTGTTAATACAGTTAGACAAGGACTTGGATATAATCAATCCGAAAATATTGAAAGCAATATTAATCAAGAAAATTCTATGTGCACAATTTGAAGAAAATATGGACACAATCACAATAATTGTTGGTATAGACCCAAACATGTGAAAACTATACCAATTTGGGTTCCAAAAGGCACAAATATAAAATCTCTCAAAGTTAAACAAATTTGGGTGCCAAAAGGAACATATATAAATAGTTTTGGGTCTCCACAAAATTATTTTAAATATTCTGCCACTAACAACCATGGACCTATAAAAATAAATAGGTCGCAAAAATCTTTTCCCGTGTAGGTGTGGTGGCAGGCTAAGGAACAACAATAGTGCCACTTGGATTCTGGCTGTTCCAAGGGCACATCGAGCAACAAAGCAAAGTTTCTTAGCCTAGTATAAAGGTGACAGAATCATAATGGATAACAACAAAAATTATCGTAAAGGTAAAACAGGTAATGATATATTTATTTGAACGATATATTAAATGTGATAATCTGCACCGGAATCTAAGTTAAATCACCCAATAATGTGATGATGAAACAAATGATGATTTTGATTCTGACTTATTTAAAATTGTTAGCCAATTATATTCTTATGCCAAGAACACTATAAAAATCTCTAGAGCATCTGAATTACTTCATATATATTTGTTTGGATTAAAAATAGTTTTTTGTTGGATGATTATACATTTGGTTATAATACGGCTAACTCTATATTCACAGTTTTTGATTATTTACACGGTTCAATTCAAATTCAAGAGAATATCATTTAAAAAGCTGTTAAAATTGATTTTGAAATTTTTGTTGCACACTTCATGGTCTGGTCTATCAAATTCAATTAGTGATAATTTGGAGTGAAAGAGAAATTCAAATGCAGATCACTCTAGTAATCTAGTTGATTGAAAACTTACTAGTTGAACGTGATTTTTAGTAACTGCATCGTTTTTTAAGAAAATATCTGCATATTTTTCAATTCAAACAATTTTCAAATAGCGGAAATTTTTCTCATATAACCCCTTCGAGAAAATCATTTTTGACCATATTTTCAGATTAGTCATTTTGAAAAAAATTAATTTTGTTTGATTTTAAATGACAATTTTGACTAATCCGACTCCCTACTAATTATCAAAAAGATAAATAGTGCTTGAAAAGGTGATGATTGTTGATATTTATCATACATTACTCAAGACAAAATATTTAGAAAATTTCTTTAGAAATTCAAACAAGAGTTATAAAAACTTTTGCTTGGTAAAGATTCCATGACCATTTCTATTTCTATCATATTTCTATCGACCATCGCTCATCAAAAATTCAATATAATTTGTCGATATGTGGTACTTTAAACAGGAATAATTGGTTTTTCATTTTATAAAATAAAATAAAATCCAAAGTATTCACTCTCATTTAAAAGTCCTCACGGTTATGCATGGGTGAATTACTTGGAATTTGTTATGTGCTTCCATGCTCATTTAAAAGTCCTAATGGTTATGCATGTACGGAACGCATATCAAAATTGATTTATTAAATAAACAAGTTGATTCTAATCCCATTTAAAAGTCCTCACGGTGATGCGTGGTTAGAAGATACTTGAATTTATTTTTTAAAATTAAATTAGAATACTGCTAATCTCATTTAAAAGTCCTAACGGTTATGCATGATTAGTAGATATTCGAATTCCTGATATAAATGTACCACAAATAGACACAACTGTATGGTTTTATATGATGACATCATTTCCATTATTTCTAAAAATGGAATATGCGCCTAACAAGGGTAGTTGTGATTTTTGTTTGATTTTTTATTGAAATTTAATATCTATATTCGATTGAGTTTTTAATGTTGGATTAATATAAATCACTTTATTTCTACTTTCTCTAAAACTATTACTCTTTAGCTGACAACAAAAGGGGGAGAGAAAAGTTAAGATTTTGTCAAATAAAATCAAGAAAAGGTCAAATATTTTCCATTTTGTATCTAGGCTTATTTTCATATTTTTAATTTGTATGCATATAAGTAGGGGGAGCTTTATGTAGAGAGGAAGCATTGAAATAGGGGGAGAAATTAGAATATATTAATGATCAAATATATTTAACATATTCAAAATCTTAAATATATGTTTGTTATCATCAAAAGGGGGAGATTGTTGAATATGCGATCATATGATTTTTGTTTGATGATAATAAACATATATATATATATATTCGTGCAAATGTATTTGTTATTGTACTATTTTATTTTTCATAGACTAAATAAATATTTGCTGAATAAAAATATACAACACAGAATTTGAATTCAAACAGAAATTTTATTCAAACAAATATTTATTACAATTTTGAATAGTACAAATTCAAGCTCTGACTATACATATACAACTTTGATTACAATACAAATTCATTCACTCAATTTAACTTTTACATCTCACCTCACTACATATCACTCATTCACTTAACTCGTATTTTTTTTTCAACTTCATTCCAAATTGAATCCAACATCTGAGAAATCTGCAAAAATAATTTTTGACGCAGTAAAATTGAAAAGGAAATATTTTTGCAGTATAAAATAAAAAGTGAATTTTGAAAATAATTTTGAAAATAATTTTCCTCAGTTATTTGGGTTGTTTGTCATCATTCAATTTTCAATTCATCATACACGAACAGCTTGTGACATACACACTGTTCCACTTATATGCCACAAGGCCATGCACACCGATATATACACTTGATAAATTTACAGGGACAGATGAGTACAGATCAAACCCAAATTATCGGATTCAACTCAAGTGCAATAAAATAATGTCACAACTTTCAGCACGAGGTCAAATCCGAGCTACAAGCTGGATTCAACTCAAGTGATACAAGTTCGAACAATGCTCAATGCGCAACAATGTAATGCCACCAACATAACAGCAAACAAATGCCACCAAAAACCAAACAAGAGTCAAACTACAAATGTCACAAAGATTCGAGGCTATCAAATACAAAGTGCAGAAGCAAATGGCACCAAATCAAGTTAAACAAGTAACAAAGAACTGGACAAGCTATCATGAATGAACAAAAACAAAAATGAAATAGAGATATGCTACAGGATGGTCAGCCATCAAAGCATACACAAGACTGCACATTCAGGTCTGGACACACATGAATACAACTAACATGCAAATACAGACTCAAGTGTTCAATAATACATGCTCGAAGCAAAAATCCAAACCAAGCTCAAGTTATAAAAGCAAAACTCAAACCAGGGACAACTGACATCAACTAAGTTCAAATGAACATAGACAGCAGCTCCAATGAGCAACTGCACAAGAACTTGAAAGTAATATCAAAGGAAATGTCAACAGAGCTACAGAACAGACTAGAGATATCAAGAAACCATGTATGTACACAGGTCTGCAACAAATGAAGTATATGCTCCAGCATTTCATAGCACAAAACACAGCAACCAAAATTTAAGCAAACTGTTCAAAATGACATGAACAATGAAAATGATCAGAGAGTATGCAACATGACAGTAAGCAGTGCCACAAGACCACCAAGTTCAACAGTCGAGTATCATGTCAATAATACAACATGACATTGCAGACTCGAGGACACAAATAAAGACTACAAGTTCACGTCCAGCTACAACAAAGAAAATGTAAAGTCGAAGGCCACAGTGAAGAATGACCAGTTCAATTTCAACAGTACGGCCAAAGTAAATCAACGTCGTCAAAATCATGTCAAAGCTGTGGGTCATCAACAAAATAATACAACACGATTATTAAAGTGTATACATGATGAAGAAACCACGTAAAGTGGCCGAAATCAACAATTGACAGAGATTCAACTATGACCGAAGTCAAGTGTTGACCAAGCCAAAAATATACAAATTGAAAAGGTCAAAAATCAAATCCAAATAAAATAGGAAAGTTACTACCGTAACAATCAAGGAAGGATCGAACAGTTTCAAAATAAAACCGTGATAGTGAAGAAAAGGAAATATACGATATGAACAAGTCAGAGCATATCCATAGCATTAAAGAAAAATCAAATGGCCGAGAATACTCAAGTGACGAATTCAATCAAAAAGATACGAACAAAAATTCGGGCATCGAATTATATATAAGCAACATCATCGGCAGTTCTAACAATCATTGAGTTCAAGCATTGAATCCAGAAATCAAAAAGAGAAATTCACGTACCAAATCAAAGCCGAACTCGATCAAGGAGGAAGAGCCGCAAACAATTCTATCGAAGCAGAAACTAACTTGGTAAAGCGGCCGAAATCATCTCAAGAGACGATCAACAAATAAAGAAAGAAAATCGATTTCAATCGAGCATTTACAGTCGTCATCTTCTAATTTCTGAAAACCCTAATTTCTGTAGAAAGAGGAACGAGCAGCCATTATCTAAAAAAGGGGAACGGGCCGAAGAAATAAAAAGGAGACTGTCCAAATAAAATAAAAAGGAGGACCGACCCTTTTGTGTTTTAATTAGGGTTTTTGACTTTTGTTTTTAAATTTCTTTTTAAATTTTAAACCGTTGTGATTTCTAGTCGTGTGACTAAGACACAAACTAGTAGCGTGGTTTGAGAATTCGCAACTCAGTGGCTGAGTTGTGGCAGGCTTTTGAGCGTAGAGTTAGGTTAGTCAGTAGTGGGTGTCGCCAGTTTACGTGTGTAAGCGTGTGACTACTTAATTTCTAGTAGAAACCTTGGGGGCAACACGTAGGCAGGGTTTTTCCGAAGTTGGGTAAATTCTATGTCGTTCTATTTCTGCATTATACTATTCTGCTATTTTTTCTGTGCTGCTATTATACTGTGATCTGTGTTGAAATTATTTTATAAGCTACCGCAATTAATTTTTATAATTAATACCATCAGCCTATTCACCCCCCCCCCTTCTAGGGTGAAATCAATCCTACATACTCTTCCAAAATTCACTAGTAAACAAAGAATCTTTATCCCTAACCATAATACTGGGAATTCCATGTAGTCTAACCACATTCTTCATAAATAACTTAGCCAATGCAGGTGTTATTTTATTTGCCATAACTGGAATAAAATGGGCACTCTTGGTCAATCTGTCTACTACGACCTAAATACTTTATTCCATTTACTAGATCTCGGCATCCTGTTTATGAAATCCATAGAAATGGAATCCTACTTCCATACTGGAATGTCTAATAGCTGAAGTAATCCACTCGGCTTCTGATGTTCGGCTTTTACCCGCTGACAGTTCAAGCACTATTTCACCCATAAGCCAACATCCCTCTTCATTCCTTCCCAAAAGAAACTTCTCTCCATATCATGTTACATCTTTGTTCCCCTTGTGTGATAACCCGGATTTCTGGGCATCTGTAATTGATATTAATTGGGTTAATTTATAGAAATATTGAATTGAAAATTTAACAAATTAATCTAATCATAGAAATTTATGTGTTATTTTTAGATAAATAATAGTAAATATATTTATTTATTTTTAATTGATCTTGAATTGGATTTTTAATGGAATTTAAAGGATTGAAATTGAATTCGAAATTTAAAAAGGGTAGTATATCTCAAATATATGTTATATTAATTTGATCAAAAACATAAGTTATGTATAAATAAATGTTTATATAAATTAATATGTATATTTACAAAAATCTAAAGCTTATTTATATAAAAAAATACACATTATATTCATGTGAATATTACATAATTACTTTTTCATAACCCAAATAAATTTATAAATGTGAAAGTAACATTTGTAAATTATTAATTAAACATTACAAACACTTGCAAACATATTCATATATGTTAATAAATTTTTTAAACAAGAGTGTATATGTGTAAGCTAATTAAAACTTAAGGGGACAAGTGTCATTCTCTTGGAAAAAAAATTTAACTTAAAATCTAATTGTAAAATAAGAACATGAGTTTTAACCTTCAGCTAAATTTTTTTTTTCTTTCATCTCAACCAAAATGTAATACAAAACAAAAGATAAAAGAAAGAAAAAAAAATATGAAATGAAATCTGGAATCTAAGATCAAAGAGAACTAGTAGGGAGGTTCATCAACAATGCAATCTGGAAAACAACAGTTTTCCAAATTTAAACCTGAGCTTAATTAAAGATCAAGCAAGGATTGCAACCCAACGTCAATAACTAATCAAGTCAGTTGCTGTTTGAAAGAAAAGGGGTTCCAGTCCTGGGAAAATCAAATAGCAAGTTCCAGACGGAACAAAATTCCATATTTTCAAGCTACTGCCTCATATGTTTTTTTTCAAATGGTGAGTAAACTCCACTTGTTTAATTTTAAACCTGGATGCATATAGTTGAAATGAATATATTTGAATGAAAATCTGTGTGCATATGTGAATATGTCAAAATTCAACTCTGTTTAAATATACAGAGTATAAACTTTTATAATAATTCTAATTCCTCTTGTTCTAATCATTGTTTAAACTAGATATTTAACTAAAATATGTTAGTTTAAGATCAAACTATGCTAAGAAAATATTTTTAAGATTTAAAAATAAAATATTGTCTGAAAAATAAATAAAGAACAGAGGAACATTTGGTTTATGTTAAAATCAAACTGTCAGGTGAGTAAACTTAAGTTTTAAACGGTTTAAATTTGATGCATGTGGAAATTCTTGTAGTAGGACTTTGGTAAATGCTTGCAGCGATGATTGCATGGTGGTTTTATGACAAATACATGATTATTAGATATCTGTGTTTATGTCTGTACTTCACCATTCTATTCTATTCTTCATCTTCAAGAATTCAAAAAGGATTTAAGATTTAAACTGCTCTTCATTTAATATTGTCTAGACCTTAATATGTAAACCAACATGTTTGTTACATCAAGATCAGTGATTCCAGTTTTTAATAATCTGAGCATCTCAGTTTTAAGTCTCTGTGTTCATCTTTTAACAGATGAAAAAAATAATCCTTCTTAAGTTGAATCAATCAAACCTGATGAATGTGATCTAATAACTGAAGTATTGTTACTGCATGGATGAATTAAGATGTATGCGTATATATAAATATAAATGTCTGCATATATGTGAATATATGTATGTATATCTCTGCTTTGTTCCAGGTTTAAGTTCAACATAAAAAAAAAAAAATCCCTCGTATGATCTAAATTAAGTCAGGATCATTGAAAGAAAAGTATTTGTGTTACCTGATTCATTTTATTTATTTTTTTAAAAAAAATAAAATTAGTTTCAAATAAAATCGTTTAGATTTTCTGGAAAAGGAAAATATACAGTACGAGCTGAATTTATCATAAAAATCAACTTGCACGGTTTCACGCATTACCTATATAATCATGTTCGATGAATAAAAATATGAATTTTAATGATTAAATTATGATTTTTAAGATGGAAATTTAAGTAGAATTTTGAATGACCATGATTTGGGTTTTCTGCCACTTTCTGATGATCAGTGTAGTTGGGTGGCTTGGGACCACTGCTGAAGTTGGCGAGTGAGTAGGCGAGTGGGAAGAAAATGCCGCTTGATTTTTCTACTGGTTGGATTTACCGATGTAGGCGAATATAGGGTTTAAGGGTTGAATTAGGTGGAATTCGATCTCTGGGCAACTGTGAAGCGGAGGGGGAAGAATAGAGATGCGGTCTTAGGTAAGGGGGAAGAGTGTAGAATGGCGAGTAAATCGGGGAGTTTTGGTGGGAGATGGACCACGGTGGTGGTTCACCGTGGAGTTTGAAGTTCGCTATTCGCTGTCTCATCCAAGTGGGAAGTGATTGTTATTTTCGAGCATGGCCTGGGTTTCGAGTTTCTTTAGGGGAAAGTGAAGGGATGGTCGCGTGCGTTGGGGGACGTCGATCGTTGGTGAAGTTCGATGATCGGGGATTGGATTCAGGTGCACGCATTCGTGCACGCTTGTGCACAGGAGGATGGAAGTATGGTAAAAGGGGGAGGAAGGTAGAAATTGGGCCGAAGAATTTGCTTGCGCCTGCTAAAATAATAAGAGAAAAGGTAAGTAGAGAGAAGCGGTTAGAATATCGGGTTACATAAGAATTTGGCTCGAAATTTGTTTGCCTGTGGCTTGATTGATTTAACCAAGTATTCACTAAATTGTGTGGTTTTATAATTATAAAATAGGTTAACTATATGATTTTATTTCTATGTGATTTCAAATGAACTTTTATAATAATTTTATTAAGTAGTTAATTAAGCTTTTGGTTTATCTTAATTTGTTAATAGATAAGTTATCAATATGATTCATGAACAGCAATGAATTAGGATAATTAATCAAAAAGATTAATTTTGGATAATTTAATTAAAAGTATTTAAGTGAAAGATAATTATTTAAGAAGAATAATTGAGGATCATTAGTGTAAGAAATTTAAAGTTAATTATTTAATGAGGGTGATTATATGATTATAGAATTAATTCCGATAATTAATTAAAGGATAGTTAATTTCTTAAGTAAATATAAGGTAATTGCTTAAATATGATTAATTATGGAATAATTAAGTAATGAGAGCAATTAAAGGTTAGTTAATAGTAGTATGATTAATTAATGTTAAATTTAAGATTAATTAGTAATTTCTTTTATTAATTAAAATAATTTGTTAATGTAGATAAGCTGGATAAAAAGATAATTAATTTAATTAGAGATTAAATTAAATTAGTTGGGAATTGAACAACCAATTAATCATGCTTATGAATGATTAGTTATATTGAATACCTTGAACTGATTGATATCCTTGATATGAAATGTTTTGTGATACGAGATGTTTGGGTTGAACAATGAAAATGTGGTTATCTATCAATGATGAATTGCTGTGTATAAGTGACATCCTGTATTTAAAATTGAATGGTATTTCACTTGAATAATTTGAGTTAAGATGATATTGATTTCGAAGAGACCGAAGTTGGGTATTAGTAAATACCAGAAATCACTTCGATTCTTTATAAACTGATTTGTGAAATCAATACACTGATATGGAATGACTTAAGTGATTTGGTTCTTAAAATCTAAGATCTGACACTTAGAAATTGATGAATATAATAAGTGTTGTCTGTACCAAATCTGTGGATTTGTAAAATTATTATGAGTTACCCTGGGTTAAACTTTGGTTATTGTTTGGTGTATTTCATATTAGATAGGTTTACTCACGTTGGTTTTCAGCCTGACCCGGGTGTTACTTTGATGTAATGCTCGGGTCAGACCGAGTATTACAGATTTTCAGGTAAGGACGTTCTATAGCTCAGGAGGAAAGCTTGATGGCAGGAGCGTATGGAGAGGATTCTAATATAGTATTGTGGTTATCTGGACAAGTTGTTAAACTATCCAGTATTGTATGGGATATTGTAACTTTGATGTATAATAATATAAATGTACTGATATAGTCTTTTTTGTAAAACCATTATTTATGTGATATTATATTTTATCCGCTGCGAATGTGAGATTGTGTGTTTCTTTTCTGTTCTTCTTCTTCTTCTTTCTCTTTCTTCTTTTCACTAACTATCTGGAAATTTCGGGATCGAAATTCCCGGGTCATTACATGTGGTATCCGAGCAGAAGGTTAAGCGAGAACCTTGGCTCTGGTGGGATTACTCATTAAGGATAGGTAAGTGGTACCCTAGGATGAGTTGAGTATATATAAATATATATGATAGAGCGTACTTGTTATTTTCTTATATAATGTTTTTTAAACGATTTCAAAAGTAAATGAATCTTATATAAGAAATAGATTATCTATTATATTAAGGAAATTGGTTGTAGTATTAATTAAATTAAAAGTAGTAGTAAGAATTAAATTAAGAAGTAACAGAATACAACCAGATTGAAATTGGAATTAAATAAAGATAAGTTTGAAATGGATTCAAACTAAAATTGAAATCTTGAATTGGAAAAGTATTTCAAAATAAGATGAATTAGAATTGGTTTTAAACCAAAGAAATAGATGGTTATTGTGTTTAATAATGGAGTGATTGTTCTTTAATAAACAGTAAAATATTTTAAGGAAGTAACCATTTAAAAAAGAAAATAATTTGTAAATATGAAAGGATGTAAATTAAAGTGGGTTTCAAATAGTGCAATTTTGAATTCGAAATTTAAACATTTGAATTGGTTTCAAAATGTTAAAGGAGATAATATTATTCAAACTATTATTGAATATGATCTTATTTTAAAATAAGAGATGTTATTTAATATATTAGAATGAAAGGGTCCTATTCCAAACAAGAGTTGTTTGAAAATTTAAAAGAAATTTGTTTTGAATTAAAACCAAAGGTGGTTTAAAATTTTAAAGTGTAACTGGGCATGTAAAAGAAATTAATATGTATATACGTGGATATACATAATATCAAAGGTGGTTGGAAATAAATTCTAAACAGTGAGTTTTGAATTGGGAATGAGATGTGAAAACCTCAAAGTGATAAGTTTTTGAACTTATAGATGGGAAAGAATTTTGAAATTTGAATAGGAATTTAAATTGTGTGAATTTGACTAAATTAAGTGAATTGAATTTAGCTTGAAAGAAGTTAAATGAGTTGGAATGATCAACCTGATTTGGAAATTTTAAGGAGAAATTGGAATTTAACTTGGAAAGTTAAATGGTTAATTTGAATTGGAGTTTGTGTGATCTCAAAATGGGTTTGAGATCTGGAACTGGAAATTGACGGATGTTTTAAGATGAATTAGATGATATCATCGTATTGTTGTTAAAAAAAAATCTTTAAGTTGTGAATTGAATTTGTTTAAATGAATGAGAAATGGAGTATGGTAATCCATTGTTTGGATAAAAAGGTAAATTGATTTAAAGGAATTAAATCAACATTTGAAGTATTAACTCGAATTTATATAATTCGAGATGGTTTAAATTTGAAATTTGAATTAGTTCAAATTTAATTCGATTTGAATTAATTGAAATGGTGATTGAAGATGTATGAGTATAAGATTCAAATGGAAAATTTGAATTGGATTAATTTGAAATGATTTGAAATTGAAGGAGGTTCAATTTGAAGTTAATCCAAATTGATTTGAATAATTTGGAATGGTAATTAAAGATTGAATTATTTTAAATTCAAATGGAATTTGAATTGAATTTGGAGGAAATCAAGAATAATTCAACTTGATTTGGAAATGGAGTTTGAAATTGGGATTAATTCAAACTGGAGTTGAAATGAATTGAAACTGGAACTAATTTAATTGAAATTTATTTGAATTAGTAGAATTGGAGTTCAAGGTTGAATAAAGTTAAATTTGGAAATAAACTAAGATTAATTCAACTTGAATTGGGGTTGAATCAATTTCAATGGAAATTGAAGTTATTTAAATTGAAATTGGGTCAATTTAAATGGAAGATGATATTTAATTTGAATTGACGAGAATCGAGATTGGGAAGTGAACAGTTTTGACTCTGGACTATCTTTAATATAAATTGTTTTAATATAAACCTATTTTTCCAATCTATTTATATATATACACAACCTTTCTTTTAAAAGCCAAACTATTCTTATATTTGTTTTACAATTATTTTTGGAACTGCTTAACAATTTTCCATCTGTTTTATAAAATAATTACTATATTTTAACCATTTTCTAACTATTTTACACCTATTTTACAAACTAGTAATTATTTTTCAACTACTTATCTATTTCTTTAACTTTTCAAGTTATTTTCTAAATTTAAACTGGACAGAGTTTAAACTGTTATTGTTTAAATACCCAATCGAGATAAGAATAGAGGTGATGATCCAAATGGATTGAAGTAATTGTGAGTAAGTGAATGAAAATCAAAGTGAATGTGAATAGAAATGAAATTAATTTGGCTAATAACCAATAAGACAAATACGTAGGGTGTACGTATGTTATTCTATTCGCATAGTGATTTGATCCAGATTAGAGCACAGAATTTCGAGATAATTATGTCGATCCGAGTTGGGATTTTTCACTCGATTTTCGACGGCGAACCTGGATATGGATTGTTGATTGGTTCAGGATATTCTCTATCATAGTTGTGACTATGCAAGGAGAATGACGGTTTCTGATCAAGAAACCAGATCTGAGTCTGCACTAAGAAGTCGGGTGGACGATACTAGTTCGGAAATGAAATTGTGTGATCAAGTGAGCGATCAGATTGGTATAGCATACAGATGATATGTGTACATCGTATGGATATGAATGAAAATGATACTGAAAAGAGTAATCAAATTTGAATATTTGATTTTGAGTAAACAAAGTTAAATATCTTTGTTTTATAAAATGAAACTCCTCTTGTTGAATCTCTTGCCAGAAGAAAAGGATTTTGAAGGTGTTTTGGAGTATAAAAGGATATTTATACAAGTTTGAATGATCCAAAGTTTTTAAAAATTATATATATCTATATATATATAAAGGATCTTAAGAGGATTTTGGAAAAAGAGTTTTGGAAACCTATGGATTTGGAAAGGCTTTTGATTTTTGGGTAAAATCAATATTAAATTTGGAAAGCCTAGTTTGAGAGTTATCGATTTTTGAACAATCGATTTTGTGTAAAGGAGCTTTGTATGAAATCATACTAGGTGTATGATTTAAAGATACTATATATATAGTATAAAATGTTTTGATGATGGCTCTGGGGAAAAAGGCGCTCCCTTGGAATGGACTTCTCAGGAGTACCACCGGGTGGTGCTGACTTGAGCCCTAAGGGGCGGTTCTAAAGTTGATCCTGTGAGGAGTCCGGACAAACTAGTTCCTGAGGATTATTGGGTAGCGAAAGTCGATGGCGCTGATGCCTACAGGAGCATTTGGGTCATTCTGTGATGACAGTGTAACTCGATGTCACTGCGATCTACTGTGGGGACCATAGCGAAAATCGTGTGGAGGATGAGTGTTAACGGTCTACACTTGATTTTGCCGGGAAGGCAACGCAACATCGGTAGACTGCGATCTATGGTCAAGTGGAGTGGAGAAGTTTCGTTCTTTTGGCAGCGAAATTCGAGGGCGTTGATGCCTACAGTTATATGGGTTTTTGCTGTGATAGCAACGTAACCCCAGTTGTAGCTGCGATCTGTAGCGGGTTCCATGGCGTAATTGAGGAGCGCGGAGGCCTACAGTTATCTATGGATTTTGTCGGGATGGCAACGTAACCATCAGGCTAACTGCGATCATGGATGGGAGTGATGATTTCCAGAGCATTCTCACTAAAGATATATCCTCTATTTTCAAAAACTGTTTTCAGTATTTTCAATAAAATTATTTTTTTCAAAGTATTTTCACTGGATGTTGAAATTGGGTCTGCTAAGTACTTATAGATTTTCAGTCCTACGCCTGATCAACGTATGACTGAATTTCTGTGAGAACAGAGATGGACTTGTTGAGACATCGAGTTATGAAATTATTTTTGTAAAAACTATTTTTGTAATATTATATATGTTTTAAAATGTCTTTAAATCAATCAAAGGAAAATTTATCTGATTTTAAGCATTTTAGTAAAATCTAGCTTCGTTCCTTTTCGAGGATGAAAAGATTCAAAGGGGGAAGGAATGTGATAACCCGGATTTCGGGGCATCTGTAATTGATATTAATTGGGTTAACTTATAGAAATATTGAATTGAAAATTTAACAAATTAATCTAATCATAAATATTTATGTGTTATTTTTAGATAAATAATAGTAAATATATTTATTTATTTTGAATTGATCTTGAATTGGATTTTTAATGGAATTTAAAGGATTGAATTTGAAATTGAAATTTAAAAAGGGTAGTATATCTTAAATATATGTTATATTAATTTGATCAAAAACATAAGTTATGTATAAATAAATGTTTATATAAATTCATATGTATATTTACAAAAATCTAAAGCTTATTTATATAAAAAAATACACATTATATTCATGTGAATATTACATAATTACTTTTTCATAACCCAAATAAATTTATAAATGTGAAAGTAACATTTGTAAATTATTAATTAAACATTACAAACACTTGCAAACATATTCATATATGTTAATAAATTTTTTAAACAAGAGTGTATATGTGTAAGCTAATTAAAACTTAAGGGGACAAGTGTCATTCTCTTGGAAAAAAAATTAACTTAAAATCTAATTGTAAAATAAGAACATGAGTTTTAACCTTCAGCAAATTTTTTTTTTCTTTCATCCCAACCAAAATGTAATACAAAACAAAAGATAAAAGAAAGAAAAAAAAATATGAAATGAAATCTGGAATCTAAGATCAAAGAGAACTAGTAGGGAGGTTCATCAACCATGCAATCTGGAAAACAACAGTTTTCCAAATTTAAACCTAAGCTTAATTAAAGATCAAGCAAGGATTGCAACCCAACGTCAATAACAAATCAAGTCAGTTTCTGTTTGAAAGAAAAGGGGTTCCAGTCCTGGGAAAATCAAATAGCAAGTTCCAGACGGAACAAAATTCCATATTTTCAAGCTACTGCCTCATATGTTTTTTTTCAAATGGTGAGTAAACTCCACTTGTTTAATTTTAAACCTGGATGCATGTAGTTGAAATGAATATATTTGAATGAAAATCTGTGTGCATATGTGAATATGTCAAAATTCAACTCTGTTTAAATATACAGAGTATAAACTTTGATAATAATTCTAATTCCTCTTGTTCTAATCATTGTTTAAACTAGATATTTAACTAAAATATGTTAGTTTAAGATCAAACTATGCTAAGAAAATATTTTTAAGATTTAAAAATAAAATATTGTCTGAAAAATAAATAAAGAACAGAGGAACATTTGGTTTATGTTAAAATCAAACTGTCAGGTGAGTAAACTTAAGTTTTAAACAGTTTAAATTTGATGCATGTGGAAATTCTTGTAGTAGGACTTTGGTAAATGCTTGCAGAGATGATTGAATGGTGGTTTTATGACAAATACATGATTATAAGTACATAGATATCTGTGTTTATGTATGTACTTCACCATTCTGTTCTATTCTTCATCTTCCAGAATTCAAAAAGGATTTAAGATTTAAACTGCTCTTCATTTAATATTGTCTAGACCTTAATATGTAAACCAACATGTTTGTTACATCAAGATCAGTGATTCCAGTTTTTAATAATCGGAACATCTCAGTTTTAAGCCTCTGTGTTCATCTTTTAACAGATGAAAAAAATAATCTTTCTTAAGTTGAATCAATCAAACCTGATGAATGTGATCTAATAACTGAAGTATTGTTACTGCATGGATGAATTAAGATGCATGCGTATATATAAATATAAATGTCTGCATATATGTGAATATATGTATGTATATCTCTGCTTTGTTCCAGGTTTAAGTTCAACATAAAAAAAATTCCCTCGTATGATCTAAATTAAGTCAGGATCATTGAAAGAAAAGTATTTGTGTTACCTGATTCATTTTATTTTATTTAAAAAAAAAAATTAGTATGAAATAAAATTGTTTAGATTTTCTGGAAAAGGGAAATATACAGTACGAGCTGAATTTATCATAAAAATCAACTTGCACGATTTCATGCATTACCTATATAATCATGTTCTATGAATAAAAATATGAATTTTAATGATTAAATTATGATTTTTAAGATGGAAATTTAAGTAGAAATTTGAATGGCCGTGATTTGGGTTTTCTGCCACTTTTTGATGATCAGTGTAGTTAGGTGGCTTGGGACCACTGCTGAAGTTGGCGAGTGAGTAGGCGAGTGGGAAGAAAATGCCGCTTGATTTTTCTACTGGTTGGATTTACCGATGTAGGCAAATATAGGGTTTAAGGGTTGAATTAGGTGGAATTCGATCTCTGGGCAACTGTGAAGCGGAGGGGGAAGAAGAGAGATGCGGTCTTAGGTAAGGGGGAAGAGTGTAGAATGGCGAGTAAATCGGGGAGTTTTGGTGGGAGATGGACCACGGTGGTGGTTTGCCATGGAGTTTGAAGTTCGCTGTTCGCTGTCTCATCCAAGTGGGAAGTGATTGTTATTTTCGAGCATGGCCTGGGTTTCGAGTTTCTTTAGGGGAAAGTGAATGGATGGTCGCGTGCGTTGAGAGACGTCGATCGCTGATGAAGTTCGATGATCGGGGTTTTGATTCAGGTGCACGCATTCATGCACGCTTGTGCACAGGAGGATGGAAGTATGGTAAAAGGGGGAGGAAGGTAGAAATTGGGCCGACGAATTTGCTTGGGCCTGCTAAAATAATAAGAGAAATGGTAAGTAGAGAGAAGGGGTTAGAATATCGGGTTACATAAGAATTTGGGTCGAAATTTGTTTGCCTGTGGCTTGATTGATTTAACCAAGTATTCAATAAATTGTGTGGTTTTATAATTATAAAATAGGTTAACTGTATGATTTTATTTCTATGTGATTTCAAATGAACTTTTATAATAATTTTATTAAGTAGTTAATTAAGCTTTTGGTTTATCTTAAATTTTAATTTAGGTTCTTAATTTATTAATAGATAAGTTATCAATATGATTCATGAACAGCAATGAATTAGGATAATTAATCAAAAAGATTAATTTTGGATAATTTAATTAAAAGTATTTAAGTGAAAGATAATTATTTAAGAAGAATAATTAAGGATCATTAGTGTAAGAAATTTAAAGTTAATTATTTAATGAGGGTGATTATATGATTATAGAATTAATTCCGATAATTAATTAAAGGATAGTTAATTACTTAAGTAAATAATAAGGTAATTGCTTAAATATGATTAATTATGGAATAATTAAGTAATGAGAGCAACTAAAGGTTAATTAATAGTAGTATGATTAATTAATGTTAAATTTAAGATTGATTAGTAATTTCTTTTATTAATTAAAATAATTTGTTAATGTAGATAAGCTGGATAAAAAGATAATTAATTTAATTAGAGATTAAATTAAATTAGTTGGGAATTGAACAACCAATTAATCATGCTTATGAATGATTAGTTATATTGAATACCTTGAAATTATTGATATCCTTGATATGAAATGTTTTGTGATACGAGATGTTTGGGTTGAACAATGAAAATGTGGTTATCTATCAATTATGAATTGTTGTGTATAAGTGACATCCTGTATTTAAAATTGAATGGTATTTCACTTGAATAATTTGAGTTAAGATGATATTGGTTTTGAAGAGACCGGAGTTGGGTATTAGTAAATACCCGAAACCACTTCGATTCTTTATAAACTGATTTGTGAAATCAATAAACTGATATGGAATGATTTAAGTGATTTGGTTCTTAAAATCTAAGATCTGACACTTAGAAATTGATGAGTATAATAAGTGTTGTCTGTACCAAACCTGTGGATTTGTAAAATTATTATGAGTTACCCCGGGTTAAACTTTGGTTATTGTTTGGTGTATTTCATATTAGATAGGTTTACTCACGCTAGTTTCCAGCCTGACCCGGGTGTTACTCTGATGTAATGCTTAGGTCAGACCGAGTATTACAGATTTTCAGGTAAGGACTTCTGGAGCTCAGGAGGAGAGCTCGATGGCAGGAGCGTATGGAGAGGATTCTGATATAGTATTGTGGTTATCTGGACAAGTTGTTAAACTATCCAGTATTGTATGGGATATTGTAACTTTGATGTATAATAATATAAATGTACTGATATAGTCTTCTTTGTAAAATCATTATTTATGTGATATTATATTTTATACGCTGCGACTATGAGATTGTGTGTTTCTTTTCTGTTCTTCTTCTTCTTTCTCTTTCTTCTTTTCACTAACTATCTGGAAATTTCGGGATCGAAATTCCCGGGTCGTTACACCTTGGGTGAATAGTGAACTTCGATCGATGGCATTCCTCTAAAATTTCCTTCCTTACATCTCCCACATTTGGAACACAAAATCTGCCCTTCTTTCTCAACCATCCGTCTTGGTCAAGACTGAAATACTTCAAGTCATCGCTCTCCATTCCATCCTTTAATTTCTAGATCCTTTCAGCTAACACCGAATCCTCTTCCTATTTAGAAGCAATCTTCTCAATCAATACCGGTTGGACTTCTAAACAAGATAACCTAGTAGATCCTCCACTAGACTCAGCCTCGGATCTCCACAGTACTCTACAAGTTGGCAATGCTTCTAAGTCCTTCCATTCTTCTATCACAACTAATACTACATTCGGATGCCTCCTACTAAGTGCATCTACAACCATATTTCCTTTTTCGGGCGTGTACTTTATTTCAAAATCATAAGCGGCTAGAAACTCCAACTATCTTTGCTGTTTCATACTTAGCTCCTTCTGAGAGATCAAGTACTTCAATGACTTATGATCTGTACAAAGCACGAGCCTCTCTCCTAAAAGATAATGCCTCCACACCTTCAAGGCAAATATTACCGCTGCTAACTCCAAATCATGCGTCGGATAGCTAAGCTCATGTGGTCTAAGTTGTCTACAAGCATAGGAAATCACTTTACCCCTCTGCATTAGTACAGCTCCCAACCCAGTACCACACACATAAGTACAAACAACTAAATTTGGATTACCCTCCGGAATGAGTAACATAGGTGCATGGATCAACAAGTGATTCAAGCTCTGAAATGCTTCCTTACACTTATCAGTTCATACAAATTTCACATCTTTCATGTTAACTTAGTCATCGGTGCAGCTACCTACAAAAAATCCTTTATAAACCTCTGATAATATTCTACCAATCCTAGGAAACTTCTTATCTCAATTACCGTTTCTGGTCTCGTCCAATTATTAACGGCTTCGATCTTTTCTGGAACAGCTGACGATCCTTTCTCCGAAACCACGTGACTAAGAAACTTCACTTCATTCTTCCAAAATGGCACTTCGAAGATTTTACCTTTAGCTGACGCTGTCTCAGCTTCCCAAGCACAACTCTAAGATGAGCTTCATGCTCCTTCTCATCCTTAGAGTATATCAGAATATCATCTATGAAGACTAACATGAACCTATCCAAGTGTTCTCGAAATATTCGGTTCATCAAATTTACAAACAAAGCCGGTGAATTAGTCAGTCCGAACGGCATAACTAACCATTCGTACGACCCATATTTGGTCCTAAATGCCATCAAAGGTATACTATGCTCTGCTACTCTGAGCTGATGGAAACTTATCACCAAATCTAACTTAGAAAATACCTTGGCTCCACTCAGCTGGTCAAATAAATCATCAATCCTAGGAAATGGATATCGGTTCTTTATCGTTTTCTCGTTGAACTTACGCTAATTGATACATAGCCTTATCGATCCGTTCGGTTCTTAGCAAATACTACGGCTGCTCCCTAAGGCAAACTGCTTGATCTAATAAAACTCTTACCTTCCAAGTCTACCAGCTGAGCTTTCAACTCCTTCATCTCTGTTGGCGTCATTCTGTTTAGCAGCCTACTTACCGGTTCTGCACTAGCAGGCACTAAATCAATCCGAAACTCAATGACTCGTTTTGTTGGCAATCCAACTAACGGCTCAAAAACATCTACAAATTCTTTAACTACAAAATGCGATTTAACTCATCTTCTAACTCCATAACACCCAACAAAGCATTCACCTCACAGCTAGGGTTTTCTACGTTATAAACTATGTGCTCATTACAATTCGGGTGCCTAAGTGATATTTTCCTATCTAGGCAAAATATCCTAACATCGTAATTACTTAACCTATCCATTGCCAATATAATTCTGAACCCTACAAAGTCAAATACATGCAAACTACAAACAAAGGTGTAACCTAGCAAGTCAAACTACAAGTGGTCACACTTCATCCCAAGTGTCACGTACCCTCCTATTGGATTTGCCACTCTTATGGAAATAACTAAATATGTAGGTTCTAGTTTAAGTTTATCTACCAAACACCGAGATATAAAAGAATAAAATTAACCATTATCAAACAAAATGCTAGCAGACATACCGTGAATCTAAAGCGAACCTCCTAACACAGCCTTACCCTTCTCCTGCATGTCGGCTTTGAAGTAGCAGGCTCCAATGCAAACACTTGGCCTTTGTCTCCTTTAGCCGGCTCTTTGCACTGGTTCTTGTAGTGGCTGATCTGATCATAATTATAATACCTAATGTTCATCTTTCCAATCACCTCCTTTGCTTTTCCTTTTCCGATACAACACTCATGAGCGTAATGTTCTTTCTTGATGCACTTATAGCAGACCACCTTGGACTTTCCTTTCTTTGTTGCACCTCCTTTTTTAGCATTCTTTTTTTGGAAAAACTTTCTCTTTTGGCCCTGTCTGACCAGGACCTCCTTCTCCTTCTTCTTCTCCAAACAAGCTAACATCTCTTCATGTCGCAATGCCATTTCCACTACCACATCACTAATGTGCGGTAAAGTAGCCCTAGCCAACTTCAACTTCAAACCTCTAATAAACTTTTCATTCCTTTTCAACACTGTGTCAATAGTGGTATACCCATACAGGGCTAACTCTTCGAATCTACTAGCATATTCCAGAACTGACAATTCTCCTTGTTCTAGCTTAACAGCCTTCCTAACCAAGACTGACTGCGCCATTACCAACATGAACCTATCTTGAAACCTCCTCCTAAACACTGCCCATGTTACGGTCTCTTCATCCACACCACCAGTTACAGTATTCCACCAAAACAAAGTAGTTCCCTGAAGATGTCTTGAAGCAAGTATCCTTTTCTAATTGTCATTGAACCCTAAGTCAGCAAAAATCTTCTCACAATATAGCAGCTAGTTTTCTACTTCGATAGCATCCTCCGTTTTGATAAACGGCTTTCCTCCAAGCCTAGTATAGTCTCTGCTCAAGTTAGCATACTAATTGACCATCGGAGCTTCTTGAACTCCTCCTCCAGTAACATTTTCTCCAACAACCCCTGCTGTAATTCCAGCTTGCATCATATTTATGAAAAAATGATACATAGCTCCCATGTCCACTTGGGGAACCCCAGCACCAACATTCTCACCTTAAGCCTGACCCCTTCTAGCACTTGGTCAAGCATTTCCATTTATGGTGGTGCTGTCTCCTCCTATATTGACTCTGCCTCTTCTTCCATCCATATCGGTATTCAAGCCTTGTGAGATACAGAAGAACATCGTAAAAAAGATAGGAATCTACAAATAAAGTATACTTATACATAGCAAATACAAGTGTGTTACTATAGCGTTATCACATACCCCGATCTTAAATCTAATTCCTAAGGATTATGCTGTCGAAAATCATTTTTAATTATTTCATAAACCTATGTTCTGATACCAAGTTGTAACATCCCCTACCTAGAGGCCCAAAGCTAAGCGTTACAGATGTTGTAGTCATCTACGGTATTGACTTCTGATGACTAAGTGCGGCTATGTTAATGTTATCCATAATATCAGAAACACTTGAATATGAAACAAATCACAGATTTCAAAACAACATTTTTCCATTACATTTCAAAATGTATATTTCATATTCAGATTACATAATCCCAAAGCATTTACCAAGCAACGATAAAATATACTTATTAAAAAATATGCCAAGAGTGAAATATGAAAATGCCACTTGGATGATTAGAGTCATGTAGTCATAATTGACTTATTACATACATAGCGGAATTAAACATAAAACAAGAACTACAACTCCTAAATAGCTATCCATTGGTCTCCTACTTACCTTCGGTAGCTTTATTCGTCATCGTACTAAAAACCTAAAAGAACCTCAATGATCAACCTACTGAAGTCAATTTTGAGCACCAGAGAGTTTAAGGGGAAAACATAAACTTCAAATCAGACATAAAGTCTGGTGTGAATTATACTTTACATCCCGGTTATTAATGTTAAGTGAGACCATGCCGCTTAGCGGAATGGGTTTTCTCTCATTAACATTCTTTAAAAACATATCTTTTGCAAATCTTTTTCCTACAACCACAACTAGTTAAAATATTGTAAAGCATTACTATGCAAACAAACATATCAAGTAATAAAAGAACTATCTGTTCAGCACTTTAGTTTTGTTTAGTTGACCATTAACCTTTGGCTGACTCGGGTCTACTAGAAAAAATAACAAAATTTATCGAACATCTGTTAGACACTCCACTTTTGGACGGCATGTCCTTAACTATCTGTTAAATATTTCTGTTCTGGATGATCTATCCCTAACTTAACATCTTCCAGAGTCACCTGATCCTAATGGTTTGCTGTTTCACCAATAACCTATCTATATACAAACATATATTCCCTTCTGTGTGCAATCATAATTTTTGTCTTACCTGTGTGAAAACTCTACACACTAGAATTTTGGACTAAATTAGCTGGGGCCAATAGTTAATTTATTCGATGCAAACTTATACGAGTCCCATCTAGTATTCTAATATCTAAGTCATTTTAGTTAGGGATATCTTCCGCAAATTTTCCTTCGAAACCTTTTTCAAAATGATTTAAAACTTTTAAATTAACTTATAAGAAAAATATATAATCTCTATGCTTTACTCAAAATCACCTTACCATGTTATATATATATACTATACTCAACTCTTAGTTGATGAAAACATTTAATACTTGAAAGTACCCCTTTCGATTCAATTGAAAGTACCCCTTTCTAAACCATTGAAAGTATCTCTTTCGAAACCAAGTAAAATCCCTTCATTTATCTAGGCCGAAAGGCCAAAGCTTCCCTTTTGAAACCATACTCAAACCCTTTCGAAACCTTTTGAAACCTTCCTTTTGAAAGCATTAAACCTTAGAAAATATATCTTAAAACACTTCAAAACATTGCCTTTAAAAACCTTCCATTTCAACCCTTTCGAAGCTATCGAAAAATAACACCTATCGACTCCTTCAAAACCATTTGAGGAACCACCCATTCAAAACCATTTTAAACACCTTTCGATAGAATCAAACCTTTAGAAGCTACAACCTTTTGAAAGCTCTTGGGTTCAATTTAAAACATGTGGAAAAAAACCTTTCGAAACCATTTAAACTAACACTTTCTGAACCTATGGATTATACTTCAATTAGAAAAAAAAAGGCTAATTTAAAACATCTAAGTTGAAGGCTTTCCTTTGAAAACCTATTCCTGAATAAAGAAGTGATGGGGTCAAAACTATCCCTTCAAAAGCATTAGAGAAGTGGTTAATTTAAAAACAAAGTATACCTTTTGAAACCATTGACTTCGAAAGGTAGAGAAGCGGGAGCTAGGGGTTTCGACCCCTTCGAAAGTATTACTTATAATAAAATAGCACAACCCATTCAAAACAATTTTCTTTAAAACAATTGATTCAGTCAAGCCAACTGTGTCAAAAGCTATCTTTTTGAAAGCAAAACAGGCGATACTTTAATTTTTAAAACAAAAAGTTGCTTCGACCCTTTCGGAACCCCTTGGTTTTGACTCTTACCTTCCATCTTTGTCCAATTGACTGTGTACCAACATGTTGATTCTATATGCACTGATTTGTGGAAGGACGTGGAGGGTCTTAGTCGAAAGCTACCCAGGTGAAACCAAAAGTGGTGAAACATGCTTTTAGCATGAATTTTTGATTTAAACCCTTTTTAAACAAACGTTTTAACTAACCTGCCTTATTTGTCACACACTCATTTTTTTCTAAATTTTCCTTTCTAAAAGCGTTGCCATAATTTATGAATTACACTATAATTTTATTTTACAAAATAACCCTTCTCCTTAATAAAATATATGAAACATTTAAGTCACATACCTTAAATAATTTTATATATTCATCAAAACACTTAGTATTCTATAAAAATTCTAAAAAATCCTTTTCAATATGTTTCCTAACATATATAAATTTTAGACCCAAATAATTATTTATTATGCCGTACATAATTTATAACCTAATGAATCATTATATCCACTAGAAATTTAATATAAAATCCAAATTAATTCATAAAATTATGAAAATTGAAAACCTTTTCTAAAATATCATTTCTGATCTATATTTAAATTTTCAAGGAATTTGGATGTTATTTAATTGGGTTTTTATACCAAACATATCATGAAAACAAATATGAACATGTTTAAATCATCAACAAGCATGTACAAACTTTCAATCATCAAAAACATGGCATTACCATGAAAAATCATTTCGGGTTATCCTTAAATCCAAAAACTATAAGAAAAATGTGATGTAATAATTATTCACCTTAGCTTTATGATTAAAGATGTGAGATTTGATGTAGAAATTGTAAAGATCCTGATTTAAAAACGAATTTAAATTTATAATTTAATTGAATTTTTTGGATTAAATTATGGATTTATTTGAAATTTTCAAATTTAATAAGAAATGTATTTACTTATTTGTTTTTGAATTTGATTTGAGACTCAAAGAGAATACATTGAATTGAATTATAAATAAATAAAAAGTATAAAACAAAAACTACTTGTCAATATTGAATATAAGTGTAAGTGTAAAATGTAAAGTAAAATATACGTTATGAATTAATACTAAAGTTAGCAAATATAATTTTAAGATAAATTACAAAATAACAAGTATATTACAAAGTAAAACTATAACAACATATTAATATAGAATGTCATTATATTACAAAGTAAGTGAGACAAAGAAGAAATAATATCTACAAAGCAAATAAAAACAAACCAAACATAAAACAGCAAATACAAGAAATAATCAAATTATAAAAGATAACAAATGAAACACATAAAATAGGCAAGCAAGAAAATAAATAAAAAAGAACAATCTCTTAGCTGAAACAAGGACAAGTATGCTTAGAAAGCAAAACATGAAGTAATAAGCAGTACAAACATGTACAAAGTAAATAAAGTAAACAAATTAGAAGACATGCATCTATTAACATCATCTCAGCCGAAAACAAGAAAATAAAGCATAGGCAAAAGTACACTTGTACATGCTTATACAATGTAAACAAATGAAATGTATACAAGCATGGGTTTCAAACAAAAACATAAAGTACCAAAGTTATAAATGCAAACATCTCAGCCACCATACGCGATACCATCAGCCAACAAACAATGAAAATATCTTTCCTTGATTGTGCAAAAGAAAGAAAATCTATACTTAAAGCACAAAGATATTACCCTGTACAAAGGGAATTGCATTACCCTGTCAACATCTTTCCTTATATATCAACTTCACTTTTATATATATCAACCTCATTTCATTTCGTCCATCTTCAAAACTAAACAAGAAAAAAACTAAAACAAAACTTCAATTTAAGCAACAACTAAAATGAAAAAAAAAATCATCACTCAAGTTCAATTCAACAAACAAGAAAAGAGATTTAGAGGAAGATTACAGGAAAAACAAAACTGCAGTTCTTCAACCAAATGAACTCTGTTCATTCTTCTGAAAAACAAAAGTGAGTAACTTCTTTTATTTTAATACTTAAGTAATCTTGTTGCTTGTGAAAATTATGGTGATAGTTGATGCTTGCATGTTAATAATTATGTGATATTCTGTATGAAATTTAAAGGTATATGCTGTGATATAAGTCTGCTTGTCTGAACATGTTGTTTTTCTCTGTTTTTGGATACATGGTGTTTAAATTTGAAAACCAAATTCCAAATTCTTTTTACCTGACCATATTTAATTTTGAACTTCAAACAAAATATGTATGGTTGAGTATAAAGTAGATTTTAAAATTTATACAAGCAAAAACAACTTCAAATTTTTCCTGGAAAACAAGAAACTGAATATAACTTACAATAAGTCAAAAAAATTTAATCCTTTTAAATTGCAATTTCAGATATGCAAATGGAATGCATATACTTGAACATAATTTTTTAAGTAAAAATCTTAATTTTTAGATCAAAGACAAAGGAGGATTTTGGGTTCATCTGCTTCGAGTATTTTGAACTATCTCGGTTGATCTAAAGGGGCGGAGGGATCGAGCTTCCTCCTAGAGGTGGAGGAGCGATCAACGTTGATGGAAAAATTTCCTGATGTTTGTATATTTCAGGGTGAAGGTGGGAATTGTAGTTTCAAATCTGGAACCCTAGTTTTGATGGTGATTAGTAAATGGTCCACCGCGTTTTTCTCTGGAGGACCGAGTGCCTCGCGGCTTTGCGAGAAGGTAGAGGGGAGATAGAAGAGGCGTTGGCCGGAGTTTGAAGCTTCCTGGTGGTCGACGCTTCGTGAACGAGCCGTGTTTCCAGGATGATGGCGAAACCTGGTCACGTTTCCAGGTTTGAGTTTGAACAACCAAAATTTGATTTCGCGTGCGTAAGGAAGTTTGGATGGTCGTTGTCATATTGGGGGATGATGGTCGACTTGTTGATGACGTCGACGATGACCGGAGTTGGCCAGAGGGGCTGTGCACGTGCACCGTGCAATTGTTTTGGAGGTCTGGAAAATTTGGGAAGTGTAATGACCCATAGATTTCGACCATTTAATTTGTTTATATAATAGGATTTTGTAATTTATTTTAGTTGAAAGAATAAAGGGGGTAGATAAATATTAAAATGAAGGCTAGAATAGATTATATAGAAGTGACTTAGAAACCTATTTATAGACATTTGAATAAAATTCAAATGAATTAAGTAGAGAAAGAAAGAAAAATTCTTACCTGGATATAAAATTTAATACGAGAAATTTATGATAGTATGAAACCGATTTAATGCAATAAAAGATTGTGAACTATAAATTGGAATAGATTAAGGAATCCTGTTATTGCAAGTCAATAAATTTGTAAACTCTAATGAACATCTCAAAATTTACAAATTTATTGAAATTTAAGACTTAGCATAAGCGTAGAACTATGAGTATGATGACAAACTTTTATAAATTGCCTAATTAAGGGTCAGCAAATTTATTTGGAAATCAAACTCAATTAAGGGTAAGTAATTATGATTGGGTTGATGGCATAAACGTTACTAATTATTATCATAGTAACGGAAGTGCATATGGAATGCAACCGTAGAAATTTAAGTTAAGTATTAACAATTGAAAAGGATTGTCGATTGAATGGAGTACTTTAGGTTGTCATACTAATTTAAGGATGGAACATAAGGCAAATAGAAATAAATCAATAAACGTATATAGATTTTAAAGTTTATAATGATGAATAGAATTTTTGATGACATTAATATAAGATAGTGAATTGAAATAATTGTGGGTAGATATTAAAATGTGAATGGGAAGGTGATTGTATGGTAAATAAATAATCGTGAACTTTAGTAAATGAATTTATGTGCAAAGGAATTGAATTAAACATGAATAGCATGAATAGCATGAATATTAATAAAAGAAATCATGTAATAATTGATTTATTTTAGCATTTATGAATGAAATAGGAATTAAGGTTTAAGCAAGTGATGAATAAGATGGAGTGCAATCCAAATTAATATAAGTAATTGTGAGTAATAAGAGCTTATTTATATGATATAAGGGTAAAGATAATATTTATGGTACGTTACTTATTGATAATTAAGATTGAAATTAAATTTTTATTAAATATAAATCAATTTGTAACTGTACGTTGCCTATTGTGGTAGTTTGTTAATTTGAAGTTTGAATCAGTTACCATAATTTTAATTTTATGTTACATTAATAATAATTAAGGTAATAATTGTAAATAATGTTAAGATTTTATTTAACAGTCGTTATATTTTAGGGCATGGAAATAAAGTTATCAAAATATTTGAAGACAATTACACTTAGATGAAATTGATTGTCTCATTTATGTGGGTAAGAACTGTAATTGTAAAGAGTAAATGTAATTAGCAACTAAAATGCATATTTGGTTCATAAGTTAATTTAAAAGAATGAAACCTATTTGAATAAGCTTATTTGAGATTCTAATTATTTTAAATATGTTTTACAATTTCAATATAAATGGAAATAGTAGTAACACAAAGAAAGGCAGAATTTTTGAATATAGTAGTTAAGGAAAGGCAAACAAATCCTTCCATCTAAATCCAATTTAAAATAAAGCTTAATTATTGCAGCGGTTAGAATTAAATATTATGCAAGTCGAATACTAACTAATTCATTGAAATACCTATTAATGAAAACCAATTGAAAGGTTTTATTTGGTGAAAGTTGAGAATATAAAAGTTGAAAATCTAATAAATGGGTTTTTGAGAATTCAATTTTTTAATTTCTAAATATAAGGAAGTGTAGAAATTAACATTGCAATTGATATACTTATCAACTTTTAATTCACATCTAAACTTATTCAATCATTAAAATTGTTTAAGAAATATATAGGAAATAAAATTTGGTCAATTTTGGAATTTAGATATAAAATTTGATTTTTATAATTTATTTTAATTTATTTAATGAATCTAAAAATAGCCATTTTGGCCACGGACTCGGATTTCGATGAAACCAGTTTCATCAGATCCGTATCAGTGAATTATTATAGGGTTTCAAATTTCGTATCGATCGGACCTGTCGTTTGATCGTACGGACGCGAAACGCCTTGAAATCGATTTAATTAAAATCAATTTGAAATCAATTTGGAAATTTTGTTTTCAGCGTAACTTCTTCATACGATCGAATTTGGACGTGAAACTTTTTCCATCGCGTTCAGAATATTTTAAAACACCTATTTGAATATATGGGTTTAATAAATTTCGTTCCGGGGTCAGAACGGGCTTTTAGGGCCAACTACCGCTTAGCACGTTCGTAATTCGTGCCCACCTAGCCTTCTAAAATTTGTCTATAAACATGCTGGGATAAACCCTAGCCTCCATCTTCTATCAATTTTCTGTACGTTCATTTTCTTCATCTCTTTCTCTTCCTCAATGGTTGCAAAACCTAGATCTACTTCAATTCAAAAGTCAAATGAAAATTCAAATCCTCCGGAAAAATTCCACAAAAATATATGTCATTGTTCTCAAGACACGTAATCTACTGGTACAATTCATTTTCTATTTTGGATATTCGTTTGACCAGAAGAAATCGATGAAGTTTCGGCCATTCATCATCGCCGCAACGAACTTCGTCAGATCGTCAAACGATTTCTGGGTTTGGTAGAGATTGACCAGAGGAGTGCATCTGTATGGGTTTTGTCGAAAATCAACGGCTAGATCGTGCTAGAGAATTGGATTAGGGTTTCAGCCCTAGGGTTGAACGGCGGCGGCGGAGCCGTTAGGGGCGACCGGACCTGTATAGGGGGGTGCGGCTAGGCGAGCTGAAGACAATGGAGGTGGCGGCCTGGGCTATCGTGGCCGGAGGTGGTTGTATTTGGCGGTCAAAGTGGACGTTTTGATGAAGGGGATGGGTTCGTTTCCTGTACGCCATTCTCGGTAGCTTACCTGGGGCGCACGCGTGATAGAGGATGGTGACGTGGAAGTGGTGAGGGTGAGCTTGGATTTTGTTTTATTTTAAATTTAATTTTGTTCCAACTCGTTAAAGTTGAGTAACTTTCGCATACGAACTCCGATTCACGCGAATTTTTTTTGTTAGGTTCGTATTTATATTCTGGATCTGTTGACGCTGGTTTGAACAGATTTGGAGACCGTCAAATTTTTGGGTTTAAATTGGATTTGAATTCAATTTAAATCCCAAAGGTGAGTGTTTTAACCCACTCACAACTTCTAAAAGTTTTTATGTTTGTTAAACTTATTTTAGATATGAGTAGAAATTCATTTATGACTGTTTGGCATGTTTTATTCATCATATCTGTTAAATCGTGTTATTTAATTTAACTGTTAATTTATTTTATTTATTGCATAAAATTTGACAGTTAGAATTTATTTTTGCACATAAACTGCTAGTTAACAGTCATTTAATTTATTATGGAATATAAATTGTTAGTTAATATCTGTTATTGATTTCTGTATAAATTCATATGCTATGTATCGATGATTGTTTAAAATTGGATGATGATTGCAATTGATGATTAATGATTGATATTTGGATGAATGAATGCTATAATTATATTGTATAAACTGCAAGTCATCATGCATTTTCATTTCATTCGGGATTGCGGTTTGAAATGATATACAACAGCATTTTATTCAAATTGCGGATTGAAATGATAAATATCCGTATCACTTGACCATAGGATAGAAAATTTTATACAGGCACCGTGGTCTATATATAAATATTTTTAAAGTGATTTCTATGGTTTGGATGGGATACGGTTTATAAAAATTTTAATTTTGATATTTTATAAATAGTATATTTTTCCCTATACATATACATATGAAGTTAAAATTTTGAATTCAAGCTGGGTATAAATCTGCAAATGAAAATGGAAATTTTTTGAGAAATGGGATTTGATAATTTATATCATATGTTTAATATTTAAGTTTGAAAATTTTAAGATATGATATTTATAACTGGATTTTTCAAGATAATTAAAAATGAATATGTAAGTATAAATTAAATTGAAGAAAATATTTAATTGCTAGAAATTGGAGTTTTATTTTATATATTCAAGACTAAATAATGGTACGTTTAATTTGTTGAAAGAATAAATTCCAATTTTAGTTTTGAAATATTGATACTCCAAATGTATATATATATATATATATATATATATATATATATAGAAATTGAAGTGGTTTTGTAACCTGAAGGGATATTTAAATTTTGGTTTAGACTTTAAAAGAAATATATTTGGGAAGCCATGGAAATTATTTTTCTTTACAGAGTAACCTTAAAGTTAAACCATTTATTTTATATACTGTTGAATATCTAAACCATTCAAGTTTTAGAAGTATGATTTTTAAAAGAATGAAGTCCGAAATATTATGTTTTGAAAGTATAATTCAAATGTTTGGTTTCCAGATATTATAAATTTTAAAGCAGTATGATTTTTGAAAAAGAATTATATTTGGGATAAAATGATATCATATTGTTTGGGTTTTAAAATGATATCGTATTCATAGTTTGAAATGTTAAATTTTATTCTGGTTTTAAAGTATAAACTATTTTAAATGACCGCGGTGTTATAATAACGATGGGTTAGTAAAGAGACCGGGATCGGATATGGACATACTCTCTGTCGATACCGAAGACCACTTTGACTAACCGTGTACGCGGTGGAGATTCCAGAATAAAGTAGGATGGTGGCGACGTTTCCTGTAAGGTAAATACGTGGACCCAACTCCCGTGAGTTGGCATAAGGTGGCTAAAACAGGAGCGATTCTCGGGCCAATGAGGTCATTCCTCTGATCGAACGCACTCCTTCGATACTATACTCTGACTTTGGATTGTTCGGTGGCCACTATTGATTTCTTTGATTTGGGGTGTTAGTTAGAGGTGGGCGGTAGCTGCGGCTATGCGTTACCACCAGCCCGGATAGCAATTGGTATATCTACCCTGGCATTGCCTAGTTGTGCCGTGTTACCTACCCTAGCGCGCCTTATACGATTTTGGTTTTGTACCATACCTATGGAGTGGCCTCTGACGACGCCCAGTACGGGGGAGATTACGGTACTGTATAGACTATGGGAATATATTCTGTGTTAAGGGCTATATGGGTAAGCCCTTAACGCTATTTAAAAGTAAGTTTATTTTACAATTAGACACTATTATAATAGCGCAATATACTACATAGTAAATAGTTTAACGGATCCTTAGGAGATGTAATTCTCGAGCATCTCTTGAGTTACTGTACTCATATTTATTTCTGTTAATTTAACTCACATAAGATCTTTTAGTTCTGACTCGAGTGTTTTTGTCTTTTCAAATTCGCTCGGGTCAGTCCGAGCGTTTCAGGATTTGAGGATTTAGCTCTGGAGGACGAAGACGAAGAATTGTATTACTAGTATCTATATTTTTCCACTACACCATTTAATTCCGCTGCATTGATTGGAATGGTATGTGTAACTCTGATATTTATTGTACAAGTAAAACAAAATATTTTGTAAAACAGTTTCATGAACTGTATATTTGATTATTATATTTTATCCTTCCGTTGTGAGATTCTGTTTTGTTTTATTTCTTCTCTGTTTTTCTTATTTACCCCATAACAATCCGCCCTTCCGTATGGTTTGAATTGGCACGTGTGTCGGTTTAAATCGTGCGAAAAGGTGGTATGCTACAGTTGGTATCAGAGCTTTGGGTTAGCGATAAACCTTGGCTTTGTGAGGTTTGACTCTTTGTTAATAGGGTAGTAATACCCTATGGGAGTCGCTGAGTGTATATATATGAGAGAGCGTATTTGTTAGTGTTATACAAAGATTTTAATATTGTGTTAATCTGTTCCGTTTTGTATTTATAAATTCTGGTTGATGCATGGGACGCTGTGTCATCAGTAGGGATTTCTAAATACTTAATAGGACAGACCGGCATAATATCTGTTTTAATATAGGTGAATGAAATAATTTTGCCTATTATATTTTCTATATATAAAATAAATTTTTAAATGATATTATATATATATATTTTGTTGTAATAGATTGGGTGTTAGGAATAAAATTTATATATAATAGGTAAAATCAATGAAATTTTGAAATTTTAGAACTTAATTTTGAAATTTGCTTTCAAAGGATTTTAAAGTATAATAATATTGTTATAAATATTTTCCAATATAAATATTTCAGTATAATCTGAAAGAATTGTTTTAAAGAAGATTTTGGAGAAAATAAGTTTTGTACTTTCCTCTCTGTCGCTGGAAAATAATTTCGGTGATGACGGCCGCATCATCGACTTTCATTTTCGAGTTTCGAAGGGGAAAGGCCACTGTGGTAAATTCTACTGCAGATTTATTTTGAAATTATTTAAAATTGTAATTGTTTTAAATATAATTAGAGATATAAAAGTTGTAAGAAATTATTTATCTATTATTTTTAAAATAATTTGAAATTTGACCCGGTATTTAATTCTTAAATTTCCATTAATTAATAGTTTAAATAATTTTAGTGAAATAAAAGGTAAGTAATTAATGAATTTAAACCTCTAATTTAGGTAAGAAAATTTATGCAAAGTTATAAAGGGAAATTTGAAATTTTTAACATATGAGACAAAAAGTAAATTTTGTTGAACATTAAATTTAATTAAAAGAAGAGATAAAACTTGTATAAGTTCTTTTGCATTTTCTTTAACATATATAACTTACCAAATATGAAAAGTTGAAATGTTAACTAAGTGATCGGAATAGAATATTATACAAGTAGAAATTTTGGAAATAATGAAGTATTCAATGAATTGCTATTGTAAATAAAAAAATTAATGGTATAAACTTAAGTTATAATTTAAATTTTACTAAAATTAAAGGTAAGTATTATTAACAGGTGATTTTAAACTTAAGTAAATAAAATGAAATTCTTTATTAAATAAAAATTGATTTGTAGGGTTATTAACTTAAGTATGATTTAAATGATACTAGTTTAATATTATAAAAAAAAGGGTAGGTAATATAAATAAATGACTGTAAACCCTAGGTGATAAATTAATAAAATCCTTTATTTATAAGAATGGAGGTTATAAGGATAATAATTTAAGTGTAAATAAAAAAAAGGGTTTCCGTAATTAAATATAGTGAAATGTAAGCATTAAATAAAGGATTGAAGGTGAGAAGTGCATTAAATGTAATACAATAGAAGAAACTTACATGACCTAAATAAATGGAAATGGATAATTGAAGTAATAAGTAAAAATAAATGAAACAAACATTTAATGAGTAAATAAAATTAAAAGTTGTTAGAAATAAATGTAAATTATAAAAGGATAATTTAGGTGGTATATGAATGAAAATAAATGAAAATAAAAGATAAACTGTTATATGAATGAAAAGATCAAACAACTAATGTATGAAATAAAAATTTATAATGAGTTAATTGATTTGTTGGTTGAATTGTTATTGGTTGATTTATGGTTGGTCGGGTAAGGAAATTTGAAGTAGTTGGATGAATAAATAATCTATTCAGTACCATCTAAGACTGTTGAGTAAATGATGCACTGGATAGTTATTTTTCATTCCGTACCATTTCAAGCTTTGAACCCGAGCAACTATTTGCTTGTTTGATTGAATGGTTGTTTTGTTTGGTTGTGTATGCTGTTTGTTGAAATTGATGATTGTGTATTTATTGTTGTTAGTGGTTGAAAACATGAAAATATTTCACTTATATAATCTAAAAGGTTAATTATTTATATACAGAGAAAATATTTTATATAAATATTTCACTTATTATGTTGAAAATGTTTCCAAACTTTAATTATTTAAGTATAAAAGATTTAGTGGTTATAAATTGAGATATCTTATATAAATTATTTCTTAATTCTTATAAAGTTAATGTTTGCATAAGGTATATAGATTTCTTACTCTTCCTTCTCTTTTCTTTTTCCTTTTCGGGGACGAAAAGTTTTGAGTGGGGGAGAGTGTAACGACCCGTAGATTTCGACCATTTAATTTGTTTATATAATAGGATTTTGTAATTTATTTTAGTTGAAAGAATAAAGGGGGTAGATAAATATTAAAATGAAGGCTAGAATAGATTATATATAAGTGACTTAGAAACCTATTTATAGACATTTGAATAAAATTCAAATGAATTAAGTAGAGAAAGAAAGAAAAATTCTTACCTGGATATAAAATTTAATATGAGAAATTTATGATAGTATTAAACCGATTTAATGCAATAAAAGATTGTGAACGATAAATTGGAATAGATTAAGGAATCCTGTTATTGCAAGTCAATAAATTTGTAAACTCTAATGAACATCTCAAAATTTATAAATTTATTAAAATTTAAGACTTAGCATAAGCGTAGAACTATGAGTATGATGACAAACTTTTATAAATTGCCTAATTAAGGGTCAGCAAATTTATTTGGAAATCAAACTCAATTAAGGGTAAGTAATTATGATTGGGTTGATGGCATAAACGTTACTAATTATTATCATAGTAACGGAAGTGCAGATGGAATGCAACCGTAGAAATTTAAGTTAAGTATTAACAATTGAAAAGGATTGTCGATTGAATGGAGTACTTTAGGTTGTCATAGTAATTTAAGGATGGAGTATAAGGCAAATAGAAATAAATCAATAAACGTATATAGATTTTAAAGTTTATAATGATGAATAGAATTTTTGATGACATTAATATAAGATAGTGAATTGAAACAATTGTGGGTAGATATTAAAATGTGAATGGGAAGGTGATTGTATGGTAAATAAATAATCGTGAACTTTAGGAAATGAATTTATGTGCAAAGGAATTGAATTAAACATGAATAGCATGAATAGCATGAATATTAATAAAAGAAATCATGTAATAATTGATTTATTTTAGCATTTATGAATGAAATAGGAATTAAGGTTTAAGCAAGTGATGAATAAGATGGAGTGAAATCCAAATTAATATAAGTAATTGTGAGTAATAAGAGCTTATTTATATGATATAAGGGTAAAGATAATATTTATGGTACGTTACTTATTGATAATTAAGATTGAAATTAAATTTTTATTAAATATAAATCAATTTGTAACTGTACGTTGCCTATTGTGGTAGTTTGTTAATTTGAAGTTTGGATCAGTTACCATAATTTTAATTTTATATTACATTAATAATAATTAAGGTAATAATTGTAAATAATGTTAAGATTTTATTTAACAGTCGTTATATTTTAGGGCATGGAAATAAAGTTATCAAAATATTTGAAGACAATTACACTTAGATGAAATTGATTGTCTCATTTATGTGGGTAAGAACTGTAATTGTAAAGAGTAAATGTAATTAGCAACTAAAATGCATATTTGGTTCATAAGTTAATTTAAAAGAATGAAACCTATTTGAATAAGCTTATTTGAGATTCTAATTATTTTAAATATGTTTTACAATTTCAATATAAATGGAAATAGTAGTAATACAAAGAAAGGAAGAATTTTTGAATATAGTAGTTAAGGAAAGGCAAACAAATCCTTCCATCTAAATCCAATTTAAAATAAAGCTTAATTATTGCAGCGGTTAGAATTGAATATTATGCAAGTCAAATACTAACTAATTCATTGAAATACCTATTAATGAAAACCAATTGAAAGGTTTTATTTGGTGAAAGTTGAGAATATAAAAGTTGAAAATCTAATAAATGGGTTTTTGAGAATTCAATTTTTTAATTTCTAAATATAAGGAAGTGTAGAAATTAACATTACAATTGATATACTTATCAACTTTTAATTCACATCTAAACTTATTCAATCATTAAAATTGTTTAAGAAATGTATAAGAAATAAAATTTAGTCAATTTTGGAATTTAGATATAAAATTTGATTTTTATAATTTATTTTAATTTATTTAATGAATATAAAAATAGCCATTTTGTCCACGGACTCGGATTTCGATGAAACCAGTTTCATCGGATCCGTATCAGTGAATTATTATAGGGTTTCAAGTTTCGTATCGATCGGACCTGTCGTTTGATCGTACGGACGCGAAACGCCTTGAACTCGATTTAATTAAAATCAATTTGAAATCAATTTGGAAATTTTGTTTTCAGCGTAACTTATTCATACGATCGAATTTGGACGTGAAACTTTTTCCATCGCGTTCAGAATATTTTAAAACACCTATTTGAATATATGGGTTTAATAAATTTCGTTCCGGGGTCAGAACGGGCTTTTAGGGCCAACTACCGCTTAGCACGTTCGTAATTCGTGCCCACCTAGCCTTCTAAAATTTGTCTATAAATATGCTGGGATAAACCCTAGCCTCCATCTTCTATCAATTGTCTGTACGTTCATTTTCTTCATCTCTTTCTCTTCCTCAATGGTTGCAAAACCTAGATCTACTTCAATTCAAAAATCAAATGAAAATTCAAATCCTCCGGAAAAATTCCACAAAAATATATGTCATGGTTCTCGAGACACGTAATCTACTGGTACCATTCATTTTCTGTTTTGGATATTCGTTTGACCAGAAGAAATCGATGAAGTTTCGGCCATTCATCATCGCCGCAACGAACTTTGTCAGATCGTCAAACGATTTCTGGGTTTGGTAGAGATTGACCAGAGGAGTGCATCCGTATGGGTTTTGTCGAAAATCAACGGCTAGATCGAGCTAGAGAATTGGATTAGGGTTTCGGCCCTAGGGTTGAACGGCGGCTGCGGAGCCGTTAGGGGCGACCGGACCTGTATTGGGGGGTGCGGCTAGGCGAGCTGAAGACAATGGAGGTGGCGGCCTGGGCTATCGTGGCCGGAGGTGGTTGTATTTGGCGGTCAAAGTGGACGTTTTGATGAAGGGGATGGGTTCGTTTCCTGTACGCAATTCTCGGTAGCTTACTTGGGGCGCACGCGTGATAGAGGATGGTGACATGGAAGTGGTGAGGGTGAGCATGGATTTTGTTTTATTTGAAATTTAATTTTGTTCCAGCTCGTTAAAGTTGAGTAACTTTCGCATACGAACTCCGATTCACGCGAAATTTTTTTGTTAGGTTCGTATTTAAATTCCGGATCTGTTGACGTTGGTTTGAACAGATTTGGAGACCGTCGAATTTTTGGGTTTAAATTGGATTTGAATTCAATTTAAATCCCAAAGGTGAGTGTTTTAACCCACTCGCAACTTCTAAAAGTTTTTATGTTTGTTAAATTTATTTTAGATATGAGTAGAAAGTCATTTATGACTGTTTGGCATGTTTTATTCATCATATCTGTTAAATCGTGTTATTTAATTTAACTGTTAATTTATTTTATTTATTGCATAAAATTTGACAGTTAGAATTTATTTTTGCACATAAACTGCTAGTTAACAGTCATTTAATTTATTATGGAATATAAACTGTTAGTTAATATCTGTTATTGATTTCTGTATAAATTCATATGCTATGTATCGATGATTGTTTAAAATTGGATGATGATTGCAATTGATGATTGATGATTGATATTTGGATGAATGAATGCTATAATTATATTGTATAAACTGCAAGTCATCATGCATTTTCATTTCATTCTGGATTGCGGTTTGAAATGATATACAACCGCATTCTATTTAAATTGCGGATTGAAATGATAAATATCCGTATCACTTGACCATAGGATAGAAAATTTTATACAGGCACCGTGGTCTATATATAAATATTTTTAAAGTGATTTCTATGGTTTGGATGGGATACGGTTTATAAAAATTTTAATTTTGATGTTTTATAAATAGTATATTTTCCCCTATATATATATACATATGAAGTTAAAATTTTGAATTCAAGTTGGATATAAATCTGCAAATGAAAATGGAAAATTTTTGAGAAATGGGATTTGATAATTTATATCATATGTTTAATGTTTAAGTTTGGAAATTTTAAGATATGATATTTATAACTGGATTTTTCAAGATAATTAAAAATGAATATGTTAGTATAAATTAAATTGAAGAAAATATTTAATTGCTAGAAATTGGAGTTTTATTTTATATATTCAAGACTAAATAATAGTACGTTTAATTTGCTGAAAGAATAAATTCCAACTTTAGTTTTGAAATATTGATACTCCAAATGGATATATATATATATAGAAATTGAAGTGGTTTTGTAACCTGAAGGGATATTTAAATTTTGGTTTAGACTTTAAATAAAGAAATATATTTGGGAAGCCATGGAAATTATTTTTCTTTACAGAGTAACCTTAAAGTTAAACCATTTATTTTATATACTGTTGAATATCCAAACCATTCAAGTTTTAGAAGTATGATTTTTAAAAGTATGAAGTCCGAAATATTATGTTTTGAAAGTATAATTCAAATGTTTGGTTTCCAGATATTATAAATTTTAAAGCAGTATGATTTTTGGAAAAGAATTATATTTGGGATAAAATGATATCATATTGTTTGGGTTTTAAAATGATATCGTATTCATAGTTTGAAATGTTAAATTTTATTCTGGTTTTAAAGTATAAACTATTTTTAAATGACCGCGGTGTTATAATAACGATGGGTTAGCAAAGAGACCGGGATCGGATATGGACATACTCTTTGTCGATACCGAAGACCACTTTGACTAACTGTGTACGCGGTGGAGATTCCAGAATAAAGTAGGATGGTGGCGACGTTTCCTGTAAGGTAAATACGTGGACCCAACTCCCGTGAGTTGGCATAAGGTGGCTAAAACAGGAGCGATTCTCGGGCCAATGAGGTCATTCCTCTGATCGAACGCACTCCTTCGATACTATACTCTGACTTTGGATTGTTCGGTGGCCACTATTGATTTCTTTGATTTGGGGTGTTAGTTCGAGGTGGGCGGTAGCTGCGACTATGCGTTACCACCAGCCCGGATAGCAATTGGTATATCTACCCTGGCATTGCCTAGTTGTGCCGTGTCACCTACCCTAGCGCGCCTTATACGATTTTGGTTTTGTACCATACCTATGGAGTGCCCTCTGACGACGCCCAGTACAGGGGAGATTACGGTACTGTATAGACTATGGGAATATATTCTGTGTTAAGGGCTATATGGGTAACCCCTTAACGCTATTTTAAAGTAAGTTTATTTTACAATTATACACTATCATAATAGCGCAATATAATACATAGTAAATAGTTTAACGGATCCTTAGGAGATGTAAATCCCGAGCATCTCTTGAGTTACTGTACTCATATTTATTTCTATTAATTTAACTCACATAAGATCTTTTAGTTCTGACTCGAGTGTTTTTGTCTTTTCAAATTCGCTCGGGTCCGTACGAGCGTTTCAGGATTTGCGGATTTAGCTCTGGAGGACGAAGACGAAGAATTGTATTACTAGTATCTATATTTTTCCACGACACCATTTAATTCCGCTACATTGATTGGATTGGTATGTGTAACTCTGATATTTCTTTTACAAGTAAAACAAAATATTTTGTAAAACAGTTTCATGAACTGTATATTTGATTATTATATTTTATCCTTCCGCTGTGAGATTCTGTTTTGTTTTATTTCTTCTCTGTTTTTCTTATTTACCCCATAACAATCCGCCCTTCCGTATGGTTTGAATTGGCACGTGTGTCGGTTTAAATCGTGCGAAAAGGTGGGATGTTACAGGAAGTGAGGAAGAAGCTGGGTGGAACAGGGTTGCACGCGAGTTTATCTCGAGTGATTCCTGCGTTTTGCTCGAAGCAGGAAGGAGTTGGACTCGAAGCAAAATTTAATTGCCTCGGGTCATTTGAAAATGTTACAGGTTTTTAATTAAACTTGTCTGTTAGAATTTAAACAGATTTTGAAGATTTGAAACCAATTTTTAATATAATGTTTAAAACTAGAATTTGAAAGATGGATCCAAATTTATTTTTGTATCCTAGTTTGAATAAAAAATAATGTTTTATAAAAATTTAATTATTTGAACTACTTTAAAAAGGAGTTAAAGTATTAATTTAAAATGTTTTGAATTTAAATGATTGATTTAAACTCTAGTATAAATTTCTGTATAAAGATAAATGTTTTATAAAAATTTAATTTTTAAAAGAGTTTTAACTTGGTTAAAATTGTAAAGTTAAATTTGTAGTTATTTCAAATTCTTTTAATATGAAATAGAATTTAAAATTGAATTTGAAACAACATGTTTTTAAATGTATTTGAGTATGATAATTAAATCATTACTAAAACGATGTTTTATCTTAAAGATAATTAAGGTTTAATGATTTATAATCCATCTAATTTTTAAGGTAATTAAATGGTTAAATTAATAAGTTAATTAATTTATGATTTGATTTAATTAAGTTATTAAGGGATGTTTATTAATTTAGAATTAATTAATCTTGTAATTAATTTAAAGTAAATCAATCGTTGTAACCAATTAAGATGACAAATTAATATTGATTACTTGTTTTGGAAATTAATTAAGACGGATTACTTTAAAATAGTAATTAGAGTTTAAATTAATAATGTTTAAGTGATTGATAAATTTGTTATTAACTACTTAAGTTAATTTGAATGATTAATTATGAAATTGGTTTAAAGATTAAATTAATTAAATATGATTAATTAAGAATAATTTAATTAATTAAAGTGTTAGATAAATAAATTTATATCAAATGATTTGTAAAATAAATCAGGATTGGATAATTAAATTCATAAGTAATTAATTTACTTGGAAATAAATTGTATTGATTAGGATTAAACGATAAATTAATCCTGTTTATAAATGATTATTAGACACTTGACCTTTCCTATGAATGATTTTATTGAATGAGTTGCCTTGAATTGATTATCCTATCTGATCTGTGATATTTTGTTCTGTAGATTGAGCCGTGTATGATTATTCATTTATTTACATTTGTATATTATATGTGAATCTGTGAATGGGCGATAAGCTTTATAGGTATATCGCTTATCAACTATATTTCTGTGTTTGATCTGTGATGATTGAATGATGTTGCACTATTGTGTTAAACCCCTTGACCACACTTATACACACACCAATATGGATTTCACGAGGAAATCAGTTAAGTCACAGTTTTCGAAATGATTTTTAAAGTTGAATATTTGAATTCAAATGTTTTGGAAATGGATTGAGATTAAAGTGAAAAGCTTTTGAAATGGAATTTCAAAGATGAAAGTTATTTGGAACAACTTGATTAAGTTTGAAATTTGTATAATTTGATTAAAATTGGAATTCAATATCTGAAATTGAATTCTATATTCATTATTTATGATATTAAACGGTATACAAGTTTATATGGGTTTTAAACCATTTTTGAAGTGTTGTTTTTGGGAATTAGAATTAACCCAAAAGATTTATTTTTAAGATCGAATTCCTTCGAAACGAAAACTACTTGTTTTCAAATAATAATAGCTTCCATTTTAAAGAAAGGATCTCCCAATTATGTTGAAAAGGTTTCAAGCTGAAATAGAATTGAAATGTTTTAAAAGCTATAAAATGAATCTTTGATTCAAAGACCGAATGAGTTAATCCAACTTGAATTGAAATTGTTTTTGAAAGGCTATGAATGAATCTTTGGAAATGATTTTGAAAGCTATAAGTTGAATCTTTGATTTAAAGATTCAACAAGTTAATCGAATTTTGAAAGCTATGAGTTAAACCTTTGATTTAAAGATTTAACGAGTTAATCCAATTGAAATGGAAATTGTTTTGAAATCCGTAAATGGAATTTTGTGAAATTAATGTTTTGTTAAAATGATTTGAAATGGTAATTTGTTTAAACCATTTGAAAGAAAAGTTTTGAATTATTAAGTTGTGACTTAATTGAAATCCCATATCCATATGTTTTAAATGTTGCGCTCACTATTCGGGTTAGCCGGGAAAGGACCTTTGGGTCGTATAACCCATTTCGAATATGTGATACGTCGTTATGGATAGCATTTGAAGATCGGTGGTGAAGACCGAGTATTTGCGAGAATGATAGGATGGCCTATTGATTGTCTCTGCACCGAGTAGCTACGGTATAGAGATTCCCTAAGTGATGGGAAATCCGATCGGGATTGTGAATACCCAGATTGCAAGGGCTTCTTTGGAAGTGCCTTCGGTTCTGTTCGAACCCAGAACAGACTTGTATGGATTGTTATGTCTGACATTACAATTTGAGATATAAAGCTGATTTCTTTCAAATATATTTCTGTTGGTGGCGGAGAATTTATTCTTTTAGCTTAACACCCTTCTCTGAGATGTACGAGCTCAGAGGTTATGTAGTTGATGGTTATCAGCAATATATTCCCAATTTGGTAATGTGACATGCTGAGTGTTGCTGTGAAATGATCATTGTGTTGATCATTTGTGATAGGATCATTTGTTTGATCGTTTATCTTGGTGATCATTTCTATGATCATTTGTTGACCCAAAGCACGACTTTTGTATAAAGCGTGGCTTTGTGGACGAGACTTCGTCGAGCCTCACAAACCGGAAATGGTCGAAACAGGAATCGTGGCGTCAAGGTTTCAGGGATTGCTTCCCTAGGGTAGGACCATTCCTTCTGGAAAGGGGTAGTATCATGGTATGGAGCCCAGATACTTACTCATGTGGATACACTATATCTATTACTGTGTGGTGTTGTTGGAATCGAGGCCTCGTATAAAGGTCCAAAAGGACCGGGGGTGGTATATCTGAGGTTTCTTACTCCCTGGGAAAGGGGTAGCAGGCCTTGTTTGGCAGAGATCCATTTGGGATGCTCGAGGACGTCCTTCCAGAGGCGTTTCATTTCGGGGTTTGGGAAGTTCCTTTGTCCGACCATTTGTTGGAAATCCATTCTTCGAATACGTACCTTGTACGGTTTTAGTTGTAGAACCTATCATTCACTTATGGTGGCGCCCCACTGTTTGGATGGTAGCTATAGTAGGCATAGTTCGAAATGTCTATGTTGGCTAAGATTTATATCTTTACTTTCGAAATGATTTTTTACTACACTATGCACTAGTAATAATATCAAATGTTTCTTTTAATGCGTATCAAGCATCTTTGACTATCATAAGGAGAAATCTCCTCCGATTCTGCGTTTGCATTGTGTGTGTGTGCTGGAGGCCTTATGGTAGTCTCATTTTTAAAAAGCATTGCGAATTGACTTTGAAAATCTTTTGTTGAATGTTTTAAAGGGTAAACTGTTTTTGTTGCTCATACCAGTCCCTTGACTGATCCGGAGTTTATTGTTTCTTTCCTAAACTCTGGATGCTCAAAATTTTCTACACGAGCAGTCTAGAGTTGGGTTTTTCAGATAGTCAGATTTAGTAGGTTATCTGGAGCTAGTTCAGTCTTTGGATGTGGACGAGACTTACTTATCTTTGTGCATCGTTATTGGGAGTCCGTGCTACTGCTGGAGTTCTTCCTTGAAGACTATCTTAGAGTTATATTGTTCCGCTGCTAGATGTTATCTATTTTTCTTTCCGCTGCTATTTTCTTATATCTCTGATGTATATTGATATCTATTGTATCATCTGTTGTATCAGATATTGTATCAATGTTGTATATCAATGTATTATTCTTTTATTCCGCTGTGTTGTTTACTTAATTTTGTTATAAGCTCCGGCAAATCGGATTTGAACGGCTGAATCTATGGCATTCGAATACGATCTGAAGTATGGATGTCGATTTTCGAGCGGGAAAAATCCATGTCGTCACATTTGGTATCATAGCTAAGGTTGAACTTAGCTCAGGAGTATTACACATTAAGTAGTTCATTAGAAATAGGGTGAAGTGTCCCTAGAATGAGTATATCCCTAAGATATCCGTCTGAATGCCTCAGTAAATTCTATTACTATCCACTGATATTGAGTATGAGTGCAAGAAGAGGACGAGATAGGGGACAAGGGAATACGACTATAAACGGTCAATACCCTGCGACAGTGGAAACAATCTTTCATCTATCTTTGTTATCCCTCTCTGGCGAATTTCGAGGACGAAATTTTTTTTAAGGGGGGAAGTCTGTAAAGATCCTGATTTAAAAACAAATTTAAATTTATAATTTAATTGAATTTTTTGGATTAAATTATGGATTTATTTGAAATTTTCAAATTTAATAAGAAATGTGTTTACTTATTTGTTTTTGAATTTGATTTGAGACACAAAGCGAATACATTGAATTGAATTATAAATAAATAAAAAGTATAAAACAAAAACTACTATCAATATTGAATATAAGTGTAAGTGTAAAATGTAAAATAAAATATATGTTATGAATTAATACTAAAGTTAGCAAATATAATTTTAAGATAAATTACAAAATAACAAGTATATTACAAAGTAAAACTATAACAACATATTAATATAGAATGTCATTATATTACAAAGTAAGTGAGAGAAAGAAGAAATAATATCTACAAAGCAAATAAAAACAAACCAAACATAAAACAGCAAATACAAGAAATAATCAAATTATAAAAGATAACAAATGAAACACATAAAATAGGCAAGCAAGAAAATAAATAAGAAAGAACAATCTCTTAGCTGAAACAAGGACAAGTATGCTTAGAAAGCAAAACAAGAAGTAATAAGCAGTACAAACATGTACAAAGTAAATAAAGTAAACAAATTAGAAGACATGCATCTATTAACATCATCTCAGCCGAAAACAAGAAAATAAAGCATAGGCAAAAGTACACTTGTACATGCTTATACAAAGTAAACAAATGAAATGTATACAAGCATGGGTTGCAAACAAAAACATAAAGTACCAAAGTTATAAATGCAAACCTCTCAGCCACCATACGCGATACCATCAGCCAACAAACAATGAAAATATCTGTCCTTGATTGTGCAAAAGAAAGAAAATCTATACTTAAAGCACAAAGATATTACCCTGTACAAAGGGAATTGCATTACCCTGTCAACATCTTTCCTTATATATCAACTTCACTTTTATATATATCAACCTCATTTCATTTCGTCCATCTTCAAAACTAAACAAGAAAAAAACTAAAACAAAACTTCAATTTAAGCAACAACTACAATGAAAAAAAAAATCATCACTCAAGTTCAATTCAACAAACAAGAAAAGAGATTTAGAGGAAGATTACAGGAAAAACAAAACTGCAGTTCTTCAACCAAATGAACTCTGTTCATTCTTCTGAAAAACAAAAGTGAGTAACTTCTTTTATTTTAATACTTAAGTAATCTTGTTGCTTGTGAAAATTATGGTGATAGTTGATGCTTGCATGTTAATAATTATGTGATATTCTGTATGAAATTTAAAGGTATATGCTGTGATATAAGTCTGCTTGTCTGAACATGTTGTTCTTCTCTGTTTTTGGATACATGGTGTTTAAATTTGAAAACCAAATTCCAAATTCTTTTTACCTGACCATATTTAATTTTGAACTTCAAACAAAATATGTTTGGTTGAGTATAAAGTAGATTTTAAAATTTATACAAGCAAAAACAACTTCAAATTTTTCCTGGAAAACAAGAAACTGAATATAACTTACAATAAGTCAAAAAAATTTAATCGTTTTAAATTGCGATTTCAGATATGCAAATGGAATGCATATACTTGAACATAATTTTTTAAGTAAAAATCTTAATTTTTAGATCAAAGACAAAGGAGGATTTTGGGTTCATCTGCTTCGAGTATTTTGAACTATCTCAGTTGATCTAAAGGGACGGAGGGATCGAGCTTCCTCATAGAGGTGGAGGAGCGATCAACGTTGATGGAAAAATTTCCTGATGTTTGTATATTTCAAGGTGAAGGTGGGAATTGTAGTTTCAAATCTGGAACCCTAGTTTTGATGGTGATTAGTAAATGGTCCACCGCGTTTTTCTCTGGAGGACCGAGTGCCTCGCGGCTTTGCGAGAAGGTAGAGGGGAGATAGAAGAGGCGTTGGCCGGAGTTTGTTTCCAGGTTTGAGGTTGAACAACCCAAATTTGATTTCGCGTGCGTAAGGAAGTTTGGATGGTCGTTGTCAGATTGGGGGATGATGGTCGACTTATTGATGACATCGACGATGACCGGAGTTGGCCAGAGGGGCTGTGCACGTGCACCGTGCAATTGTTTTGGAGGTCTGGAAAATTTGGGAAGTGGGGAAGAAGCTGGGTGGAACAGGGTTGCCCGCGAGTTTATCTCGAGTGATTCCTGCGTTTTGCTCGAAGCAGGAAGGGGTTGGACTCGAAGCAAAATTTAATTGCCTCGGGTCATTTGAAAATGTCACAGGTTTTTAATTAAACTTGTCTGTTAGAATTTAAATAGATTTTGAAGATTTGAAACCAAGTTTTAATATAATGTTTAAAACTAGAATTTGAAAGATGGATCCAAATTTATTTTTGTATCCTAGTTTGAACCAAAAAAAATGTTTTATAAAAAATTAATTATTTGAACTACTTTAAAAAGGAGTTAAAGTATTAATTTAAAATGTTTTGAATTTAAATGATTGATTTAAACTCTAGTATAAATTTCTGTATAAAGATAAATGTTTTATAAAATTTAATTTTTAAAAGAGTTTTAACTTGGTTAAAATTGTAAAGTTAAATTTGTAGTTATTTCAAATTCTTTTAATATGAAATAGAATTTAAAAGTGAATTTGAAACAATATGTTTTTAAATGTATTTGAGTATGATAATTAAATCATTACTAAAACGATGTTTTATCTTAAAGATAATTAAGGTTTAATGATTTATAATCCATCTAATTTTTAAGGTAATTAAATGGTTAAATTAATAAGTTAATTAATTTATGATTTGAATTAATTAAGTTATTAAGGGATGTTTATTAATTTAGAATTAATTAATCTTGTAATTAATTTAAAGTAAATCAATTGTTGTAACCAATTAAGATGACCAATTAATATTGATTACTTATTTTGGAAATTAATTAAGACGGATTACTTTAAAATAGTAATTAAAGTTTGAATTAATAATGTTTAAGTGATTGATAAATTTGTTATTAACTACTTAAGTTAATTTGAATGATTAATTATGAAATTGGTTTAAAGATTAAATTAACTAAATATGATTAATTAAGAATAATTTAATTAATTAAAGTGTTAGATAAATAAATTTATGTCATATGATTTGTAAAATAAATCAGGATTGGATAATTAAATTCATAAGTAATTAATTTACTTGGAAATAAATTGTATTGATTAGGATTATACGATAAATTAATCCTATTTATAAATGATTATTAGACACTTTACCTTACTTTTGAATGATTGTATTGAATGAGTTGCCTTGAATTGATTATCCTATCTGATCTGTGATATTTTGTTCTGTAGATTGAGCCGTGTATGATTATTCATTTATTTACTTTTGTATATTATATGTGAATCTGTGAATGGGCGATAAGCTTTATAGGTATATCGCTTATTAACTATATTTCTGTGTTTGATCTGTGATGATTGAATGATGTTGCACTATTGTGTTAAACCCCTTGACCACAATTATAAACATACCAATATGGATTTCATGAGGAAATCGGTTAAGTCACAGTTTTCGAAATGATTTTTAATGTTGAATATTTGAATTCAAATGTTTTGGAAATGGATTGAGATTAAAGTGAAAAGCTTTTGAAATGGAATTTCAAAGATGAAAGTTATTTGGAACAACTTGATTAAGTTAGAAATTTGAATAATTTGATTAAAATTGGAATTCAATATCTGAAATTGAATTCTATATTCAGTATTTATGATATTAAACGGTATACAAGTTTATATGGGTTTTAAACCGTTTTTGAAGTGTTGTTTTTGGGAATTAAAATTAACCCAAAAGATTTATTTTTAAGATCGAATTCCTTCGAAACGAAAACTACTTGTTTTCAAATAATAATAGCTTCCATTTTAAAGAAAGGATCTCCCAATTATGTTGAAAAGGTTTCAAGCTGAAATAGAATTGAAATGTTTTAAAAGCAATAAAATGAATCTTTGATTCAAAGACCGAATGAGTTAATCCAACTTGAATTGAAATTGTTTTTGAAAGGCTATGAATGAATCTTTGGAAATGATTTTGAAAGCTATAAGTTGAATCTTTGATTTAAAGATTCAACAAGTTAATCGAATTTTGAAAGCTATGAGTTAAATGTTTGATTTAAAGATTTAACGAGTTAATCCAATTGAAATGGAAATTGTTTTGAAATCCGTAAATGGAATTTTGTGAAATTAATGTTTTGTTAAAAAGATTTGAAATGGTAATTTGTTTAAACCATTTGAAAGAAAAGTTTTGAATTATTAAGTTGTGACTTAATTGAAATCCCATATCCATATGTTTTAAATGTTGCGCTCACTATTCGGGTTAGCCGGGAAAGGACCTTTGGGTCGTATAACCCATTTCGAATATGTGATACGTCGTTATGGATAGCATTTGAAGATCGGTGGTGAAGACCGAGTATTTGCGAGAACGATAGGATGGCCTATTGATTGTCTCTGCACCGAGTAGCTACGGTATAGAGATTCCCTAAGTGATGGGAAATCCGATCGGGATTGTGAATACCCGGATTGCAAGGGCTTCTTTGGAAGTGCCTTCGGATCTGTTCGAATCCAGAACAGACTTGTATGGATTGTTATGTCTGACATTACAATTTGAGATATAAAGCTGATTTCTTTCAAATATATTTCTGTTGGTGGCGGAGAATTTATTCTTTTAGCTTAACACCCTTCTCTGAGACTTACGAGCTCAGAGGTTATGTAGTTGATGGTTATCAGCAATATATTCCCAATTTGATAATGTGACATGCTGAGTGTTGCTGTGAAATGATCATTGTGTTGATCATTTGTGATAGGATCATTTGTTTGATCGTTTATCTTGGTGATCATTTCTATGATCATTTGTTGACCCAAAGCACGACTTTTGTATAAAGCGTGGCTTTGTGGACGAGACTTCGTCGAGCTTCACAAACCGGAAATGGTCGAAACAGGAATCGTGGCGGCAAGGTTTCAGGGATCGCTTCCCTAGGGTAGGACCATTCCTTCTGGAAAGGGGTAGTATCATGGTATGGAGCCCAGATACTTACTCATGTGGATACACTATATCTATTACTGTGTGGTGTTGTTGGAATCGAGGCCTCGTATAAAGGTCCAAAAGGACCGGGGGTGGTATATCTGAGGTTTCTTACTCCCTGGGAAAGGGGTAGCCGGCCTTGTTTGGCGGAGATCCATTTGGGATGCTCGGGGACGTCCTTCCAGAGGCATTTCATTTCGGGGTTTGGGAAGTTCCTTTGCCCGACCATTTGTTGGAAATCCATTCTTCAAATACGTACCTTGTACGGTTTTAGTTGTAGAACGTATCATTCACTTATGGTGGCGCCCCACTGTTTGGATGGTAGCTATAGTAGGCATACTTCGAAATGTCTATGTTGGCTAAGATTTATATCTTTACTTTCGAAATGATTTTTTACTACACTATGCACTAGTAATAATATCAAATGTTTCTTTTAATGCATATCAAGCATCTTTGACTATCATAAGGAGAAATTTCCTCCGATTCTGCGTTTGCATTGTATGTGTGTGCGGGAGGCCTTATGGTAGTCTCATTTTTAAAACGCATTGCGAATTGACTTTGAAAATCTTTTGTTGAATGTTTTAAAGGGTAAACTGTTGTTGTTGCTCACTCCAGTCCCATGACTGATCCGGAGTTTATTGTTTCTTTCCTAAACTCTGGATGCTCAAAATTTTCTACACGAGCAGTCTAGAGTTGGGTTTTTCAGATAGTCAGATTTTGTAGGTTATCTGGAGCTAGTTTAGTCTTTGGATGTGGACGAGACTTGCTTATCTTTGTGCATCGTTATTGGGAGTTCGTGCTACTGCTGGAGTTCTTCCTTGAAGACTATCTTAGAGTTATATTGTTCCGCTGCTAGATGTTATCTATTTTTCTTTCCGCTGCTATTTTCTTGTATCTTTGATGTATATTGATATATATTGTATCATCTGTTGTATCAGATATTGTATCAATGTTGTATATCAATGTATTATTGTAAAGACCCGTAAATCCGTACTCCTTGAATAGACACTAATCTCCTTTGTTTAATTCAAGATGAACGAAAATACGAACCCTTAGGGGTTTTAAAAAGATTTTAAGAAAAGAAAAAGTAGAAAAGAAGGTAGAAAGAAGATAGGAAAGAAGGAAATAGAAAATAGAAATTAGAGAGAATAGAGAACATAGAATAGAGAAGAGATAGAAAATAGAACGGAACAGAAAACAACAGAACAATATCAGAATCTCACAATTCGTAGCGGAACAACATATAATAATAAATGAATAATCTTTAAACAAAGAACTATATCAGTTATTACATTACATCACATTACATTACATCATATCATCAGAGTGTACAACAACATACAACAACAACAGTCAGTGCAGCGGGAAAAGAAATACTATATAAGTAATATGCCATGCCATCCAGCTTGCCTCCCGCAACTCCAGAATATCCTGATAAACCTTACTCTTGACTGCCCGTGTGGAAATTGGTGGGCACCCAGAGTTTAGGAAGGAAAACAATAAACTCCAAGTCAGTCATGTGACTGGTGTGAGAACTCAAAACAGTTTATTTAACTTTAAAAATCAAAATAGAAGAATATTTTTATTTCAATTCGCAATGCTTTTAAAAATGAGACTACCATAAGGCCTCCCGCACACACACATGCAAACGCAGAATCGGAGGAGATTTCTCCTTATGATAGTCAAAGATGCTTGATACGCATTTAAAATAACATTTGATATTATTACTAGTGCATAGTGTAGTGGAAAATTCATTTTGAAAGTAGAATATAAATCTTAGCCAACATACGACCATTATCGTATGCCTACTATAGCTAACTATGTTCAATAGCAGGTTATACAACTAAAACCGTACAAGTCACGTATTGTTTCTTTGGATTTCCAACAAATGGTCAGGCCAAGGAACTTCCCATTGCCACATGAGAATGCCTCTGGAAAGACATCCCCGAGAACCAAACCGGAACTTTGCCAACACAGGGCCGGGTTACCCCTAACTGGGTAACTACTGACACGAGCACGCCATTCCACGATCGTAAACGACCTTTCTCACGGGATCCCGATAGCCAACAACCACAAAGTAATAAATTCGTAGTAACCACATAGGTTAAATATCTGGGCTCCATACCATGATACCACCTCTATCCAGAAGGAAATGTACATACCCTAAAGGGTGCTACCCCTCATAACCTTGCCGCATCTTTCCTGTTTTGACCATTTCCGGGGTGTGAGGTTCGACGAAGTCACGTCCACAAAAACATACTTTATACAAAAGCCATGCTTTGGGTCAACAAATGATCAACACAATGATCACTAAGATAGACGATCAAATAAACGATCCTATCACAATAATCAACACAATGATCATTTCAGCATCACTCAGCATATCACATTACCAAATTGGGAATATATCGCTGATAACTTCAACTATATAACCTCTGAGCTCGTACGTCTCAGAGCAGGGTGTTAAGCTAAAAGAATAAATTCTTCGCCACCAACAGAAATATATTTGAATGAAATCGGCTTTATATCTCAACTTGTAATGTCAGACATACAATCCATACAAGTCTGTTCCGGGCTCGAACAAAACCGAAGGCACTTACAAAGAAGTCCTTGCAATCCGGATATTCACAATCCTGATCGGATTTCCCATCACTTAGGGAGTCTCTATACCGTTGCAACTCAGTGCAGAGACAATCGACAGGTCATCCTATCGCTCTCGCAAATACCGGGTCTTCAACACCGATCTTCAAATGCAATTAATAACGACGTATCACATATTCGGAATGGGTTATACGACCCCATGGTCCTTTCCCGGTTAACCCGAATAGTGAGCGCTTATTCAAAAATAAGTGTGGCATTCACATTCAAACAAATCACATCAATTACCCATTCAAAGGGAAATATTGATAGTCGGTTATTGAACTATCAATTGATATGCACACATCACCAGATTCCAAATAATTTTCCAAATTATTTATTTTCCAAAATATCTTTACAAGATATATTATTTCACACTTCAAAAATAAATCAATATTTACTTTTAAACAAGTTTCCCCTTTCATTTATAAATTCCTTAGTGAATTTATAACCCAAAATATCTATGAATATTCGATTTCGATCATTCATTTCAATTTATCTTCAAAAAGATAAATTCTTAAGATATTCACTTTATATTGGAAAACATTTCCATACTTACTTATTTATAAGTAGTTCACAAATTTTATTTATTTTCAACACTTGGAAAATATTCAATATACTTAAATCGAGATTAAGTATATATTTCATTCTTTAAGGAAATCATTCTCTTAAACATATTTATTTGGGCCAAAACGAATGTTACGTAAAACATCGTTACGACAACCCAAATTCACTAGTATAGGGATTCGAAATTAAAATAGATATATAAATCCCAATACTATGCAAAACATTTCCTTTCGGAAATCATTTACTATAACAACAGTGTTATAGTCTACTATTTCCTTCTATTTCTCGAAAACGTCTATTTCAACAATAAATGTTGAAATCTATGGTTTCGAATCTCAACACATTTTAAAACATCGTTAGATCGTTTTCATTCTATTTGAAATATCACATTCAAAACAATTTCTTTAACATCTTATTCACTATTCAAAAACGTGAATATACTTCATTAACAATTTCATCCTTTTATTCATTTTAATTCAAAGGATTATTCACTATTCAAAAATGTGAATATAACTCCATTTATAGGTTTCAACAAATTTTCTTGTCAAAATAAGTCGTTTGCGAATTTATAAAACAACGTTTATAAATTCCATTTCTATTTATTTATAAAAACTTCCTTTTTATAAATTCTTTTATTAACCTATTCCAGTTTATAACTCAATTATAAACAAAAGTTCATATCATAAGTGAAATACTTATAATTTATTCGTTTGCAAAATCGTTCCTTTGAACTTCATAATTATAAATCTTATAACTTATAAGATTCAATTATTCATCCAAATATATTCTTTAATAATTTCACAAAATTTATAAATCTTACTATTTATAAATTTAATTTATAACTTCACCATTTATAATTCTATGAATTCCATTCATTTACAAAATTTATTTTCACTTCATTCAAACACTTATAAAAACTCGTTTTATAATGTCAATATTTCAATTTATACATATCCATTTATAAATCTCTTAATATAAATAAATTTATATTATTCTTTAAAACATCTTTAATCTCCTTTATAATTTCATCATTTTGATTTATAAAATAATCAAATTTTATAAATCCTATATTTAAACTTTTCACAATAAATTCTAAAATCCCGATTTAACTATTTTATAAAATCATTAGCATCATATTCTCAAAAATCAATTTTTTTAACTATTTTTCTCAAAAATCATAATTTTTATAACATGAAAAATTATAACGTTTATTTATTTAAAATAGATCAATTCCAAAAATAAAGTATATTTTCAAAAATCACTTTAAAAATCATTTTAAAATCCCAAAATCTGGGTCCAATGATGCTACACACCAAATAGTCAATCACGACTACAACGATATCATATATCGATATGAAAATCCATCAAATATCAAAATATCTGAAATCAAATAAATACTGTTGAGGAATCCAGTTGGATCCCTCCAACCTGTTTTCCTGCATCCACAAACATTAGCACAATACCAATTTCGCTCCAGTACGAAATTATCGCGGTATATCTTCTTATTAAATATTATCCGCTTAATAACGGCGTAATAGGGTCTCATCCGCTAAACAAAAAATGCGGGAAATCAACAACTCCAATATATACATATGCCAATATATATATATTGCTACTATATATAATACCAATTTCACCGTTTATGAAACATTCGCGGTGTATGTTTTTAATAAATAACATACGCTTACTAACAGCGTATAATGTCTATTTTAACAATCAATAGATATCAATCAACATTCAAACATGCATTCAAATATTTTAAATCTAACTATTTAAAATAAAATCGAAACTGATTCGATTGAGTGAGAAATTCTCACCTTGATTTAAATTCCGTTTTAGCGATTTATTTCGAATAAAATTAAACGGACGTTTAATTTTACCCAAAATTCTCACTAACTCCAAACGACTCCAATCCAATTTCATCGCGTAGTGCTCGTCCATACGATTCCAACGCAACTAGTTTCGTAATTTTTCGACCTCGTATGAAAAAGTTATGAATATTTGAAGTTTGCTCGATTTATATATATCCAATTTCAACATTAACTTTAAAAATTAACAAACCCACTCATCACAGCCCTTAGATCCTTGCTCCTCTCCATCAGGCCGTCCACCCTTTCTCTCCTCTTCGCGTTCTTCTACAGGAATTTAGGCCGCAACTTGAACCCACTCCATCCATACTAGGGTTTCGATTTGCATCGCGATTACTCAATGAAATTCGATCAAACCACCTTCATCTCGAAGCTCATGACCTAAGCTATGCTCGGCCTCAATCCCCCTAAGCTCGGCCACCTCCTCTTCATAGGAAAACGTGCGTAGGCCTGAAGAGAACGGCCCCCTTTTCTCCTCCATCGTCGCTCCAAATTCGATCATAACCGTTGGATCTCTAGTTCGTGTTGTGCTCTACAACTTTGTAGTTGAACATTCTTGCTAATTCTTGATGGATTTGGAGATTTGGAGGGATGAAGTTGAGAAAATTCTGGCCATACATCAGGGAGGTGGCGGCTAGGGTTGAAAATTAGGGTTTTAGTATATTTTTATCAAATTATGAAGAGAGTGGTGCTATTTATAGAATTTCGTTCGACACTATTCATCCGGAAATTCCGAACTCCGATTTACGCGCCGTAACCAGCGTTTCTAGGGTTTACCCCGCGTTCCGGACACAATGGAACAGGTTTCGGAAGCTAATTCGGAAGTATGTGCGAGTTATGGCTGTAAACGCTCAATTTAAATTAAACCGATTTAAGTCGATTTCTAGGCGTTTTAATTTGTACAGGACAAACGGTAAATCCAATTGACTTGAAATTTGAAACCTTACAATAATATCACATTACGGATCCGATGAAACTGGTTTCGTCGGAATCCGAGACTTTTTGAAAAATGGCTATTTTTACTCGTCAAATTTAAATTAAAAATAAATCGATGCGTTTCGAGCTGCCACGATCAAACGATAACTCTGATTGACACGAAATTTGAAATCCGGTAATAACTAACTATTACGGATCCAATGGAACTGGTTTCGTTCAAGTCTGAGACTGTTCAAAAATTGACTATTTTCACTAGTCGATTTTAATATTAAAATATTCAATTTTCACAAATAAACTTTTAAATTGATTCTAAAAGTTCTAAAATATCGTTCTAACTTCAATATGATAAAATAAAATTTTACAAATCATTTTCAATCATATTTAACCCAATTTTTAATTATTTTCATAATTTAACATATTAAATTATCGATTTAATTATTCAGTTAAATCCAATAATTCAAATAAAAATTTATTTGACTTATAAATTCACTTATTAATATTTAAAATTAATTAAATATTCATATTTTAATTTCTAAAAATTCTGGGTCGTTACAATCTTCCCCCCTTAAAAGAATTTCGTCCTCGAAATTATTAAGTAAGAAAGGTTATAGAATTTATTAACTTTCCAAAATTCATAGTTAAACTTCTTATAATATCTTTACTCAGTTTTCAAATCATACTTAGTTATCTTTTCAAAGCAACTACTATTGTTTAACTTTCAATTCCAAATCAAAGTTAAAGTTTTCAAAAATTTTCCAATTTTCTCAAATTTTTTTCTAACGCCTTAAATTTCCGAAAAAATTCGCCATAGTCTCCTTTGCGCGGCTCGATCGGAAAAAAAAAATGACAGTATATATATCACAAATATACATCTCATCAAGTAATGAGGCATCCCGAAGGGAAAAAAGTATAAAAGTGCGATATTTAATCCGAGATATGTACCTTATATTTTATTAGCGAGCATATACGGCTAATATAGCGCAAAAGCGAGCTCCGCACCTACTAATCACTCAACAAACAGCATGAGAATCATGCATATAGATAATAGTATCGATATACAACATATAGCAACATAATAACTATATATGTCAACATAGCAAATGCAACATATTCAAACATCAACCAACTAGCATTCAACAAATTCATAATCAATATATATTCATTTATATTCTCATTAATATTCAATGAATTGGTTTTCAATTTAATCACATTAGATTCATTTAAATTGGATTTTTATCAACTTTCATTCATATTTCAATTAGTTAACATTTACTAATTTAAATCCAATTCACATTCAATTCTATTCAAATTTATTTACTTCTAATTTGAATTCAATTACTTTAGCTTTCAATTTCATTAACACTTAATGAATTATATACAATCAACTATAATCCATAACAAATCAATATTCATCTTTCTAATAACATTAGATTTTAATGAATTAACACTTATATTCATTATTTCATATCAACTTAAATTTACATTTAATTGATTACATTCAATCCATTCATTCAATTCAATTACAAAATCGAATTTCATTTACATAACTTAAGTTCATATCTATCACTTAATTTTATTAATTTACTTTGATACTAATATCAACTTCATTCCATATCACTTAAGTTATATTCCATTTAACTTTAAATTCATTTTTTTTCACAACTCATATTTATAAATATATTTATATAGTTTCCCTTCTTATATATGTAAGTTTATTTCACAATTGTAAATCACATTTAATTATAATTTAATTCTTATAATTCTTTTGCTTATACAATTATTCTTTTATTTAGATTATTCAAACAACTAAACAATCAACTTATTTTCACTTTAATAATTCTGAAAAATTATTTCTTTTATATATAAAAATATACTCAAGGTAAAATTATTTCATTTACCCAATTTTAAAACAATACTGTGTCGAATTGTTCTATTCAAGTGTTTAGAAACCCCTTCGGCATAGTCTTGCAGACCACGCTGACGAAAGTTCATATGCCACTCAATAAACCAACCATCACAATATAAAACAATTTTTTTTTTATTCACTAACAAATACGCTCTCATAGCTATTATTACACTCAAACTCATTCTAGAGTACTGCTGACTCTATCTCTAATGAGAAATACCCAACAGAACCATGGTTGTCGCTTAACCATAAGCTCTGATACCAACTGTAAAGACCCGTAAATCCGTACTCCTTGAATAGACACTAATCTCCTTTGTTTAATTCAAGATGAACGAAAATACGAACCCTTAGGGGTTTTAAAAAGATTTTAAGAAAAGAAAAAGTAGAAAAGAAGGTAGAAAGAAGATAGGAAAGAAGGAAATAGAAAATAGAAATTAGAGAGAATAGAGAACATAGAATAGAGAAGAGATAGAAAATAGAACGGAACAGAAAACAACAGAACAATATCAGAATCTCACAATTCGTAGCGGAACAACATATAATAATAAATAAATAATCTTTAAACAAAGAACTATATCAGTTATTACATTACATCACATTACATTACATCATATCATCAGAGTGTACAACAACATACAACAACAACAGTCAGTGCAGCGGAAAAAGAAATACTATATAAGTAATACGCCATGCCATCCAGCTTGCCTCCAGCAACTCCAGAATATCCAGAATATCCTGATAAACCTTACTCTTGACTGCCCGTGTGGAAATTGGTGGGCACCCAGAGTTTAGGAAGGAAAACAATAAACTCCAAGTCAGTCATGTGACTGGTGTGAGAACTCAAAATAGTTTATTTAACTTTAAAAATCAAAATAGAAGAATATTTTTATTTCAATTCGCAATGCTTTTAAAAATGAGACTACCATAAGGCCTTCCGCACACACACACATGCAAACGCAGAATCGGAGGAGATTTCTCCTTATGATAGTCAAAGATGCTTGATACGCATTTAAAATAACATTTGATATTATTACTAGTGCATAGTGTAGTGGAAAATTCATTTTGAAAGTAGAATATAAATCTTAGCCAACATACGACCATTATCGTATGCCAACTATAGCTAACTATGTTCAATAGCAGGTTATACAACTAAAACCGTACAAGTCACGTATTGTTTCTTTGGATTTCCAACAAATGGTCAGGCCAAGGAACTTCCCATTGCCACATGAGAATGCCTCTGGAAAGACATCCCCGAGAACCAAACCGGAACTCTGCCAACACAAGGCCGGGTTACCCCTAACTGGGTAACTACTGACACGAGCACGCCATTCCCCGATCGTAAACGACCTTTCTCACGGGATCCCGATAGCCAACAACCACAAAGTAATAAATTCGTAGTAACCACATAGGTTAAATATCTGGGCTCCATACCATGATACCACCTCTATCCAGAAGGAAATGTACATACCCTAAAGGGTGCTACCCCTCATAACCTTGCCGCATCTTTCCTGTTTTGACCATTTCCGGGGTGTGAGGTTCGACGAAGTCACGTCCACAAAAACATACTTTATACAAAAGCCATGCTTTGGGTCAACAAATGATCAACACAATGATCACTAAGATAGACGATCAAATAAACGATCATATCACAATAATCAACACAATGATCATTTCAGCATCACTCAGCATATCACATTACCAAATTGGGAATATATCGCTGATAACTTCAACTATATAACCTCTGAGCTCGTACGTCTCAGAGCAGGGTGTTAAGCTAAAAGAATAAATTCTTCGCCACCAACAGAAATATATTTGAATGAAATCGGCTTTATATCTCAACTTGTAATGTCAGACATACAATCCATACAAGTCTGTTCCGGGCTCGAACAAAACCGAAGGCACTTACAAAGAAGTCCTTGCAATCCGGATATTCACAATCCTGATCGGATTTCCCATCACTTAGGGAGTCTCTATACCGTTGCAACTCAGTGCAGAGACAATCGACAGGTCATCCTATCGCTCTCGCAAATATCGGGTCTTCAACACCGATCTTCAAATGCAATTCATAACGATGTATCACATATTCGGAATGGGTTATACGACCCCATGGTCCTTTCCCGGTTAACCCGAATAGTGAGCGCTTATTCAAAAATAAGTGTGGCATTCACATTCAAACAAATCACATCAATTACCCATTCAAAGGGAAATATTGATAGTCGGTTATTGAACTATCAATTGATATGCACACATCACCAGATTCCAAATAATTTTCCAAATTATTTATTTTCCAAAATATCTTTACAAGATATATTATTTCACACTTCAAAAATAAATCAATATTTACTTTTAAACAAGTTTCCCCTTTCATTTATAAATTCCTTAGTGAATTTATAACCCAAAATATCTATGAATATTCGATTTCGATCATTCATTTCAATTTATCTTCAAAAAGATAAATTCTTAAGATATTCACTTTATATTGGAAAACATTTCCATACTTACTTATTTATAAGTAGTTCACAAATTTTATTTATTTTCAACACTTGGAAAATATTCAATATACTTAAATCGAGATTAAGTATATATTTCATTCTTTAAGGAAATCATTCTCTTAAACATATTTATTTGGGCCAAAATGAATGTTACGTAAAACATCGTTACGACAACCCAAATTCACTAGTATAGGGATTCGAAATTAAAATAGATATATAAATCCCAATACTATGCAAAACATTTCCTTTCGGAAATCATTTACTATAACAACAGTGTTATAGCCTACTATTTCCTTCTATTTCTCGAAAACGTCTATTTCAACAATAAATGTTGAAATCTATGGTTTCGAATCTCAACACATTTTAAAACATCGTTAGATCGTTTTAATTCTATTTGAAATATCACATTCAAAACAATTTCTTTAACATCTTATTCACTATTCAAAAACGTGAATATACTTCATTAACAATTTCATCCTTTTATTCATTTTAATTCAAAGGATTATTCACTATTCAAAAATGTGAATATAACTCCATTTATAGGTTTCAACAAATTTTCTTGTCAAAATAAGTCGTTTGCGAATTTATAAAACAACGTTTATAAATTCCATTTCTATTTATTTATAAAAACTTCCTTTTTATAAATTCTTTTATTAACCTATTCCAGTTTATAACTCAATTATAAACAAAAGTTCATATCATAAGTGAAATACTTATAATTTATTCGTTTGCAAAATCGTTCCTTTGAACTTCATAATTATAAATCTTATAACTTATAAGATTCAATTATTCATCCAAATATATTCTTTAATAATTTCACAAAATTTATAAATCTTACTATTTATAAATTTCATTTATAACTTCACCATTTATAATTTTATGAATTCCATTCATTTACAAAATTTATTTTCACTTCATTCAAACACTTATAAAAACTCGTTTTATAATGTCAATATTTCAATTTATACATATCCATTTATAAATCTCTTAATATAAATAAATTTATATTATTCTTTAAAACGTCTTTAATCTCCTTTATAATTTCATCATTTTGATTTATAAAATAATCAAATTTTATAAATCCTATATTTAAACTTTTCACAATAAATTCTAAAATCCCGATTTAACTATTTTATAAAATCATTAGCATCATATTCTCAAAAATCAATTTTTTTAACTATTTTTCTCAAAAATCATAATTTTTATAACATTAAAAATTATAACGTTTATTTATTTAAAATAGATCAATTCCAAAAATAAAGTATATTTTCAAAAATCACTTTAAAAATCATTTTAAAATCCCAAAATCTGGGTCCAATGATGCTACACACCAAATAGTCAATCACGACTACAACGATATCATATATCGATATGAAAATCCATCAAATATCAAAATATCTGAAATCAAATAAATACTGTTGAGGAATCCAGTTGGATCCCTCCAACCTGTTTTCCTGCATCCACAAACATTAGCACAATACCAATTTCGCTCCAGTACGAAATTATCGCGGTATATGTTCTTATTAAATATTATCCGCTTAATAACGGCGTAATAGGGTCTCATCCGCTAAACAAAAAATGCGGGAAATCAACAACTCCAATATATACATATGCCAATATATATATATTGCTACTATATATAATACCAATTTCACTGTTTATGAAACATTCGCGGTATATGTTTTTAATAAATAACATCCGCTTACTAATGGCGTATAATGTCTATTTTAACAATCAATAGATATCAATCAACATTCAAACATGCATTCAAATATTTTAAATCTAACTATTTAAAATAAAATCGAAACTGATTCGATTGAGTGAGAAATTCTCACCTTGATTTAAATTCCGTTTTAGCGATTTATTTCGAATAAAATTAAACGGACGTTTAATTTTACCCAAAATTCTCACTAACTCCAAACGACTCCAATCCAATTTCATCGCGTATTGCTCGTCCATACGATTCCAACGCAACTGGTTTCGTAATTTTTCGACCTCGTATGAAAAAGTTATGAATATTTGAAGTTTGCTCGATTTATATATATCCAATTTCAACATTAACTTTAAAAATTAACAAACCCACTCATCACAGCCCTTAGATCCTTGCTCCTCTCCATCAGGCCGTCCACCCTTTCTCTCCTCTTCACGTTCTTCTACAGGAATTTAGGCTGCAACTTGAACCCACTCCATCCATACTAGGGTTTCGATTTGCATCGCGATTACTCAACGAAATTCGATCAAACCACCTTCATCTCGAAGCTCATGACCTAAGCTATGCTCGGCCTCAATCCCCCTAAGCTCGGCCACCTCCTCTTCATAGGAAAACGTGCGCAGGCCTGAAGAGAATGGCCCCCTTTTCTCCTCCATCGTCGCTCCAAATTCGATCACAACCGTTGGATCTCTAGTTCGTGTTGTGCTCTACAACTTTGTAGTTGAACATTCTTGCTAATTCTTGATGGATTTGGAGATTTGGAGGGATGAAGTTGAGAAAATTCTGGCCATACATCAGGGAGGTGGCGGCTAGGGTTGAAAATTAGGGTTTTAGTATTTTTTTTATCAAATTATGAAGAGAGTGGTGCTATTTATAGAATTTCGTTCGACACTATTCATCCGGAAATTCCGAACTCCGATTTACGCGCCGTAACCAGCGTTTCTAGGGTTTACCCCGCGTTCCGAACACAATGGAACAGGTTTCGGAAGCTAATTCGGAAGTATGTGCGAGTTATGGCTGTAAACGCTCAGTTTAAATTAAACCGATTTAAGTCGATTTCTAGGCGTTTTAATTTGTACAGGACAAACGGTAAATCCAATTGACTTGAAATTTAAAACCTTACAATAATATCACATTACGGATCCGATGAAACTGGTTTCATCGAAATCCGAGACTTTTTGAAAAATGGCTATTTTTACTCGTCAACTTTAAATTAAAAATAAATTGATGCGTTTCGAGCTGCCACGATCAAACGATAACTCCGATTGACACGAAATTTGAAATCCGGTAATAACTAACTATTACGGATCCAATGGAACTGGTTTCGTTCAATTCTGAGACTGTTCAAAAATTAACTATTTTCACTAGTCGATTTTAATATTAAAATATTCAATTTTCACAAATAAACTTTTATAATGATTCTAAAAGTTCTAAAATATCGTTCTAACTTCAATATGATAAAATAAAATTTTACAAATCATTTTCAATCATATTTAACCCAATTTTCAATTATTTTCATAATTTAACATATTAAATTATCGATTTAATTATTCAGTTAAATCCAATAATTCAAATAAAAATTTATTTGACTTATAAATTCACTTATTAATATTTAAAATTAATTAAATATTCATATTTTAATTTCTAAAAATTCTGGGTCGTTACAATCTTCCCCCCTTAAAAGAATTTCGTCCTCGAAATTATTAAGTAAGAAAGGTTATAGAATTTATTAACTTTCCAAAATTCATAGTTAAACTTCTTATAATATCTTTACTCAGTTTTCAAATCATACTTAGTTATCTTTTCAAAGAAACAACTATTGTTTAACTTTCAATTCCAAATCAAAGTTAAAGTTTTCAAAAAATTTCCAATTTTCTCAAATTTTTTTCTAACGCCTTAAATTTCCGTAAAAATTCGCCATAGTCTCCTTTGCGCGGCTCGATCGGAAAAAAAATGACAGTATATATATCACAAATATACATCTCATCAAGTAATGAGGCATCCTGAAGGGAAAAAAGTATAAAAGTGCGATATTTAATCCGAGATATGTACCTTATATTTTATTAGCGAGCATATACGGCTAATATAGCGCAAAAGCGAGCTCCGCACCTACTAATCACTCAACAAACAACATGAGAATCATGCATATAGATAATAGTATCGATATACAACATATAGCAACATAATAACTATATATGTCAACATAGCAAATGCAACATATTCAAACATCAACCAACTAGCATTCAACAAATTCATAATCAATATATATTCATTTATATTCTCATTAATATTCAATGAATTGGTTTTCAATTTAATCACAATAGATTCATTTACATTGGATTTTTATCAACTTTCATTCATATTTCAATTAGTTAACATTTACTAATTTAAATCCAATTCACATTCAATTCTATTCAAATTTATTTACTTCTAATTTGAATTCAATTACTTTAGCTTTCAATTTCATTAACACTTAATGAATTATTTACAATCAACTATAATCCATAACAAATCAATATTCATCTTTCTAATAACATTAGATTTTAATGAATTAACACTTATATTCATTATTTCATATCAACTTAAATTTACATTTAATTGATTACATTCAATCCATTCATTCAATTCAATTACAAAATCGAATTTCATTTACATAACTTAAGTTCATATCTATCACTTAATTTTATTAATTTACTTTGATACTAATATCAACTTCATTCCATATCACTTAAGTTATATTCCATTTAACTTTAAATTCATTTTTTTTCACAACTCATATTTATAAATATATTTATATAGTTTCCCTTCTTATATATGTAAGTTTATTTCACAATTGTAAATCACATTTAATTATAATTTAATTCTTATAATTCTTTTGCTTATACAATTATTCTTTTATTTAGATTATTCAAACAACTAAACAATCAACTTATTTTCACTTTAATAATTCTGAAAAATTATTTCTTTTATATATAAAAATATACTCAAGGTAAAATTATTTCATTTACCCAATTTTAAAACAATACTGTGTCGAATTGTTCTATTCAAGTGTTTAGAAACCCCTTCGGCATAGTCTTGCGGACCACGCTGACGAAAGTTCATATGCCACTCAATAAACCAACCATCACAATATAAAACAATTTTTTTTTTATTCACTAACAAATACGCTCTCATAGCTATTATTACACTCAAACTCATTCTAGAATACTGCTGACTCTATCTCTAATGAGAAATACCCAACAGAACCATGGTTGTCGCTTAACCATAAGCTCTGATACCAACTGTAAAGACCCGTAAATCTGTACTCCTTGAATAGACACTAATCTCCTTTGTTTAATTCAAGATGAATGAAAATACGAACCCTTAGGGGTTTTAAAAAGATTTTAAGAAAAGAAAAAGTAGAAAAGAAGGTAGAAAGAAGATAGGAAAGAAGGAAATAGAAAATAGAAATTAGAGAGAATAGAGAACATAGAATAGAGAAGAGATAGAAAATAGAACGGAACAGAAAACAACAGAACAATATCAGAATCTCACAATTCGCAGCGGAACAACATATAATAATAAATGAATAATCTTTAAACAAAGAACTATATCAGTTATTACATTACATCACATTACATTACATCATATCATCAGAGTGTACAACAACATACAACAACAACAGTCAGTGCAGCGGAAAAAGAAATACTATATAAGTAATATGCCATGCCATCCAGCTTGCCTCCAGCAACTCCAGAATATCCTGATAAACCTTACTCTTGACTGCCCGTGTGGAAATTGGTGGGCACCCAGAGTTTAGGAAGGAAAACAATAAACTCCAAGTCAGTCATGTGACTGGTGTGAGAACTCAAAACAGTTTATTTAACTTTAAAAATCAAAATAGAAGAATATTTTTATTTCAATTCGCAATGCTTTTAAAAATGAGACTACCATAAGGCCTCCCGCACACACACACATGCAAACGCAGAATCGGAGGAGATTTCTCCTTATGATAGTCAAAGATGCTTGATACGCATTTAAAATAACATTTGATATTATTACTAGTGCATAGTGTAGTGGAAAATTCATTTTGAAAGTAGAATATAAATCTTAGCCAACATACGACCATTATCGTATGCCTACTATAGCTAACTATGTTCAATAGCAGGTTATACAACTAAAACCGTACAAGTCACGTATTGTTTCTTTGGATTTCCAACAAATGGTCAGGCCAAGGAACTTCCCATTGCCACATGAGAATGCCTCTGGAAAGACATCCCCGAGAACCAAACCGGAACTTTGCCAACACAAGGCCGGGTTACCCCTAACTGGGTAACTACTGACACGAGCACGCCATTCCACGATCGTAAACGACCTTTCTCACGGGATCCCGATAGCCAACAACCACAAAGTAATAAATTCGTAGTAACCACATAGGTTAAATATCTGGGCTCCATACCATGATACCATCTCTATCCAGAAGGAAATGTACATACCCTAAAGGGTGCTACCCCTCATAACCTTGCCGCATCTTTCCTGTTTTGACCATTTCCGGGGTGTGAGGTTCGACGAAGTCACGTCCACAAAAACATACTTTATACAAAAGCCATGCTTTGGGTCAACAAATGATCAACACAATGATCACTAAGATAGACGATCAAATAAACGATCCTATCACAATAATCAACACAATGATCATTTCAGCATCACTCAGCATATCACATTACCAAATTGGGAATATATCGCTGATAACTTCAACTATATAACCTCTGAGCTCGTACGTCTCAGATCAGGGTGTTAAGCTAAAAGAATAAATTCTTCACCACCAACAGAAATATATTTGAATGAAATCGGCTTTATATCTCAACTTGTAATGTCAGACATACAATCCATACAAGTCTGTTCCGGGCTCGAACAAAACCGAAGGCACTTACAAAGAAGTCCTTGCAATCCGGATATTCACAATCCTGATCGGATTTCCCATCACTTAGGGAGTCTCTATACCGTTGCAACTCAGTGCAGAGACAATCGACAGGTCATCCTATCGCTCTCGCAAATACCGGGTCTTCAACACCGATCTTCAAATGCAATTCATAACGACGTATCACATATTCGGAATGGGTTATACGACCCCATGGTCCTTTCCCGGTTAACCCGAATAGTGAGCGCTTATTCAAAAATAAGTGTGGCATTCACATTCAAACAAATCACATCAATTACCCATTCAAAGGGAAATATTGATAGTCGGTTATTGAACTATCAATTGATATGCACACATCACCAGATTCCAAATAATTTTCCAAATTATTTATTTTCCAAAATATCTTTACAAGATATATTATTTCACACTTCAAAAATAAATCAATATTTACTTTTAAACAAGTTTCCCCTTTCATTTATAAATTCCTTAGTGAATTTATAACCCAAAATATCTATGAATATTCGATTTCGATCATTCATTTCAATTTATCTTCAAAAAGATAAATTCTTAAGATATTCACTTTATATTGGAAAACATTTCCATACTTACTTATTTATAAGTAGTTCACAAATTTTATTTATTTTCAACACTTGGAAAATATTCAATATACTTAAATCGAGATTAAGTATATATTTCATTCTTTAAGGAAATCATTCTCTTAAACATATTTATTTGGGCCAAAACGAATGTTACGTAAAACATCGTTACGACAACCCAAATTCACTAGTATAGGGATTCGAAATTAAAATAGATATATAAATCCCAATACTATGCAAAACATTTCCTTTCGGAAATCATTTACTATAACAACAGTGTTATAGTCTACTATTTCCTTCTATTTCTCGAAAACGTCTATTTCAACAATAAATGTTGAAATCTATGGTTTCGAATCTCAACACATTTTAAAACATCGTTAGATCGTTTTAATTCTATTTGAAATATCACATTCAAAACAATTTCTTTGACATCTTATTCACTATTCAAAAACGTGAATATACTTCATTAACAATTTCATCCTTTTATTCATTTTAATTCAAAGGATTATTCACTATTCAAAAATGTGAATATAACTCCATTTATAGGTTTCAACAAATTTTCTTGTCAAAATAAGTCGTTTGCGAATTTATAAAACAACGTTTATAAATTCCATTTCTATTTATTTATAAAAACTTCCTTTTCATAAATTCTTTTATTAACCTATTCCAGTTTATAACTCAATTATAAACAAAAGTTCATATCATAAGTGAAATACTTATAATTTATTCGTTTGCAAAATCGTTCCTTTGAACTTCATAATTATAAACCTTATAACTTATAAGATTCAATTATTCATCCAAATATATTCTTTAATAATTTCACAAAATTTATAAATCTTACTATTTATAAATTTAATTTATAACTTCACCATTTATAATTTTATGAATTCCATTCATTTACAAAATTTATTTTCACTTCATTCAAACACTTATAAAAACTCGTTTTATAATGTCAATATTTCAATTTATACATATCCATTTATAAATCTCTTAATATAAATAAATTTATATTATTCTTTAAAACATCTTTAATCTCCTTTATAATTTCATCATTTTGATTTATAAAATAATCAAATTTTATAAATCCTATATTTAAACTTTTCACAATAAATTCTAAAATCCCGATTTAACTATTTTATAAAATCATTAGCATCATATTCTCAAAAATCAATTTTTTTAACTATTTTTCTCAAAAATCATAATTTTTATAACATTACAAATTATAACGTTTATTTATTTAAAATAGATCAATTCCAAAAATAAAGTATATTTTCAAAAATCACTTTAAAAATCATTTTAAAATCCCAAAATCTGGGTCCAATGATGCTACACACCAAATAGTCAATCACGACTACAACGATATCATATATCGATATGAAAATCCATCAAATATCAAAATATCTGAAATCAAATAAATACTGTTGAGGAATCCAGTTGGATCCCTCCAACCTGTTTTCCTGCATCCACAAACATTAGCACAATACCAATTTCGCTCCAGTACGAAATTATCGCGGTATATGTTCTTATTAAATATTATCCGCTTAATAACAGCGTAATAGGGTCTCATCCGCTAAACAAAAAATGCGGGAAATCAACAACTCCAATATATACATATGCCAATATATATATATTGCTACTATATGTAATACCAATTTCACTGTTTATGAAACATTCGCGGTATATGTTTTTAATAAATAACATCCGCTTACTAACGGCGTATAATGTCTATTTTAACAATCAATAGATATCAATCAACATTCAAACATGCATTCAAATATTTTAAATCTAACTATTTAAAATAAAATCGAAACTGATTCGATTGAGTGAGAAATTCTCACCTTGATTTAAATTCCGTTTTAGCGATTTATTTCGAATAAAATTAAACGGACGTTTAATTTTACCCAAAATTCTCACTAACTCCAAATGACTCCAATCCAATTTCATCGCGTAGTGCTCGTCCATACGATTCCAACGCAACTAGTTTCGTAATTTTTCGACCTCGTATGAAAAAGTTATGAATATTTGAAGTTTGCTCGATTTATATATATCCAATTTCAACATTAACTTTAAAAATTAACAAACCCACTCATCACAGCCCTTAGATCCTTGCTCCTCTCCATCAGGCCGTCCACCCTTTCTCTCCTCTTCACGTTCTTCTACAGGAATTTAGGCCGCAACTTGAACCCACTCCATCCATACTAGGGTTTCGATTTGCATCGCGATTACTCAACGAAATTCGATCAAACCACCTTCATCTCGAAGCTCATGACCTAAGCTATGCTCGGCCTCAATCCCCCTAAGCTCGGCCACCTCCTCTTCATAGGAAAACGTGCGTCGGCCTGAAGAGAACGGCACCCTTTTCTCCTCCATCGTCGCTCCAAATTCGATCATAACCGTTGGATCTCTAGTTCGTGTTGTGCTCTACAACTTTGTAGTTGAACATTCTTGCTAATTCTTGATGGATTTGGAGATTTGGAGGGATGAAGTTGAGAAAATTCTGGCCATACATCAGGGAGGTGGCGGCTAGGGTTGAAAATTAGGGTTTTAGTATTTTTTTTATCAAATTATGAAGAGAGTGGTGCTATTTATAGAATTTCGTTCGACACTATTCATCCGGAAATTCCGAACTCCGATTTACGCGCCGTAACCAGCGTTTCTAGGGTTTACCCCGCGTTCCGGACACAATGGAACATGTTTCAGAAGCTAATTCGGAAGTATGTGCGAGTTATGGCTGTAAACGCTCAATTTAAATTAAACCGATTTAAGTCGAGTTCTAGGCGTTTTAATTTGTACAGGACAAACGGTAAATCCAATTGACTTGAAATTTGAAACCTTACAATAATATCACATTACGGATCCGATGAAACTGGTTTCGTCGAAATCCGAGACTTTTTGAAAAATGGCTATTTTTACTCGTCAAATTTAAATTAAAAATAAATCGATGCGTTTCGAGCTGCCACGATCAAACGATAACTCCGATTGACACGAAATTTGAAATCCGGTAATAACTAACTATTACGGATCCAATGGAACTGGTTTCGATTCTGAGACTGTTCAAAAATTGACTATTTTCATTAGTCGATTTTAATATTAAAATATTCAATTTTCACAAATAAACTTTTAAATTGATTCTAAAAGTTCTAAAATATCGTTCTAACTTCAATATGATAAAATAAAATTTTACAAATCATTTTCAATCATATTTAACCCAATTTTCAATTATTTTCATAATTTAACATATTAAATTATCGATTTAATTATTCAGTTAAATCCAATAATTCAAATAAAAATTTATTTGACTTATAAATTCACTTATTAATATTTAAAATTAATTAAATATTCATATTTTAATTTCTAAAAATTCTGGGTCGTTACAATTATTCTTTTATTCCGCTGTGTTGTTTACTTAATGTTGTTATAAGCTCCGGCGAATCGGATTTGAACGGTCGAATCTATGGCATTCGAATACGATATGAAGTATGGATGTCGATTTTCGAGCGGGAAAAATCCGCGTCGTCACAGAAATAAGTTGATTTACCTCTTTCCCTTGAAAATCCTAGCTTTATCTTCTCTTGAGATTGAAAATTGTTGCTGGCCTTAGAGTATTTTTACTTGAGAAAAATGAAATGAACGTGTTTTTGATTTCTTAAGGGTTTAAGGTATAAGTTCCTTCTATTTTCCATTTTGCCCTTCCTTATTTCCTAACACTTAATAGTTCATTTTACATGTAGGCATGACTACCCTTGGTTAAATCAAATCCCAAACCATTAATCATTTTACATTATTTTGTTTACTTAATTAAATCCTAAATAATGTTACTAAAAGTATGGTGTGTTACAATCTTCCTTTTCTTATTACCTTAATTTGTTGCCTCAATAAACATTACTCCGCTTCCCTCATTAATGTAACGGTTATATAATTCTCATTTATTTTATTAATTTAATTTCCAATCAATCAATTTGAATTCATACCAATTTTATTAATTGATATCTAACTACATATGCATAAATAACAAAATCTTGAATTACGTGTTTTAATTACGCAATCAATTTGCAATTGGTTGCATTTATTAATGCCTACAATTCAAATCAGCATTATCCTTTTGAATTAATATCCTATCTTTCCATTTTCTTCAAGAAATGCTTCCCTTAGTCAATCAGTAAATCTATTAATTCATATCCTAATTTGCATTTGATAAATCGGATTTATTAATGCATGTAAGTATTATTAACCGTTTTAACGTATATACATATATATTAATAACTAGCACTTTTTATCTACGCATTTACTTTCAAATAACCCTTTATTTAAATGTATACACATTTATCCTAATTTCAAATAATTCCAAAAGGGTAGTTAATGCTCCTTCTCTCTTTGCATTAATTATTTTCATTCCATTTTTTTAACATATTAAATCTCTCAAGTGCAGCAATTAATACTTACCACTTGAAGCATTTTCATATTTATGTGCATTAACACCCGTTTCTTTTCATCTTTTAAATGCACATTTAACTTGTTTTTAATAATTAATTTTTACCATATTTTGGCATAAATCCCTTATTAAAATAGACGCAAAACGTAAGCTATAGTAAAAGCTTCATATCTTCTTTATATGGTATCCATTTCTAACAATTTATATATGAATATGGGCTAGAAAATCTACTTAATACAGTGGAAAAGTCAAAATTTCCAAATTCATTTATTTTTGAAAATTTACTATATTGTCCGTTTATGTAAATTTATATTTTTAACATTTTAATTCATTATTAAACTCATGGGGTGTTGCATGAGGGATCGGTAATATGGAGGGATCAATCATATAAGGGATCAGTCATTTTTGATAAGGGATCGGTATACACTTCTTATAAGAGTCGAGTTCTAAATCCAGAATGCGGGGGCACTTTGCTGCGGCACGTGTTCCAAATTCAGAATTTTTCTAAAGCTATTTTTAAAAAAATGGACAGTAACTGTAACAACCAGTAATTTTCGATAATTAAAAATTATAAATTTAATAAGGTTTTATGATTTAATGTTGGTAGAAATAAAAATTTATTATTTAATAATAAAAATATAACTGGAATAAAATGAAATAGTATTAACTTAAGGTAATTGATAACTACTTTAAATGAAATTCCAACTAATTAAAAGGATTAAAGAGTTGCAATTGGTTATAGATTGTAAATAAATTATATTAATGTATGTATTAATTGATAATTGAATTAAAAGAGCAATTGATAATTTGAATGTTGATTAATTAATGAAATAATAAGTAATAAATTATAATTGAATAAAATTAGTGTTATAGTAGTAACTGTAACACTTGTTATGGATAATAAACTTATAAGATGTGACTAAAAGTTAGTGGTGATAATTATTCATGTTACCTATTTATTTAGCCTGTTAAATTAAATTGGAAATAATTTGCAATTAATTCACTTAACTAGTGCAATTAACTTAGATTAAATTGATAATTGTTGTGTATTAATTCAATAAGATATAACTGATGTAAATTTTATTCATAATATGACAATTGATTAAATAAAAAGAATTGAAATCAAGTTTGATCAATTTATTGGAATTTAAATTATAATAAATGGATTTATTGCAATTAAATGTAATTAAATACTACAGTAATGAAAACTAAGATGATAATTGTAAAGTATTAGTGTAACAAGATATAAACAAATGTTAATTACAACAATGAGATGCCAATTGATTGAATAATAAGATGGAAAGACGAATAAATGGATTTATTGGAATTTTAAAGTAATAACCGTTGTATTTACTTCAATTGGAATTAAACACTGTAATTATTACAAATTTAACTTTGAATTGACATGTAAATTTTTTTAAATTATTATATATTTCTAAGTAATCAAAAATGATAAAATTTGTTAATTATAGGATTGGAAAATTTAAAAGTGATTAATCAATTTAATAATAATTTGTTCAATTAATGTGAAAATAGCCATTTTGGCCACTATCTTGTATTTCAACAAAAACAATTTCATCGGATCTGTAACGGTGAATTAACGTATTCAAGTTTCGTAGCGATTGGACTTGTCGTTTGATTGTACCGACTCGAAACGCTTAGAAATCAATTTAATTAAATTTAGTTGAAATCAATATAAAATAAGCTGATTTTAAGCTAACTTCTTCATACTTTGGAATTAGGACTTGAAATCTGTTCCATCGGATTTAAAAATATCATAAACATCTACTTTGATATATAGGATGACCCATTTTCGTTATGGACATAGAACGGGATTTTCGGGTTGTATTTGTCATTTCAAATCAATTCCGGTATTATTCATTTGTTATCGAGTTTCATTAGTATACATTGTTCTATTCTAACCCTGGCAGTCTTTCTATTTCTGATTTCTATACGTACTTTTGTCTAATTCTTTCTCCAATGGAAGAAACCCAATTTGCATTCAAACCCTAAATTTCGATCTCCAAATCAATTTCAAAATCAAACTCCTCCAAACCATATCAAATTAGATATCAGTACAAAGCCCTCGACGAAAATAATTCACCGGTGTGATTTGTTTTTTAATCTGATTCGCCGTTTGTTCAGAAATCGAGGTTGAACCTCAGTCCTCCATTTGAACTTTTTACGATCCAACGGTAGATCGACGATCAGGAGGTTGCATTGGGAAGAGGATGGAGAGCAGGTCTCCCGTTGATGTTCGCTTGTAAGAGGGGTGTCAGATTTCACCAGGAGTGGTTGTTGAGGTGCTAGCGGCGGCGTATGGCTAGGAGTTGCCGCAGGTGGTCGTGCCGCCATGGATGGGTGCGGCGGGATGAGGTGGAGCCTCTAGCATTGGTCGATCAAGGTGGAAGCTGGATGAGGCGGCGCGATTGCATGATGAAGGTGATCGAATGATGGAGGCTGCATATGTTCGATCAAACGAGGCGGGCTTGGGTTTCGATCGGTTAGTGTGGTGACGAGGCTATGAATGGTTCATTCTCTTTTATTTTATTTATTTTAATTTAACTTAAAATTTCAATCTTCTAATACATATAACTTTTACATACGATATCCGATTCATGCGTGGTTTATTTCATTGGATTGTATCGGAATTTCGGACATTTTGATGCTAGTTTGGACGAATTCCAAGATTGTTCAAATTTAGGCCCTAATTTGGATTTCAAATTGATTTGAAATCGAATGTGAGTGTTTTGACCCACTCACAACTACTAGATTATCTAATGTTAGTTAAATTAAATTGATATGTGATAAGAAATTAATTGATTGATGTTCAGTATGTTTAAATTATCATTCTAGTTAAATTTGACTTTTATTGCATTTTATCATCGTTTAATTTAATATTAAATTTAATTGTCAACTTAATACCTTTTATGGTAGTCAGTTATCTATTGATGTTTATTAGTTATTTGTATGATGATTGTGGTGTATGTTTGATTATCGATATTGGATGATTGGATGTTGTATTTTATATTGTTATGACAACGCTAGTTCCCTATGGGTTGAAATGATAAATACCCAAACGATCTATAGGTTAGGAAAAAATCATTATCGGTTAAAATGATAAACTAGAGCGATTTTATGGATTTTTATTTAATTCAAGATTGCGGTTTGAAATAATATATAACCGTAAAATTTAAATTGCGGTTTGAAATGATAAATATCCATATCACTTGACCATAGGATGGAAAATTATATACGAACACCTTAAAAGGATGGTAACGCCTTAATGCTATTTTAATACTTTACTATAGACACAACTATAATAGCGTACTGTACTACATAGTAGATAGTTTAACGGTTCCTTAGGAGATGATAATCTTGAACATCTTTTAAGTTATTGCACTCACATTGACACTGAATAGGAGATGTCAAACCCTGTAAACATCTCTGACGCTGTTACACTCATATTTATTTACTGTTGATTTAACTTACGTAAGATCTTTTAGTTCTGACTCAATTGTTTTGTCTTTTCAATTCGCTCGGGTCAGCCTGAGCCTTTCAGTTTATCGACCGCTTTTGAGAGGATGAAGATGAAGATTTTGTACTATTATTACTTATTATACGTATTCACTGCATCATGTTGTTCCGCTGCATTTATTTATTTATTCATTCCTGTTATATGTAAATCTGACTTTTGTGTTGTATAAGAGTAATCAAGTGTATGTATAAAACAACTTCATAAACTGTTATTTGATTATTATTTTTTGTCATTCCGCTACGAGATTCTGTATTTGTTTTATTTCTTTCCCTTCTTTTTCTTATTTACCCTATAACAATCTTTCCCTTTAAATGGTTTGAGTGTGACGTTTGCGTTTTATCGTTGAATTAAACCGTCCAAAAAGGAAGGTCGTTACAGTAACCGGTCCATAATTTTTTTAAAAGATGGATCATTCTCGATCAATATAAGGATCGACTGAATTGCCATGGTGAGGGATCGGTGGTATAGGGTTTAGTTCTGGATGAATGTGATATAGGGATCGACAGTGGGCAGACCAATCATATGAGGGATCAATAATATGGAGGGATTAGTCATATGCAGCGATCAGTAATACGAGGGATCAGTAATATGGAGGATCGACCATTTTTTCTGAAGGATCAATGTATACACCTTGCAGTGGGATCGGTATATATACCTTATGGAGGGATCGGTATATATACCTTGAAGTGGGTCGATATATATACCTTGCAGAGGGATCGGTGTATATAACTTGCAAAGGGATTGGTATATATACCTTTTGAAGTGATCGGTATAGATGATTATAACGACCCAGAATTTTCGATCCCGAAAACTCCAAATAGTTAGAAAAAGAAGGAAAGAGATAGAAGAAGAAAATGAAACAAGACACAGAATCTCACATACGCAGCGAATCAAAATATAATATCAAATAATAACAGTTGTACAAAAGCAAACTGTATCATTCAATTTACATTTATTTATACCAGAGTTACACATAACCACAAACACTGAACAGATACAATAATGTCTCAGATACTATAATATATCACAGTGGAAACTCTCCATACATTCCTGCCATCCAGCTCGCCCCCTAAGCACCAGAACGTCCTTACCTGAAAACTGTAATACTCGGTCTGACCCGAGCGTTACATCAAAGTAACACCCGGGTCAGACTGGAAACCAATGTGAGTAAACCCATACAATTTGAAATACAAAACTATAAAACTTAAGTGGATTACCAGGGTAACTCGTACCTTAACGAGTTCTTACTTAAAATAGTCAATCATTTATCACACAACAGTTCATGGGTTAAATGTCAATGTTACTTAATTTATTCCATTCCAGCCTGTTTAATTCCAAGCATCCAATTATATAGAACTTAGATTACTAATCGAAGTGGGTTCGAATATTTCCAGCTATCCGACCTCGGTTTCTTCGAATTCTAAGTCACTTCAAATCTACACTACTTACAATTTCAAATTAAACACAAGATATCACACTTTACACAGCAATTCACTATTGATTGATATCCAAATATCATAGTACAATCTCACATCTCATATCACAGTACATAAATTATCAGACCAGATCTTAATTCAATCATTCATAAGCAAGTTAAATTAGATGTTCAATCTTAATTTAATTACCAACTTGATTACTTAAATTACCTTTAATCCTATTCACTTAACATTAATTAATCTAAAATCAATTAATTAACCACACTAAATTATTTTCACCATTTATCATCCTTGATTAATCATTCTCAAATTACATAAATAACTAGCCCAAAATTAATTACATCAATTAATTATTTTTAAACACTCTCTTTAATTACCCTTAGTAATTAATTAACGATTTTTCAATTACTTTCATAAATTACACTTTAAATTAATCACATTCAGGATTAATGTGACGAGTCGGATTTTGCCCGCTCGAAAATCGACATCCATACTTCATATCATATTCGAATGCCATAGATTCGACCGTTCAAACCCGATTCGCCGGAGCTTATAACAATCATTAAGTAAACAACACAGCAAAATAAAAGAATAATACATTGATATACAGCTTTGATACAATATCTGATACAAGAGATGATCTAATAGATATCAATATACATCAGAGATATGATACAATAAAATAGCAGCGGAAAGAAAATAGATAACATCTAGCATACGGAACAAATAACTCTGAGATAATCTTCAAAAGAGAACTCCGAAAATAACTGCAACTCCATTTCCAAGAATCAATCCAGCAGTAGCTCGAACTCCCCATAACAATGCACCAAGCTAAGCAAGACTGGTGCGAACCAAAGACTGAACTAACTCCAGATAATCCACTATATCTAACTATCTGAAAAACCCAACTCTAGACTGCTCGTGTAGAAAATAACGAGCACCTAGAGTTTAGGAAAGAAACAATAAACTCCGGATCAGTCGTGGGACTGGTGTGAGCAACAAAAACAGTCTATCTTTTAAAACATTCAACAAAAGAATTTTAAAGTCAATTCGCAATGTTTTTTTTTAAACTGAGACTACCATAAGGCCTCCCGCACACACACACAATGCAAACGCAGAATCGGAGGAGATTTCTCCTTATGATAGTCAAAGATGCTTGATACGCATTAAAAAGAACATTTGATATTATTACTAGTGCATAGTGTAGGAAAAATTCATTTCGAAAGTAAAGATATAAATCTTAGCCAGCATAGACATTCCGCACTTATGCCTACTATAGCTACCATGTTCAATAGCAGGTTACCGCCACATTCCATGGCAGGTTCTACAACTAATACTGTACAAGGTTCGTATTGTTTCTTTGGATTTCCAACGAATGATCAGGCCAAGGAACTTCCCATTGCCACATGAGAATGCCTCTGGAAAGACATCCCCGAGAACCAAACCGGAACTCTGCCAACACAAGGCCGGCTTACCCCTAACTGGGTAACTACTGACACGAGCACGCCATTCCCCGATCGTAAACGACCTTTCTCACGGGATCTCGATAACCAACAACCACAAAGTAATAAATTCATAGTAACCACATAGGTTAAATATCTGGGCTCCATACCATGATACCACCTCTATCCAGAAGGAAATGTACATACCCTAAAGGGTGCTACCCCTCATAACCTTGCCGCATCTTTCCTGTTTTGACCATTTCCGGGGTGTGAGGCTCGACGAAGTCACGTCCACAAAAACATACTCTATACAAAAGCCATGCTTTGGGTCAACAAATGATCATAGAAATGATCGCCAGGATAGACGATCAAATAAACGATCCTATCACAATAATCAACACAATGATCATTTCAGCAACACTCAGCATGTCACATTACCAAATTGAGAATATATCGCTGATAACTTCAACTATATAACCTCTGAGCTCGTACGTCTCAGAGAAGGGTGTTAAGCTAAGAGAATAAATTCTCCGCCACCAACAGAAATATATTTGAAAGAAATCTGCTTTATATCTCAATTTGTAATGTCAGACATACAATCCATACAAGTCTGTTCCGGGTTCGAACAGAACCGAAGGCACTTACAAAGAAGTCCTTGCAATCCGGATATTCACAATCCCGATCGAATTTCCCATCACTTAGGGAGTTTCTATACCGGCGCGACTCGGTGCAGAAACAATCGATAGGTCATCCTATCGCTTTCGCAAATACCCGGTCTTCATCACCGGTCTTCAAATGCTATCCATAACGTCGAATCACATATTCGGAATGGGTTATACGACACAAAGGTCCTTTCCCGGCTAAACCGAATAGTGAGCACGATATTTCAAAAACAAATGGATAATGGGATTTCAATTAAGTCACAACTTAATAATTCAAAACTTTATTTCAAATGGTTTAATCCAATTACCATTTCAATCTTTAAACAAAAAAGATTCATTTTCACAACCTTTAACGGTTTAAACAATTCTCACATTTTAATCTTTTAAACAAAAGATTCATTCATAGATTTTCCAAATCAATTTTCATTTCAATTTGATTAACTCGTTAAATCTTTTAAATCAAAGATTTAACTTATAGCTTTCAAAACAATCTCATTTCTATTTGATTTAAACAAATCATCAATTTAAATCTGTTAAAAATAAACAGATTTAATTCATAGCTTTCAAAAAGAATTCATTCATAACTTAGGAAAATCAATTTTCTATTCAATCTTGAAATTCCCCTAATTAACTGGAATTTCAGTTCTTATCTAAAAGTGTTTATTATTTGAAAACAACAGTTTTCATTTTGGAAATCTGATTCATTTATACGAGTTGAAATCCTTGGGTTAAATTCAAATTCCCAAAAATAATGCTTAAAAGTGGTTTAATCCCTATATAACCAATATAACATCTTTAATCCCTAATTTCAAATCATAGAATTCAATTTCAAGTATTGAATTTAAATTTAAATCAAATTATTTAAATTCCAAAACTTAATCAAGTAATTTAAAAATAATAAATTTTATTCTGAAATTTCATTCCAAAAGCTTTTCACATTTATTCTGATTCCATTTCCAAAACATTTGAATTTAAAAATTCAAATTTAACTATTTCAAAAATCTGCGACTTAATTGATTTCCTCGTGAAATCCATATTTGTGTGTGTAAGGTGTGGTCCAGGGTTTAACACAATGGTGTACATCATCATCATCACAGATTAAAACACAGAAATATAGTTGATAAGCGATATAAACTATAACGCTCATCTTCCATTCACAAATTCACAGATAATATACAAATGCAAACAAATATACAACTCAATCTACAGAATGAAATATCACAAATCAGATAGGATAATCAATTCAAATCATTTCATACAATATAATTATTCATAAGCATTCAATAAACATTTGTAAGCAGGATTTAATTAATTCAATTCATTTCCAATTTAATTAATTACTTATGAATTTATTATCCAATTCTGATTAGATTATTTTTATTAAGTAATTACATTTAAATCATTTATAATTGATTATCTAAATTATTTAATCCAATAAATCATTAACATTAATCACTTTAAATCAATTACTTAATAATCCTTAGTTAATTATCCTTATTAACTAATAATATTTCTTAATCACTTCTTAAGAAATTATCTTAGATTAATTCATTATTAACCATTTCAAATTATAAATTAATCTAATTATTTATTTATAATTAAATAAATCATTTAAATCAACTTAATAAATTTATTCACTTACTTAAAGTAATTAATTAAATTTCTTACCTTAAACTGATTAACTATCTTTACAACTTTCTTTACTAAACTTTTAAGTTACATATTAACTTAATTCTAACTAACATTACTTAATTATCTAAGTTAAACACCTGTATAAAAATCATTATTCACGGCTATTTTGGGAAAGCACCGAGACCGCATCATTCTTACTCGAGAAAACTCGAGTTTCCCCTCGTGTCTCTCCCGTGTCACTCTCTCTCACCCCCTCCCTGTTCTTCTTTTTCTCAGTTCTTCTCCCCCTTTTCATTTTTTTTATATTGGTTGAAGTTATAAAAGAACAGCTGAAATCCATTCACGAAAACGACCTAGAGGCAAACCGAAGCGACTCCTTCTTTTACTCGAGTTCATCATGTCTTCCCCTTCCTTCCTCCCCAGTGCACACACGTGCACCGTGCACCTACCCACGCTCCTCCGGCCACCGATGAGCACCGCGTCCATCCCACACACACACACAAACACGCGAGACCCCAAAGCATCAACCAAATCGAAGAAATTTCGATCAGATCAAAATTGACCATTCAAACCCACTGACCCAAAAACTCGACCACCCAAAAACCCATCGTACCATCACCCACGACCACCGGCCACCTCGAAACTTGGTCCGAAGCTTCGCCAATGACCCACGCAACTACTCCCCCTGGTGCGATCGCCTCTAATTCCCTGACGCCCTCGCATTTCCTCGACAACCGAGCTAAACCCATTAACCCTCTTAAACCCTAGTTCCCCTCGCCGCGACGTCATCAATGATCGGAAAAATATCAACTTATTTTTCTCGATAGCGTCGGCCTACCACCCTCATCTACCCACAACCCCAACTCCTCCAACGCTCTAGATCATCGGGAAAGTCCCCGAACCCATTCTCTGATGAAACACGAACTGCAACCCATCCCGTTCCCAAAAAATCCTCATTTTAGTTTTAAAATTCATAGTTTACTATCAGGATCAAATGTATATTCCTGGAATTTAAAATTAGCATATTCGAATTTTCCCAAATTTTTTTACAGTTACGGTTAAAAAATTTCTTCCAGAGATATATTTACATTTATTTACTTGAATGAGTTACCAAACTAAAACTTGTAGTTTAAACAACAAATTTTATTTTAAACCTAAGTTTAAACAGAGAATGAAACAAAGAGATTTGAATTTCTTTTGCAAACCAAGCCAGAAAGTTAAATGCAGAGGGTATACTATTAGTACCTGTATTGCCATCATTCATTCATATATACTAAATAGACTTGAATTCATATTATCACACTTCAGGCTTACTAGAAGATGATTATCAACAACCTATATATATATATACACACTAAACTATTAAAAAAGTGAGGTTACTCACCGTATTTCCAGAGGAAGAAGAAGACAGAGCTTCTCCACTTGAAACAGACTGTTGAATCTTCAAGCTGAAACCTTTTCCTTGCATTGTTGTTTTAAGTTTTTTTTTCTTTTTTTTTTGTTCGAGAAGAGCTAACTGAGTGAAGTTGTTTTGATAAATAGGAAATGAAATTTTTGTAGTACGCCATTATCCAGGCTTGTACAATAGGTAAAGATTTCTTGCATTAAATATGCACATGCTCCTGCCTTACTTACAGCCTACCCTATTTATATGTACACAGCTAGTATATATTTATTTTCTTTTTGTTTCTCAGCATGCATACCAATTTATATCTGTTTGTTCTCAAGTCTACATACCTATTTACTGTCTTATTTTGTTTACTTTATTATTTTGTACATAAACACTCTTCCTTGCCTTGCTTTTACTTATGTATAAATATACTTGGTTACCCTTTTGCCTTTGTATTGTTTTAAGAGTACATACTGCTTTGTTTCCATCTGTATGTTTACATTTTTTTTTTGTGGCTTGAAAATCTTCTTTTGTATGCTAGAGAATATGGCATTTAATGCATATGTACTTTGGGTTTCTACTTAATTACATTTGCTGTGTCCTTGCATTCTTTGTTTTGTTTCCCACTTGCTTTACTATGCAAATGAACTCCTATCTTTTTCTTTTATTTTATTTATTCTGTATGCAGATTTTACTTTGTTTTTTTGGTTTTGTTAGTACTGACATGCTTATATTTTGGTGGCTAGGTTGAAAACATTTAAATGTTGAAGTACTTAGATTTTTGTCTTGTGTACATATTTAACTTTATTGATGTTATCTTGGCTGAGATATAAATTATCGTTTTGGGGGCTGATGTACTTATGTACTTATGTTTTTATGCTTATACTCTTTTGCTTTATAGTTTGGATGTAGTTCTATATTTAATTGGCTGTTAGAATTTATTAAATATGTTTCGCATTTATATTTTGCATGTTTTCTTTTTTTTTAACTTAAATATTTATTTCAAAAATTTTGTTATATTCCCACAACTTAAAACAAAAATCCATTTCATAAGATTGAATTCAAATATCTCTATATTAATATTGTTTAAAAATATCTCAATACTAAATTTAAAATAATATATAAAAGAACTATATAAATAACATAATTTATTTGAATTTGGAAAAACTCCAATCAATTATCATTTAATTTCACAATTTTAAATCAAAAATAAATTTAATTATCAATTTAAAATAAATTAAAATTCAGGATCGTTACAGATTTCCCCCCTTAAAAAGAATTTCGTCCTCGAAATTCGCCAGAGAGAGATAACGAAGATAGACGAAAGATAGAAGAAATATCTTTTCAGATCAAACTGGATATCGATTCTGGATTTGGCTCATCAAATCAGAATATCAACAATAGATACAAGAAATTATAATAGAATTTCAAATTCGGTTTTAAACGATGTCGTTTTATCGAGACAATTCAATTTATTCTTCATATTCTACTAATCAATTTAACTCAAATTAAAATTTCAATTTATTTAAAATTTTCAATTCCAAATTTCCAATTCATATTCATTAAGGTTTAAAATCAAAAAGCTGATAAGAAACTGATGAAGATACGAAATAAAAATTTCCTACAACGATTCGTAGGGTCATCATCGCACCGGAACTTCTTCTTTCTGGAGCTGTTACGAAGAAATCAAAAGTATTTGGAAACGAATCAAAGAAAATTGATAAGAAAGTTATTTCCACTGTTGTCACAGAGCATCGACCATTTATAGTCGTATTTCCCTGTCCCCTATCGCGTTCTCTTCTTGCACTCATACTCACTATCAGTGGATAGTAAGAGAATTTACTGAGGCATTCAAACGGATATCTTAAGGATTACTCATTCTAGGATTTACTTCATCCTATCTTTAATGAGCTACTTAATGTGTTACACTCCTGAGCTAAAGTTTAACCCTTAGCTCTGATACCAAATGTGACGAGTCGGATTTTGCCCGCTCGAAAATCGACATCCATACTTCATATCGTATTCGAATGCCATAGATTCGACCGTTCAAACCCGATTCGCCGAAGCTTATAACAATCATTAAGTAAACAACACTAGCAGAATAAAAGAATAATACATTGATATACAGCTTTGATACAATATCTGATACAACAGATGATCTAATAGATATCAATATACATCAGAGATATGATACAATAAAATAGCAGCGGAAAGAAAATAGATAACATCTAGCATACGGAACAAATAACTCTGAGATAATCTTCAAAAGAGAACTCCGAAAATAACTGCAACTCCATTTCCAAGAATCAATCCAGCAGTAGCTCGAACTCCCCATAACAATGCACCAAGCTAAGCAAGACTGGTGCGAACCAAAGACTGAACTAACTCCAGATAATCCACTATATCTAACTATCTGAAAAACCCAACTCTAGACTGCTTGTGTAGAAAATAATGAGCACCCAGAGTTTAGGAAAGAAACAATAAACTCCGGATCAGTCGTGGGACTGGTGTGAGCAACAAAAACAGTCTATCTTTTAAAACATTCAACAAAAGAATTTTAAAGTCAATTCGCAATGTTTTTTTTTAAAATGAGACTACCATAAGGCCTCCCGCACACACACACAATGCAAACGCAGAATCGGAGGAGATTTCTCCTTATGATAGTCAAAGATGCTTGATACGCATTAAAAAGAACATTTGATATTATTACTAGTGCATAGTGTAGGAAAAATTCATTTCGAAAGTAAAGATATAAATCTTAGCCAGCATAGACATTCCGCACTTATGCCTACTAAAGCTACCATGTTCAATAGCAGGTTACCGCCACATTCCATGGCAGGTTCTACAACTAATACTGTACAAGGTTCGTATTGTTTCTTTGGATTTCCAACGAATGATCAGGCCAAGGAACTTCCCATTGCCACATGAGAATGCCTCTGGAAAGACATCCCCGAGAACCAAACCGGAACTCTGCCAACACAAGGCCGGGTTACCCCTAACTGGGTAACTACTGACACGAGCACGCCATTCCCCGATCGTAAACGACCTTTCTCACGGGATCCCGATAACCAACAACCACAAAGTAATAAATTCGTAGTAACCACATAGGTTAAATATCTGGGCTCCATACCATGATACCACCTCTATCCAGAAGGAAATGTACATACCCTAAAGGGTGCTACCCCTCATAATCTTGCCGCATCTTTCCTGTTTTGACCATTTCCGGGGTGTGAGGCTCGACGAAGTCACGTCCACAAAAACATACTCTATACAAAAGCCATGCTTTGGGTCAACAAATGATCATAGAAATGATCGCCAGGATAGACGATCAAATAAACGATCCTATCACAATAATCAACACAATGATCATTTCAGCAACACTCAGCATGTCACATTACCAAATTGGGAATATATCGCTGATAACTTCAACTATATAACCTCTGAGCTCGTACGTCTCAGAGAAGGGTGTTAAGCTAAGAGAATAAATTCTCCGCCACCAACAGAAATATATTTGAAAGAAATCTGCTTTATATCTCAATTTGTAATGTCAGACATACAATCCATACAAGTCTGTTCCGGGTTCGAACAGAACCGAAGGCACTTACAAAGAAGTCCTTGCAATCCGGATATTCACAATCCCGATCGAATTTCCCATCACTTAGGGAGTTTCTATACCGGCGCGACTCGGTGCAGAAACAATCGATAGGTCATCATATCGCTTTCGCAAATACCCGGTCTTCATCACCGGTCTTCAAATGCTATCCATAACGTCGAATCACATATTCGGAATGGGTTATACGACACAAAGGTCCTTTCCCCGCTAAACCGAATAGTGAGCACGATATTTCAAAAACAAATGGATAATGGGATTTCAATTAAGTCACAACTTAATAATTCAAAACTTTATTTCAAATGGTTTAATCCAATTACCATTTCAATCTTTAAACAAAAAAGATTCATTTTCACAACCTTTAACGGTTTAAACAATTCTCACATTTTAATCTTTTAAACAAAAGATTCATTCACAGATTTTCCAAATCAATTTTCATTTCAATTTGATTAACTCGTTAAATCTTTTAAATCAAAGATTTAACTTATAGCTTTCAAAACAATCTCATTTCTATTTGATTTAAACAAATCATCAATTTAAATCTATTAAAAATAAACAGATTTAATTCATAGCTTTCAAAAAGAATTCATTCATAACTTAGGAAAATCATTTTTCTATTCAATCTTGAAATTCCCCTAATTAACTGGAATTTCAGTTCTTATCTAAAAGTGTTTATCATTTGAAAACAACAGTTTTCATTTTGGAAATCTGATTCATTTATACGAGTTGAAATCCTTGGGTTAAATTCAAATTCCCAAAAATAATGCTTAAAAGTGGTTTAATCCCTATATAACCAATATAACATCTTTAATCCCTAATTTCAAATCATAGAATTCAATTTCAAGTATTGAATTTAAATTTAAATCAAATTATTTAAATTCCAAAACTTAATCAAGTAATTTAAAAATAATAAATTTTATTTTGAAATTTCATTCCAAAAGCTTTTCACATTTATTCCGATTCCATTTCCAAAACATTTGAATTTAAAAATTCAAATTTAACTATTTCAAAAATCTGCGACTTAATCGATTTCCTCGTGAAATCCATATTTGTGTGTGTAAGGTGTGGTCCAGGGTTTAACACAATAGTGTACATCATCATCATCACAGATTAAAACACAGAAATATAGTTGATAAGCGATATAAACTATAACGCTCATCTTCCATTCACAAATTCACAGATAATATACAAATGCAAACAAATATACAACTCAATCTACAGAACGAAATATCACAAATCAGATAGGATAATCAATTCAAATCATTTCGTACAATATAATTATTCATAAGCATTCAATAAACATTTGTAAGCAGGATTTAATTAATTCAATTCATTTCCAATTTAATTAATTACTTATGAATTTATTATCCAATTCTTATTAGATTATTTTTATTAAGTAATTACATTTAAATCATTTATATTTGATTATCTAAATTATTTAATCCAATAAATCATTAACATTAATCACTTTAAATCAATTACTTAATAATCCTTAGTTAATTATCCTTATTAACTAATAATATTTCTTAATCACTTCTTAAGAAATTATCTTAGATTAATTCATTATTAACCATTTCAAATTATAAATTAATCTAATTATTTATTTATAATTAAATAAATCATTTAAATTAACTTAATAAATTTATTCACTTACTTAAAGTAATTAATTAAATTTCTTACCTTAAACTGATTAACTATCTTTACAACTTTCTTTACTAAACTTTTAAGTTACATATTAACTTAATTCTAACTAACATTACTTAATTATCTAAGTTAAACACCTGTATAAAAATCATTATTCACGGCTATTTTGGGAAAGCACCGAGACCGCATCATTCTTACTCGAGAAAACTCGAGTTTCCCCTCGTGTCTCTCCCGTGTCACTCTCTCTCACCCCCTCCCTGTTCTTCTTTTTCTCAGTTCTTCTCCCCCTTTTCATTTTTTTTTATATTGGTTGAAGTTATAAAAGAACAGCTGAAATCCATTCACGAAAACGACCTAGAGGCAAACCGAAGCGACTCCTTCTTTTACTCGAGTTCATCCTGTCTTCCCCTTCCTTCCTCCCCAGTGCACACATGTGCACCGTGCACCTACCCACGCTCCTCCGGCCACCGATGAGCACCGCGTCCATCCCACACACACACACAAACACGCGAGACCCCAAAGCATCAACCAGATCGAAGAAATTTCGATCAGATCAAAATTGACCATTCGAACCCACTGACCCAAAAACTCGACCACCCAAAAACCCATCGTACCATCACCCACGACCACCGGCCACCTCGAAACTTGGTCCGAAGCTTCGCCAATGACCCACGCAACTACTCCCCCTGGTGCGATCGCCTCTAATTCCCTGACGCCCTCGCATTTCCTCGACAACCGAGCTAAACCCATTACCCCTCTTAAACCCTAGTTCCCCTCGCCGCGACGTCATCAATGATCGGAAAAATATCAACTTATTTTTCTCGATAGCGTCGGCCTACCACCCTCATCTACCCACAACCCCAACTCCTCCAACGCTCTAGATCATCGGGAAAGTCCCCGAACCCATTCTCTGATGAAACACGAACTGCAACCCATCCCGTCCACTAAAAATCCTCATTTTAGTTTTAAAATTCATAGTTTACTATCAGGATCAAATGTATATTCTTGGAATTTAAAATTAGCATATTCGAATTTTCCCAAATTTTTTTACAGTTACGGTTAAAAATTTTCTTCCAGAGATATATTTACATTTATTTACTTGAATACGTTACCAAACTAAAACTTGTAGTTTAAACAACAAATTTTATTTTAAACCTAAGTTTAAACAGAGAATGAAACAAAGAGATTTGAATTTCTTTTGCAAACCAAGCCAGAAAGTTAAATGCAGAGGGTATACTATTAGTACCTGTATTGCCATCATTCATTCATATATACTAAATAGACTTGAATTCATATTATCACACTTCAGGCTTACTAGAAGATGATTATCAACAACCTATATATATATATATACACACACACTAAACTATTAAAAAAGTGAGGTTACTCACCGTATTTCCAGAGGAAGAAGAAGACAGAGCTTCTCCACTTGAAACAGACTGTTGAATCTTCAAGCTGAAACCTTTTCCTTGCATTGTTGTTTTAAGTTTTTTTTTTCTTTTTTTTTTGTTCGAGAAGAGCTAACTGAGTGAAGTTGTTTTGATAAATAGGAAATGAAGTTTTTGTAGTACGCCATTATCCAGGCTTGTACAATAGGTAAAGATTTCTTGCATTAAATATGCACATGCTCCTGCCTTACTTACAGCCTACCCTATTTATATGTACACAGCTAGTATATATTTATTTTCTTTTTGTTTCTCAGCATGCATACCTATTTATATCTGTTTGTTCTCAAGTCTACATACCTATTTACTGTCTTATTTTGTTTACTTTATTATTTTGTACATAAACACTCTTCCTTGCCTTGCTTTTACTTGTGTATAAATATACTTGGTTACCCTTTTGCCTTTGTATTGTTTTAAGAGTACATACTGCTTTGTTTCCATCTGTATGTTTACATTTTTTTTTTGTGGCTTGAAAATCTTCTTTTGTATGCTAGAGAATATGGCATTTAATGCATATGTACTTTGGGTTTCTACTTAATTACATTTGCTGTGTCCTTGCATTCTTTGTTTTGTTTCCCACTTGCTTTACTATGCAAATGAACTCCTATCTTTTTCTTTTATTTTATTTATTCTGTATGCAGATTTTACTTTGTTTTTTTGGTTTTGTTAGTACTGACATGCTTATATTTTGGTGGCTAGGTTGAAAACATTTAAATGTTGAAGTACTTAGATTTTTGTCTTGTGTACATATTTAACTTTATTGATGTTATCTTGGCTGAGATATAAATTATCGTTTTGGGGGCTGATGTACTTATGTACTTATGTTTTTATGCTTATACTCTTTTGCTTTATAGTTTGGATGTAGTTCTATATTTAATTGGCTGTTAGAATTTATTAAATATGTTTCGCATTTATATTTTATATGTTTGCTTTTTTTTAACTTAAATATTTATTTCAAAAATTTTGTTATATTCCCACAACTTAAAACAAAAATCCATTTCATAAGATTGAATTCAAATATCTCTATATTAATATTGTTTAAAGATATCTCAATACTAAATTTAAAATAATATATAAAAGAACTATATAAATAACATAATTTATTTGAATTTGGAAAAACTCCAATCAATTATCATTTAATTTCACAATTTTAAATCAAAAATAAATTTAATTATCAATTTAAAATAAATTAAAATTCAGGATCGTTACAATTAACTACCCTTTAATTACTTACATTAATTAATTAATCATTTAACTAATTACACCAAGTAATTCTTCCTTAATTACTTTATTATGAATTAGTTATTCGGCTCAACTTAATTAACATTGGTTAATTACAAGTCGTTCGCCATCAAATTAATTAACCATTCTTAATTAGCCAACTAATCCTTAAATTAAAATTCTTAATTAATCCTTAGTTACTTAATAATAAATTAGTTATACTTACTAATTATACTATCTTAATCAATCAATTAGTCTTAATTACATTGCTTAATTAAATTAAAACAAATAAGGATTAATTTTAAAATAAGTTTCTCAACTTTAATTATCAAACATAAATAAATAAATTATCACTCAAAATGGTTTAAAGATAATTAAATTTAAACTTATTAAACTTAAAAACTCTGAGAATTAAAATATTTGAAACTCAAAAAAAAAACTAAACCTTTTTGCTAAAAACTTTGGAAAATAAATTTACTTTGGATTTTGTTTTATTTAAAATCCAAATCCCTTTTATTTTCAAACGTCTTAAATTAGTCAACACATAAAATCCCTTGGCCTAGACTCATACCATCCCCAAATTCCAAGATTTGCACAGCCTATGAAAACACTGGACCGAAGCCCAAAACAAAATACATCGGGATGAACCCAAAGTCCCCACCAAAACTTCTCCTTCCCAAACTCCTTCACTACCAGGCAGTCACCCAAAACAGCATTGACGACGATCATCATGAACTGGAGAGAAATCTCCGATCAACTTTGAAACTCACGCGAACAATTCCTGCTTCGAACGTGACGCAACTCAAAACCCTTCGCCATGATCCTTCCACCGGCCAAGAACTTCCACGTGTACATTGTGCACGTGTACAGCCTCACCCACGACCATCTCACCGCCGTGACAACGCCTGCAGATCGACAACGCTCCACTCACTCGATTCCAACTACCTCGGGCCTCGAACGGCCCATAAATAAAAAACGAGTCACCAGACCCAAAACTGGATCAAAAACCATCGACCAACTCGCCTTGCCATCGACAACGCCGACCACCATCATCCTCGCCACCAAACCCTCAGCTTCGTCACTCACATATGCTGCTTTCTCCCCATGACCGATCATCTCCTGATCATCCAAAGCCATGCTAATGACCCATCTCCAACGACAATTATCAGGGTCACTAAACCCTACATCTTGGGTTTTTCGCTACTACGACGAAAAATATTCACCTCGACCATTTTTCTGTCCATCTCCGACCCTCAATCCACCTTCAGCTCGAACCCCAATCTCTCCGAGTTCCCTGATCGCCTGAATTCGAACAAAGACTCAATTCTGTTCATCCTTCAATTCCTCCCAAAATATCATCTTAAAAATCCACATTTCAATTTTAAAAGTCATTGATTTCGTAATGGAATTAGAGTATATATGTGAAAACTTAAACTATATCATTCGAATTTTTTGACATGCTTTGGAATTTTCTGTTCTTCTTCTTCCTGTAAAAATTT